>VDFB02281492.1:292396505-292542595 GCA_007258455.2 Sequoia sempervirens
ATATTACCTCATGATTATCTAACATCCTAAGATGCATTAGGAAATGAAGACCCACATACACCTCAAAGGCCCATTCCACCTATTGGGAGGAGAGAATTTTTTGGCGATGGCCAATGTAAAAGTTAAAAATCTCCATGCTCTTTTAGTTGAGGTTGTCTTTGAATAAATTCATGGCTTTTATGTCAACCTAGTTTGATTTGGTAGAGTATGTGTTGAAAATTATTGTTAATGATCCTTCATCAAGCCCTTGTAAAATGTAGATATTACACTAAAATCCTAATCTCTCAGTTTCTTTTTATGAAAGCATGGATGAGAATATTTCCCTAGCATTTCTTCCCCAATATCAATACCACATTTTTCAAAAATTCTTGATATATTTGACTATTGTGGAGGTGTTCACTTATGAACATGTGTAAACCAATAATTTATTGTACAACATTCACCACCCTTGTTGTAACATGCTAACGCTTCACTGAAGTAAATTTTCCTAAGTTTTCACTTTGAGTAAATAAACTATGTAACAATCCATTGCAATAAAAAAATTATTTTCTTTATCGAGAATGTATGAACAAATATGTCATAACAAAATACAACAAGGATTCCTTTTCAATATAATAATTTCACAAATTATAGTATTCCAAGAATGTACACAATTACATTCATAGCTCAACTGAGCTTCAAAGTATTAGTTATAGATGGTCCAGGATTTGTCTTTCAAAATATTGGTCTTCTATCACCTGCTGAGGAGGAGAAGCATCACTCAAGCACTTTTCCGCCAACCATAGACTCATATGTGGTCCCCCGCACATCTATCATAGATAGATGGCTCTAGCCTTTGATGAAGAGCTTGGTTGGGTAACCCTATATGACAAACCATACTGAGCTTAGTGTTGTGCCCTACATGTCTAGAAATTGTAACCCTAAAATCTACAACTAGCATGTACTACATGGACATGGGGAACTAATAGTGGAGCCAAAGGCAACAACACTACTTTGTCCAAAGTGCTCTCACTCAATACTTCGAGTGAAGGTCAACATTCACTTACACTACTTAAGCTCATTTTGACTTAAGGCCTCTATAAACTATGCATAGGTAACCCTTCCCATGGTAATCTTTTATCCTAGAATTAACCTATCACCTTTATACACACTCTAGGGTATTTCAACTCATAAAGCAATGTACAAATTCCCCCCCTTCAATGGACAACATTCCCAAGAGTAACCCACTAGCTATTTAGTATAGTCAAATAACCTAGCTATGAGTAACTCTTAAGCTACCCTTGTTTAATCATATCTAGTATGTTAATACCTATGACAAACACATTCCTCCTATTATGGAGTAATTACAAACACATCACAAAATAGTATAACAGCTTATAATTCCTTACAAAGCAAATATTTTTTTTCCCTAAATGAAAGTGTTCACAATAGACTAAATAGAACACTCTACAATCAATAATTCATAAGTAAAGATAAATTAGGGAAGATTATCCTCATGCCTGTAATACATTTGTCCAATTGATTGGTAGCAACTCAACTTTCCCAGAACAATAGCTAGCTTAGCTTTGATCTCCCAAACAAGCCACAATAACCTCTATCTCTCAAGTTGATAATACACTTCTCTCAATATGATTAAATACTCTCACCTATACTCAAAGCTCTCTCTCAATATATAGCAGAATAAGATAGATAAGAAATACAAAAAGAATGCTCAAGATTGCATAAGGAATGTGTCTAAAATGCATAAAAAAAGTGTAAAGAGATGTGTCTCAAATGAGAGCTCAATCTCACTATTTATACAACAGATTGGAGACCACTCAGCCTACAAAAAAGGCATGAGTTTTGACAGAAAAATCCACTCATAACCATTCACTCGACTTAACTAAAAGGTGGTTCAAAAATAAGAGCATACTCAACAAAACAAAGCTATAGGTTGACCTCATTGTTGACAACAATATAAGACTATTTCAATTAGCACATGATGAAAAAGGTGTAATTTGAATTGCCTTCACAATGAACATCTATGGAAAATAGGATTCATAAGGTGGCGCCAAAGCAAACAAATATCCCCTACATTTGACACGGTTAAATACATATTGGAATCAATCAATAACCAAAGTGTAACACATAGCTTATGTCGACTTAGTCCAAGATGAGTCGATTCACCTCATAAATTAGTTGACTAGTTCATCGACTTGTTGTAACATAACTTTGCATGCATTTAACTATTGTTGATATTTACTCAAAGACAAGGCAGTTTATAGCTTACTAAGTCAAAGATAATTTCCACACACTAGGCGTCGACCAAGTCTCATTCTTGTATTGACTTAATGGTTGTGCTTAATACTGCACATAGCACACCCTTTATTTGTTGCTAAAATGAGATATATTCGGCCCTTCAAAAAGCTTATATATGTAGTATATAATTATCCTATGATTTAGTAATAAATCAGCCTCTAAGCATTGTTAATGATAATCGACCTCACAGCATAAAGCCATATTTAAATATATAACATATATTTACATATACGTTAATATATATTTATATATATCATATGCCATGAAATTATGTATATATTTGATATACAAATGAATACACACAAAATAGGAATCACATTGTATTTAACAATATATTGATTGTGTACATATATATATATATATATATATATATATATATATATATATATATATATATATATATTCCTCTATGTACATGTATACGTATGTATACATATATCAATACATTTGTATGGGCATATCTATTTTCCAATCATACACCTGTATTGATACATATATACATATGGATATATGTATATATATTATATATTACATATATATACACTTTTGATTGCACATAGAGTCATACATAATAATTATATAAATGCATATTCCATGTACATACGACACACTAATACAAGCATAGCAATATAGGGAAGAACTCATAAACTCTAAACAGATAAATATCACCCAATAATGTACTCAATAGTAAACAAGACCATTACTAAAGCGGACACACAAACTAAGGATGACTTTCCAATTCCCCAACACAAATAACTTGACTCAACCATACTACTCTGAGTGTTTGTGTAAGCTCAGCTAGGTTATGTTACCGGTTACCCGACCAAGACCTTCTCCTAAGTGATACTTCCCCTCCACCTGGAGGAATTGAACATATACCTACATCCAACTAACACATGCCCACGACAGACAGTTGTTCACAAAATAGGAATTACACATAATACATCTCCATAGTTAAAATATTAATTCAATAACCATCCATTTCACATATATATGCATTTCATATCATTTAAATGAAACTACATTCATTCAAAATGAGTTGATAACAGAGTGCAAGCACAATTTATTCACCAACAGAATACAAATTACATTCACATTTACCCAACATAGTAATAGTAATTATTAATTACACAATTGGGGTGTAACATACTCCCCCCTTATGAATCATCATCCTCGATGATTTTATGTAGCAACATAAAACAAAGCAAACAAACAACATATTGTTTCTCAAGTATTCTCAAAAGCATATAAAATATGAGGAAACTTTTGTTGAATCTCGGCATCTAGTCCTCCCAAGTGATTGAGTCTTCCTCATACTGGTCCCGCTAGACTTTTCATTGCAAGACTTCCTTGTTACACAAGCGAAGCTTATGTGTTCTGAGCACCTTGACAGGCTTAAGAGTTACCACTCTGAGGTCCCGCACCTACAAATTAGTCCAATCAAACACATGATTATCACCTGGTATATACTTCTTTAGGAAGGACACGTGGAATACATTATGCATTTTGGCAAGAGCAGATGGCAACACAATTCGATAAGCTACCAAATTCACTCCCTCTAGAATCTCAAGAGGTCCTACATAGTGCGGGGCTAACTTGGAAGATTCCCCATATTTAATGGAGCTCTTGTGAGGTTTTTCTCTCTACAACACCTTGTCACCTACGAAAAAAATTTGGGGCACTCTCTTAGTGTCAGAATAGCTTTTATGTTGGTCATTAGCTTCAACCAACCTTTGCTTAACAATCTTAACTTGCTCTTCCATTTCAGCCAACATCTTTGGCCAAACACTCACTCTATCCTCAAGTTTATCCCAACTTATAGGAGTTTGACACTTTCGACCATATAATTCTTCGAAAGGGGCCATCTTTATTGTGGAATGATAAGAATTGTTGTAGGAAAATTCTACTAAGGGTAAGTAGTCTTCCCACTTGTACTATTGATCCATGCAATACATTCTAAGTAGGTCTTCCAATACTTGATTTACCCTTTCATTTTTTCCATTTTTTTCTAGATGATATGTTGAGATAATATTCAATTGAGTCCCTAGTGTCAAAAAAAAAGTTTTCCAAAACCTAGAAGTGACTTGTGCATCCCTATCCAAGATAATTTGTAACCTAAACACTTCTTGCACAAATTTTCTTGCTATGACAGGCACTCCATCAATTAGATTTATAGGTATAAACTGTGCTACTTTGGTAAACTTATCTACAACTACAAGAATGGCATTATTCTTATTCCTTGACATAGGCAAACCTTGCACAAAATCCATGCTTATGACTTGCCATTTCCTCTCTAATATATCATACAAGTATAGCAAGCCTGCAGGATGATGATGCTCTACTTTCACCCTTTGACATTTAAGACACCTAGCCACAAATATTGCGGCATCTCCTTTCATTCCCTTCCAAAAATATAATGGCTTTACATCTTCCATCATTTTGGTCTCTCCAGGGTGTCCAGAGTACGGTGCTTCATGTACTTCCTTCCATACTAGATTTCTCAACTTTTCTACATCAGGTACATGTAAGGAAAATTAGATGCAGAAAACAATTTTCCTAACGTCAATACCTCAGGAAAGAATGTAGATACACTTTAAAATTTACAATTACAATCAACTTAAGATGCACTAAGAAACAAACAGTAGAAACAAAGTATTTGACAAACACACATGAACACTAGATATACGTGGGAAAACCCTTATAGGAGAAAAACCCACCACACCAAGAGAAATCACTTTGTATTACAGTAATGAAATTACATACAAATTCCAGACTTATCTTTCTGGTGTCATTATACAGCAACATTCACCATTAACATTCTTGTACAGAAATCTTCACGTTACAATCCACTGATACGATCACTCAACAATCTGTCGATTCAACCAACTAACCAACCGATCACAATCTACAATCACCGAGTATATCCATGTTGAACTCTGTCTGTAGAACTTCCTCACAGAACCGTCGCAACTGACTTTCTTCCAACTGTTCCTCTTCGGCTTCTCCTATTCGTCCACGAGACTCCACATAACATGGTCAACTAGTCAACATAATTCGTATTGTATTGGCATCTCGGTGAGACACTAACAGTGTCTCATGCCACTAATACTTCATACCGATGTTGCCAAGAGTCATCGTAATCACCAGGATGTTCTATCGAGCTTCAAGAGATTCACCAAGTCATCACGCAGTCGCCCTGACCTATCAATTTAGCCAAGAGATCATAGTGAGGCACCAAAGGTTATACCGAAGTCCCCATACCTACTGAGCACCAAGTAGAAGTCGGCAAGACTCACACCTATCACCAAGAGTTCATACTGATCTCCATATGTTACCCCGAAGTGTTTACCCATTGCCAAGACATTGCTCTTCGCTGAGAGAACTTACCGATCTCTATGACTTATCCCGAAAGCTTCATCTGTCGCTAAGAGTTACACCGAAGATATACACCTGTCAGCTAGACAATCGGCTTTCGCTGAGACATCATACCGAGATCCATATGTTTCACCGATGACCAACTGTCGCCAAGAGCTACCCCGATAGCCATCGGCTATTGGCAAGATGTTCGCCATCGCTAAGAGGTTTCTCCGATAGCTTTAAGTTATACCGAAGACTTTCACTCGAGTCTTTGTTGCTGAGACATATCCACATCAGTAGGACATCTTACCGATGACATTTCCTTCGGCCAAGTCTCCCCGATGAATCAAAACAAACACTGTCGGCACAACATTTGCTTTTGTGGTGACTTCTTACCGAGTCAATATGGGTTACCCCAAGGATCTCAACGTAAACACTGTCGGCAAGAGATTAACACTTCACTGAGACATCTTAGCAAAAACCTTTAGCTACACTGAAGACCACAGTCGCCAAGAGTCTCCTCGATGCACGATTGAATGGCCTTTTGGCCAGAGGTCTCCCGAGCGCTATAAGCACATAATGAATACATCATGCTACAACGATAGACTCCATAGTGTAACCTTTTGGCAAGACACTGGCAAGGTCATAGCGACCTGTTCAGAACTAAATAAAACAAACCTACTAGTCGGCCAGACAATTAGAATGTCACACCGACTTGACTCTAATGGAGGTTTCAGCCTGTATAGTTTGAGGCACATATTACCAATAGTACATACATTCTCCCTTTGTATCTATGTATTCCATTAGGTTCAAAATGAAATCCTTCATACCTATAATCTAAGGATTGTTAGTGAGTTCTTGCTTGACTTGCAAGTAGTACTCATCATCTTTGCATTAACACACACCCTAAGCCCTCCTTGCATGCATTCGTGATAACTGTAAAGTTACCTTTAGGATCTGATACTTTCAAGATCAATGCAATAGTTAACTTCTCTTTGAGTAGGTCAAAGGCTTCTTGACACTTCTCATTCCACTCAAATTTCTCCCCTTTCTTTTGCAAAGAAGTAATTAGAAAGGCGATCTTGGAGAAGTTTGCAACAAACTTTCTATTATACCCAGCTAGACCCATGAGACTTCTAACCTCAGACACATTTTTTGGGTATTGGCCAATCAAGTACTGCCTTAATCTTGGTTGGATCTATAGAGATTCCATCTGCTGAGATCACATGCCCGAGATAATACATTTTTCTCTTAAATAAGGTACACTTAGAGATTTTACCATACAATTTGTGTTCTCTTAAACGTTGTAGGACTATCTCTAAATGTCTGCAATGATCCTCCTCATCCTTAGAATAAATCACGATGTCATTTATAAAAACCAAGACAAACTTATCTAAGCAATCCCTAAATACATTGTCCATCGAGTTCATAAATGTTGCAGGTGCATTTGTTAAACCAAAAGGTAAAACTATGAACTCATAGTGTCCATATCTAGTTCTAAATGTAGTCTTAAAGATATCTTCATCCTTAATTCTCAACTAATGATATCTAGATCTCAAATCTATCTTAGAGAATACAGAAGCTCATTTCATTTGATTAAAAATATTTTCAATGAATGGCAACAGATACTTCTTCTTTACCGTTGCTTTGTTAAGCATATAATAATTGATGCACAAACACAAAGTTTCATCTTTCTTTTTCACAAATATGACTGGTGCTCCCCAAGGCGATACACTAGGTCTTATCAACCCCTTAGAAAACATTTCATCCAACTGTGCCTTAAGCCCCATTAGCTCAATGGTTGTCATCCTATATGGCACCTTGGAAATAGGTTCAAACATTAGAAATATATCTATAGAGAAGTCAAATATCCTCTTTGGTGGTAACCTAGGTAACTCATCTAGAAATACATATGAAAAGTTTCTCAATATAGGGTACCTTTCCATATCCGACATTCCAGTTTCATCCATTTCACCCTCTTCCATCTCTTGGAAGTTTTGTGACCTAAAGTTATCAAGGTTCTCTTCAAGTTCTTCAATCTTGACTACAAAGAGTTTACACCCTTTCTTCTTAGCCCTTGATAGTTGCATTGCAATGATTTGATGAATCTTGACCTCTCTCGGTATCCCTTAAAACTTAACTTGGTTACCAAGATCATCTAGGCATTCTACTATTTTAGTATGGAAATATACCTTAGCCCTATGTCTCCACAACCAATTCATACCTAAGATCACATCATAGGATCCTAAAGGCTCAACATAAAGGTTCACTTTTGTAGAAAAACAAAGTAGTTCTATCCTAGCTTCAAATAAACATTGATCCACATTTGCTCTTGTTTGGTTTGCATACTCTACATTCCAAGACATTTCCATGTATCTAACCTTTCTAGATAATTGCTTAGCTACTCTAGGTGAAATGAAATTCTCAATTACACCAGTATCAATTAGAACAAAAATAGGTAAGCCAAACAAAATACATGGAGTTTCAATTGGAGTCACTTGATACTCCACCTAGCGATCATCCACAGCTACATGTATCTTTTTTTGGAACATCACTTTCTGGGTAGGTAGTGGATGTAGACATGTGAAATTAGCATTATGCACTTAGTTCATATTCATTCGCTAATTCATAAATCAAATTCACAATTAATCCACTCATCAGGTAAATCGGGACTATTTAATTCATTCCTAAGGTTATTCATTTAAATTAAATAAATCAAAGTCTCACATCAACCTTTTAATTAAATAAACCAAACTTTATTTAATTAAATCTCCAAATGCATATTCCATCCCCTTTTGATTTAAATAAATCCAAATATTCAAGTCAAAGAGGTCAAAAACATCCTAATCATCATTAAGCTAATCTAATCCTGATTAAGCTAACCTAACCACCCATCACATCCTCTAGTTTTTCCCACTTGCACAAATAAATCAATTTATTGGTTTATTAAACTCCTTATTTTCTTTCAACTTGGCATAAAAATAGAATATTCCCTCAAGTTTGAAAATGAAGACAAGTTGACTTGTCCCTTCCAACATTGCATTAACTTCTCACTTTCATGTCTCTCTCTCAACATTTATTTCACAAATTTGAATTTGAATTTCCCCCTCTTGGGCACATTGGCCAAAACTTGCACATCCCTCAACCTATCACAAGTTGACAAGTGGCTCCATTTGATTGGTCAAATCATTATCCCACATTGGTCCCTTTTGAGCACTCTTAGCATTTGAAAATCTATAAATGAGAAGCTTCATTTTTCATCAAATCCTTCACAATCATTCATGTAAAGTCACTCTCTTCAGGAGAACTAATTTTTCCCATCTTACTCCATCTTCAAAGCATTTTATCATTTAGCTTATCTTAGCAAGGATTGGGAAAGGGATTCTTTCCATAGAAGCACCAATCCAATATGAGATGATTTTGTATACCTTGGAATTCCTACTGCTCTAAAGGTGTAAAATAACTAAGAAACATGAATAACAAAATACCAAGGACACCTCAAGATTAGCCAAAAGAGTGGTTCAACGAAAAGGAATGCAAATAGGATAAAACACAAATATTTTTTACCTCCCTTGTTGTTGATACCTCTTTGATTGGCCCTTGCTTGGATTGGTTGTGTGCTCCTTAGATGATGGATTGAATGACTAAAATGCAAGCTTCAATATGCAAAATGATGAACAAAGATGGTTGAATGATTGAAAAAGGCTTGAGGATTCAAATGGACAGCATGTAGTTATGAGAGTGCAAAGTGTTCAAAATGCAAATGGGCAGCATGAGGGTGCAAGATGGCTAAGTGTTGAGAAGGAAAATTGGCAGCATAAGGTTATGAAAAAAGTGTTCTCAAAATGCCCTTGAGGAGGGGGTATTTATAGAGAAACTTGAATTCTCTAGAGAATTTAATGGTCAAGATTGATCCAACAAGGCCAAGATGAAGGGCAATGGTGGGTTGAGAACCCACAAGCCCTCACATCTTGACATGTGGAGGGTGAAATGGCCAAGGGTGGATGAGATGGAAATGAGTTGTCAAAAGGTACATGAGGTGGAAAAGGACATGCACCTTGGGGGATGAGAGGAGATTTCCACAAAAAGGGATTTCTTGTCCCCAAGTGGGAGTGAAAGGGACATTTGAGGAATTTTGGAATTCCTCAAAAATCTACATGGGAAAAGGAAAGGTGGTTGGGAGGATAAATGTGAATTAAAAATTCACATTCTAGGATGATCTAGAAGGTAAAAGGTGGGCTCCAAAAAGGTGGGACTTGGTCACATGTGGAGATTGTGACAAGTCTAAGGTTGGTCACATGTGGAGATTGTGACAAGTCCAAGGTTCTAGAAGCCTTGGAAGGATGGAATGTGAATTAAAAATTCACATATAAAAGAGGGGAATCTATGAAGAATAAAAAGGAATTAAAAATTCTTTGGAGAATGATTAGGCTTAATTAATCAGTAATTAGAGGATAATTAAGGGCTAATTAGGATTAAAAGTCAACTTGCAAAAGTTGGAGGATGTGACACATCCTAATCAAGGATTAGGCATGTGCACATCCTTAATGAAGAGATTAGGAGATGGATTAGGATTAGATGAAAATGACATGTGAGGAATTAAATAAATGTAATATTTATTTAATTTATTTGATGAAAAGAGGATTAAGGAGGGTATGGTATTTAATTATTAATTAAATACCTTAGGGATTTGGCAGAATTAAAGATATTAATTAAATAATACTAATATTACTTAATTAACTCAGATAAGAGGATGTTTAGACGAAAAGTGATAAATTTGGATAAATTAAGTGTCCAAATTTGGATGTCTACAGATTTACTTCATGTTTTATTGTATGCTTTCAACTAATTTATCTAATCCTTTGTTGTTTTGATTGCATCATGAAGCATGTTGATTCATTTCATAGGGATGTTGATTATTAGCTTGGTTTTAAAATACTAACCATTTGCAGATTTCACCATCTACATAATGGCGCTAGAAGGAGGGCATTTTGACTTGTAGTTTTAATATGAAAGTGTCTGCTACCAAGATTATGTTCAGGAAAATATCAACAAGGATCCAAAAAAGTGTATATTATATGGATCTATTATTTTAGTCTGCTTCTTAGCTAGGGATTTCTTATTTGATTAAATCTCTGTTACTATTTCTGTTAAAAAAATAAATAAATAAATGTCATTCTTAACCAATATGTTGAAAATTATTTGGTGAAGTATTGAATTGTTTAGCTGCAATCCATGCATACAAAGCATATGATCGAATGGCCAAGATCAATGGAAATGCAATGGGAAATAATGGTCGCTTTATACTATCCATCAGCATCAAGTCTTTTCATGTAGCTTTCACATCATCAGCTAAGTGAGATTTGTGCAAGAATTTGAAAAAGAAGATTTGACTTTGAGAAACCACTGAGAGGGTGTGGTTGTATGATCTCTCTCTACAGTATTGCTAAACTTGTATGCTAGAATGTTGTCTAGATTATTGTTCTTTCCAATCAAATGTGATCTTAAGATATTGATTCAGGATTTTGATAGGAATGAGTTATTGTTTTTGTCTTTAACCTGAGTTTTTTTTTACAACATATCTTTTCTTGAATTCAATCTGATTTTGATTGCATTTTAAACGCCTTTGTTATTCCATCAGGCACGCAAAATGGGGGTATGTTAAAAGCAAGTTTTAGAGGAAACTTCTAATTTGAATCTTGTGTTTAGTTGTCTTAACTAACGTCTTAGATGATTAAAGGTCACCGCAGTTTTAAAATCTCATCCATAAGCACGACTTGACTTTAAGTAGGACAACATAGCGTAGTGAGAAAGTGTGTGGAGGCTACGCAATTTCTACAAGATTGCCACAACTGGAAAGGGATAATGATAAGGAGCTGCGGAAGTGGTTTCCAAAGTCAAAAATTTATGAGTATCCACCGTCATTCATACCCCAATCTAAGAGTAGATGCAAAGAAATCAGGTCATTAAAGTTGTTGGATTTTTTGCTCAAGTCAGATCTAATGTAGTCTTTCACAAGAGTATATTAATTGTAGCATCAGGTATATGGTTGGGCATTAAGTTTGAAAATTGACACAATAGATAAAGGTCAGGATACCATTTATTAGAGGCCTATCTCTCGTCAGTGGGTATTTATGCATACGGTCATGTTGGTTGGAGGTATCAGTAGATGAGAGGATTTGCAAAGGTAAACTATTGTTGCAACCTCCAGCTGTATAAACGTCTAATTCACTCTTTATCTACCCCCATTTTGTGCATAAACTGCAACCATTTGAAAAGAAAATGCATTTATATTTTTCTCAACGATTTTCTCTTTGTTTGCTTGTGATGGAATACTCTATTCGCACCACTTGAAGATATATTGAAATTGTCGTATTTGAAGAATGAGTTGTTAATAAGTAGAATCATGAGAAAAATTGCAATCTTTGTAAAACACGTCCCATGAGTATGGCATTAAAGAAGTATGACCCATCCCTTTATGCACACTATCTGGAAAAATCCCTTCACTCACACATGCAAGCTAATTACTTCCTCACAGATTGTGATTTTGATTTAAAAATGATCTCTGTCAATGGTTGCAACCTTTGGTATGTGGTATGTATTATTCACAATCTAGTGCCTCTAACATATTTATTCTCTTGTAGGTGAATCACATACCCATGATATTGAATGAAAAAGCTTCATTAAAGTCTTTTTTTGGAGTTATGCAGATTTCCTTTTAGATTTATTTTGCATTTGTCTTATTAGAGTTGCACGCATTGTTGCCTTGGTCTGATGATTAAATCTTCTTAAAGTTGTTGATATTAAAAGAGTTTGTTTGTTGCATACTATCAATAGTCCAAGTGATGGAGAAACCTAAGGATGTAAATGCAGAGGCATTTGTATAGATCCATTTTGAATTGCAGGAACAATGGTTGGCATAATTGAAGTCCCAAGAAATAATCCAAATTGCAATTTGAAGGGCAACTTTGTCTAACTGGAGAGGGAATAAATTGGCATCAATATTGATGAACTTGAAGTAGTAGTTGATGATATGTTTAAGTGGGATAAGGACAAAGGAGTTGATGAAAAAGAATGTTGAGTTGGATGAACCAGACACTACAAGGAACTTTGAGTATTTGACTGTACTTTCTTAGAAGCTAACCCAAATGTTGCTTCCATTATAACTTGTTGGACACTAGGTTGTTGCACCACTGGTGGATGCACTTTTGTCAGAGCCCTCTTTGTCGTCTACAGGGAATTATGACTTGCTTTGCTACAAGAGGACTTGGACTCTGCGAATCGCCTTCTGAGGTAGGGACAAGAGAATTTTTTTTTTTTTTATGAAAACTTATCATTACTAATCTCATTGATTCTGCAGGTCAAAGTGAATGGTTAGGCTGATTTACTTCTATGAATTCAAAAGATTCTAGTATATGTTATAGATGTATAAGATATTTTATTGTATGGAGAACTAGGCGCTACTTGTCTAAATAGTAAAGACGCTGGTAAAGGTTGTGATTTAGGCACTAATTTTATATGGCGTGTAGTTCAAGAATAAGTGACTTAATTTCGTTTGCAAGGAGTGAATCTAGAGAATTCCTTGCTGTCTTCATTTGTCAAAGTTGATTTTGGTGAAATTTTTCACAAGATTCACCACTTCATTTCTTATTACGCACCCACTCCCCAGACAACTTGCTCCATTTGACTGGCTATGCTGATGTGCTTGGTTCGAGTCTCCCTCTAAGACTTCTCTATTGCTATGAACCCACGCACCAGGAACCTTGATTTAATGGTTAAATTAGCTTGTACTTTTGGTCTGTGATAGGGAGAGTTCAAATTAAAAGTCACTGACATCCAAAATGCGTGTCATATTTTGTCTGTCCAACAAGATTTAATGGCAGTAGTTTAGGCAGTTGAAGCATGTATTTCTCTCTTTTTATAATATGCCTGGTGTGATAAAATGATCTGTTGTAGAGTTAAAAAGCTTCAAGCGTGCCTTTTCATCAAAAATGTCTTTTAACTCATGAATTGCAGTCATAGAAATGCTTTAAAGAATAATCTTGAAATTAGGAAAGATCATTGGGGTTTGTTGTCTTAATATTTTCCATCACTAGTCAATATCATATTGTTGTTCAATTTTAGTCTTGTTGTTTCTCTGCGCTAATATTGATGTTTTCTTTGAGTGCAGAATTAGCGAACTATCAAATTAGCAAATTATCACCTCTTAACATCTATTTTCTTGGAATTTATAGAAGATGATGGAGTAGCAAGGCGAAAGATCCAAGAACATAACAAGCGGATTTAAGTTCGAAGAGTGGGCCTTGAGTCTTGAATTTGAAATTAACAAAGCATTTTTAAATGCTTAGAGTTTCCATTTCCCACTTTTATTTTCTGTTTTAGGACAACTCACTTCATTTTTTGGGGTAAAAAATCAATCGTTGTTTTGAAATTTTTCGAAGTTGCTCTAAAATTGAACCTTAGAAACATATTGGACACTTTTTTTTGGGGTTAAAATTGAACAATCAAATCTTCATCTTTTCGTTGGTGCTTAAAACTAATCAAATCATTGCTTTGTGGGATTTAAAACGAACATGTGTCTTTTATGTTTTTTAATCTTTTATGCAAAATAATCTCATCTAAAAAGGTATATGCACTTCTCTCACGCTTCATGGCGATCTTGAGAATCAAAATTCTTTTTGATAACATTAAGTTGCATAAAAGATTTCCTCCACACTTTGATTTGGGTTTAAAATTGAACAAGATCTTGTGCGAGTGTGAGTGGGGGCATTATCACGTATATTCTCTCTTTGTTGCCATCAAAGATTGATCGAGTCACGAATTTTGTATTTACTCACTTTTTTTTATCCTAGAGGGCCTGCCTTGGGGAAAAAGTACTCACCCAAGGGAACGACTCAACCAGTAACACTCTAAAGCCAAGAGTATTTCCAACCGGGATATAAATGTGGGTATTGGAGTAAATGCCAATATCACGCGGTTGGCTCCGATGAGATGGATTCGAAAGGGGACTCTTGTTGTATGGGTCAATCTCTATGAATAGAAAGTCTGAACTAAAACCCTTATTTGTAGTGGCCTATTAACCCATTCATCGAGTTTATTGAAGTGGTGCATTGGAACTTAGATTCCAAGAAGTTACTTTCCATGTCTGATCTTGGTTAAAATATAGAGGTTAAGACTTCATTCTTAACATACCTTTATATTTTTCCTTGGTTGCATGTAAAATCATCTCTTCTACTACGAAGGGCATGAGGCAAGCCCACCAAGAAAAATGTACCAATTGAGCTAGGATGTTATATTGCTTGTGAGTCAGTTTGAAAACACAGTGCTTTGATCGAAAACATTGGAAAACCAACAGTCAACATGAGCATCAATTCTCAAACTCTTTAGGAGAAGCAAATATCCTTGAACAAATTCACATGCCCTTCCTTGCCCTTGGGATTCATGTCCTTAGAGGTTTCTAGGAATTTGGATTTCATCTCAATTTGCTCCTACTAAGGTCAACAATAGGTAACTCTTGCCTCAAATTTCCTTGGTTTCCGCATAATACACTTTGCGGGGTAAGAGGAAAGTTGAGACATTAGACATCTAGATTCAAAACCTAATCAAGAAGTGTTTGTGATAAAAATAATCCATTAAGCAAATATTGAATCAATTGGACCCCACACATGTGCTTGGCATATTTTGGTCATATGGTTTTCATGCAAACATTGGTCTTTTGATTTTGAATTACTTTTAGAGAAAGGCATGTTCTTCACTATCTTGGTCTCGTAAACAAGTCCTTCCTAGGTTCATTTAGGATCAAATCAAACACTTCATCCATCCCACGAATTTATCATCTCATCCCACCAAACAACTTTAGAGCTTTGGAAACATCATTCTAGACTTGGGTAAATCATCAAATTCAAAATCACCTTGTTTAGTTAGGTGCATGGGAATGCATCCTTTCTCATACCTCTAATTAAATCATAAATCCTTTGAACAAGTTCATCCTAAGATAACATCTTACATCTTAGGGTTTACAAGTTCATTAACCAAATCAAGCCGATCAAAATCAAACCCTAAGTCTAGCATTGATCCAAAGTCCCTAAACGTTCAACGCCCATATCATTCACCCCTTTCATCCTTCATCTCATCATTGGTCCTAAGAACCTTAGAGGTCATTTTTGTAACAAGGTCAAAACACAAGAGGAACATGGAATATAAACTTTATCCATACATCATGAGTAATCCAAATCAATTGAACTTTCAAAGCCTTACAATGCCGATTGATTATCAAAACTCACACTTATACAATCCATACATGGGATCATTACCTTCTACAAATGTCAATGGCACAACAAGTGTGAGTATGCCCAAATCAAAGAGTGGAACACATTTCCCGATGGTAGATCTAAATCCAAACCTACAAATCCACCAACTAAACAATCAATACATGAGCCTTCAAACGAACAACGTCATCCCACCAAATCCCTACATGCCAAATGAGAATGTACAAAGTAAAAGTTTTCCAAACATGAATCCAAAAAACTTTGGGATAAATATGTTTGCAAATCATACAAATATTGTTCAAAATCCAAACAAGATGTTAATGACTCCAAGTCAAGGTAACACCATGCAAAATCAAAGTTACTTAAAACAAGGCAATGTGATTCCCAACATCAACAATGTTCAATTTCAACCTATCATGCCAAATTAGAACAATGTCCAAAATCAATTTTTCCATAATCCCATTCAAAAATCACAAGTATGCATCCCAAATCTGCATGAGCAAAAACCAAATCAACTATATCAAGGGAGTCAAGATCAAGATCAAGATCAAATTTGGCGAGACCAAATTGCTACACTTACCAAAATAGTTGAGTCATGGCGCCAAGAGACATCTCACCACCATTACCCATATCAACATCATTCCTTGGTTTAGGGCTTCCACCTTTACCTTGCACCAATCACTCCATCCAAATCAATCAACCTAACACCAATCAAGCTATCACATCAAATCCTTTGAATATACCATCGACATCACAACAACAGATGGTATCTAATCAAATGACAACATCAACCCTGAAAAATCAAAACATGGTCTCCCAAGGACCTATCACTTTGGTCATTCTGACCATTCCTATCACCTCAATCACTCCATCCATCCCTATCACACCCATCATATCTCAACCCCTCACTACCATGATCGCTCCAAGCATATCTCAACAACTCATCACTACATCTAACACAATTCCAAATCCACCACCACTACCACCAAAACCAAACGCAGCAAGACAATATGACATTACGCTAAAATATCACCAGGCCTACCAAAAGGCCATCCAACAATATCTATCCATGCAACAAGCAAGACAATCCCAACAAGTGCAACAAGCCTCTCAAGCTGCCCAAGCCTCTCAAGCTACCCAACAAACACAAGCGTAAACACGAAAAAATGATAACTATTGGGGATAACGATGAACATTCAACCACTGGTGATAGCATTGACAATCTCCCCACCACAATTGCTAAAAGCAATGATCAAGATCTATCCATCAAAGAGCACATTGAAGATGTTTCTATCTCGTCCGAAGATCAAATCAACATAAGTCAAGAGTCACTTTTGAATCACGATCAAAATACACCAACAATACCCAACAATGATCCAATTCAAAAAATGTCAACGTCTTTCAACCCTATGGTTGAAGACTTTGACAAACTCTCGCCCACAATTGTTGAGAACAATGATCAAGATCTCTCCATCGATGAGCACCTTGAAGATGTTTCCACCCCATCCGATGATCAACTCACCATACATCAAGAGCCACTTTTTAGTGATCTATTTCAAGGAGTCTTAGGATTATTTGATCCTATTGACATAATGCATGATCCATTGACCTATGATCATGTTGAAAATGTCTCTACATCACCTTATGAGTTAGAGGGCATATTTCAAGAATTTATTCCAAAGCATGATCAAACTCTTTCACCAAGGTCTAGCAACGGTCCTTTCCAAGACATGTTGACCCCCTCTGACCTCATGGTTACAAATACTGAAGGAATCCTCGACTTGACACTTAATCCAAGTCCACTCAAAGACCAAGAGGATATTGAGCCATTCCCCATGCCTAATGATGACATCCAAGAACCCTTTGTAAGCAACACATCTTTTGAAACTAACCCATGTCAAGAACTTGATCCAAAGCATGTCGAAAGAAACTCTGAAATAATTCAAGATCAAGAATTTGTATCTTCAAGATACTACAATAATCTAATGGACACTCTCCTATCTATACAAGATGATCATATCCATGTAGCACATACTCCTCCATCTACCCATGAGATGCTTTCTATGGATGGATACATAGATGATCTTCATTTAGAATAGGATCCCTTTATTCCTGACATTATTACACAAAAAGAGCAGGTTATTGAGTTGGCAACATCAGGATCAAATATATCCCAAATTCATACTAAGTACATCAGGTATGCGAATATCCAGCATTATCCACTCAAGGAAACAAGTCAAACATAATAGTATAATTCAGAGTTAGCGGAGCAGCAAATTGAAACGTCACCTACGGTGGTCATTTATCAAAGAGGGCATTCTAAACAGGAGCTCTCAGAACAAGCGAAATCAAAGCATGAAGGTACTACTTCTTCAATACTGGGGGCAACTTCGTCTCAAGCAAACATCAACATAGGGAGCACAAAGAATCTTTATGGTGAAAATGATGCCAACACTACAACCAGCCACGTCATGAATCTTCATCCACCCATCACCCCATCCATGAATTGGGACCAACGTCAAAAGAAAGAATTTAATCAAAGTACGAAGAATGCTATCAAAGAAAAAGAAGTTGTAAAACATGATGGACAAATCAAATATGCATGGATACCAAAACATACAAAGAAAGATTATCCCTATCAAAATCCATCAGTCAAAGAAACTATGGGAAAAAATAAAAAAGGGAAAAGTATCCATCAAAGATGTCCACAAAAGAAAAAGTAGGCTTTTCAAGCGACGTACAAAGTGTATCAAGCAGTTGGTCCTAATTCCACGCACACTTTCGTAACCACCCATCATTGCTCATCTTTCCAAGTTTGGAGAGTCAAAGATTCCAAGTTGTCAACCAATCCATCTTTTATGACCCCTAAACACACTCCATCCACGCCTCCATGCATAATATCCAATTCTCACATTGACCATGTATTGGCAATGACCCTTCATCATAAGGATTTTGAAGGCACTTTATCGTGATGTACGCACAAAAATAGAGTTAACCCCGATATCTATAAAGCAGATCAAGAATCCCAAAAGTTGCATTCAAGTGCACGTATTCTAGCAAAGTAGCTTCTTCAAGCAGGATATCGATGGCACATTATGACAGGGGCATCTATATCAGCAACACCTTGTGATTTAGCATGAGCTTAAAATCTTTCAAAAAAATACAAAAAAATCAAAAAATATGAAAATCCAAAAAAATCAGAAAAAGGGATTGAAAATAGTAAAGAAAAAAATCGTCCTCCAGTGAAAACCACTACGGTGGCGCTTTGGGCAAGACCATGATGAAAACCTGGAAAACAGGCATCATGTGTAGAATCGAGCATCTACATGTGCCACTCCAAGAGAAAGCATCTCATCCCATCCATAATAAATCTGACATTCCATCTAACTTATCCATAATAAATCCATTTCATCCAAGAACCATATATCCAATTGATTTTTATCCACTATGTCCATCATCCAAGTTATCTTGATCTTGATGAAAGTTTGGGGCACACTTTACGCTTGCTTATGGTAAACATCTTGACATGGGCCATTTTCATTGATCCTATCCTATGCAGCATTATCTGAGCCATGAAGCACTATCCAAATGAGCTTTCTTGATCCAAACATCTTATCTTATCACAAGATAATCCCTGGCATCCTTTACATGCTTACCATATCCATCCATCCATACACCTATCCAAGCATCCCCTACATTGCTAGACACTAGGGGAAGGTATTTACATCTTGCTTCGAGAATAAATATTGGTCTATATCCTTCAACTTATGTGGCAATCTGAACATTGGAAAACGTAGAATCAAATTGGTCAAACCACTTGTGAGCAAAAATCCAAATCACTAGCCCATGGCATATTTTGACGAGAAGACATTCCTCATCAGTCTTCATCTTTCATCGAACATCAATCCAAACAATCACTATCAGTTGCATCTAATGCACCCTTCAAACATCACATCAAATCATCCAAACATCTTTTGTTCAAAACCAAGCTTCAACAATCCTAATCAATCAAATCCAATCAATCCATAATCTTGGGATATCCTTCTCGATCATTATGTTGTTTAACACTATCCATGCATTGTTGTGCATCCTCAACAATGTTATCGTCATCAATCCTAATCAATCAATCCTTACATTGTTGTGCATCCTCAACAATGTTATCATCATCAATCCTTGCATTGTTGTGCATCCTCAACAATGCTATTATCATCAATCTTTGCATTGTTGTGCATCCTCAACAATGTTATCGTCATCATCAATCCATCGATTCGACCAATCCACCTTAGCTTGGTCTTCAATAAAATCCCAAAAAGAGCATTGATATCATCACACATGTCCATATCCAAATTGTCAAAATCATGCAAAAAATCCAAAAACATCCAAAACATATCAAAATCCAAAACACTCAAAAAATCAGAAAAATATCAAAAACATTGGAATTCGAACTACGTCGTCTCTGAGCTTAAATGTAGGCAAGGCTCATCTTTGATCAGCCCCCGAGACACAAAAATCCAAAACATCCAAAAAAAAATCAAAATCACAAAAACATTTGAAAAACACAAAAATCCAAAATCACATCAAAATCCAAAAACATTCATAAAATCTCACAAAATCCAAAAACATTTGAAAAAACAAAAAAATCCCAGAACATTCATAAAATCTCAAAAAACCCCAAAACATTGGAAAATCGAAAAATCAAAGCATTTGAAAATCTCAAAAAAAAAAAAAACCAAAAAAAGCCTCAAAACATTCCAAAAACTCCAAAAACATCCAAATATTTGAAAAAATCCATCCACCTAATCTCAATTTCACTTGCAATAATCAATCATCCATAATAAACTGATCGTCACCTTCATCTATTGGCAAAACAAACAGAAACAACCACAACAATCAGCAAAAGCAAGCTTCAATCATAAAATCAAAAGAAAACAACAAATCTTTAAAACAAAATCAAACTCTTGATCATTCGCAAACATGTCAATTGACCTTATATCAACAGCTTATCAATCAACTTATCAAACCATCATCATCCTATACAATGCATGTCCTAGGATATATCGTTCTGACAATGGGCATCATTTTGGATATCACCTTGGATTCTTATCCTATCAAAACAAATCCCTTTGGCTAGAGGTATGAAGAACATTGGCTTGTTTGCGTACTTGATCTTTTCATTTGATTTATCTTATTACGCTCATTCCAAGGACCTCTCGATGATATCCAAATGAAGGATTTAGAGAGATAGGAATGGGGCAACAATCATTATCTTTTGTCTACTATGCTTGTTGGACGTTCTTGTAAAATAACTTGGCAAATACTCACTTTGTTAGGTATGTCCTAGCAAGGTTTTCGTATGTCAAGTGTGAATAAGAATACTCCTATTTGTTTGTCTAGTCAAAGTCATCGCACTAGGTACAACGCCATCCTGGTTCTTTATACCTTGATGCATCGTACCTACGTGTGTTATCAAACATAAGGTAAGTAGCCCTTTTAAAATCCCAATCCTTGATAAGCAAATCATTATCATCTATCATCATCATCTCTAATAAAGTCTCATCGGATCATGGACTTGTTGGATCCTCTTGTCATCATCTCATTTCCACACTAACATCATCATCACCAATGCATCCATCACACATACATCTTTCATCCACAAACCGTCAGCATACCACATATCATTCATATCATACATAATAGGAAACACCGATCATTTCACATGCATTGCATAATCATCATCATAATATAGATCAGTTAGTCTAAGCATCTCATAAATCACATATTTGCATAAAGCATCCATCGCATAATCATAGCATATCACATCATCCATCTCATCCATCTCACATCATATCATCATTTAAGATGTTTAAGATAACATAGATTTGTTATTCTAAGCATCTTGAAACCATCTCATTTGCATCATCATCCATAACCATCCATTTTGAACCTCTTTATCATGAGATCAATCCTCAAAATAGAATCTTTTCGCTTGATCTCTCGAGGGGGCAATGTACCAGTGTACTTCTTTCTGCTAAGGCATCCGAAAAATTAGAATTTTTTTAAAATTTGATCGCGGTAAGATTATTCTTTGAACCAACACAACAAGTACATTGCTTCAAAGAGGGGAAAAATGTAGACACGTGAAATTAGCATTATGCACTTAGTTCATATTCATCTGCTCATTCATAAATCAAATTCACAATTAATCCAATCATTAGGTAAATTAGGACTACTTAATTCATTCCTAAGGTTATTCATTTAAATTAAATAAATCAAAGTCTCACATCAACCTTTTAATTAAATAAACCAAACTTTATTTAATTAAATCTCCAAATGCATATTCCATCCCCTTTTGATTTAAATACATCCAAATATTCAAGTCAAAGAGGTCAAAAACATCCTAACCATCATTAAGCTAATCTAATCCTGATTAAACTAACCTAACCACCCATCACATCCTCTAGTTTTTCCCACTTGCACAAATAAATCAATTTATTGATTTATTAAACTCCTTATTTTCTTTCAACTTGGCATAAAAATAGAATATTCCCTCAAGTTTGAAAATGAAGACAAGTTGACTTGTCCCTTCCAACATTGCATTAACTTCTCATTTTCATGTCTCTCTCTCAACATTTATTTCACAAATTCAAATTTGAATTTCCCCCTCTTGGGCACATTGGCCAAAACTTACACATCCCTCAACCTATCACAAGTTGACAAGTGGCTCCATTTGATTGGTCAAATCATTATACCACATTGGTCCCTTTTGAGCACTCTTAGCATTTGAAAATCTATAAATGAGAAGCTTCATTCTTCATCAAATCCTCCACAATCATTCATGTAAAGTCACTCTCTTTAGGAGAACTGATTTTACCCATCTTACTCCATCTTCAAAGAATTTTATCATTTAGCTTATCTTAGCAAGGATTGGGAAAGGGATTATTTCCATAGAAGCACCAATCCAATATGAGATGATTTACTTCATGTTTTATTGTATGCTTTCAACTAATTTATCTAATCCTTTGTTGTTTTGATTGCATCATGAAGCATGTTGATTCATTTCATAGGGATGTTGATTATTAGCTTGGTTTTAAAATACTAACCATTTGCAGATTTCACCATCTATAGTGGATTACCATAATATCATGACCTGGATGACCTATTGGGACATTCTCTAGCATAGTGGTCTTCTCCACATGTAAAGCATCCAGTATTTGGTCCCTTCTTCCTTGTGGGTTCTCTAGATTTCCTAGTGTTTCCACCAAAATTGTTGGTATTCCCACCATTGGAACTGTTCCTCTTACGTTCCCTTTTTTACTCTTTTCCACTATTATGGGATCCTTTTTCCCCTTGCTTGGGTAAATTTTGCATAACTTCCACCTTCTTTGGAGTTGGCTTGTCCTGATCCCCCATAATCTTCTTACAATCTCTACTTTCTTGATGGGTGGAGATACCCTTAAGCTTTTGCTCCATTTTAACCACTTTCTCATACACAAGATCCATAGTTGTTGGACCGTGCACATCCACCTCTCCTCTGATCTAATTGTTAATTCCCATGACAAACTTTCTTATGCGGAAGCATTCATATTTTTGGTACATAGGAACATAACAAAGCAGATGGGTAAACTTCTTCCAATACTCATTGATCATATATTTCCTTGTCTCAAACTCTAGAAATCCATGATTTTTTTGTCATAGTAGAGTTGGGGCAACCATCTCTTATGAAAAATCTCAAAATACTCTCCCCATGTCAACTTCCATGAGTTAATATTGAGTTCCATCTTTTTATTCATCCACCAGTTAGAGGCTTCTCCTACTAATTGGTATGCTCCCCATGCGGCTTTGGTGGTCTCAGTGTAATTTTGAATTTCAAAATACTTCTCCATTTGGACTAACCAAGCCTCAGCTTCATCTCCGCTAGCACTTCCCTCAAACTTGGGTGGGGTAATTTTCTTCATATCTCTACAAATTTAAAAAGTCATGTGCTTCTTATTTCTTTCCTCAGATGGCATAGGTGATTTTTTCCTCTCATGATCATGAGTTTGATCACAACCGTGAGGAGAATTTTTTCCCTCATTTTCATTATTGGGAACTTCCTTTTCAACCCTACCCTTTACCCTTTCTTTTTCAAGGTTTTCCAACCTTGCCAAGATTTGGTCCAATCTAGCTTCAACCCCTACTAGTCCTTTCCCAACTTTTTAGCTTTTGCCAGGATTGGTTTGTGTCCTCACCATCTTCACAAGAATGGAATTTACCTGAATGTTTTATCCATGTTAGACTTAATCATGTTATCAACTATCTTATGGAAAACATTAAATTGGCATTCAAATACACGTAAAAAATTCCACATAAGATTGAGCACACGCTTTTTTTATGAAAACATAATTTTTATTCATTTCTTAAGGATCTTAATATCCTTTTGATTACATGGAGTGACTATTAATATAGTTGAGTGGAGAATATCCCTTGGATTCACTCTTATATATTGTAGGTTGTGAAGAAGGATTGTTGAAGGCAAGGAAGCATATTGATATAGTATTATTGTAATCTTGTTCGGAGGTTAAATAATACAAGAACTATTGATTGATATAGTATTATTGTAATCTTGTTCTAAGGTTAAATAATACAAGAACTATTGATTCTGGTGGATTTTTTTCCGGAAAGGGTTTCTCCACATATATGGTGTGTCACTTCGATCTTCTTGTCTCATTCTTCTACAATCTTATGTCTCTTTCTACAATTGGTAAAATTGATCTAAAAAAATGAATCATACAAAAATAATTGTGACAAAGAACACTTAATTAAATCTACAGTCTCATAGTTTTACAAGTTTTAAACTACAATATTACCTTCATTTTCAACATTTGGTACCAAAGCTAATGGTTGGTTAAGGTTTGGGACGCCTTTCTCTTAAAAGTTTGAAAGTTTTTTGCCTATAGTGAGAGCTTTTCTACTATTGTGTTATTGCAGATTTGTAAAAGAAGTGTGTTACAATGAGTTCTACTTCTCATCTAGATATTGAAAGATTCAATGGATCTAGTTATGAGATGTCGAAACTAAAAATGGAGGATCTCCTTGAAGAGAGAGATCAGTGGTTAGATGTTTGTAATGAGACAAAGCCATCTACAACGATGTTAGACGAGGATTGGGCTAAGCTTTATAAGAAGGCAAGAGGTACCATAAGGTTATGTCTTGTTGATGTTGTTCTCTTCAATGTTTCAGTTGAAGCTACCGCATATAAATTGTGGAAGAGGATAGGTGATATCTATCAAACCAAAATTCTTACTAATAAGTTGTATCTGAAAAGATAGTTGTATTCTTTAAAGATGAAAGATGGTGATTCTGTTGCACATCATTTAAATGCTTTCAATTTTATTCTAATTCAGTTAGCATATGTAGATGTAAAGCTAGAAGATGAAGATAAATGCATTTTGTTACTTTGTTCTTTACTAGAGTCTTGGGAAAATATAATTTTTCCTATCAGTGGTAGTGGTGCAGATCCTAAGATGGACACTATAATTCCTACTCTCCTATCAGATGAGATGAGGAGGAATTATAAAATGAGATCCCAAGATGCCTTGTTTATAAGAGGTAGGCCTAAGGAAAAGGAACCTAAGGGAGACAAGAAAGGAAAGGGTAAGTCCAAAGGACAGTCTAAAACCCTTGGTAAGAGTAAGGTAAAGTGTTGGAACTGTGGGAAACCGAGACATGTAAAGAAGGATTTTAAGAACAAGAAAAAGAGTTTTGATGCTTCTACAGAGAAATCCTCAGATAATGGTAATGATGAATTGGTCATTTATTTAAAACTATTAGTGATGAATCTTGGTTTATTGATTCAGGTTACTCCTATCATATGAGTCCTAACAAGGAGTGGTTCACTAAGTATATTTCATATGATGGAGGGAATGTCTTCTTTGGAGATAATAGCATAACAAAGATTGTGGGAAAAGTAGAGGTAAAGTTGTGTTTCAATTATGGTAGGGTTAAGACCCTTAATGGTGTTTTACATATTCCAAGACTTGCTAGAAATCTACTTTTTGTATCTAAGTTCAATGATTCTCGAATGCATGTGACATTTGACAAAGGTGGTTGTAGATTGGTGAAAGGGACTATGGTGGTTGCTAAAGGGTCTCAGATTGGGAATTTCTTTAAGCTTAATACCTCCAATTTGAATGAATCGACTAATGTAATTGAAGTTGAAAATACATATATGTTGTGGCACCATCGATTGGGCCACATTGGTGAAAAAGGTCTTAGGACCATTCTTAATAAAAAAAATGGTTTACAGTATTCCTGATTATAAAATTGGCAAAAAATATTTTTGTGGGAATTGTGTGTTTGGAAAGAAATCTATATCTTCATACCTAATGGAACAAATAAAGCATAAATATTAATAGAGATTATTCATTTAGATTTTATGGGTCCTATGGATATTGACTCTATTGGAAAATCTAGATATTATGTTACATTTATTGATGATGTCTCAAGATACACTTGGATCTATTTTATGCATAAAAAATCTGATGTGTTCAATAAGTTTAAAGAATTTAAGGCTTTAGTTGAGAAACAATCAGATCATAAGATAAAAGTGTTGAGATCAGATAATGGTGGTGAATATTGTTCTAAGGAATTTGATGATTATTGCAACCATGCAAGAATTGTGAGACAGAAAACTACTCCATATACACCTCAACAAAATGGAGTAGCAGAAAGGATGAACAGAACCTTAATGGAAAGAGCTAGGAGTATGTTAAGTAGTGCTAAGATAGATTGGTGCCTTTGGGCCAAGGCTATAAGTACTTGTTATTTAATCAATTGGTCTCCTAGTTCATCTATTGAAGACAAAAACCCCTATGAAATGTGGTTAGGTAGGAAACCTAGTGTTGCACATTTAAGGATCTTTGGTTGTGAGGATTTTGTTCATGTGCCTAAAGAAAAGTGGTCTAAGTTAGATCCAAAAGCACATAAATGCATATTCATAGGTTATGGTGAAAATGTAAAAGGTTACAAACTTTGGAATCCTCTAACCCAAAAAATTACTTTATATAAAGATGTGATTTTTAGGGAATTTAGATCTTATAAAGGAGAAGAACAACCAAAGGAGAAGGATACTTCTCGAATAGTGCATTTTGAAATAAATAATGAGAAGCATGAAGATGCACATGTTGAAGAAATATTAGATGGATTGGATGAGGAGAGTTCACAAAGTTCTGAGATAGATGCTCATGATGAGCATATTGAGGAACAAGAAGAACCTTCTTTGAGAAGACCCACAAGACAACGAAATCTCATTGATACGTAAATCCCACCTAATTTCCATTGTATGTTTGATTTGATGAGTACTAATGATGAACCTAGATCTTACAGGGAAGCTTTTTCTTCATATGAGAACAAGCTTTGGTCACAAGATATGCATGAGGACATGGTTTCCTTGGATACTTGTGACACGTGGGATCTTGAGAGTTTTCCCAAAGGAAGAAAGGCTATTGGTTGTAAATGGATCTTTAAAAAGAAAATTGGAGAAGATGGTAATGTCGAAAGGTACAAGACTAGATTAGTAGCCAAGGGCTACTCCCAAAGAGAGAGTTGACTTTAATGAAATCTTCTCTCTTGTTGCTAAATTAACTTCTATTAGATTCCTTTTATCTATTGTTTTTGCTTATGATTTTGAGATAGACCAAATGGATGTGAAAATTGCTTTCTTACATGGGGATCTTGATGAGGAGATTTAAATGAGGCAACCTAATGGTTTTGTTGTAAAAGGAAAAGAATTATTGTTTTGTAGGTTAAGGAGATATTTATATGGATTGAATCAGTCACCTAGAATGTGGTACCAGAATCTTGATGCTTTTGCATTGAAAATTGGCTATGTTAGGAGTGAGGAAGATCATTGTGTTTACATAAAATTTATTGGTGATCAACTTTTAATTATTATCTTGTATGTTGATGGCATGTTTATTGGTAACATCAAGGTAATGATCAAAGAATTAAAAGCACAACTCTCTAGCACATTTGAGATGAAAGATATAGGGGCTACAAAATATATCATTGGTATGGATATCAGTAGAGATAGAGGTAACATAAAGCTTTGCTTAAGTCAAAGCAACTATGTTGATACTATTTTTAAACGGTTTAACTTGCATGATAGTAAACCAATTAATATTCCTTTACTAGTTGGCTCGAAGTTAAGTTTAGAAATGGGTCCTAAATCTGAATTTGATCTTGAGGTAATGTCTAAAATTCCATATGCTAGTGCAGTTGGGAGTTTGATGTATGCAATGGTCTGTACAAGACCAGATATATCCCAAGCAGTGGGAGTTCTAAGTAGGTTTATGTCTAACCTTGGTAAAAAACATTAGACTTATGCTAAGAGGGTGTTTAGATATTTATGAGATACTTTTGACTACTGTTTTGTTTATCATGGTGCTAATGATATTGAAATTATGCACAGATCATTAGACATGCAGGGTTTTGTTGATTCAAATTGATCAGAAGACCTAGACAGTCAGAGGTCCACAAGTGGCTATGTGTTTACTTTGTTTGGAGTTGTGGTTAGTTGGATGAGTAAGAGGCAGCCCACAGTTGATTTTTCTACCACAGAAGTAGAGTACATGGCTGCTACACATGCCTCTAAAGAGGTAGTTTAGTTACAAAGACTTGGGAAAGGTATTGGTTTTAATTGCAAGAAAATTAGACTTGAATGTGATAGTTAGAGTGGTACTTGCTTAGCCAAAAATCCTATATATCATGCTCGTACTAAGCATGTTGATGTTCAGTATCACTTTGTGCAAGAAATTGTTGAGAGTGGGAAGGTATTGATTGAGAAAGTTGACACTTTTGATCAATGTTGCAGATTATCTTATGAAACCAGTTCCTACAGATAAGTTCTCTTGGTGCAAGAAGGCCATTGGCCTTGAGTCCTATACTTGATTTATAATAATGATTCCTTGTTTAGAATAATTGCAATGTATAATGTCAAGTGGGAGAATGTTGGGAATAGGATGTCATTTAATTGCAATCCTAAAACATATTTCATATATCTCCTAAGTCCTTAGAAAGTGTTCCCCAACACTAGGATTAGAAAGAGATTAAATTTGAATGAAATGAACATGTAAATTGACATTTGTGATTATTCCTAAATGATAGGAACATGTGGGGACATCCAAGAAGAGCTCCTAAAAGATAGGAGCACATGGGACGTCCACATGGAAGGTGGAACCCACCTTGCTTCAGTTAACTATTTGGAGGATTGATAACACTTCAATAATGCATGTTTAGATCCTACAAATTAGGGATTTATATTTACATGAGTGGAGTGGCACTATTAGTTCAGTATCAATTTAGTTCAGTATTAGTTTAGTTTAGTTTAGTTCAGTTTAGTTCAGTTTAGTTCAATTATGGTTCAGTTATCTTAAGTTGTATTTAGTTATTTTGAGTTGAATGCTAGTTGAATTGAGTTGACTTGAGTTGCATGACTAATGAATTTATTTGCATGACATATAATAGGTGGATACTTTCAGTTAAGTGGGGATGATCAATCATGCATACTGCTTGCATGAATTGGTGGAGAGATATGTTTCAGTTAACTAAGATTGACTTGGGACCACCTTGGGCTCCCAAGTAGGTATCTTTTAGTTAACACCTTTTGCATGAGAAGATATTTACAAGGCTCGGTCAAGTGGGCCCATTCTTGGGCACCAAATTTGAGGTGAAGTTTGCAAGATATTTTCTTGACCAAAGTTCAGTTAAGTCTTCAGTTTAGGGCACTTGAATTGAGGAAAACTTTGGGTTGACTTTATATTACATTTTGGAATTCTACTTACCCAATCTAGGCGTAGACATTTGTGAGGAGCTTTATGCTCTTGTATTGTACAACTCTTAAGAGTTTGCATGCACATATTTAGTCTATTAATTGAAACAACTATATGAGAGTTCCATGAGAGTTTATTGCACGTTGTGAAGAAGGATTGTTGAAGGAAAGGAAGCATATCAATCAAGGATTGATACAGTATTATTGTAATCTTATTCTAAGGTTAAATAATACAAGAACTATTGATCTTGGTGGATTTTTTTCTCAAAAGGGTTTCTCCACGTATATGATGTCTCACTTCTATCTTCTTGTCTCATTCTTCTACAATCTTATGTCTCTTTCTACAATTGGTAAAATTGATCTAAACAGATTAATCATACACAAATAATTGTGACAAAGAACACTTAATTAAGTCTATAGTCTCATAGATTTTCAAGTTTTAAGCTACAATATTACCTTCATTTTCAACATTTGGTATCAGAGCTAATGGTTTGTTAGGGTTTGGTACACCTTTCTCTTAAAATTTTGAAGGTTTTTTGGCTGTAGTGGGAGATTTTTAACTATTGTGTTATTGCAGATTTGTAAAAGAAGTATGTTACAATGAGGTCTACTTCTCATCTAGATATTGAAAGATTCAATGGATCTAGTTATGAGATATGGAAACTAAAAATGGAGGATCTCCTTGAAGAGAGAGATCAGTGGGTAGTTGTTTGTAATGAGACAAAGCCATCTACAGCGATGTCAGATGAGGATTGAGCTAAGCTTGATAAGAATGCAAGAGCGACCATAAGGTTATGTCTTGTTGATGTTGTTCTCTTGAATGTTTTAGTTGAAGCTACTACATATAAATTGTTGAAGAGGATAAGTGATATCTATCAAACCAAAAGTCTTACTAATAAGTTGTATTTGAAAAGATAGTTTGAAAAGATAGTTGCATTCTTTAAAGATGAAAGATGGTGATTATGTTGCACATCATTTAAATGCTTTCAATTTTATTCTAATTCAGTTAGTATCTGTAGATGTAATGCTAGAAGATGAAGATAAATCCATTTTGTTACTTTGTTCTTTACCAAAGTCTTGGGAAAATTTATATTGTTGTTATCAATGGTAGTGGTGCAAATCCTAAGATGGAAACTATAATTCCTACTCTCCTATCAGAGAAGATGAGGAGGAAGTCTAAAATAGGACCCCAAGATGCCTTGTTTGTAAGAGGTAGGCCTAAGGAAAAGGAACCTAAGGGAGACAAGAAAGGAAAGGGTAAGTCCAAAGGGCGGTCTAAAACCCCTGGTAAGAGGAAGGTAAAGTGTTGGAACTGTGGGAAACCGAGACATGTAAAGAAGGATTGTAAGAACAAGAACAAGAGTTTTGATGCTTCTACAAAGAAATCCTTAGATGACGGTAATGATGCATTGGTCATTTCATGTAAAACTATTAGTGATGACTCTTGGCTTATTGATTCAGGTTGCTCCTATCATATGACTCCTAACAAGGAATGGTTCACTAAGTATACTGCATATGATAAAGGGAATTTTTTCTTTGGAGATAATAGCACAACAAAGATTGTGGGAAAAGGAGAGGTAAAGTTCTGTTTCAGTGATGGTAGGGTTAAGATCCTTAATGATGTTTTACATATTCTAGGATTTTCTAAAAATCTACTTTTTGTATCTAAGTTCAATGATTCTCGAATGCATGTGACATTTGACAAAGGTGGTTGCAGATTAGTGAAAGGGAATATGGTGGTTACTAAAGGATCTCAGATTGGGACTTTGTTTAAACTTAATACCTCCAATTTGAATAAATCTACTAATGTAACTGAAGCTAAAAATACATGTATGTTGTGGCACCATAGATTGGGCCACATTGGTGAAAAAGTCCTTAGGACCATTCTTAATAAAAAAATGGTTGACGATATTCCTGATTATAAAATTGGTAAAAATGATTTTTGTGAGCATTGTGTGTTTGGAAAGCAATCTAGATCTTCATTTCCTAATGGAACAAATAAAGCTAAAAGATTATTTGAGATTATTCATTCAGATGTTATAGGTCCTATGGATATTGACTCTATTGGAAAATCTAGATATTATGTCACATTTATTGATGATGTCTCAAGATACACTTGGATCTATTTTATGCATAACAAATCTGACGTGTTCAATAATTTTAAAGAATTTAAGGCTTTAGTTAAGAAACAATCAGATCATAAGATAAAAGTGTTGAAATCAGATAATGGTGGTGAATATTGTTCTAAGGAATTTGATGATTATTGTAAGCATGCAGGAATTGTGAGACAGAAAACTACTCCATATACCCCTCAACAAAATGGAGTAGCAGAAAGGATGAATTGGACCTTAATGGAAAGAGCTAGGAGTATGTTAAGTAGTGATAAGCTAGATTGGTGCCTTTGGGTCGAGGCTGTAAGTACTTCTTGTTATTTAATAAATATATCTCCTAGTTCATCTATTCAAGATAAAACCCCTTATGAAATTTCATTAGGTAGGAAACCTAGTGTTGCACATTTAAGGATCTTTAGTTGTGAGGCTTTTGTTCATGTGCCTAAAGAAAAGCAATCTAAGTTGGATCCAAAAGAACAAAAAATCATATTCATAGGTTATGGTGAAAATGTAAAAGGTTACAAGCTTTGGAATCCTCTAACCCAAAAAATTACTTTATCTAGAGATGTGATTGTTAGGGAATTTAGATCTTATAAAGGAGAAGAACAACCAAAGGAGAAGGATACTTCTCAAATAGTGCATTTTGAGATAAATACTGAGAAGCGTGAAGATGCACATGTTGAAGAACAATTGGATGGATTGGATGACTAGAGTTCACAGAGTTCTGAGATAGATGCTCATGATGAACATATTGAGGAACAAGAAGAACCTTCTTTGAGAAGATCCACAAGACAACAAAATCATATTGATAGGTATAGCCCACCTGATTTCCATTGTATACTTTCTTTGATGAGTACTAATGATGAACCTAGATCTTACATGGAATCTTTTTCTTTAGATGAGAACAAGCTTTGGTCACAAGCTTTGCATGAGGAAATAGTTTCCTTGGATACTTGTGACACATGGGATCTCGAGAGTTTTCCAAAAGGAAGAAAGGCCATTGGTTGTAAATGGATCTTTACAAAGAAAATTTGAGCAAATTGTAATCTCGAAAGCTACAAGGCTAGATTAGTAGCTAGGGGCTACTCCCAGAGAGAGGGAGTTGACTTTAATGAAATCTTCTCTCCTATTGTTAAATTAACTTCTATTAGATTCCTTTTATCTATTGTTGTTGCTTATGATTTTGAGATAGATCAATGGATGTGAAAATTGCTTTCTTACATGGGGATCTTGACGAGGAGATTTACATGAGGCTGTTAGAAACCAAGATCACCTGCATGCAAGATGGATACCTATCACATGCAAAAGATATGAAGAACCAAAGAAGATGTTATGTAACCTCAAAGTGTAAAAATGCATTAAGAGAATCAATGATTACAAAAGAGATCAATCCTTATGAAGGAGATCAAGAAACCCTAGAAGGGAAACCCTAAATGAAACCCTAGTGTGCACACTTAATAATTAATAATTAATTAATTATTAATATGCCTAAGTTTAGCTTAAGTAACAAAGAGGAATACGTGACTTAATTAATTAATCAATATGATATAATTAATTAAGCATAATAACTTATTACTCTAACACCCCACCTTAAGATGAACTTAGGAAGAAGCTAAAACACTAGAATAAGATGCATGAAAGCAAAGATGGGTCCCAGAAACTAGGCCTGATCATGTACCCATTTACAAATGCAAGAATGAGTAAGAGAAGGAAAAAACCAGTGGGACAAAACCCCCCTTACAATGAGATGTCATGCTGCAAAGAAGCACTAGAAGAACTCTGTAGAGTAACACTGGAACATGATACTAACAAGCAAGGAAAGATTCTTTTGTTTACTACTGAAACCGGATGAGAGTCATTGATTGACTCAAGGAATCATGATAAAGCAACAGCAAACCCGATGCCACGGAACACTCAAAAACTCCAAACGGGAACAACTCTGGAATCTATGAAGCAGCAAGCAATTATTGAATGATGTATTACTAAAAACGAAGTGCAAAGATGCAAGATGCACTCTCCCAACTGCCAAAACATCCAAGTAATCGCCAAACAACCCATCGGGCCAAATCTGGACTAAGTGATAAACCTGGGAGAGATATAGAAAAAGTGCATGGACAGCAACCTAGATCCCCTCAATACCTTTCCAACGCTTCAAACAAGGTGAAAAACGGAGATCGTGGCAAAAAGTTATGAGCTCGGAAGCATAAAAATTACATCTGAATTCAAACAGAAATAAATGTAGTAAAACAAAAAAATACTATAAAATAAACTACACCAAATGAAAGTGCTCAGAACCAGCTTTCCAGCGATATCTCGTTTTCCTGATTTCGATACCGTATGCCCAAGTTATGACCAAAAGAAAAAAACTGCTCTTTTAGGGAAAATTAGGGCTAGGAGGGGCAAAGAGGGGCCAGCCGTACTCATGACGTCATGCTGATGTCAGAAAAATGCGAGCTTAAAATTGATGGCATCTGGCCGTCAGGGCAAAAAATCACCCCCCCATAGGAAAAAAATTTCAGTCGTCGAAAAAATCTGCATGGTTGTCGGAATATGCTCTAGTGTGGCCGGAATATTCATTGGAGCCCGCCTAGAATATACCCTGCACTGTCTTGAGAATATGCTCTCTGACAATTCAAAATATTCTGATCTCGGCTGTCAGTGAATGGAGAGCCCCCGGTCCTCCATGTGACTGGGGGTGCTGGCTGAAGGGGCCCACGGGGGCAGGAGGACAGGTGGCTGACCGGCGAAGGTGGCCGCAGGGGCTGGACAGAGGCGGCAGATGGGCTGTGGAGTTGGGCAGCGGCGGCGGTATGGTGGCCGCCCGGTGGCCACCGGGCGGCGGGATCCTTCAACACTGGTAGCAGTGGCCCAGATTTTGAAAAACACATTTTTTTTGCATTTTTCTCGATTTTCAAGCCTCGATCTGCATGCTGGGGAGGCCGTACGACCCCCAGACAAAAAAATTTGCCTCCCGGATCAACTGCACCAAACTCAATGAAACGACAGGTGTTCTTAGGGTTTTTGGTCACTGCGAACGCGATGGAAATGTCCATTTGTGTCCAAAGTGTCCCAAAAATTTGGCTACCCCCAGATCTTGCAAAAAAGATGCCTGTGGAAACCCTTGCACTTGAAACTCACAGAGAGGCCATATCTTCAGATTACGAACAAGTAGCTGCAGATCTGGAGCTTTGATACCATGTTAGAAACCAAGATCACCTGCATGCAAGATGGATACCTATCACATGCAAAAGATATGAAGAACCAAAGAAGATGTTTTGTAACCTCAAAGTGTAAAAATGTATTAAGAGAATCAATGATTACAAAAGAGATCAATCCTTATGAAGGAGATCAAGAAACCTTAAAAGGGAAACCCTAAATGAAACCCTAGTGTGCACACTTAATAATTAATAATTAATTAATTATTAATATGCCTAAGTTTAGCTTAAGTAACAAAGAGGAATAAGTGATTAATTAATTAATCAATATTGTATAATTAATTAAGCATAATAACTTATTACTCTAACAGAGGCAACCTGATGGTTTTATTGTAAAAGGAAAATAATTATTGGTTTGTAGGTTAAAGAGATCTTTATATGGATTGAATCAGTCACCTAGAATGTGGTACCAAAAGTTTGATGCTTTTGCATTGAAAATTGGTTATGTTAGGAGTGAGGAAGATCATTATGTTTACATAAAATTTATTGATGTTCAGCTTTTAATTATTGTTTTGTATGTTGATGACATGTTATTATTGGTAACAGCAAGGTAATGATCAAAGAATTGAAAGCACAACTCTCTAGCACATTTGAGATGAAAGATATAGGGTCTGCAAAATATATCCTTGATATGGATATCAGTAGAGATAGAGGTAACATAAAGCTTGCTTAAGTCAAAGCAACTATGTTGATACTATTTTTAAACGGTTTAACATCCATGATAGTAAACCAATTAATATTCCTTTACCATTTGGCACGAAGTTAAGTTTAGACATGGGTCCTAAATCAACTTTTGATCATGAGGAAATGTCTAAAATTCCATATGCTAGTGCAGTTGGTAGTTTGATGTATGCAATGGTCTATACAAGACCAGATATATCCCAAGCAGTGGGAGTTCTAAGTAGGTTTATGTCTAACCCTGGTAAAGAATATTGGACTTATGTTAAGAGGGTGTTTAGATATTGACGAGATACTTCTTATTACTATTTGGTTTATCATGGTGCTAATGATATTGATATTATGCACAAATCATTGGACATACAGGGTTTTGTTGATTTAGATTAGGCAGGAGACCTGGATAGTCAGAGGTCAACAAGTGGCTATGTGTTTACTTTGTTTGGAGTTGTAGTTAGTTGGATGAGTAAGAGGCATCCCACGGTTGCTTTGTACACCATAGGAGTAGAGTACATGGCTGCTACACATGCCTCTAAAGAGGTAGTTTGGTTACAAAGACTTGGGAAAGGTATTGGTTTTAATTGCAATCAAATTAGATTTAAATGTGATAGTCAAAGTGCTATTTGTTTAGCCAAAAATCCTATGTATCATGCTCGTACTAAGCATGTTGATGTTTAGTATCACTTTGTGCGAGAAATGGTTGAGAGTGGGAAGGTATTGATTGAGAAAGTTGACACTTTGATCAATGTTGCAAATTATCTTACGAAACCAGTTCCTACAAATAAGTTATCTTGGTGCAGGAAGGCCATTGGCCTTGATTCCTATACTTGATTTATAATAATGTTTCCTTGTTTAGAATAATTTTAATGTATAATTTCAAGTGGGAGAATGTTGGGAATAGGATGTCATTTAATTTCAATCCTAAACATATTTCATGTATATCCTAAGTACTTAGAAAGTGTTCCCCAACACTAGGATTAGAAAGAGATTAAATTCGAATGAAATGAACATGTAAATTGACATTTGTGATTATTCCTAAATGATAGGAACATGTTGGGATGGCCAAGAAGAGCTCCTACAAGATAGTAGCTCATGGGGTGCCCACATGGAATGTGGAACCCACCTTGCTTTAGTTAACTATTTGAAGGATTGATAACACTTCAACAATGCATGTTTAGATCCTACAAATTAGGGATTGATATTTACATGAGTGGAGTGGCACTACCGGTTTAGTATCAGTTCACTATGCAAATGAAAAAATATTGATGAGAGGTAGGGGAGAGGGTTATATAGTGGAGCACCCTAACTTCACATTTCTCAAAATCTTATATGAAAATTTTAAATCACTCCTAATTTTGTTAAACAATTTATTTGGAAACTCACGTGCTTCTCTATTTCATTTTAGGGCCACATCAGCATGCTTTTTGTTGAGGTATCCAAAAAGGCCCCAAAAAAGGTGAGACCAATAGTGGTGCACTATGTCATATTTTATTGGTGCACTAATGTGGCATCACATGATTTGTTAGTTTTTATACTTTGTGGATAAAAAGTGTTTTACAATAGGATATTAAGATGCCCCACTATGGAGCCCATTGAGGACTAATTTTATCCCCACTATTGAACTCCACACCATTATGGGCCCCTCTCCCCTAGTTAGGAAGGCCATGTGGGTGGTTGGAAGAGTAGGTAATATGCTGCTAAGTTCAAAATTTGTGGATTCTGAAAAACTAAAGAAAAATCAAGTTTTATTCTTTTTCCTATTTTTTGCTCCATTCTAGATTAAAAACTTGTATGTTTCATCTGAGATTAACTAATATCAAGGCCAATTCAAAGCCATTTCTTGATATGAAATCATACGTAGCTAATTGTTTGTTCCTATTGGAAAATACTGTGTGCTACACCAGATTTGGGTGCATAATGACACTATTTGGTAGCAAATAATCCACATTTCTTTAAACCCTTGCATCATTCTATGCCTAGTTATGAAGCAATCTGGTGAAGTACAGAGTGGTTTTCTTTGATTTATTTTATTTCTTGAGGCATGCATGGATAGTAACTGGGAGAAATATTTACATTTCAGTATATTTTTATGCTTTGTTTTAGATTAGATGCTTTATATTTTCAAAAAATGTTCCAAACTTGATAAATGAGTGGATTTTTATCTCAAATCTTTCATTTCCATGAAGTTGTGAAATGCTTAATGTTGAATCTTCTTAAATATATGCAAGTAATTTGAATTTTATGAAATGTTATTGTAAACCTTTAATTTCATGAAGTTGTTAAGTGACCTATGGGCAATCAAATTGAGACTATGTTATGATCCTTTGGATACCATTTTACCTATGACAACCAAAGAAACCCTCGTGTTTAACAAAAAATTACACAATGAACCTTGAGCAAACATAGTGTGTCAAGAACTAACATTCCCGAGCCTTGAGCTCGAGGTAAAATTACCTTAGATTTAGGTTTTCCTAGTGGATCTTTCAAGTAAATGTAGGTTCCCACGGTCCTCTGTGAGAATTTATCTGCATGTTGGTGTGTGTGTGCAGCATTTGCATCAACAAAAGTGGCACTAGAAGGAGGGAAACTATTTTTCCTTAATTTGGTATTGGTGTCCTAGTCACATAGTTGAAGTTTGCTTGTGAGTTAAGGGTCTAACTAAGATTAGAATGACGAGTGAAAAAGAGATGGAAAAGCTCCAAAAAAATCTTAATCAGAGGTTTACACCCTTGATTTTTTTCACTTTTGGTTGAGTTGCAAAGTGTAGAATTCATGACACAATCGACCATAGTGAAATTGATTGTAATATTTTCTTGACTAGGGTAAGTTTGGCTATTCATAAGGCGATTCCACTAATGGAAGCGTCCTTAAGTGTGAAAAGGAGGGAGTCGTTACTGAATTGGTGTTTGAATTCTAGGAGAATGATAACCCTAGTGGAAATAGATTTTTTAATGGTTTAACCATTAGATTAAATGAATTTGCTAATTGTGATTGTTATGTGGAAATCCCAAAAGTTTTGCAGGAAAAGAAGCAATGTCACGAGAATTTGGGAATATCGCACTTTAAGTGTGAATCTGAAGGAAGCAAGTTACCACTCTTCACACACATGGACGATGGTGAGAAGAAGAAACAAGTGAAATAGGCGGGAGATGCATGCATTTTGCCTCTAATTGTGAATCCCTGACTTAAAAGGCAAGAAACTTTTAATTTTATACAAATGGCAGAGTACTAGACTTCTACTTTCCCTCTTTCTGATAACTTTTTCAATCATGTTGAAGTTTGGTCTAATGAGATAAATAGTGGTGTTAGGGTTGAAGACAATACAGGTTGTTGACGAGGTCCTGAAAGAAGAAGTGACTGCATAATAAATGCAACCATTCATGAAATAGAGAAAAAGTGAATGGAATGTCATAAATGAAGGATAGATGAAGGTAAGGTTTGAGACAATGGAAAAAGTGTGTGTAATCGACCGTCAATTAGGTCGTTTCCATACATTTTAGCAAAAATTTGGGTAAGTGTGCCTTCGAAGTTTCATTCACTAAATGCATAAAATTTTGAGTATTTCACAATTACAGTAGCTTATTCTAGAATGTTACTTAAGTGAATTTAAAGATAAGCCTGCTAAAATTCAGACTAAAAGTATTACGAAGTTAGTGATAGAGATTAGGGTAAATTGTTTTATTAAGGAAAATTCATTTTTGTTAGGTTAGTTTTCTTTAGTAATTTTTCCCTATTTTTTGGTTTAGGTCCCAAAATTAGCAAATTCATTTTAACTTAAAACACACGATAACTAAATTATGAAAACATTTTATGGAAAACTGGAAAATATAAAACCATTTAAAGTAATGCACGCATGAACAAAGAAAAGAAAAAATTTCATTATATTTTATAGTAATAACCTTGTATGTACATGGAAATACAAAATTCTTATTATAAGTTGATATCAAAAAAGCAAAAAGCAAAAGGAAGTCGAATGTTCAAAAAGTTGCAATGGAACAGTGGGCACACTAGTCAATCAATTTGTTGTGCCTTGTCCTAGAGAAACATATACCCCAAGTAGGCATTATCTATGTGGTTGTCAAGGTCGAGGGTGTGCAGTGCAGTAAGGAAGGGAAGAAGAGGAACTATTTCTCTCTGGTGTAGAAGTCATGGAATGTACTCAGCCACTGGAATTCCCATGATAGGTTGAGCATTGACCAAGATTGTGTCTAGATTTCCCCAAGTAGTCGGGTTGCACTATCATTACAACAACAGAATGAACTTCATCTACAAAGAGTCTAAGGTCTAGGAGAGAAGCCATGAACTATGAAGACAGTTCTAAATTCACCTTGTAATAGGACCTGATGTTCATAAAAGTTTCCCTGAGAACCATACGCTGAAAATCTTTGGTGGAAGGCATCCTAAGGAAAAATACTTTCTAAGTCACTGGCTCGTAACTCGACCTAGGAAGTCAGTCTGGCTAAGAACACTGGTAAGACAAATGGGGGTATCCATAGGTTGCAGACAAGAACAAATACAAAGAGGAATTGAAAATTGAAGATAGAGGTGTGAAATTTGAAGAAGAGTGTTGTATTTATAGAAAGTCATGAGAAATTTGTGGTGCATAGTTGCCTTGAGATAAAATATTGGAAATGCAAGTTGAGGTGGTGAAAGTACGCTTTCCTTCAAAATTGAAAGTTAAATCAAATAAATTCTCACAAAATTGGTACTCAGTGCTTTGAGGATGGCCAATACGAAGATCATGAATCGGTAAAATTTGAGATTATAGAATTAAATGGTGGTCATTTAAGTTCATATGATCGAGTCGTAGTAATTATGAATTGTCCAAGTGTGTTGTTTGGAAGAAGAGCTAGATTGGTGAGTTGGCACATGCCGAAGTGTTGAGAAATTTGAGAAAATTAGTGCATGCATAATTAGGCATGCAGATTAAATGAAGAGCATGATGGTCTGGTTGAAGTATCATTATGATAAGCCTGGTGCATTAATGTAAGTGCAGAGCCACCAAATTTGAAGTTGTCGGCCAAGTTTAATTTAGTGGGTTGCCATGGATAAAGTAAAATGGATAGGCGGAAACTAATGTTTCTAAATTTAGAAGGAATCAGGTGATTTGATAACTTGCAATTAAATTTTAACTTATGCTTTTTTTTTAGACAACAAATTGCAATTAGTTGGAGTCTGGCACAAGGATGCTAAAATTTCACCGGGAAGCTTCACATACAGGAAATTCACTAAGTGAATCTTTTGGGAATTGGTGAAAATGATAAAGGATATTTACATTGAGTGAAAAATCAAAAGGTAACCTTTGTTACCACTGTAATTCCCAACCTAATAGCAGGCTTCATTTCCTGCAAGTTGATGCAAAAGAGCTTACATTGAAATATCAAATAAAAAAATGAATATCAAAGAAATATCAAAAGAGAAAATTCAACTCTTCAGGCTATCTAGATATCTCTACCAGGGCTATAGAAACTTGGCTGGAAATAGAGCTATATTTGGGGGAATTACAAAAATAACCTTATTGAGGCTATGGATGCTTGACTGGCAGCAATGCAATATCCAAGTTGGATGAGAAGGATTTCCAAATCAAGTAGTTCAATGTAAATGGACCAATAATTTTCATCAAGTCCTAGAGATGGTAATAAATCAAAGCACACATTGATACTTTCAAGTGAAATTTTATTCTCTTTATACTAGAATTCAAGTGAAGGCAAGGGGTTAATATAGAAAATTATGCATAAGTTATAGTTTACCGCAGGTGGTCAAGTCCCAGGTTTTCTTTTTAAAATTAGTTTTGTTGGTTGCAAGTTATTGTCTAGTTTCACAACATGCCACAAGAATACAAGGCTTGGGGACCCAAATTGAAAATTAATGCTTAAGGAAGATGCTAGTTAGCTAATGGTCTCCAGGAAATATGCAGAAAATTGAAAATCTTGAAAATAATTCATGATTTAGCATACCAAGTGTTAAGTGTATTGGGTATTAGGAGTCCAAGTAATTTGAGTTTGAGTGAATGAACAGTATGAGTTTGTGAAGGGATTTTAATGAGTTGCTACAACCAAGAGTCAAAATCTCAAGGATTTGAAAAGACCGGTAAAAGTTAGAAGCCAGGTTGGAATTTGTTCTGGGAAGTAAAGTATATCGACTAGTTAGGTATATCGAGAGTCGAGTAACTAGGTAAATGGTACATTAATGCATGAATGTGCAAGCTTGTTATATGGTTTTTTTTTTACACACAAAACATCTGATATCCCACCTAAAGTCAACAGTTGCATGAGAATATATTAAAGCATGTTACTTATTGATTAGTTTAAAAAGGATTAATGATAATGATGGTTTTATGATAATAAAGGTTTTATTAATGTTTTAAAAGGGGATTAATAGATGGAATTTTATGTGTAAGAGGAATATGTTGTTGGACAACATTTGGGTATGGACGGTCAGGCGAATTTGGATTACAAGTAGATCCAACAATGTTACTAGGCTAGGTGGCATACTCTAAAAGCTCATGCAAGGACAAAGCATATGGAGAAGGAACATGGGTAACCAAGGAACCTAAGATCTAGGTATTACACATGCGACAAAGGAGGTGCCTAGTTCTAGGGTGGTATACTTAATGGGAATTTTACCCGAAGCCATAGCCTGAAGGTAGGAACACAGAGCTAGTGGATCAAAATTTCTACATCCACCTAATCACTTTGAATATGTGGCTAGTTCCTACATTTTGTTTGAAGATTTAGTTGATAATTTGCTCAATCTAGTTTGATATCTTGATTATATTTTAAAGACATGGGTCCAAAAGTTTCTATTAACTTATTTCCAAAGTTCCTATCACAAATTTTTATGTGCCATGTATTGTGCTATGATTCATCCCTTGGATTCTCTTTCATGATTTGATTGAATTTCTCGAGTGCCTTGTTCCTATAAAAGGCCGAGAGTTGTTTTATTTTGTTTAAGTTCAAAATTTGTGGATTTCAGAGAACTAAAACTTTTTCAAGTTTTATTCTTTTTACCATTTTTTGTTTCATTCCATATTAAAAACTTGTATGTTTCATTTGAGGTTAATTAATATCAAGGCCAATTCAAAGCTATTTCCTGATATGAAATCATATGTATTGATTGTTTGTTCCTATTAGAAACGACTGTGTTGTGCTAGATTTGGGTGCATATTGATACTATCCGGTGACAAATAATCCATATTTCTTTAAACCCTTGCATCATTCTATGCCTAGCCATGAAGCAATTTGGTGAAGTATAGAGTGGTTTGCTTTGATTTAGTTTATTTCTTAAGGCATGCGTGGATAATACCTAGGAGAAATCTTTACATTTCAGTATATTTTTATGCTTTTTTTTAGATTAGATGCTTTATATTTTCAAAAAATATTCCAAAATTGATAAATGCATGGATTTTTATTGTAAATATTTCATTTCCATGAAGTTGTGAAGTGCTTAATGCTAAATCTACCTGAATATATGCATGTAATTTGAATTTTATGAAATGTTATTACAAATCTTTAATTTCATGAAGTTGTTAAGTGACTTGTGAGTGATCAAATTGAGACTATGTTTTGATCCTTTGGCTACCAGTTTACTTGTGACAACCATAGATCCATCATGTTTAACAACAATTTACACAATGAACCCTAAGTGAACCTAGTGCGTCAAGACCTAACATTCCCAAGCCTTGGGATCAAGCTAAGATTACCTTAGATTTAGGTTTTCCTAGTGGATCTTTCAAGTAAAGGTAGGTTATCATGGTCCTCTATGATAATTTATCTATTTGTTGGTGTGCATGTGCAACATCCGCGTCAGCACAACATAATGTAGAAAAAAATTGTTGGGTTAAACTAGTTCTTGGGTTAGAGTTAGTGGATTAACCTTTAGTGGTCTTTAGCACATGGTTTTGTGCTAGTTGTATTGGTCCATAGTTTTGGAGCTCATGGTTTTGATCCCATGGTTTTGCATGTATGGAAGTCTATCTAATGGCTCGGTGACTCCATTGTATGTGTGGCTAGTTGAAGCCTCCAGGCTCAGCCCGGTTGGGGCTGAGGGTTAATATGAAGATCTTCATTACTGGTTTTTCCCTGGTTTGGGGTTTTCCAGGGTGAATCATTTTGTTGTGATTGTGTTATTGTTTCATGCTTGACTTATGTTTCTATTTTTTCTTCATCTTGTTCCTAACAGGTGGTATCAGAGCTTTCTTCTAGGATTTTCTTTTTTCTTGCATGTGCAGATTTGTGAGTTGCAGGTACTTGCATGTGCTTGTATGTTGATGCATGTAAGAATTTCTGGTGTTTAAGGTTCTGGGTATTTCTTCTGTGAAGATTTCTTAGCCTGACAAGCTTGAGGAAGTATGAAGGAATCGATTGAAGATTGATCATTTGCTCACAGCATGTTGAGATAAGGCAACATTTATTTTTTGATTTGATATTCTTGCTGAAACAGAAGGTTTGAGCATGTGCCTCAAGACTTTGGCTCCTAGAAGAAGGTTGAGCAGGTTTGTATAAGATTGGTTGTGGTTGTTGATGTAGGCATGTTGCCTGGTAAAATTTGTTGTATGCAGGTGCTCACAGCCAAGGCTGGTTGCAACAAGAACAAGATTGTAATGGAGTTGCATGTAAAATTTAATACATGTATTTGGGTTGATGGTTGTAAGACCTGGTATAGCCTGTTCAATCACTAAAAGGAAAGGCCTAGTAAGAGAAGAGTTCTCCCAGGTGGTAAGGGGGGCTTAGAGTCATGTGGATTCCTAGTTTGATGTCAATCTCAATGACAAAGAGTGAATTGCACTTGGTGCTTGTGGAAGGGGGTTTGGTGCTAACCCCAAGACCAAGTTTAAAGGGGGGATTGTTGGGTTAAACTAGTTCTTGGGTTAGAGTTAGTGGATTAACCTTTAGTGGTCTTTAGCACATGGTTTTACGCTAGTTGTATTGGTCCATGGTTTTGGAGCTCATGGTTTTGAGCCCATGTTTTTGCATGTATGGAAGTATATATAATGGCTTGGTGACTCCATTGTATGTGTGGTTGGTTGAAGCCTCCAGGCTCAGCCCAGTTGGGGCTAAGGGTTAATATGAAGATCTTCGTTGCTAGTTTTTCCCCGGTTTGGGGTTTTCTAGGGTAAATAATTGTGTTGTGATTGTGTTTTTGTTTCATGCTTGATTTGTGTTTTTGTTTTTTCTTCATTTGGTTCCTAACAAAAATGACACATGTAGTAGAATGTAAGAAGGAAGTGCCATTGCAATGAAATATGTTAAATAAAATAGAACGTAGCATATTTATGGATATATGCATCACAAATATGTTTGATGGTGTATTCCCCAATATTAATTATTAGAGGGTTAATATTTGTTTTAATCTATAAAAATTAGACATAAAAATTCAACTCAACATATATAATTATAAAACAAATAAAGATAATCATGACATAAGAAAATATATTTTAAACTTCTATCACATGGTTGACCCACTTAGAATTTATTCTCCAAAGATAAACTTGTAGTAGGCATTACATATTTGGTATCAAGATTTTCGTGTCTCAAATAATTAACTAAGAAAATTGGGGTTCATCCCATAGTGTGATGGTTAAGCTATGACATTATTGTTGTTTCCATCAAGGTTCAAACCTCCATTGGACCATTATGATCACATACATTGTGCCTATGATTATCCAATGCACTTGTAGGCTTATACCTTAGTGTTGATGTTGTTGGCATTCATTCCATGAGACTTAGTGCTCTTGATGGGCACTCATTCTTTTGAATTTTTGTTCCAAACCCTCACTGGCTAGTGCACTTGTGGTTTGGACCATTCACACTAATGCTCTCCCCCGTTTGTGGCCTCACCTAGTTTGGGCCAGGCTAACAATTCACATTTACTGATAAAATAATTAGCTAAGATTTCTTTTTAATTCATAAAAAATGTAAACACTAGTGATAAATAAATAGATATAGTTGCAATGTAACAAAAATATTTAACCAATCCTTGCATTTAAAAACCTAGTAACTCACTTGTTAGTTCAAGTCTTTTATTTTTATATTCATATATTTTTAACATGTATCTCATCCACCTCTACAAAGATGACATTATTTTTTTCTTAAATTTGTGTTTTTTTTATGTGCATGCTTTTTGTTGAGTTGGTTTTTGTTCCATAAATTCTCTTTGTTTTTTTTATAAATTTAGATGAATATGAAGATTCAATACTTCTTAATTTTTTGTGTTTTTGTTCACAACATAAATCCTTCTAAATAGTTGATATTTTAATTGAATATGAGCTAGCATTGTAAAAGTGCATTATGGCAACGATTATCAATTTATTTATTTTTATCAATTCTTAGTTCACTCTTTACTTAAATTTTTGAAGACTTCTCTGCCAAGATTAAGAATTCATACTTTCGTACATTTGTGTTAATAAAATAAAATTTATATGCTTTATTGTAAAAAATAATAAAGTATACAAAATGTTTAGATAATGATAAATTATATCAAAATATTTAACATTCATAACTTTTTGTGATAAATATTTCTCATTTAATATCATTGTTTTGTTACAATTATTAGCAAATCTCATTCAAATAGGAATATGATTAAATTGTCATCATTGTATACACTTTTACAATAAGATGTTTCATATGCTTTATCAAGAAATGTCTATTTATATTGATATTTTATAAATTTGTAAATGTCTAATACTAACTCCTCACTAATTTCTTTTGTGGCTTTACCAAGTTGTACAAAAATGATGTAGCAAGATATGAATATATTGTAACAAAAAGATGAAAAACAAGATGTTTTAGGAATGCTAGAGTGAAACTTTGCCAAGAAATGTTTATTTATAGCATCATTTTGGATAATTTGTAAGTCTAATATTAATCTCTTATCAATTTTTTTTAAGCTTGAGCAAGTTGCTCAAGGATGATGTAGCAAAATGAAGGAAAACATGATGTTTGAAAATTAGTAAAGTGAAACTTGCCAAAAAATGTTTATTTATAATGATATTTTATAAATTTTGGAATGCAAAATATTAACCTTTACTAATAGTCCAATTAATTATTCATCATTGTTACTATGAATTTCAAATTCCAACACCATAATTTGTTTATTGTCTATTTTACAATTATAAATATAATTAAATACATTAATAAACAACAAAATTATAAAAATATTTAATAAACGCCACAATCTAAAAATAAATGAATAAATAAATAATTGAAAGGAAGCCGAGTAAGCAGAAACAACTTCCTACACTAATCTAAGTAGGAGAGAGTTGCAAAATAAAAATCTTAAAAACCTTTAACTATTACAGATTTAGACACACATACATATCATAAATAGATAATCAATGAACTCATAACACATAATTTTACATGGGGAAAACCCTTTTGGGAGAAAAACCCCACACTCCAAAACACAACTCAATTATATTATTTAACAATAATTAATTAGTTACAATATAATTCTAGAGCTATGCTCTTGCAAGAGTCTTCATACTAGTTGGTATGAACTTTTACCATAGTCCATGAAGATAATGCAGAAAGCTATTGGATTAAACTGTGTATGAATTTCAATTGAGGTTTTGGATCACACTCAATGATCCATCATCAAGAAGAGGAGAAAGTGAGAAATAGATTGCAGATAAGGCCTTAAAAAGGAGGGGAAAAAAGAGGGGAGGAAGAAGAAATCAATTAAAAATTCAATTCAAAGTTGAAAAAAGGCAAAAAAGAAAAAGAGAGATAATGGGAAGAAAGAATAAAAGGAAAGAAAGAGACTACAAAAGCCATATTAAATATAAAAATGAGAGAAGCAAAAACTCAACTAAAAATATGAATAAATAAGACTCGAAAAAATAATGAAAATGAAAAAAGGAATAAATATATAAATAGAGAGACAAGTAAAAAACAAAGATTAAAAACATACCCAAAAAAATAAATAAGAATAGTAAAATTGATAAAAACTTAAAAGCAAATCTAAAAATAAAATTAATCAAATAAATAAATACAGAAATAAATAAAAGGAATACCCCAAGGATGAGCATATCAACAAAGGCACATATACAATTATATCAAAAAAGAACAAAAAGGTTAATAAAAGTAAAGGGAAAATTCTTAGAAAATATAGGAGCTCAAACAGATACAAAAATGAACTTGAATAAACAAAATTATAAAAAAAGAATAGTAAAAATAGAATTAAAAAGAAAGAAAACCAAATACAACACATTTAAGTAAAGTGAAAATACAAAAAGAAATAAAATCACAAAATAAGAATAAAAGGACTAAATCAACACAAGCTTTGAAAGACAAAGAAGCACATAAATAAATGAAACAAGAAAAGACAAGAATATATAAAAGGAAGAGAAAAAAGAGTAAGGATGAGACAAGAGAAAAAAAAGGAAAAAGAAGAAATAGAGGAAAAAAATATAAGAAAAAGAAGAAGGGGAAAAAGAGTAAACAAAAAATACTAAAACAAAAGGCACAAAATAGTAGAAAGAGGAGATGAAAACGAAAGCTTAAATGAACTTGAAATAAACAAAACTAGAGAAGGAAAAAAAAATATAACATATTAATTGGTTAGAGACAAAAATGAAAAGAGGATAAAAAGAGAGAAAAAGAAGAACGAAGAAGAAACTAAGCAATGACAAATAAATGATAAAATTGAAAAATTATAATTAAAGAATAGGATCCAATAAAAGAAAATGGGAAAAAATAAATAATTAAATAAAGCAAAGAAAAGGAGGAAATAGATACAAATAAACATACAATAAAGCAAAAGAAAAATGAGGATATATATATACGACAATTACAAAAATATTTATTTGCACATATAAAATATATATATGTGAATAAATAAAAAAGGCACAAAGTAAAAATGAAGAGAATAATAAGAGAGCAACCTAAAAAAGATATAAAGTAGAGGGAGAAAGCTAACTCTAAGCAGGCTTAAGAAGACAAACAAAGAACAATAAACCAAAAAATGGGGGGATTGAGAAAAGAGGAGAAGAATAAAACTAAAGGGAAAAAAGAAGAAAGAGAAAACCTAAAGGAAAAACAAGCAAGAAGAGAAGGGAAGGGGGGGCTAACAAGGGATAAGATAAAAGGGAAGGAGCAAGTGGGAAACATGAAAACACTAAGGGAGTGGTACATGGGACAAAGAGGGTTGAAGGAGTGGAGAAAAAGTAGGGGGAGGAAGAAAAAGAGGAGAGGGGAAGTGGAGGGGTGAAAGGGGGTTAAAAATGGGGGGTGAGGGGAGGAGAGGAAGCCAAGGGGGGAGGAAAAAGAGGGGGCTTCAAGGGGAAGAAGAGAGGATAAGGGAACAAGCACAAGAGAAAGGAAGAGGGTGGAACCAAGAGGGGGCGGGTTGGGTCAGAGGGAAACCGATAAGAGATACAGGGTTGGATCGGGGAAAGGCCAATGGGAGAGAGAGAAAGGGGAAGGGAAGGAGGGGAAGCAGAAAAAATTAAGAGCTCAAAGGAAGAAAGAGACGAAAAAAGGGGGGCAAGAAGGAAGGAAAGGAGGAGGAATGGGAAGGGGAATGAGTGGGGGAGAGAGAGAGAGAACATCAAGGTGGGGGTACGAAAGAAGGGAGTTTAGAATGGCATGGTTTTTTATGGTGATAGCCTCTTGGAGTTTCCACTTGAAATAATTTTATTAACCTTTTTGTTCTTTTTCGATATAATTTGTGACATAGAAAATTGGACCCTCTTGACAAAAGAGAAAATTTCACAGCTAATTGGACCCACTTTTGAGTACCCTTACACTATGTATTCTTCAAAACAACATTTATAGGCCCCTAAGACCCATTATTTTTTATCTAGAGGCCTGTTTCACCTAAGAAATCACTTAAAACCCGACAAACAACACTTAATTATTTCATATCCCAAAAACCCACCTTCAAAAGTCAGTAGTGGGACCCATTCGCCACCTTGGACGAATGAGTCTCCTCTGGTGGGACCCATTCACCAAGGGTGGCAAATGAGTCCCTTTTGAGGGAAAATTCAATTTTGAGCAGGAATTTGATTAATTCAACTTGAATTTCCGATGAATGTTGGCCTCTTAGGTCTAAATAATGGGAAAATTAGGTGTTGTTGCTTATAAATACTCATTTTAAGTCATTTTACACATCTTTTAGTCATTTCACAAAAGCAATTTCTAAATTCAAGTCTTCTACAACAAGTTTCATTAGTAAAAGTTGAAGTTTTAGGGCAACAAACTAGGGTTTTGTAGGTCTTGAAGCTCACTCTTTAGGTCAAGATTAGACATTGCAAAGGGTTGATGATGGATGCCTATGGTGAATCATGGAGAAATATAGGTTGAGGAGATGCAATGGCCATCAAATCACACCTAAGGACTTGGTTTCAAAGTGATTCCATCTTCCATTTTCACTTTATCTTCAGATTAATGTTTTCATTTCATTTACATTTCATTTACATGTTATTTCATCTCTATTTTTGATGTGTTGTAAGATTTCTAGGGTTGAAATCTTGCATCATTCAAATCACATTTGCATTTCTTATTCTTACACAATAGAATAGGGTTTTTTACATACTTCAAATTTTCCTAGTCTTTAACACACCTAATTCTAGGGTTTTATGCAGATTTTTATTCATTCAAGGTTTAATTACCTAATTAGGGGTTTGACCAAGGAAAAACCCCCATTAGACAAACAATTTTAAGCAGTTTTGCAAGAATTTTTCGAGATCCCGATTCAGGTTTCAGTCAGAAATTGTTGTACAAGTGTCAAGGTGCAGAACAAAGATTTGAAATCACATAAATTTGAAAGTGGATTGATTTGCCATGCATGGAGAATGAGTCCCTCCTGACATGCAGTTTTGAGTTAGATGCAGATCCCGACACCCAGTTGACAGAAAATAGCTTTTGTGCAGAAAAACCCTAATTTGGGACTGATTCGCCCAAGGTGGCGAATGAGTCCTAGTCAGCTCAAAATCAAGTCTCATCAGATTTCTAGATTGCTTTTCAGTCTTCTTTAGCTTCTCAAGTACATACATTCTGAAAAATAGCTTTTTGTTTGGTTTAATTTGCATTCTTGTTCATTCTCTTAAGCTTTTTGCAAACAACACTGTGGTTTCCAGCATTGCATAAATCTTAGGTTTTGCATGCATAATCAGTCAATTAGTTCATATAATAGCATTTAGATAATTTCATTTAGTCCAAATAACATCATACATTACATAATTTGAGTGAACCACCTAGACTTTTAGCTCTAACCCTAGAAGTGCTAGAAAGGACTAGGGTGCCAAAAATCTACAGTTCATTTTGGTGAACTTGCATACTAAACATCATATCATTCTGATTTACATTTCTATTTGCATCTTATACTTAAGTACCTTTCCATTTCGCATTGTTTTGCATCTTAGGGCTTCTTAAAATTGCATTCATGAAAGCATCATTTAGAGTAAATTCTTGCATCTCATTTCATTATAACATTCCAAAAATCTGCATCTTCAATCTGTATCTGCATTGTACAGACCTGAAAACATTTAGGAAAGAAAAGAAAAACCAGAAAAACAAATAAAAATTTATCCCCTGGGACTCATTCAACACCTCGGGTGAATCAGTCCCACTGCAGTTTCTAAATCAGAATTTCCAAATTTTAGTTTATTGCATTGCACATTTATGTCTTCTGCAGTTTCTTTTCTATATAGTTTAGTTATTTTTTGTTTCTTTAGCATAAACTTTATTCTTTTTCATGGCATTTATGGATAGTTTTATATTTTTGCAAATTTCCTTTTCAGTATTCATTCCTAGTTCTTTTAGATCAGACTCATCGATACATAAAAACAAAAAGATAAAACCATCAAACCAACCCTTCAAACAATTGATTCAGTTTAGAAACATCTCATCCAAGCCCCTTAGTAGTGATGATTTAGACAAGTTAGATGAAGTTCTCTAGGACTTCCTCTCACTCACTTCATCCTCTAAAGCTTGTCATGAGAACCCTAAACAACTTAATGATACCTTATCCCTCAAACCTTTTGCTTGTGATGAATTTGATTTGTTAGATGAAGCCCTTTAGGACTTCACCTCGCATAAGTCATCCACTAAGGTTTGTTGTGAAAAACCCACAATAACGAACATTAACACCTTTGATGTTGAACAATCTAAACTAATTAACGATAAATTACCCCTCAAACCTTTTAGTTGTGATGACTTGGACTTGTTAGATAACTCCCTTTGAGACTTCATCTCACTCCAACCATCCACTAAGGCTTGTTGTGAGAAATATAAAACTAAGGATGTTAATGTGATTCAATCTCAACTCATTCTTTACCCACCCTCGCATAAACTTCATCCTTCAAATAAGCCTGAATACACTCTTTACCCACCTAAAACCAATGTGATACCACAATCCAATAATGTTACTTTTGCTCATACATATAATACCCGTAATAATCTACAACCACTGCAACCAACCCCACCAACTTTACCTTTACCCAATCCACTTAGTGCTCCTCATTACCTCCCACACACTAAGGAGTATGATCTTGTTGAACAACTAAAAATACTCCTGCAAAGATTTCCCTTTAGGATTTACTTCATAATTCACCAAATTACCACACTATGCTTCAAACAACCTTAAAAAAAATTGCAGTTCCTCCTGGTGCTACTTTGAATGATGTGCCAACTCTAATCTATGGAATGAATCAAACTAATCTTGACATTACTTTCCATCAATATGAGCTCCCTCCTTTAGAGTTACATAAACAAAATGAATCCTTTATGATAATTTCTCAATTCAATCGCATAGGCATCAAAAGAACCCTTATTGAAAATGGTTCTTCTCTTAATGTGTGTAGTGTGAATCTCATTGATCAATTGTGTGTTAACAAGTCACAAATAATACCTGATTCCATATCTATTTGAGGATTTGACAATACAACAAAGCAACCACTTGGGATAATTACTTTACTTATTACGGTTGGTGTCGCTACTTTGCAAACTCCTATTCATGTCATGCCTTATGATCTTTTGTATAATCTTCTTTTAGGAAGACCATGGATTCATGAGATGAATGCAGTGCCTTCGACCCTTCATCGTATCATGAAATATGTCTATAAAAATAAAATTTATCAAGTTGAAATAGACCCCAAGCCTGAAAGTTGCTTACACCTTGAAAAAGGAGCTACAAGTACTCTAAGAACATTAATTCCAACATCCAATATAGACCCTCTTGAAAGAGAACAAAATGATGTAGAATTGGTATCTAAGTTATTTGGTGATGATTGGGGATCCTTAGAATTCACACCTTCATTTATGGGTGAATACATAATCACACAAAAGACATATGAGAAACATGAATAACCAACCATCATGTCAACTCAAAATTCTAAACAATCTTCTCAAATCTCTATCTCTTCTACTTTGGAAGAAAATGCCACATACACCACAAATTTTGATGAGATAGATTATCAATCCCCGCCTAATCTGAAAGAAATGGAACAAATTTATGGAAAAGTTTACGAACTTGTGAAACAATTAGGATATATTGGAAATGGGTGTGGAAAACATGAACAAGGTATTCATGTTCCTATTGAACCAAATGCACAAGAGACAAAAATTGGATTGGGCTATTATTTTTCCATGACAACAAAAACCACTCAACGACCCTCTTTGAATGTCAACACTATTATATGTCATCCAAAACATAAACTCCCCCTCAAACATCATGAATTGCTTGATATAAACTTACAATCGTCATGGAGGCATGTTGACAGTGATGAAACTCTAAAAAAAATGTTAGGAGTTTATGATAACACATCCTCTCTTGCTCCCACAAAACAGATTCCCTATGCTATGATTGTTACCAAGCAAGATGACAATGATATCATTGAAGAATCCTATGAGTCTGAAGTTCCTAAACCTAATGCACTCCCTTTAGGAGACACAATTGATGTACCAATGGACATTGATGATAAAGACAAAGTTATTAAGATTGGGAAGTGCCTTGATGATGAAAAATAAGAAGATACTACAACTTTACTTCATGATTTTCATAAAAAATTTGCTTGGAAATATTTTGATATGCCAGGAATTGACCCAAAGATTGTAACACACAACATTTTCCTTGCTGAAAATGCTAAACATGTTCATCAAAAGATAAGAAAAATGCACCCTAACATAGTCTTGCATGTTAAAGACGAGCTTGAAAAACTTCTTGATGTAGGTTTCATTCAACCTATTGATTATTCTCCTTGGATCTCAAACATTGTCACAGTTGCCAAACCTGATAATCGTATTAGGATATGTACCAATTTTTGTGACTTGAATAAAGCTTCTTTAAAAGACAACTTTCCACTTCCTAATATTGACATGATCGTGGATTCAACTGCTGGACATGCTTTGTTGTCATTCATGGATGGATTTTATGGTTATAATCAAATCCTTATTAACCCTCAAGATCAATACAAAACTGCCTTTACCACTATTTGGGGAACATTTTGTTGGGTTGTGATTCCCTTTGGTTTAAAGAATGTCGGCACAACTTATCAATGAGCAATGACATTAATCTTTCACGATTACATCCACAAAATTTTGGAAGATTATGTTGATGATATCTTAGCTAAATATTTGACATGACAAGATAATGTAAATGTTGTTCGAAAAATCTTCAAACGAATACGACAATATAATATGCGCTTAAATCCAAAAAAGTGTGTCTTTGGCGTAGATAATGGGAAACTTTTAGGGTTTGTCATATCTCACAAAGGCATTGAGGTGGACACAAAGAAAATTGATGCAATCATTAACATGCCACCTCCTAGGAACATTTCTCAATTGTGAATGTTACAAGGTCGAATTCAAGCTATCTATCTTTTCGTTGCATCTTTAGCCAATCACAAATTACCTTTCATGCATCTTCTTAAAAAGGGTGTACCTTTTGATTGGGATGAGGATTGTAAACAAGCTTTTGAGAGTTTAAAGAACTACCTTGCAACCCCACCTATTTTACAACCCATTGTTCCTAACAAACCATTTATCTTGTACATCACCACTTCAACCCATGCTCTTGCAACATTGTTGGCTCAACAAGGTGATAATGGCAAAGAACATCCTATTTATTACATCAGTCGAACCTTAATTGATTATGAAACTTGATACTCACCAATTGAAAAACAATGCTTAGCTCTTGTATTTGCTACTAGTAAATTACAACATTATTTACTAAATGTTGAAATACAAGTAATGACAAAATGTGATCCCCTTAAGCATCTTTTCAACAAAATAGACCTTTATGGCCACTTAGCTAAGTGGGTGATGTTGTTAACTAAGTTTGACCTTAATTTTGTTTCATAAAAAGAAATCAAAGGACAAGCTTTAACTGATCACTTAGCTGACACTCCTTCTCCTCTTGCTTTACCTAATCACGACTCCTTTCTTGATGACTGTGTCTTAACCACTGATGTTAAAACATGGGAATTTTATTTTGATGGATCTAAGTGTAGAATGGGTTCTGGTGTTGGAGTGGTCTTAATTACACTGGATGAATAACCTCTTCCCTTTTCCTATCGATTAGATTTCTTATGCACAAATAACACAACTGAGTATGAGGTATTAATCATGGGTTTGCAAGATTCTTTAACAATGAATGCTAAACATATTAAGATCTTTGGTGATTCACAATTAGTTATCAAACAAGTCAATGGTGTGAATCAAACTAAACATGATAAGTTATTAAAATATAAGGATCTTACAATGAAACTGTTAGAGAAGTTTGAATCATTCACCATTGATAACATCCCACGCAAAGACAATAGACATGTGGATGCAATGGCAAGTGCAACCTCTCTTATATCCCCTCTTGATACTTCAATAGCCTTCACTTTCGTTATTCACCCCATCATGAAACCTTCCATCAACACTTGATTAGAAGACATTTTAACTACAACTCAACATAACTCGTGTGAATGGTATGACACACTTTACCATTAATTGAAAGATGGTATCATTCCCAAGCCCACAACGACAAACACTAGAAAACATTTACGCAAACTAGCAGTTAAATATGTGATTCTTGTTGATGTCTTGTATCGAAGATCCTTTAATGATCTCTTACTAAGGTGTCGTAAGGATTCTCAAATCCCTATAGCCCTTGAGCAAGCTGATGCTAGTGACTATGGCGATCATTTTGGAGGACGGTCGTTAGTGCAAAAACTTATCCGTATGGGTTATTATTGGAAACATATGGAGAAAGATTGTTTTTCTTACATTAAACGATGTCACAAATTTCAAGAGCATAGAAATTTAATTCATTGTCCTGCCTTTGAGCTCTGTGCCCAAGTTCCCATTTGGTTGTTCTTAGTGTGGGGGTTGGATCTTATTGGAAAAATTTCACCTCCCACTTCTACCAAACATGCGCTCATTCTCGCCACGACAAACTATTTCACAAAATGGGTGGAAGCTATTCCTCTTTGTTCTACAAATGCTAAAGTAATTTGTCGTTTCATATTGGAACACATAATTGCTCGCTTTGGACTCCCACAATCATTACAGACAATGGAACCCCCTTTAAAAATAACAAAGTCCAGAAATTTCTTGAAACATTTAACATTCAACATCGATTTTCCACACCATATTATCCACAATCTAATGGACAAGCTAAAAACACTAATAATATTTTGGAACAAATTCTAAAGAAAACTATTAACAAACACCATAAGGATTGGAATACACAATTACATTATGTGCTTTGGGCTTATAGAATGAGTGTTAGATTATTGACAAGAACTACACCTTATAATCTTGTTTATGGCACTGATGCGATCATGCCCTTAGAGTTAGAAATTCCTACATTACGAATTGCTCTCCGGGACCTTATTGACGATGGCACTTATAAAGAACAATGCTTACACCAACTTGAGATGCTCAATGAAAAGCGCATTAATGCTCTTGAGCATCTCCAAGCTTACATAAAAAAGTTACAATGAAAACATAGCTCACATGTTATTCCTCGAACATTTCGTAAGGGTGATTTTGTCCTTTCTGAAAATCAACATAATACTAATGTTGACAATGAAGAAAAAGATAAATTCAGCCCTAATTGGTTAGGACCTTAAATAGTTGATACTAGTTACGGATCTAGTGCTTATGTCTTAATGGATCTTGACAGAACACCCCTTAAGGAACCCATTAATGTCACACATTTGCGTCGGTATTACCTCTAACTGTAAGGGAAACTATGTAGCTATGTAATGACAATTTCCACATAACCCAAATCTGAAAACATGCAAGTAAAATACTCAACATCAACATACAAGAGAATAGACAACATACCCATCAAAGATGACACAAGATATACCCTGGGAAAACCCTCAAGAGGGAAAAAACCCAGCCTCCAAAAGCATCCACACTCCATGTATTATTCAGCAATGAAAACCCATTACAATACATCTCAGAGACTCCATGAACACTTCAAGCACAAGCTATCCATGCATTCCATGTGACCAAGCATGAATCCACACATCCCATGCCATGCTTCAAACCCTCACACATGCACAAGCTCAACCTTGACCAACTTTTGATCCAACCTTTTATCCAACCCTAAACAACTACCCTTGTGGTTGCTTTTATAGAAACAAGCTCCCACAAAACCACCAAGTGGTATTACATAAACCATGTGCCCAAAAATACTACATCATGTGACCCCACATTTAATATTGGGTACTTTATTATTTTATTATTATTCCCCAATATTAAATAATTACATTTTACAATTATGTCCCAATGTTACATACAACAAAGTGGCCCCAACATTATAACTCCTTGTGATGCACGTTCACCTAGAAACCCCTAGGTGCACCACACACATAATAAATAAATAAAACATTACAAACATTATGCAAGGTGTACAACACCTAATTCTAACAATCTCCCACTTGTTGTATACATTGCATAAGGGGGTAACAAATAAACTCCATAGGCAACATGTACCATCCTAGAATCCAAGTGCTCCATGTGCTCCATCAAGATACCTGTAACAAGAACCAAGGTGACCACCATCTCATCCATGAATGCTCCCATCCTCCACCATGCCAACTGCACTAAGATATGAACACATCCAAAGAGATGTCACACTAATTGTCACAAAGAAGCATAAACCTGCCTCAACCTGATATCTCAAAACACAAACACTGAATCCAATATGCACCAGTAGCTGTCAAGAATAAATCACCATAGCTGAAATGACACTCACAGCAAGTGCCAACACATCCAACTATCCATACCTCCAAGGTATACATAACATAGTAAACTTATGCCAACAACATATCCACCCATAAACCACAATAAAAACTCCATGTGAAAACCTGTCAAAGCATGACATACACATACAAGAGCTCCCACTACATGGGCAATGTCTAGATGAATACAAACCTAGAATGAGCGCATTCAACGCGTCGCTTCGTTAACATCCCAAAAAAGGCACCATCACAAAGGCATACCAAGTCTACTACCAGCATCTCATAGAAGTAAACATGTAGTACCAAGGAACATCCACAATGATAAGCAAAACCTGCAAACCAAACACCTGTAGCATGTCCTCCTACACACACACCTCTAAATGCCAACTGTGTCAAGTATGATCTCCTCCATAATACCCCATAACAAAATCCATAACCACATCCATCCATCCAATCACCAAGATCAAAGATAACATATGTAACTAACATGGATGTAAGCATCTCAAAACAAGAAGATCAAACTCAAAGTAACCATTCCTAAACCAAGGAAATCAGCCCAATAAACCATCTCCTAAACTCAACATGTACAAGGAGATAAACATGCCAACACTCCTCAAATGAACCCTCCAGAAACCAAATATCCATGGCTCAAGATCCATATCCATGAGAAGACAAAGCATAAACATAATGCACCTGGAAGAATAATGGGCAATACCTCTCAAGTGAACCGCCGAGTAAACCAAGAGTGGGGAATGAGAATGCTCCTCCAAGATATCCAAGTCATCATGACTCAACCAAGAACACTCTCCTCATCAGTCCATGTTGAACTCACGTCCAACCAAGGTGTAGACTCCCTCAGACTTCCTGCTAAAACCTCATCAAGAGTAACCATATCAACAACATGTCTCTAACCACAAGAGAACACCAAGCCTCACCTATGTCTCCAAGTATCCATGAGCACCTGTAACCGATCAATCCATGCTAGACACCAAGAAAATGATCAATGTACTCAACACAAAGAGAACCAACCAAGATCAAAATCATAGCTCCAACTGCAGAATTGGGAACATAAACATGACACCATGATCTCACATCCTCTCAAAAGAAGATCACATGCTCAAATCATCATAACATGTACCATGCCACAACTCTAAACTAGTAATCAAGAGTATACCATGACATAATAACAAAACCATCCTACAACCAAGGATCACCTGTCAAAACCAACAAGTCATAAACAATACCTCAACATCTCCAACACCTGATGTCAAACTCTCACTGTAGCACACAGAATCCAAGAGCTCCTCCATGACACCAAATATCACCTACTGAAGACAACCATCCATAATCAACAATGGATCCACATCATCGCCAAATGCTCCCACTGAACCGTGATACCAAGTAATCCCATGGCACCATGATGCACAAAACTAACATTGTCATAAGCTCACACAAAACCTGTGAATCCAAGCTCTCAATGACAACATGATAACCATCCTCTAAAGCAAGAAGATACACTGCCAAACCATCATATCCATCACCGCCAAACCATCACTATCACAAGCTCCCACTGAACCGTGTAACCAAGCTATCCATGACATCATGATACCAATCTCCTAAACCCAAGAAGATACACCGCCACAACCTGAATCATGATCCAATCCAACACCACCAACAATGCACTTGCATAAACCATCATAACATGCCAAAGTCTCTAATGCACAAGAAACATCCATGACATCATGATCACCACCAAATATACCAACAAATCAACCCAACCATGTCCACATATCTGCATAATCATAGTCAACTGCATATATCTCATATCATGACTGTACCTGGTAATACCATCTCACCTCCTCAACATGACAACCAAAACAGAAAACCAAGTGACTAAACCAAGCCACCAAAATTGATCATGCATCAACACTGAAATATCAATGGGCAAAGACAACCCATATCCAAGTCATAGGTGCAACAAGTAAGTATAGACCGCCTACAACATTGCACAACTTGTAGATACAACAATGCAACATACATGCTGATAACCATGTCAAAAATATAATAATCTGAGATGTACAACTGAGCATACAATGAATCCATCAACAAATATCTCAAATCCGACAATCCATAAGCTCATAGTATCACCATAGTCAAAGAGACCCATAAACAGCTCAGATAAAGAAAATAGCAAATAAAACCATGCCAAAATATCTTCAAACCTGGTCCACTGTGTAGTGATCTGAACAAGCTTTCTGTTGACTATTCGAAGTCCAAAATCCGACTTCGTATGCACCTGATATGCCCTCTCAAAGCTCAAAATAAACATCTGACTTCAACCAAGAAAAACACTATCAAAACTATAAAATTATGGAAAAAAACCTACACCACTGTGTAGTGCTCGGAACCAGCTTTCCAACGACTCTAAGAAGTCGAAAATCTGACACTCTGGGCAAAAGTTATACTCATTTGAAAAAAAACTGCTGTAAAAGGACCAATTACACCCCCTGGTGGCTCTGAGGTGGCGCCCGGGCGGCGCTCTGGTGGTGGGAGGGTGGCGGAATCCAAATCCCATTTAAATTTAGTTTAATTTTTCAAAATAAAAATTTTTCCACCCCTGCGTACGGACCCGACGTAGTTATTAAAACTGGCTCATTGATTTTTGAAATCCGGCAGACCTTTGGTTTCATGACGGACTTTGAAAAATTTCAAATTTTATTAAAAAAATTGTGGGCCGATTTTTTGTTTGTTTAAAGCCCTAACGGGCTGGGCAGACAACGCCGGCCAAAGCCGACGCCTGTACCGGTTGTCGGCGAGCCGACAGTCGGTACAGCCGACTGTCAGTACCGCCGACAGTTGGTACTGCGGACTGTAAGTGCGGCTGACAGGGGCGGGGGGGTCTGCGGACCCCCAAAACTTTTTCAAATTTTTTGATTTTTTTTTGTTTTTCAATTTTTAATTTTTCTAATAATTTTTTTTGTTTTTGATTTTGCAGGGACCAAAAATATTTTCGACGGGATTTTTTATTTTAATTTTATTTTTCGAATTTTTCTGAGACTGTACCTCGACGTCCGTACAGCCGAATAGGGGTTTCATTTTTTTCTGTAACTAAAATAGGGCATGTTATATGTCAAAATTTCTCTCTCAGCCAACCTGAATCCAACCATGTGGTCCATTTTGTCCTAGGAGGTCATCTGTGAAAACTCACCCCCAAAACCCTCATTTAAATGCATGACCAAGAAACCTTATTTTGCCAAATTTTCTCACCCCAAATCTGCAAACAACCCATCAAACCAACAAACCCAAAACCCTCAGATCTGCAATAAAACACCTGCAAAACCCTATATCTTGCCATTGTCTTTCATTCTCTCATGCAACCTAGGGTTATCCAATCCAATAACCAAAGCTCTGATACCACTTGTAAGGAAACTATGCAGCCATGTAATGACAATTTCCACATAACCCAAATCTGAAAACATGCAAGTAAAATACTCAACATCAACATACAAGAGAATAGACAACATACCCATCAAAGATGACACAAGATATACCTGGAAACCCTCAAGAGGGAAAAACCCAGCCAAAAGCATCCACACTCCATGTATTATTCAGAATGAAAACCCATTACAATACATCTGCAGAGACTCCATGAACACTTCTGAAGCACAAGCTATCCATGCATTCCATGTGACCAAGCATGAATCCACACATCCCATGCCATGCTTCAAACCCTCACACATGCACAAGCTCAACCTTGACCAACTTTTGATCCAACCTTTATCCAACCCTAAACAACTACCCATGTGGTTGCTTTTATAGAAACAAGCTCCCACAAAACCACCAAGTGGTATTACATAAACCATGTGCCCAAAAATACTACATCATGTGACCCCACATTTAATATTGGGTACTTTATTATTTTATTATTATTCCCCAATATTAAATAATTACATTTTACAATTATGTCCCAATGTTACATACAACAAAGTGGCCCCAACATTATAACTCCTTGTGATGCACGTTCACCTAGAAACCCCTAGGTGCACCACACACATAATAAATAAATAAATAAATAAATAAAACATTACAAACATTATGCAAGGTGTACAACACCTAATTCTAACACTAACCTCTTTGAATAGTATGTGTGATAGAGAAATGTTGTTTAGAGTTATTTGATGTCATTCTAAATAACTTTCACATTGCTTCATTCTTGAAAACTAATTTTGTGTTTGTCTTGAGCACTAAGGTAATTATTTAAAGTATATTTTATAGTTACTTTAGGAATCATACTATTCGCCTTTGTGTTATGTTAAGCTAGATCCTTATATGACTTATAGGTGTATTTAATTTAGCATATTCTCTAATCAACAATGTTGTATCTACAATAAAACTAAAATATGTTTTAAAGTAGATCACATTAATCATGTTAAATCATGTAGACATTAATTAAATACTTTTACCATAAGTCATTTAATTAATCGCATCGCATTTAACATTAACACAAAGAGACACATCATAACAACAAAAAATATACATGTCTATATATGTATATTAAAGTTGTATGTACATCTCAATATCATATACAAATTTATAAAGGTCTGTGAGAGCTAGACCCCTCAGGCTCTGTCACTCAAGATTCGGTCCCTAGACGTCGAGAGACAGTCGTGTGTGATTGTGACCGTGAACTGCTAAGTCTAAGTGCATACTCCAGACCCTGTACTCAACCAACAGCCACAAGTCGCTCCTCTACCATCTGATCCCTCTCCGCTCATTTCTATGCTAGCTCTGCATGTAGTCTCTCAACCTCTACTAAGGTCTGTGATGTTTGTCCTGCACTCTCCACTTGATGGAGTCATCTCCTCACGCTCTTGTACGCTACCCATAACCTCACGAAAGGTCTGAGCGACTTCGGCTCCTCCTCCACGATTGGTGGGGGCATGTAGTTAGGATCCATCTCCTCCTCGTTGATGGATGCAAGCACTATCTCTATGGTAGCCTGACAATAGAACTCTCGCTAGTCTCTTGTCACTCCTACAAGATAGACAATGTACACAATCAGTAAACATCATCATGATATATATACAAAGAATAAAATACTAAAGTACATGCATAAAATCAAATGTCATCACCTATGTCTCCAGTCAGATGAGGAATGCCCACCTCATCCTCTCTAGGGGGCATCAAGGATGTGTTAGCCTCTCTCTAACTCTAGGTACCGATGTTTACTGTAGCTACTGCACAAGATCTGGTCCTATAAGTGTGTGAGGACTCTCCATGCTCATATCGATCCTCAATAGCTACCTCATCACCCTCACTCAGGGGTGTCTCCTCCTCATAATAATCATCCTCCTCATAATCCTCCTCCTCCTCCTCCTCATCCTCTCCTCCATCTTGGTCCTTATAGTCAAGATGAGCATTGAACTAGTTCTCCTCATCAATAACATCAGTAAAAGTATTTGTTGGCCTATATCCTACCTCCTCTACTCTATCATTTGGCTCATCCCCCTCATTTGGTGCTGGTCCTGCATCACCTATACAGAAATCCATGGGGAACACATGAGTTGGTCGTGCATATGACCACCACTCCTTGTGCTCATTTGTGTTTCTAACATCATCAGTCTCGGATGCTGGTGGTTGATCGTGATTTGAATCATCAGAATCACTCTCATAAACATGATATAACGTAAGTCGAACAGTATCAATTGGTCTCTAATCACTCTGCACTGATAGTCTAATGAAGGGGCACACCTCGGTGGTGTCTACACCTGTCCAAACTGTTGTATGACTCATCCATAGTAGAAAGGTTGTACAACATAATCATGTCTCCAAGCTAGATATTTGTCCATCTACATCCTCCTCCGTTGTCCTGTGAGATCTAGCCATTGTAGAGTGAGTAGATAGGGTCTCCATAAGATCTCGTCCTCCTCTAGCTGGTCAAACCTCACCCTCCAAAAGTGTAAATCTCCATACTGCCACGAGCATCACAAAGGATAGCTGAATGCTTGTGGATATCCTATAGCTATAGCACAAGGGAATCTGATGGGTCTGGTGCATGTGGTATGCTCGAGGCACCACACCTATAGAAGCATATAGTGCACCATATTATTGATATCTTGAAATACAAACTAACCAAGATCATAATATAAGTGTGCTAAAATGCAACAGCCCCAAGCATAGACTGTCCTTTTCTCATACATCCCTCAAATCAAATGTACCATTCCTCCATCTAAGTGTGTCGCTCGTCAATTTGGATTGAGAACTAGCGCCATTGTGTGCATCATAATTCGTCTAACCATCTAGGAGCTCATGAGTATAGCAGCATGGGGAACTCGATCTGCGCTCTAACCCACTCATCATGTATAGGTCCACCTAGGCAATACTGCATGTCCATCTTCTTCTCGTAGAATGACCGATCCCCCCGAAAGTATACCCACTCTCCCTGAATAGGAACTCAGAGAATGCGGTGTACATCCTCGAGAGTGATGGTCATCTCCCCAATGGGAAGATGAAATGTACAAGTATCTGCGTCCCAATGCTCGCATAGGGCCATAAGCATGGCATCATGGTATCTCATCAGTGGCATAAGATATTCCCAATAGATACCTACTGACTATAAATACTCTATCTCTACTGCTGATAACACTGGAGCATGATCTCTCAAAAATGTGAGTTGCCTTCCCCCTAGCTATTGTCGCAATCGGGTGAGGACCTATCAAAATCATCACAAAATACTCTAAAATCCATCTAATTTCTTTAATTATTACATATTTCATCATGAAAGTGTGCTAAAGTAAATCTAGTGTGCTTTCCCAATGGCCCTAGACACTTTAGAACTCTTTTAGGACACTTCGCAAAGAAACAAGACACTTCGCGAAGAAATGGGACACTTTGTAAACAAAAGGGACACTCTGTGAACAAATGGGACGCTTTGCAAAAAAAGGGGGCACTTTGCAAACTTTTTTTCCAAGACCCTAAATTAACCTATCCATGCATTAAAAATCATTAAATTATTACAAAATCACAAGGTGAAAGTTACAGAATTGACTCACCTCATAATACAGCTTGTCGCGTGCCACCTGCTCACGAAGCTCATCTAGCTGCGAAGGTGTGTAATCCCACTTGCTCGACATATTCTTCTCTCACTCATCACTCTCTAGCTAGAAGGTAAAATGAATAGTAAGTGACCAATTACTCCTCTTTACCTCTTTTAATCCATTTTCATCTCTTTTTACTCCTATGCATTAAAATAAGGTTAGTATCTTTTACGAATTAATAAAGTATCTCTTATTCAAATCAACATAACAGGGGTAATTTGTTTTCCACACCATTTGATGCATTGGAATCATGATTTTGTACCCGACATCATCCTTTGTCTATCATTCATGGTACTTGGAAATGCCCTATGATATGACATTTCTTATTCGACGTGGCTAGATCGCTACCTTGATTCCACCTTCGTACAAAAAGTGGAATCAAGGGGGGGCATACATCTACCCTAAAATTGGATTCCTAGGAGTTAGATAAAAGGATTTTTATATAATTAATGAATGTGTTGCAAGATGTAGTTCCTAATGTTGTGTATTTGCAGATAACTACACCGGGGGCTTCATTCTCCTGTCTTTTGAATGAGTGTCATTTTATGTAATAAAGTGCACTATTTAGAGTCCTTTAGCTTATATATGCACTTAGAGTTGAATATGGGCGCTAAAGTGGGGGATAAATGTGACGTAGAAAATTGGACCCTCTTGACAAAAGAGATAATTTCATGGCTAATTGGACCCACTTTTGAGTACACTTACACTATTTATTCTTCAAAACAACATTTATAGGTCCCTAAGACCCATTATTTTTTATCTAGAGGCTTGTTTCACCTAAGAAATCGCTTAAAACCTGACAAACAACACTTAATTCTTTCATATCCAAAAAACCCACCTTCAAAAGTCAATAGTGGGACCCATTCGCTACCTTGGACAAATGAGTCCCCTCTGGTGGGACCCATTCGCCAAGGGTGGTGAATGAGTCCCTTTTGAGGGAAAATTTAATTTTGAGTGGGAATTTGATTAATTCAACTTGAATTTCCAATGAATGCCGACCTCTTAGGTCTAAATAATGGGAAAATTAGGTGTTTTTGCTTATAAATACTATTTTAAGTCATTTTACACATCTTTTAGTCATTTCACAAAAGCAATTTCTAAAGTCAAGTCTTCTACAATAATTCTCATTAGTAAAAGTTGAAGTTTTAGGGCAGCAAAATAGGGTTTTGTAGGTCTTGAAGCTCACTATTTAGGTCAAGATTTAACATTGTAAAGGGTTGATGATGGATGCCTATGGTGAATCATGGAGAAATCTAGGTTGAGGAGATGCAAATAGCCATCAAATCACACCTAAGGACTTGGTTTCAAAGTGATTCCATCTTCCATTTTCACTTTATCTTCATATTAAGGTTTACATTTCATTTACATGTTATTTCATCTCTATTTTTGATGTGTTGTAAGATTTCTAGGGAACTTGAAATCTTGCATCATTCAAATCACATTTGCATTTCTTATTCTTGCACAATAGAATAGGGTTTTTGACATACTTCAAATTTTCCTAGTCTTTAACACACCTAAGACTAGGGTTTTATGTAGATTTTTATTCATTCAAGGTTTAATTACCCAATTAGGGGTTTGACCAAGGAAAACCCCCCATTAGACAAACAATTTTAAGTTGTTTTACAGGAATTTTTTGAGATCCTGATTCATATTTTCGTCAGAAATTACATTGTATAGGTGTCAAGGTACAAAACAGAGATTTGAAATCACAAAATTTTGAAAGTAGATTGATTCACCATGCATGGAGAATGAGTCCCTCTTGAGATGCAGTTTTGAGTTAGATGCAAATCCCAACACCTAGTTGAAAGAAAACTTTTGTACAAAAAAACCTTAATCTAGGATTGATTCGCCTAGGGTGGCGAATGAGTCCCATCAGCTCAAAATCAAGTCTCATCATATTTCTAGATTGCTTTTCAGTCTTCTCCAGCTTCCTAGGTGCATACATTCTGAAAAATAGCTTTCTTTTTGGTTTAATTTGCATTCTTGTTAATTCTTTTAAGCTTTTTGCAAACAACACCATGTTTTCCAACATTGCATAAATCTTAGGTTTTGCATGCATAATTAGTCAATTAGTTCATATAACTATATTTAAATCATTTTATTTATTCCAAATAACATCATACATTACATAATTTGAGTGAACCACCTAGAATTTTGGCTCTACTTTCTCCTTTTAGGTGAAAAACCCTAGAAGTGCTAGAAAGGACTAGGGTGCCAAAAATCTACAGTTCATAATTGTATCTGTGCCTTTGTTTATATGGTCATCCTTGGGGCATTCCTTTTATTTTTTTTCATATTTATTTGATTAATTTTATTTTTAGATTTTCTTTTAAGTTTTTATTAATTTTACTATTCTTATTTATATTTTTGGGGTATGTTTTTAATCTTTGTTTTTGACTTGTCTCTCTATTTATATATTTATTCCTTTTTTTCCTTTTCTCCTTTTCATTATTTTTTTGAGTCTTATTTATTCATATTTTTAGCTGAGTTTTTTCTTCTCTCTCATTTTTATATTTAATATGGATTTTGTAGTCTCTTTCATTCTTTTTGTTCTTTCTTCCCATTATCTCTCTTTTTCTTTTTTTCCTTTTTGGTTAACTTTGAATTGATTTTTAATTGGTTTGTTCTTCCTCCTCCCTTTTTTCCCCTCCTTTTTAAGGCCTTATATGCAATCTATTTCACTTTCTCCTCTTCCTAATGATGGATCACTAAGTGTGATCTGAAACATTAATTGAAACTCATACACGATTTAATCCAAAAGCTTTATACATTAATCTTCACACTTCTTCACAATTCTAGATTAATTCTGGTAGCATAACGACACTTCAATAAAATAGCAACTTACAAATCCAAAATACAAGTGCTCAATATATAAGAGATTACAATGCATAAATTAAACATTTCTAAAATAATTGCCAAAGGCTGAATGTGCAACATGGAAAGTGCCAAAAACACTACAAATGCATAACAATAAGTTTCCAATTGTCACCACATGCCACACTACAAAATCTGCACTTGCCAAAATAATTGCACCTCAAAAACTCACATTCCATGTAAACTCAACATGGAAATAAAAAGACCATTTATGCACAACTCCACCTATAAAATCAACTTTCCAACTTGACTCCTCATCCGAATAGAAATTGCAAGTTGTAACTCACAAGACAATGTGAGAAAATTAGCAATATTTAATATTATGGAAAAATCAATGGAACTACAGAAAAATCAAATGTTGAGACACCTTTTCAAGCATGAGTAGCTTCCATGTACTCTTCTTTTTTCATGGACAAAAGGACTATAGCCTGCTGCTTATTCATCTAACTAATAACACCACCATACATTGTGAACACATAGCCACTGGTGGATCTTTTATTGTTAATGTCACTTGTGCAATCTAAATCCACATATCCATAAATACTCATTGAGTGTCGAGGTCCAGTAGGATAACCATGAAAATATATGGATTACTCAGAAGTACCCCACAAATATCTGAACACTCTCTTCACTACATCCCAATGTACCTGTCCAAGATTAGCCTTAAACCGACTAAGGACTCCCACTGTTTGGGCAATTTCTAGCCTTGTACAAGCCATAGCATACATAAGACTACCAAAAACACTCACATATGGTACTCTTGTCATGTCCTCCATCTCAGTAGGAGATTTTGGACAATCCTCCACATAAAGCTTCATCCCTTGCATTATAGATAACTAACTATCTGCGCTATCGTGTTGAACCTCTCCAATATTGTATTCACATACTTGCTCTGGATTAACCAAAGCTTTTTGTTAGCTCTGTCTCTTCTATTATCCATCCCCATTATATACCTCACTGCACCTAGATCCTTCATCTCAAACTATGTTGACAACTGAGACTTCAAATCCGAAATCAAACTTTTACCATCCCCAAAAAACAACATATCATAGATACGTATAATGCAATTACAAGAATATGACCATTATTAGATTTGTAATACACACAATGGTCATATTTATATCTCAAAAATCCTAATGATAACACATACGTATTGTAGAGCCATAAAAATGAATGGTTATGTAGAGTAAGAACCACCATTTCAGCCCACATCAATAGAGCTATTCTAATTAAAAGCAAAACCAGAAATGCAAATCTAAACTACAGAAAACAAATAATGCTTTTAAAAGAAATCAATCTCCATTGTCTCCCTATCACCAAGATCTTTGTTTATGCACTTGCTCTCAGATTTTTATGAGCACAAAATGCAATAAAGAGGCTATGGTGAATGAGAAATGCAAGCAAGATGCAAAGATCATATGAGTATGTAAATTTGTGAGCAAAATTTGTGAGAGCCCAAATGAGAGGGAAATCCCACTTTAAATAGGAGTTGTTTGAGGATGGAGAGGGGTTGAAGATGAAATGTGGGATAAAAGATGTGAGAGAAGTAAATGCCATTATCCCACATTGATGGGTTAAATGTTATGCATGAGAGTGAAAGTGATAAAGGGATATTAGATTAAAATGAACCTAAATGATTAAATATGAATAAAATGTTTTAAAGATGCTTTACTAAAATGCAATATTTCATGAACGATTTATGCAAATGATATGATTAATATGCAAGTTATGATAATTAGTTTATTATGAAATAATAATAAATGACTATGATAATTGATTTATTAATGGAGATGAATATGAAACAATTATGGATGATAATGATAATTGATTTAATATGGAAATGATGTTTGTGACTTATTATGCAAATGGATTATAAATGATTTATGATTTATTATGCAAACAGGTATGAATGATAGCGCAAATGGACATGAACATTAATGCAACAAATATTGAACGAGCATGAGATGGTTCAATGATTTGATGAAATGCATGAATAGAAGAAAGTATTGAATGAATTGATTAAGTAAATAGTAATATCTATTTAATCAATAGATGAATATTGTTACGATTGTGAGGACAAATTTGAGTGTCTACATTTTGCCCCTTTTTGAGACAATGCAGCTTGTCGCGTTGTTTCAAAGAAAAAGATTGATCAACTGATATGCCCCAAAGATATCTTGGTAAGGATTATGATAAGAATGATATGCCCCCTCGAGAGATTGATCGAATAGATTGTAAGAAGATTAATCTATCGATAGATGTCTAGAAAGTGAAAGATGAAGAAAATGAAATGCAAGATGGAAGAGAATGAAGGTGAGGAAGCCTCTTGTGCCTTTTAAGTGCTTTTATCGTCATTGAGCTTATTATGTCGCAAAATAGTATAAGCATCTAGATGACCTGAATACTGTTTACATTTGTATTTAGTAATGAAGTATAAGCATCTAGGTATAAAGACCTTAGATGACCTGAATACTTATTGCATGGAAGACACTATCAGAAAAGGAATGCTCTCATCCACATTATACTCATAGGTCCGTGATGGTTTTAGACAACCATGTCCTAAGACGAGTCATCCTGTGAATAAGAAACAATCCACAAACAACAAACAAGTGAATATGCCCCATCCTCACCTCTCTAGTCTAAGACATCTTGGAGAAGCTAAAAGGCATGCCACCAAAGATAAAATCATAAAACAATCAAAGATAAACAAACAAGCATGCATCATGCTTCGATATGGAACTGATTCTTGTTACAGTTTATGCGTTCGGTTTGATTTGTAAGATGGGTTGATAGATATGTTATAATGTTTGCTTAGTTGTCAACACTTGCATGTTTTGATTTTGTTGAAGTTCAAAGTCGTGTGGTGATCTGAAAGTGTCACTGTTTTTTTGGAATTTTTGATTTTTTGGGATTTTTGGAATATTTGATTTTTTTTTGGATTTCTTCAAGACATTTTATGACTTTTTTGGATTTTTTTAGGACATTTTATGATTTTTTTTTTTTGGATTGGACATTTTATGATTTTTGGATTATTTCATGACGCTTTTATTATTTATTATTATTTTTATTTTATTTTATTTTTATATTTTTTTTGGGGATTTTTAAGATATTTGATTTTTTGGATTTTTTCCGGACATTTTATGCGATTTTTGAATTTATTTCGTGACATTTTATGTTTTTGAATTATTTCAGACATTTATGATTTTTTTATTTTTTAATTATTTCGTGACATTTTTATGATTTTTTGAATTCATTTCGTGACATTTTATGATTTTTTTTTTTTGAATTATTTCGTGACATTTTATGATTTTTTTTTTGAATTATTTCAAGACATTTTATGATTTTTTTGGATTACTTCAGGACATTTTATGATTTTTTGGATTTTTTGAAGTTTTAAAGATGGAGTGAAATGAAATGTGATATGACTGATTGAAGAAATAAGATCTTCCATAGTAGTGGTAATGCAACCATGGATAAATGATAGATCAAAATGAAAGATTCACTGCAAAACATGTCACACAAGCAACATATCCTTTGTCAAAATATGATAATGGTTCATTGATTGGATGCCAGGAATGATCGATTCCATAAGGCATGATGATGATAAGTACTTAGGATCACTGATTCGTCTAAGTACAATAAGATTGATGATTGTTTATGATTGATTGACAAAAATATGAGGATTGGATAATGTTTTATAGGTAGGCTTAAATATGATTTGCATGATAAGATTCAAGGTTGCAAAGGGACATGATGACCAACAATGGAGGTAATTTAATCATGGATAAATGATAAGGATGTGAACTATGATGGAATGGTAACACATAAGGATATGAAAGGGAATCCAAAGCATGCGTTTGTAATTTTTCCCCTAATCTCATCAAGAACAAAGGAAGGAAATGGGACATGGATTTTGATAAGCTAGGAGATATGGAATGGAAGAATGCAAAGATAAGGATAATGAATAGGATGATCAAGATCGATAAGATATGGACACAATGCCTAAGTATTTTGCTCCTATTCCTCATCAAGACCAAGGAAGGGAAGAAAGGATGTATTAAGATAGGATGGCGAAATATGGATATGGTGAAGGATATGGTACGGAAGATATGGATAAAGTGTAGAGAATAAGATGTATGACATTCAATAAGATCCTAACCTTGTCAAGATCAAAGGTGGAAAGGTAAAGGATGAATGTAAAGAGGATAATGGATATGAATGAAAGGATAGATGAAACTTGCCCCCAAGTGTAGAGTACAAGAGGAATATGGAAGATAGGACATGGATAGGGATAAATGAAAATGAAAGGTAATATATGCATGATAGGGAGATGGAGGAAGGACTCAAGCATCAAGTTTCACAGCTAATATCCCTTTAATATGTGCTCTAATAAACCATGGCAAGAAGGATTAGACTCATAAATGTTGGTATATTAATGGTGTGATGGAAGAAGCTAAGGACTTATGCAAAGGTTTGGATTAAAGGAGGATAATGGGGGATGAATGTTGGATAATGGATAGGAGTTTGGAAGGCTTGTTGATGGATAGATGGAAAGGATGGAAAGATCAACATTGGCACACACCTTGAAGGGTGGTGGAGTGATGGAGGAAAAATGAATTTGGAAGGTGATAGGTTTTTAGATGGACGATAGGAGGAAGTTTTGATTAGCAAATTTGGATGCCAATTTAGATTTTATTGTTTTACTTAGACTTTGTGGAATCCCATAGCTTTTGACTTGATTTTTGATTCACGGCCTTTGTGGCCTTTTGGTATTATTCTTCTTTTTTTCTTTATGTGGGCCCTTGTGGTTCTCTTTTGAAATTTTTCTCTCTTTCTTGATTTATGGGCCCTTTGTGGCTCCTTTTGAATTTTTTCTTTGACTTGATGGCATTCCGTACCCTTTGGATTTTGATTGAATTTGATGGGCCTTTGTGGCCTTTGGATTTTTATTTTGACTTGGGATCAAATTTTCTTTTATTTTTGCATGGCTCTTCAAGGAGACATGTTGATCCTTTGATACATGTGGATTTTGATATGGAAGCTTTTGACATTTGGCACCCAAATTGCTTCCAAGAGCAATGGGATGGGTGGATGGAGATGAATGATATGGAGGTCTTATGAATGGGTTAATGTAGGTAGAATTTTGAGAGGGAATCAAGGATGTGTGCCTTTGTTGTTCTTGATGAATAGGAGATGAAGGGATGTAGGGCCCCAATATGGATGGAAGGGTTGATGAACTAGGGTTTGGATGATAAGGACCTAGGATATATGGAAGGTTTGATGGACTAGGATAAGGACCTAGGATAGATGGAATGTTTGATGGACTAGGATAAGTAGGTTTATTTTGATGGAATCTAGGCTTACGATGGATACCAATGTCTTGAGCGTGAGGTGTATAACCAAGGCCATGATAGTATGTGTTTTCTTGGATATAAAAGGGGTTCTAGGATACCTTGTTCATGAATGCCTAATCCTTTTCCTTTGTAGTTCATACTTTGACACATTCGTTTACCAATGGGATATATATTGTTTATGAAACAAGATGCAAGTCCATCGTGAGGTGGTTGTGATATGGAAGGAATAACAAGATCTTCAAGTAAACCACCTTGGATAAAAATGAGAGAACCCATTTGATAGGTAAGAGGTTCATGTATAGTTTGAATAGGGGTGATAGACTCTTGTGATTGTGGTCATGAGGGGAATTAGGACTTGACGTGGGGATAATGGGGTACGTTTGATCTTGACTTGGAAAAGGATCAAGAGGTGTAGGAGATGGAGTAGCTTGCTATTTATTAGGTATGGAATTATCACAAATTGGTATGAAAGGCATGTCTTGATCATGAGAAGGATGAACATCATCATGAATGAAAGGGTATTCTTGAATGGAGGTATATCTTGATCTTGACGAGGAAGGGAATCCTGATATTTTGTGGAAAGCATATCTTGATCATTGGATATGATGGAATCATGAGATGGTATGGATTCATTAGATGAGGTGGAAGGAGGACTTGGGAGGATAATTTCTCTTGAGATGAAAGGGAATCATCTTGAATGAAACAAAAAGAGATAAGGGGATCATTGTGAGGTTCTTGAGAGATGGGATCTTGGTCAAAGATTGGAAGGGGTTGTGAATTTTGGTATCATTGGATGGAGTGGAAAGAATGCTTTGATCTTGATGTGCAAGGGATCTATGCTAGCATGCTTTAACTAAGAGATTGACATGAATCATTGGATGTAGATGGCATGATAGGAGAGGATGGTTGAATAGATTCGTTAACTTGGGTGAAAGACTCATGAGGTTTATTTTGACTTATGGGGGATGAAGATAGATGCATGACATGGTAGGATTGCTCAAGATTATTTGTGTTTGAGGACATAGATTTGGGTTTCTCATTTAGCCTTTGCATAAAATCATGGATATTGAACTTGGATGATGTAGTTTTGGGTAAGGATAAAGGCTTATGAGATGATTGCATCACTTCATTCAAATGTTGGGATTCAAGTTGTTTTTCAAGCTCTTTCAAATGATGGTAAAGATATTCAATCCTTTGGTTTCGTTCATAGGACATGGATGAATACGGAGGATAGCAGTTAGACATGTTTGGTTGATGGTTTTGGAAACATTTTGAGGTGTTACAAGTTACTAGGTGTGAAGTTTGTTTGAAGTCAATTATTTGTGTTTAGATTTGTGAATGTGGTGAATACTGTTTGAAAATCCATAAAACACTTGACAAGCATGATGTTTTGGTGTATGCAAACGCACATGAGACAAGCACAATCCTAATAGGCCAAGGGTTTGTATACTTGATATAGCCCATCGATATACCCCAGATTGATGCTAAACACCTTTCCTTCTTGAGAGTGGATAGCTTAGAAGTTTGGTGGCATTGGCTCCCCTCCACGGCTCATTAACGTCATTCGAGCACACCAACTTTGGATTCTTGGGTCATCACTTGCCAAGAACTATTATCTCTACTCAAAGGAGTCAATAGTGAGTATCTTCAGGCATGATACTATACCCTGCACTATACCAAGCAATGGTTGAAAATGGTTGGCTTCTAAAACAATAGGTGTTTAGTTAGGGCATCCGTTCGAGTGGCCACACATGGGGCAAGAGATTAATCACCAATTAGGTGGCACTCCAGCCTAAAGAGGTTACGCTCAACAGGGTTTATGGGAGTACTACTTTGTCCGTGTGACACATCCACACTCGTGGTACTTGAACTTTCCTCAAGCACCCATTTTATATCCCGGCTGGAAGTGGCTTGGCTTTAGCCTATTACCGGTCGAGTCGTCCCTTAAGGTGAGTACTTTTTCCCTTAAGGCAGGCCCATTTCTAGAAATAATAACCATTTCTCTTACTCCCATGATCGCTCAAAAGTGCAAGGGGAGAGGATACTTCGATTATTAAGTCGTGAAGGTGACAAAAAAAAAAAGGTGGGTCTAGTTTTCTAATCACCTAGTTTTCACAAGGTGAGAGCATAATCACCTACCACCTTCAAGCACAGTCAAACAGAATCAAGCACATGTTCATTGACCCCCTAGTTAAGCCTATGTGGAAGAAGACAATTGTTCATTTTTTAATGCACCAATTGAAGTGTTTTATAATCTAAAAGACAATTGGTTTCAAAATCATGTCTTCGATGAACGTTCTACATCAAAATCTCATTAGTAGTTTCATGTCTCCTTTCTTTGACAAGCGTATGTTTTTATTTTCAATTCTTTTCCAAATGAACCTAGCAAAAGAAACCAAATTAACAAAATTAGTCACAAAACCAAAACTTAACCAAAATAAAAACTAACATAAATTTAAAGAAAAATTAATCTAGGAAAAAAAAAATGAAGCTAATCTAAGATAAAAAGCTAATTTAAAATTAAAAGTTAATCTAAATTAAAAATCTAAAGTTAGAGATTAAAAACTAATCTAGATTCAAAGTTAATCCAAATTTAAAACTTATCTAAGTTAGACACTAATTAAAAACTAATCTAATTTAAAAGCTAGCGCAAATTAAAAACTTAAAAAAAATGTTATTCTAATTAATCAGTATTAAAAGCTATTCTAAATTAAAATTAATCTAAAACTAAAAGCCAATATTAAAAATTACTCTAGATTAAAACTAATCTAAGGTCAAAAAAAATAATCTAAGAATTAAAAACTAAATTAAATCTAAATCTCTAATCTAAAGTCTAAATTAACTCTAAACTAAGAATCTAATTAGAAAGCCAAAATCTAAAAAAATAAAAATAAATAAATAAACTAAGAATCCAAGTAAGATCTAAACGATTTTTCATGATTTAAAAATCTAAGCTAAATTAAAAAAAGCTAAAAAATAAAAATAAAAATGAAATTTAAAATCTAATTTAAATCTACAATTCAATTTAAAATATAATTTAAATCTAAAATTAAATTTAAAAGCTACATTAAGAAAGAAAAAAAAAGCAAAAAAGCAAAATCTAATCTAAATTAAATTAGTAACTAAAATCTAAACTACATTAAAAGAAAAAATAAAAATCTAACTAAATAAGAGATTAAAAACTAAACTAAAAACTAACTTAAATTAAACGAAAACTAAATTGAACTAAGCTAAATTAAAATAAAACTAAACTCAAACAAAATCAAATTAAAAACTTAAACTATATTAATACTAAACTAAAAAAGAAAACTAAAACAAACTAAAAATGACTGTAAATTAAAAAAAAAGGAGAATCAAAGTCACATAAGAAGAAAATAGAATTGCATGTTGACAGTAAAAATCCTCCAAGACTTGGAATAGAGACAAAAGATTGCAGATTGCAGCTGACAGAATATCTTAGAATAGCCATTGCCCCATGAACTGTAATGATTGCAAGACCTGCACAGAATGCAAAATGAGCACAGAAAAGATGCAATTTTTATTATTATTATTATTATTATTATATATTTTTTAACATAGCTAATTAAAAAAAATCTGAGAGATGCAAGCAAAATTACGAAAGCATGGACAAGGCAAGCAAGCTGTTTGACAGAGGCATAGACAAGGTATGTGAATTGTTTGCCAATGTGCACAAGATGGTTTTCTTTTCTTCTTCTTTTTTGTTGAAAAAGATTTTAGCAACTTTCAAGCAAATGCTACTTGCAGGTATAAAGCCAAAGGCAAAGAAACTTGCAAGCAAATGTTATTTAGAAAAAAAAACTCTTCTATTGGTGATAAAAGTTTGCAGGGCATAGAAAATGAGCCAAACTAATTCTATTCAAAATTTCCAAGCACATGATAAAAAAATTTCAAACTTAAAGCTTGAGCACTTCTGAAACTTTAAAATATGTTGTGTGAAATATGCACAAAATGGCTTTGTTGAAAAAAAATTAAGAAACTTTCAAAAAAAATGCTATTGGCAGGTGTAAAGCTTGCTTTAGTAGCATCCTCCCTGTCTGTGCCAAAAATGAAAGTTTTTAAAACATCAATATCCTTTAAAACATTTAAAGCATGAATATTGATGAGCTTTTATTCAAACAAAGCTTTTAAACACATCGGGTTCACCAATTGTAGAGCCATAAAAATGCATGGTTCTATAGAGTAAGAACCACCATTTCAGCCCACATCAATAGAGCTATTCTAATTAAAAGCAAAACCAGAAATGCAAATCTAAACTACAAAAAACAAATAATGCTTTTAAAAGAAATCAATCTCCATTGTCTCCCTATCACCAAGATCTTTGTTTATGCAATTGCTCTCAGATTTTTATGAGCACAAAATGCAATAAAGAGGCTATGGTGAATGATAAATGCAAGCAAGATGCAAAGATCATATGAGTATGTAAATTTGTGAGCAAAATTTGTGAGAGCCCAAATGAGAGGGAAATCCCACTTTAAATAGGAGTTGTTTGAGGATGGAGAGGGGTTGAAGATGAAATGTGGGATAAAAGATGTGAGAGAAGTAAATGCCATTATCCCACATTGATGGGTTAAATGTTATGCATGAGAGTGAAAGTGATAAAGGGATATTAGATTAAAATGAACCTAAATGATTAAATATGAATAAAATGTTTTAAAGATGCTTTACTAAAATGCAATATTTCATGAACGATTTATGCAAATGATATGATTAATATGCAAGTTATGATAATTAGTTTATTATGAAATAATAATGGATGATAATGATAATTGATTTAATATGGAAATGATGTTTGTGACTTATTATGCAAATGGATTATAAATGATTTATGATTTATTATGCAAACGGGTATGAATGATAGCGCAAATGGACATGAACGTTAATGCAATAGATATTGAACGAGCATGAGATGGTTCAATGATTTGATGAAATGCATGAATAGAAGAAAGTATTGAATAAATTGATTAATTAAATAGTAATATCTATTTAATCAATAGACGAATATCGTTACGATTGTGAGGACAAATTTGAGTGTTTACACGTATCAAACTTATGGTACCACATTCTAGGAGACTACTTAAGACCATATAAAGAATTTTTCAACTTGTAAACCAGATTTTATTTGTACCTTTAACCATGAAATGCTTTGGTTGTGACATATAAATCTCTTCCTTCAAGTCACCATGGAGGAATATCGTCTTCACATCCATCTGTTCCACTTCTATATCATTGGTTGTTACAAGTGATAATAGGAATCAAATAGATGTCAACTTCGCAACAGTCTCACCATAGTCAATTCCCTCCACTTGAGAATAACCTGTAGTAACCAATCATGCCTTACGCTTCTCAACATTGCCATCTAGACCATATTTTCTCTTGAACACTCATTTACATCCAATGGGTTTTCGTCCTTCAGGCAAAGGTACCTGATCCCATGTATCATTTTTCTTCAATGCAACCATTTCTTCATCCATGGATTTCATCCAAGAATATGCATCACTCATACCCATAGCCTCTCTAGCAGCCCTAGGCTCCTCAATGTTAGCAATCAAAGCAAAAATGTAGCTGGAATCCAACAAATAATAACCAAACCTTTCAGGTGAATATCCAAACCTATTAGGTTGTCGCCTATCTCTAGTAGACCTCCTGAATTGTTAAGGTTGAGGCTCTTCTTCTTCTTCAAAATTTTTAAATCTGTCATCATCATCAGGTCCAATAAGAGTACGTAGTTCTTCTTTCATTAGAGTAAGTGGAACTTGAACTACCTCCTATTTCTCCACTTTCTCTGGTTGCAGCTCAATTGTGGAAGGTTTCATCTCTCAAAAAATCACACTTCTTCTATAGAAAACCTTTTGGGCCACTGGATCCCAAAGCTTGTACCCCTTCACACTGACACCATAGCCAATGAAGATACACTTAACTACCTTGTTCTCCAACTTAGACCTCTTCTCAATAGGAACATGAGTGTAAGCTTCACAACCAAATACTTTAAGATGTCTCATCACAGTCTTTTTACCAGACCACACCTCCATGGGTGTCTTAACAACAAGAGCTGATTTAGGAGATTTGTTGATTAAATAACATGCAATGGATACTGCTTCAGCCCAAAAAAATTTCTCAAGGCTAGCACCACTCAGCATACTCCTAGCCCTCTCCATCAATGTCATGTTCATCCTCTCTGCAACTCCATTTTGTTGTGGGGTGTATGGGGTTGTCTTATGTCTCTCAATCTCATGCTCTTTACAAAACTTATCGGATTTTGTTGAACAAAACTCACCACCATTGTCAATCCTCAAACATTTAATGTTTCTACCAGTCTAATTTTCTACCAAGGCTTTAAACTCCTTAAATCAACTAAAGACTTTAACTTTTATTTCAAGAAAATGAATAAATGTCCTATTGTAATCATCTATGAAAGAAACTAAATATATTGATTTTGACAATGAAGGAATATTCATAGGAATCAACACATCTACATTAAACATAGTCCAAAACGCTAGAAGACTTGTGCGAACTAGAGTGAAAAGTAACACGGTGTTGTTTTCCATAAACACAGTGTTCAAAAAAGTCAAACTCGAGATTACAATCATCAAGGCCTTCAACAAGGCTCTTAGATTTTAAGGCTCTAAGACCCTTCTCATCGATGTGACCAAGTCGTCGATGCCATAACATTGTCTTCTTTGCAAGAAGCTTCATTTCCAAGGAATGAGCACCCTTAGGCACCCAAAATGCACGACCATTAGATGTAGCTGCTACAAATTTCTCTACTTGATCTGATGATGAGGATGAAGAATCTAGAGATTTCTTCTTTGGTTTTAGAGAAACTATTGCACTGAACAATCCATGCATCCAACTTGAACAAGGTATCGATCCAAACACCCTTAGCCAATACCATAGCTCCTCTCATCATCTTGCATCCTCCACTTGAGAAAACAACTTGCACTCCCGAATCATTCAGTTTAATCATAGAAAGTAGGTTTCATGCCAAACCCAAGATATGCAAGACACCATAAGTCCCCTTCACTTTTCCATCAAGGAATCTGATTTTTACTCTTCCACCACCAATAATCTTTAGGTGAGAGTCATCACCTAGATACACCTTCCCTCCATCATATTCTTCATACTTTGAAAACCAACCTTGTGAGAGGTCATGTGGAAGGAAGCACCTGATTCAATCAACCACACATCTTTTGATGCATGCATTACCAAAGCTATGACAAATGCATTTGCATCATATTGAGAGGATTTTTCATAGTTGAAAACTGAGAAACTCTTTTTGTCTTTCTTCTTTTTCTCTTCCTTGCACTCTTTTATGAAATGACCATATTTGTCGCAGTTCCAACACTTAAATTTTGCACCGTTAAAATTCTTCATTTTAGTTCTACTGGATGTGGTTACCAACTTTTTCCTACAACAAGATCATGAAATATTCTTCTGCAAAACTCCCACTGAAACAAATATCAACTCAAAAAACCCTTCAAACCCAAAAACATAATCAAAGTTGGTCAAGCTTTGATACCACTAAAAGGAAGCCAAGTAAGTAGAAGTAGCTTCCTACACTAATCTAATTAAGAGAGAGTTGCAAAAAAAATCTTAAAGACCTTTAACTATTACAAATTTAGACACACATACATAACATAAACAAATAATCAATGAACTCATAACATAAAATTTTACGTGGGGAAATACCTTTCAGTAGAAAAATCCCACACTCCAAAACACAACTCAATTATATTATTCAGCAACAATTAATCATTTAGAATATAATTCCAGGGCTATGCTCTTGCAAGAGTCTTCACATTTCTTCACAATTCTAGAGTAATTCCAACATAACGATACTTCAATAAAACAACAACTTACAACTGCAAAATACAAGTGCTCAATATATAAGAGCTTACAATGCATAAATTAGACATTTCTAAAACAACTACCAAAGGTTGAATGTGCAGCATGGAAAGCACTAAAAATACTGTAGATGCATAACGATAAGTTTCCAATTTTCACCACATGCCACACTGCAAAATCTGCACTTGCCAAAATAACTGCACCTTGAAAACTCACATTCCATGTAAAATCAACACGAAAATAGAAAAATCATTTATGCACAACTCCACCTATAAAATCAACTATCCAACTTGACTCCTCATCCTAGTAGAAACTGCAAGTTGTAACTCACAAGACAATGTGAGAAAATTAGCAATATTTAATATTATGGAAAAATAAATGCAAGAGTCTATCACATGTAATCTATTTATCTACTAGTGAAGGCAAAATTTCATGAGTATTGACACAGTCAAATTCCTTGAGCAAGAAAGGTGCCTTCAAGTTTTCCTCACAAAATGGTTTGTATTCCTTATGAGGGTAATTAAAATTTTCATCTTCATTACCTTGGTTATCAACTTTTAAAAGTGCATCAACAGTATTTGCAAGTATGACAATATCATCATTCATATTGTTATACGGACATTCACCTTCAAAAACATCCTTATCTATTTTTTTAGTACACTTGTGGTCTTTGTCAGTAAGGCTAGCATTCTTGCTATTTTGAGACCTCATTTTTTGTTCATAATCATGCTTTGCTTCCTTAGCAATTATGATCCAATCAATTATCTGATCAAAATCTTGAGGTTTTAATTCCTTAGGCAATGCACTGAGCCCTGGCTCATAGATGTCACAAAATATGTCTATGCATATTGAATCTTCAGGTCGTAAGCTCCTAGGTATTTCCAACAAGGAATCCAAAAACCTTGATAACAACTCATATGGTGATTCCTTTTTATACATCTTTATGCTAGAAAACCTTTGAATTAACAATTCATGATCACCATCATCTAAACACTGTTGAAAAATATCCTATTTTTTCTCAATAAAAGTTCCATCACATTGATCATCCTTTTCATTGTTGTTTATTTCATCTTTATGATGTGTATCTAGACAAGAAACACTTGCAGCCATATGTCCCTTCATCATTGGGTATTTAATAGTGTTTTCAATGTCCATAGCAATATGATATGGTTGTTGCAATGTTGCAGGTTCCATATCCCTTATCAAATAACTCATCTTATTGTCAAAAGAGCCTAGATATATAATTAAACACTTTGCATCACTAGGTCTCAAGTATTCAGGGATATCTTTTACTATTTTCATGAATATGAGATTAAAAGAAGGAACCAACTCTTCTTCATCTTGTTGGATTTCCCTAAATCTTCTTCTTATCTCATTTGGATTGATCCTTTTACCAAATTGTTCTACAAATTCTATCATAAAAGCATCCCATGAAGTTATAAAACATATTGATAAGTATGAGTACCAATCTCTGGCATCCTCTTTTAATGACTAGGAAAACAACTTCATTACAACATCCTCATGATCTATTTCAAAATCACCCATCAAATCTATGAATGTAGTTAAGTGTTTAAAGGCCAACTCTAAATTGTGCCTTGTAAATTTAGGCAAATGCTTCCTAACATCACTTGGGACCTTATTAGGGAAACCTTGAATACCATTAAAACTTAATGGTTTATATCTCTCAATAGAGAACTTCCTCTGACGGTACTCTAGGAGTTGCATACCTAACATACTTTTACTTGATGCTTTACCATAAAATGCAAGGTAATGGTACATTTCTCTTGTATCTTTATTCATTTTTCAAATACTAACTACCTCACCATGATTATAAAGCTGCACAACTCAATTATACTCATGCCTTAAAACTTTCTAAAAGGAAAATTACAGAAATAAGCATACTTCTTCCATCCCATTTAGATACTACAAATTTCACCTCAGAAGTATGTAAAATGACCATCACTATTCCCTTCCCTAGTGCTTTAACTCACTTAATTGGGAATAAAGTATTTCTTCCATATCTCTAAAAAATGGCTTTCATACAAATCAAAACAGGGGAAAATACTTGGATATTTTTACAGATATCACGCTTTATCAGGTTCTTTGCATAGAGTCACCACCTCCTTTGTAGAGGATCAAACTTCAACAATATGAAGTTTCTTTCACCAATTGATTTCACTTTAATATTTCTTCGCTTTCAATATTTTTTCATCAATACAGAGTTCTTCGAAGTCGCCACTCACTTTTAGTGAGAACTTTAATTTAGAATCTTCACGACTCTATCAAGGCAAAATGATCTACTGCATATATTTTCTCAAACAACTCCCCAATAGAGTCACCATTTTTGTTGGTTATTTTTTTAGAGCCAAACTTAATCTCATCCCTTACCTATGAATCTGTCAAAACTCAATTATTAGTAAGGGTGAGGATTGGTCAACACCTAAGTGAAGCATTAAAAACCTCACTTCTTCTCTTTAGGCTCTGTGAGACCCAAGAGGGTAATCCTATTCATGCTCATAATATTCCTACTTGATCAAGAGCATTTCCATACATAGATGTATTCCTTAGGAAGCTCAAATAAACTAATATCATCAAAGGCTTGGTAGACCTCTTATGAAATTGCTATTTATTGCAAGGAATACGATACTACAAAAGGTTGGTATGATGTAATTTAAAATATTTTATGAATTCATTCCCATTCCAAATCTTTGGCCAAGTTCAACACTAGCTTAGTCAATCACAGGATAAGCTAACAAAAAGACCAGTTCTTAGTCTAAGGGAATAATGGAGTCACACTTTCCAATCAATCAGTAATACAATTATAATTTAAAACTAGTAATCAGGGGACTATTGTCATGCTACTTTGTGGCATCCAACTCACTATGTTTTAAAACACTGCTTCCTTACCAAATCCTATATCCTTTTCCCACAAACCAATGATCTTATTTTAGCAAATTAAATCAACTCATTGAATTGAAGCAAACAAACCCGTTCATTCAATGCAAATGACATAAGACAAATGAAATCACAATTAACAATTTCATTCATAATTTGCAAGGAAAATACACAGGAGAGTACATATTTTATAATTACTATTTTTTTCATTACTGATATTACTTTGTAAAACCATTTTAAGATCAACATACATTATGAATTATACCCTAGACTTACTTCTGATATATTCATCAACTTATCTATTTACATTCTATAGCTCTCTGAGCATAGCCTGCACTTAGGCCTTTCTTAGACTCAATTTTTTTCTAAATTCTCTTTTCTTAGCCATGAAATCCCCTTTATAAGACAGGGGAGCGACAAGCATTCAACTGAGTTACAATCACATTTCATTTCATTTCAAAACCTAATTTCAACCGATTTCAGGAGACTCCCCAGGTGGTTTTATGTAATCATTTGAAAGTAGGGGAAGGTGAAAGACAAATCTCATGCATAGGGTACTATTAGTTGTTTCCACCACATCCACGTCGAACAAAAGATTTGGTATCATACTAGCCAGAGGACTTCCACATCAACATGGAAGAGCAAAAGACCAAAACCATAGACATGTTGAACAGAACACCTCCCATGCAAAGACATGGTATCATCAAAACAAAAACAAGGAGAAGATTTTATTCTGAGTCGTCAACATTAGAGTATGCTCAACCACTCCTTGTTCATGATGAAATTGGAGGAACCATCACCACATCATCATCAGAGCTTTCATATGGCACCAGAGAGTGAAGATATTGGCCATATCCCGAGTCAATGTCACTTCCAACATTTGAAGGACTATTAGAGAGCACAATGGGAGAATTATGTTTTCCTAGGAAGGCCTTATGACTCTTGTCTCTTTTCTTGGCCTTCCTCGCAGGTTAGCCGACTCCTTGCCTTTAAGCTTGACAAATTCTTTTGAAATGGTCCTATTCCTTAAGTTGTAATTACTCTAGTCAATTGTTTTCTTCTTATGCCCTCGAGCCCTCCTCTTACCCTTTAAAACCTCAGAAGTAGCCAAGACTTCTTGCTCAACTACAAACATATCCTCATAACACTCAAACACATTAAATCGACTAGACTTCCTAGCTGGTTGAATTGACATACTAGACTTTCCCATCTCATAGAATAAAGGGTGAAAACTAGCAAGTCTAAATTGAGCATAAACTAACAACTTAAAAACCTCTAAATCAAATTTGTAGGGAAGCATACCCACAAACCTTGACAATCACAACCAATCCTAGAAAAATGAATTCCTAGGTGAACTAGAGCATGAATGAAAAAGAATCCAATTGAAAACTAACTCACCTGAAACAAGAACGTTCACCCTTTAGCTCAGGGAAAATTAACACTTGCACACTTCTTCAATAACCCACACCTGATATTCTCTATAGATTGAAAATGGTGAAAACGAACAACAAGCAATCTGCATTAAATAGATGATTTGGAGCATGCAACAATTAATGATTTAAGAACTCCTTGCGTGAGTGAGTTGATAACTTAGCAGCTCAACTTTGAATATGGGCCGTCGATCTTTGAGGATTTAAAACTTCATCCATGGTGATCATGAGTGTCACTTTTTGGCCTTTAGTAACTTGCTCCTAGAAAACAACGATGCTAGCTCAAATGCTGCCATGTTTTCCTGTAATGTTGATTAATCATATGCGATCTGGCAATTAACATGCATCACCAACTCAATCTGTGCTCCTTCATCAATATCAGTGAAGTACATAAAACTGGCTTTTTGAAGAGAAAAGTCTCTTATACACTCCATCACTCATCATAGACCTGCCACAAATTCTAAGGTTCAATCTGTGATGAGAGTATTGTCATTATGAACTTCAACCCGTTGGATCATCTTGCTTTAAAACCACATCAATGATTCTCCACTCGTCCCGCTACTTTCTCCTTTGCTTTATACAATGTCCTCAGGATACTGCCACATTTCCTTTTAAATCAATAGTCGTTACCTGCTATTGATTCACCTCATCCTTTACTAGTTCTATTGGCGATGCAAGCATCTGTGCGATGAAATCTCAGCCCTTGAATCAATGGCCCATCCTCAATCATGTTCATTTTCCCATCGCACATCGCTGATTCATACTTTGAACTTTGGATCTCGTCAGTGATAGGAGATAAGGCGAAGAGGCTAGATTAAGACATGTGCACCTACATGAGAATCAATGATACAAAATACATCGCACATAAGATCTATTCAAATTAGCGAAAGAAACTCGAACATATAACTCCATCGCTCATCGCTATTATGAAAATTAAGCTTTGGAATGAATCCACGATGAGCAATAAAAGAGAATAGAAAAGCATTAGGGCCATCGCTCATCACTAATTCTCCTCATACATTTTGCAAGCAATTAGCGATGAGAGATCCTAGTGATTTGCATTGCATATCGCTAATACAAAACTTGACGTTCAAAACTAATCCGTGATGCGTGAAACACATAAGATACCACATATTGCTCATCGCTTATTGAAAACTTACCATTACAAAACCATCTGCAATGAGCGATGAAGGAAAAATAAAAGACCAAAGGCCATCGTTGATCGCCAATACAATATTCAAGGCTCAAAATCCATTAGTGATAGGCGAATCTTCAAGAATACAAGGAGAAGCAAGAACATCACTTATCACTATTTCATATTAAGAGCTCTCAAAGCCATCCATGGTGAGCAAAGCTAAAATAATACCACTCATCGCTTATTGTTGATTCAAAACATACACTTTAGAAGTAATCTGCGATGAGCGATGAAGAGAGGTGGCCAATGAGACTTAAGTGAAAAATTTTAAGCACGTGCCCACGAGTTGTTCTAATAAAGGGCACCTTCTAGGATGATGTGCAACGTGAAAAAGGGCTCAAAATTTCCTAAGTCACAAAACACAAAGGATGTAAAGGCCAAAAAGGCTCTTGATTCAACCTTATATATAAAATGAAACTCAAACCTAGGAATGAGGGACCAATTACCCCATGACCGTTAATGAAATAAGATGTTTTAATATGACCGACAACAGGCAACAGGAGGTCAACAATGAAATAGAATGTTGCAAGCATTTAGAGCCAAGGGTTTCTTAAGGAAGGATTCTATGCTAACACAATAACCCTTCAATAGTGATGACAAGTAGAACCCTAAGCTTTCAAATACCTCCCCAATACTCCAAATGTAGCAAGAATTTGAGATGAAACATAATTTTTTTTTAGGTTCCATCACCTCCCGAACCTTCCACTTCAATTCTAGTTTGATTCATGCTTTGAAGCAATTGGCAATTCCTTAGGTGATTTTTTGGTGGTTGATAGAGATACTCTGATTTCACGCACACAACTTTTTCTCACATACTAGTGGATGTGGATGTTTCCAAGGATCTCCCTATAGATATAACTTTTAGAATTACCAATCGCTATTGGACTCAAATATTGGATTATGAAGGATTGCCTTTCTGTTGTTGACGGTGCTTCGAAACTAGACACACTTCAAAAAATTGTGTGAGGCCCAAGCCGAGCTTGGTTCTTTGGGGTCTTGGTGGAAAGGCGCTTTGCCACAACATTACATAGTGGATACTTCCACTATGCAAGTTTAAAAAAGTTGGTTGCCTCAGCTCCCAATCCTCCTTCATTCTCTAATATTCTTTCCTCAGGTGGGGGATCTGACTTCTACAAATTTTATGCTTGGGGTTGAAGAATAGATAATCGAGGTGGCTGAAAAGAAGCAAGAAGTGGTGACAATGGAAAAAATGGATAAGGTTGATGTGCCACTAGATACCCTAGAGAAAGGCTATCTTAAGAATAGTGTAGAGCACGACATAGTCTCCCAACCTAAACAAGGTTGGACAAAAGTGAAGAGGAAGATCTTTCCTTCAAAATCCACCCATCAAATAATGTTAAGATCAACCATGAAAGAGAAAGATCTTAAAATTTAATTTGATTTTGTTCTCCCACGTTTTGATGGGATGATAGTGATATTTTTTTGTAAATTCACAAGCACAGGTGATATAGTAATAGATTTGGCACCCCTATCTTTGGACATACAAATTATCAATTTTTACTTTCAAATAATTATATGGGGTACGACTCCCTTATGCCTAAGCTTACAGATAAAAATAAAACAAATCCAATTGTAGAGACTAGGGGAAGGGTACCATTAGCTATTATAACTAACTTCGCGTACCCTAAGCTTCTAAATGGTATGTCGGATTTCAACAATTTTTTTTTGATTTCTTTGTATGTGACTTAAGAGCTTATAGCTATTGTTTTGACTTTTGGGTAGTTACAACAAACACGAGAGGATTCATTATGTACACAAAGGTCAAAAAGTGGCCATTTCAAGTTGACGTCTGATATATATTCTCTAGAGCCCTAATCGCTGTTTGCTTTGACCACCACAAAATTTGCACAATTGATCCAATACATTTGCACAAATGTCCCAATAATCGTGTACTATTGATACTAATAAAATTGCACAACTCTTCCAATTAAATATATTTGTTTGTAATTATTATTAGATATAAAGTGGACAATTATTGAGACATTTGAATTTTTTTTGGAACTTTTAAGAACCTTTCCCTAACAAATTTTAAAATTGCAAAATAGGACCAGAATTTAAAAAAAACGGTCGAGACATCATATTCAAGGTCTCGTTAAAAGTATCTACGGGTTAACGTCCATTTTCGTTATTTTTTGTTTTAAATAGTAAGCGTTACAAATGCCGAAGGCTTTTTTCTGGCGCATGACGGTTGAGGCATCCAGCAAGAATGTTCACTAATGAGGAGATACAGAAGCAGCGAACTGGCAAACATGGCGCTCCCACGGAACAATATCTGCAGGTTTCTATTTTTTTTTCGATTTCATTTCTTATGTGTAGAAGTTGCATTTGTTATAAATTTAGCTTCGCTGGGCTCTTTACAGAGTTCCTGATTGCTTAGGGTTTCAACAGCTGTAACTTTAAAAGAAAAACAATCCAGGCTTCAAAATGGGTAGTTTGGTTTTTAAATTGGAAAAAATATGATAAATTGTTAAAGAAATTCAAATTTAGAAGTTGGTTATAGGTTAAATAAGCAACCCTTAACCACTCAGCTCCGCTAGAGTGTACATCAACTATTGGAAGCCTGAATTATAATCAAAGCGAATGGAAATATAATAATTATATATTAAAAGATAAAAATACAATACATCGCCTACATTATATCTCATAAAAACAATTAAGTGAATTAGAAATGGACTCGATAATAACATGATACACCAATGTAATGAAATTTTTGGCGGAAGTTGCAGGTTTGAATTCGGAGGGGGGTTAAAGCTGTACTCCTCATTTGAATAATATATTAAGTAAATTAGAAAAACAATCCGGCTGTGGAATGCATCTATAAGGAGTTTGCATACACAATTGTTGTCTCCCTTGACGTCGACCTAAAAACTACCTTTATATTTACCTTCTAATTTATTTCTTCTTATATAACTACTGGACAGTATAATATATATACCATACATGATAACATCTACACTCTATCCCCGATCTCAAATTGTAACGTGCTCTGTACTACATTTAGCTTGATTTCCGGGACTTATGCTGATTACTTTCGGAGTCTGTAGTACCTCAATTCCTTGTTATTGTTGCCCCTGATTTTTGGGGCCTCATGCTATTGAGCTTCAAAGATACAAAGGCCCAAAAGACTTTTTGAGAGCTCCAAAACTTATGGGTGCAGAAGCCCTCCGAGACTTTCAAATCTCAGGGTTGTGGAAGCCCCTGTCTCCAAGTCAGACTAAGAAATTATTTTTATGGTTTTTGTCCATTAGAAAAGGGAAGAATAACTGATTAGGAAGATGAAACAAGATTTTGGTGTCCGAGTGGAATTCTGAGTTACACAGCTACAGAGTAATGAATTGAACACGTGAAATTGATAACTTGGCAGGTGTTGAAGTATCAACATTTGACACCTTGTTTGTCTTTGCAGCCGACTTTAAGCTATCAAGTTATTCATAAAATCTTTTCTTAGAGGCGTCAATAGGGCATGGAACATGGTATGTTTATCACCATAAAATGTGTTTATCTTTTCACTCTCGAGCACTCAACATGGCCATTGAGTCCATTCCAATGCTAGGTCACAAAGTGGACATTTGTATGGTATCTTTGGTGCTAGAGCTCAAAGTGGACATGAACATCGTCTTTGTTAAATTTTCAGACTTTGGTGAACAGATTTTGAACTCAGAAAATTAAACCCTAAATTCTAGGAAACTTAAACTTGATAACTCCTATCCAAACTGCGGATACTGCTGATTCTGAATACAAGAATCTACAAATACATCACACTGAAAATATGAACAACAAATATACAATGTTGAATTCTCAAAACTTTGACTGCCTTCTCATTAAATCTTAAAAGAAATACACTGCACTAGCTCAAAACTGGAATGATCTTACACCTCTGCCTTTCTTTGGACATTTGTAGATTAAAAAAGCAAAGAACTGGAAGTGCACCCTACCTTGCTTCTGTGTTACCAGAAACTAGAAACAAAAACGGTAATGTAAGGGGAAACGGGATATCTAGAGGTTGTCTTGTAATGTCCCTTATTGGGAATGCCCTAAATTTTCCCTAAATCCTTAATTTTAAATGAACAAACGAGTTAGAGAATACCTTCCACCTGATTGAAGCACTGCACACAAATTAGAAACTATTTACCACAATCACACTGATTAGCAGATTACCACCATTTACCACAATAATACTAATTAGCTGATTATCATAATTAAATATTAGTAAACTTAAGGCCAGATTACTAATCCAATCACAAAGTGCTCTAACATCCTTGGAAGGTTCGATTCACCATGATGGAGGAGTGAGGTTACAATGGGTGTCTTGGTGACCCAACTCTCCTAGGCCCAAAGGCAGTACCCTTTGAGACAAAGGCAAGTACCCCTTTGGCCTCCTTGGGACTACTTGGTCCCCCATTATAGGACACGTTGGCCCTCCATTATAGGACACTTGGTCCTCCATTATAGAACACATAGGTTCTCCATTATAGGACACTTGGTCCTCCATTATAGAATACATAGGTTCTCCATTATAGAGGTGGCGTACCTAGGATAGTGCCTCACTCCTGCTCCCTTTTGTAATCCCCCTTCTTCTATCATGGTGCCAATATGCACATAGCAATTTAATCAAATTCAGATTTGCAAATAATCATATCAGCAGAACATAATGGATTAGGATTATGATATCATAGAATATATATAATAATATGCATGAGCCCTTGATCCCATTTAATAATTCCTTATTTCCTTTAATTATTCCCTCACAAGTACATCGCTTATAATACAACTGGATCCTTATTTACCAACCGATCTCTTACTTTATTTCCTATTGCTGATCTATCACCAATATATTAATTGCAACCCACAAGATAAATGATAGTAATTGATATAATTCAGAAATTCTGAAATAAAATAAATAATACTGACTTATCTCTGCTTGGTTGATCTGCTCTTTTCTTATTCCCTAATCCCTTATATTATACTCCTTATCTGCTGTTCTCCCCCTTTAATATATCCAGAATTCTTATCTTTTAATACCCAGATTTGGTCAAAGGACATATTCTTTCCTTACACCTTCCTGACTGGGGACGTGTCTTTTAATCCAATTGCTATCTTGGAATGAAAGTCAATCGGCCCTATTAGATGAATCATACCATTTGGATTGGATAACAACTGCTGCATTATAGTATGTAATCGCTGTTGAGTTAGGAATCATTCCATTATGATAATAATCAGGGATCGCTGCATTGGTAATTATTATTAATTTATTTAGTTATTAGTTTGTGAATATTTATTATAATAAATGTATTATAATTTATAATTATAATATTATCTATGATAATTATAATTATAATAATAATATTTAGATTGCCATTATATTTACATTTTTTGATATTTATCTCATTTAGTTTGTAATGTCCCTTGTCCCAGTTTGCCCTAAGATTTGTGTAATGTTCACAAAATCCACAAACTAGGGTTAGGGTTTTCACCTTATCGAATGGATAGCTCCTTGGTGATGTAATCCAGAATTTACAAACCAGCATTCAATCCATTAACAACATTCCCAAACATGCATATATACATTTGTTAGCATTAATCCAGGGCAACACATTTATAGACTATCAATAATGTAACCTATTGTGAACTAGGAGGAGTAACATGGTGGGTCCGTCCGAAGCCATATGCCAAGCCTAAGAGGCTGTATACCACAACTCTCCCTGTTGGTGACTTGTACCTGCTTTCCTCATCCATGTCACAACCTCAGAAGACACTTCACCCACTGGTGGAATCGGGTGGAGCTCACAAGCGGTCTAGGCACTTCCACTCCTCAGTGGCTGGGCGGAACTTGAGTGGTACCTCTGCTCCTCCATGGCCCATCCTTTCCTTTGGATTGGGTGGAACTTGAGTAGGACTTCCACTCCTCCATGGCCCATCCTTTCCTTTGGATTGGGTGGAACTTGAGTGGGACTTCCACTCCTCCATGGCCCATCCTTTCCTTTGGATTGGGCAGAACTTGAGTGGGATCTCTAGGCACGCACTGCTTTCTCAAGCGCTTTCCCCCAAAAAGGTTTTCAAACCAAATTCAAACTCATATTCATCCTTAGTCATTAATATGCAATAAGGTGCTATATATGTTATGGTTATGCATAAAGAACAATATTTAAATCCATGCCTAAAATGACATATAGAAATGCTTAAAGAATCATATTGATGCATGAAGTAACAATTGATAGTGGATGTTAGACAATACGTATGAAACAACAACAATACAATATAAGACCAGATCTATTCAAGGCAGTCAATGCACACATAACAAATTAGGTGTTGTGAAGACAATAAATCACTGCGTGTGTGTAGCGTGATGTTCATGAATTAGAAGTAATCGATTACACTTGTGCATGCTATGAAGAAATAATCAATCAACCGCTGCTATAACGGATAATTTATCCATACAATTATATCTGATCGATGCTATAAGAATAATCTAGCAATGCAATTATATTAGATTATCACTGTGAAGAATAATCAACCCATACAAATATATCGGATCACTGTCATAAGAATGATTTAGTTAGAATAATATAGATCATATCGATTATATGTTTGAGTGGCAGAAATACCACCTGCTGAGAATGATGTTGTATGCTCAATACCTCCTTGGCGGATGTCTATCTCTTTTCTTTCTACTTCGATGATGATCCCTCCATGAATGGCTTCTTCTCTATATCTATGTGTTTGAAAGGTTGCGTCCTTTTATTCTGGCCATGTCTATTTGTTGGAGGCATCCCATCGTCCTCCTCAATTAAATTGATTATTTCTTAAAGACAATTAACATACATTAATATTGTCTTTTATATTATTGATTTTTGTTTAGTCTTTTGATGCATTCAGTTATGAGAGTAAATGCAATCTCTTCCTCCAGCTTTGTATATGGTGTGATCATTGGTCAAGTTGTGTTGGTGCGAGGGTACATGACAGTCCTCCCCTCTCGATTTGCTTGCCCTCAAGCAATTTCATTTTAACCAAAACTCTTTTAATGTCGTAGATGTCTTGTAACCTTAAAGCAAGAACTTAAGAAGAGGATTAGAAGTATGACATATATCTATGTAATGTTCAATGAGGAAGTCTTCCATTTACTTGACAAGGAAACCTTAGGGGTCTTATGAAGAGATTTCAAGTTGACATATTACAATTCTTACTGGGGAGATTGGTTGGGTAATATGTTTCTAGATCTTGAGGTTGTAAAGGCATTGTAACTACTAGATTTGCTCCTCCACCAAGCTCCAGTTGTTTATGGTCCTTTCTTCTTTTGATTGGATACTTTTGAGATCTCCTTCATCATACCTTGTTTTCTTGCTAGGGTTTTCTTTGCCTTCCTCTTCGGGATTTGTTTCCATCTTTTGGGCCTGGTCTCCCTTTCTACATCGATAACCTCGTTCCCATGGTTCTTTGCATTTGAAGCACAAACCCTTCTTTTTCAGATCATCCATTGATTTACAAATATGACCACATTCTTGCATTTCAGTATAGTAAGAACATGTTCTTAATGACGCTTCCTTATACTTTTTGTCTCTAAGAGAGTACATAGAGGGTGCATTGAAGTTCTTGGGCTTGTCTTATGGTGGGGTATCCTCAAATTTCATTGCCTTTTGAATTGCTTCATCTAAGTTGGTGGGTTCTAATGTACTCACCTGCTAATTTTTAGGATCTGAAATGAATAAGCAGAAAAACACAGAATAATTGACATCATAGTGAACAAAGAACACAACATATATCCTGGGAAAACCCTCCTTCTCGAGGGAGAAAAACCCAGCCAAAATCTATCACTTATATATTGAATAATAAGCAGCAACTCGCTTTTTACAATGAGGCCCAATCACAAGGCCAATCTGATGAGAATATGAAGGCACCTCTCTAGATGCCAATATACAAACAACAATGTCTTCTTTATAATGTCAAACTCCTTGTATATACCGATCTGCTGAAGATGCGAACTCTTTGTGAATTAATTTATGATAGAATGAAAGGTAGGCACCTTGCTTATATACATGAGGACGTGACTCTTCATGAGAGAGGTTGACCTCACTCAAGAGATATGACCTTTTACAAAGGGTGGTGATCATTTATTTAGTCGGTCACAATAACTAAATAAAATATGATTTGTTATTAAATGAAGCGCCTCTTCACAAAGTCGGCTTCAAATAAATATATAACCACGACTATATTTATTTGCTTTATTAATTCGATAGAAGGATTAAGACTGACGCTATAACATCAACACTCCCTCTTAGCTAGGGATGAATCCTTCTAGATATCCAATATCATGGAGTCTCTCAACATGAAACCCACAATTGCTACGCCCATTTGTGGATAAGAGTTCATCACAGAGTCACTCAATGTGATATCATCATGGATTCACTCAACATGACGTCCACCATGGCTACACCCATGTATGGAAGGAACAAGTGCACAAGTGCCCATCACGGAGTCACTCACTGTGATGTCGTCATGGAGTCTCTCAACATGACGTCCACCATGGCTACTCCCAGAGGGTGGATAAACACAAGTACAAGGGAATCATTATGGAGTCTCTCAATGTGATGTTGTCATGAAGTCTCTCAACATGACATCCACCATGGCTACTCCCAGAGGGTGGAAAGAACCACATCTTTGTCTTAAAGATGGACAAGGGCTTTCATCTCAAATTTCTCCGTCTCAGAGAAAAATGCATTAACAAGGGCTTCCACCTCAAATTTCTCCATCTCAGAGAAAAATGCATTAACAAGGGCTTCCACCTCAAATTTCTCCATCTCAGAGAAAGATGCATTAACAAGGGCTTGCGCCTCAAATTTCTTCGTCTTAGAGAAAAATGCATTAACAAGGGCTTCCATCTCAAATTTCTCCGTCTCAAAGAAAAATGCATTAACAAGGGCTTCCACCTCAAGTTTCTCCGTCTAAGAGAAAAAATGCATTAACTAGGGCTTCCACCTCAAATTTCTCCGTCTCAGAGAAAAATGCATTAACAAGGGCTTCCACCTCAAATTTCTCCGTCTCAGAGAAAAATGCATTAACAAGAGATCTTCATGATGATGTGACTCCCTCTGAAGCTCCAAGTACTTGCATCAACCTCCTGACCTCCTCGTCCAAGGTTGCCTCTGATGAATTGTCAGACTCCCTCTGAATGTTAATTCCTCCTCTTCGAAGAAACTGATCGCAATGACAACTTGAATAGGTTCTTCCTCTTCGAGAGATGTCTCCAGCCACCAACTCAGTCACATGGCTGCAAGCTATGACTCCATGCTTGATCATTTCTCCAGTCAGCATGACTTCCTCACAGGATGCCTCAAGCTCTTCCTCTCTATGCAATCTCTCATCACCCTCTTGCTCCTCGATCAGTCCTGGAAGCATTTTAGAGAGAGATTACTAATAGTTAAAACTACCCTGAAGAAATACCAATGCTAGAATCATACATGATTCCCTATCCCAATGTTATAGCATGAATTAATAACTACATAAAAATTCATGAACATTATTCAAACATGGAGTACTTATCTCGTTGAAATCAAAATCTCCTTAAGTGCTGCACTTAAATGCTTTTCAGGTCTGCACTTATCTTTCTTGAGATTTGCTCATATGAGGATTAATTATGCTCTTGAATGCTGACTTTGCTTAGTACAGCCTACAGAAACAACAGTTCCTTCTCACATAACTCCTGTGGAGAAGTCCTATGCCCAATATGCCTTTAGGCTTTCACAAATTTCCATTGTAGACTCCTTTGGACCATTCCTCTATAGAACATAAGACCTACAAGCAGGTCTCCAAATAGTCTACTGACACAATATCAATAGTAATCCTCCAAGCAAGCTAACATCTCCCCCACATGCAGAAAGTGCATTGAATAGTAGTGCTCACAAATCTAATTTGTGGTATGCTTCAGTCAAAACCTTTGACGATTCCTTTTAAGGGTCTACATCAGCTTCCAAGTGACCTAGCGAATCCTCAGAGATGAATTGAAATGCTCGACACAGTATGAGCCAAGTCCCCGACTATGGTGAATGTGAGTTGACTTTTGTAATCGCGCAATTACTATCACTTCCCTTTGTCCACGATTCTTAGAAGGAAAAGATCGGCATAAACACATTGCTGGAAACATCATAATGAGAAGCCTGGATCTACTTCACACAACTTGGCCAAAACTTTAGCATTCAGAACTCGTAAATTTAATATTAGATTAATAGTTCCAGAAGCAAGTACACAAAGACCACCAACTGAAATAATGACCCACTGGACCACTTTAATTCAATATAATACTGAATTTGAAAACAGAGAATCCACTGACCACTTCCAAAAGAATTTGGACCATAAACAACGCATGTTGATATTAAGCTAGACAAACCATAGTGTAATGCAATTTTGGGATCAATTGAAATTATCATCGTTATTCCTACAGAATTGCATAAGGTACTTGCGCCTGATAGAGATTGAAGGACTCGGTTTGGTCGCTAAAATAATCGTCCCTCCTCAAGCCGTCTGAACTTATGTTCGCAGCTCCCGATAGATTACTTTGAGAAGAGGCAATGATTTATTTCCGGCTGAAGGGTTTGCATCTATCACGACTTCCTTTATCGATATCAACTCCTTTGAAAATATGACAGTCTAGAATATTAATAAGAATGGCACGATTTCCTTATCTCCATCTATGTTCATGTATTCGCATTTCCTTTGGACTGTATACAGGACGCAGATTAAGGATTGACGGCAATATCCTTTAGGTTGTATGAAATCTCCTCACGGCTCCACCTGTTCTAACCGTGTCATGACAACTACCAAGAAAAGGGGCGATGCTTTGTCTCCAACACTCTTGTTTAAAACACGATGCCTTTATATTTGTCGGTTGGCTCTTAATGATGAGCTCGTGACTTTCCTTTAGCTTTACAGTTCGATGAAGAAATAACACCCGTTATGACATCCGTCCCATGAGCTTGCGATTCATTCCAATTCAATTGTTTCTTGCGACCTCCCACTGATTCAAATTCCACCAAATATTAAAAGCAACACTAGATAAGATGGTGCTAGAAATCACAACTTCAACATATATAAGTGAGTCTAAGTCGATCAACATCAATATAGAATTCCAGCCCGAACTGAAAACTTTCGCAAACAGATAGAACTCCTGCTAACAACTGATGTAGGCCACAGTTTTCCCAAGCAATGAAATCCCGTATCCACTAATGAATTGGCAAAGCATTACAAAGTATAGAACAGCGGCAGTGTTAGATTTCGACTCCCTCTGCCAGAAGTTGTAGTGCTCAAGTGGACATGATCCTGGTAGTGAGACTCCTCCATTTGCTTCTATTGATAAATGAATTCATCAACAATACTCATCGCAAGTATACTCCCGTAAAAGGCAATTTCAGAAATATTGTTATCGCTACTTCCTTATGAATCATGATAGCTCGATAATCTTCATGAGAAGTTAATGTTCGTCCTCTTTCACCATGATTATGCATTCACTGTTATCAATTGCACTATATATTTTAGGACTTCGATATCCTCTGTGAGTATTTATTTGAACCTCCGTCAGCATATGCCTGATTGACATATATGAATTTGAGGATATAGCAATGACAAGGGATATCATATCTCAAGGTAACATACGCCAATAATGGACTCGACTAGAATACAGAAACGATGAAAATTCATAAGCGAAGCCTTCCAAGTGACTACGGTGAATAGGGTATTATTTCAATTCTAGTAGTGCCAAATCAGTCCCAACAATACCTTCGTCCGCCTTCACTAGAGAAGCAACGCACCAATCAGAAAGACACCGCACAATTTCCGAGGAATCTTTACAATTTGCATATTGGACTATAAAACCGTCATTTCCTTTTCTCTCTGCAACTACTAGACATGGATCACCTAGCCATAGGTATTAATCATTGCAATATTTAAACAAAACGAACTTCTGCAATTTTGTGAGAAATTAACCTCATTTCATCTGCTTAGCCAAATCTGATCGGATTTCCCCCTTGAACCTGCTTTGCTACCATGTTAATTTTTAGGATTTGAAATTAATAATTCGAAAAACACAAAATAATTGACATCACAGTGAACAAAGAACACAACATATATCTTGGGAAAACCCTCCTTGAGGGAGAAAAACCTAGCCAAAATATATCACTTATATATTGAATAATAAGCAGCAACTCGCATTTTACAATGAGGCCCAATCACAACGCCAATCTGATGAGAATATGAAGGCACCTCTCTAGATGCCAATATACAAACAACAATGTCTTCTTTATAATGTCGAACTCCTTGTATATACTGATCTGCTGAAGGTGCGGACTCTTTGTGAATTAATTTATGATAGAATGAAAGGTAGGCAACTTGCTTATATACACGAGGACATGACTCTTCATGAGAGAGGTTGGCCTCACTCAAGAGATATGACCTTTTACAAAGGGTGGTGATCATTTATTTAGTTGGCCACAATAACTAAATAAAATTTGATTTGTTATTAAATGAAGCGCCTCTTCACAAAGTTGGCTTCAAATAAATATATAGCCACAACTATATTTATTTGCTTTATTAATTCGATAGAAGGATTAAGACCGACACTATAACATCAACATCATCATACTCTTGACTGATCCCCTCAATCCTTCCACGAACAAGTAGGTGAGTCTCTCTTGAGAGATTTCGGGTACCATGACAACTAGTTTTTGGAATTCGGTGGCATAGTTCTCTATAGTTCCATGTTGTCTTACTTGGGCGAGTTCTTTAATGTACCACTTGGGGTGCTTTTGGTCAAATCTTTTGATTAACCTTTGGGTGAATTCATCATAGGTGGTTACGTGTTGGTGGCCTTGGATAATAAGACCATGGTGCCACCATTTGTGGGCCATCCCTGTTAGATGGAACATGGCGAACTTCATGGCATTCTCCTCTGTCATGGGACTTAGTGATAGATATGTGTCCAACTTTTGGACCCACGAACATGCCGTGGTTTTCCCTTCTCCATCAAAAATAGGGAGGGTTAGCTTGCTTAGTCTATTCTTGAGGTCGTTGTCGTGTTGGCTCTTCCTTTCCTTCCTAGGGGCATCACAATAGTCTTTGAAATGGATATTTCTCCTAATTTCGGGGTCAAGTCTATGGTATGCTGTTGCAATTTCATCCACATTATCTGTGGGTGGTTCGTTTGCCTCCCCTTCTTCCATGTGTTCTTCCCTAGGTAAGAAGGGGGATCTTGTGGGCCTAGAGTTGAGTGCTTTTGGGGAGATGGGGTTGTTGTTCTCGGAATGATTAGAATTTGTCTCCCTTCCGTTATTTCCATTCATATTTTGGATGGCTTGGAGGAGAAGTTGGGTGGTTCTTTCGTTCCTCTCATTTTGGTCCATGAGTGCTCGGGTGATTTTTTCCATGAATGTTCTCATTTCGTTGCTCATCTGTTCACTCATGGTGTTGTTTTGAGTGCTGTTCTTCCTAGGGTGCCTTCTTTGGTAAGTTTGCATTAAACACTTTTTCATAGGATGGCATGATTATGCTCTGATACCACTGTAATGTCCCTTGTCCTGGTTTGCACTAAGATTTGTCTATTGATCACAAAATCCACAAACTAGGGATAGGGTTTTCACCTTATCAAATGCATAGCTCCTTCATGATGTAATCTGGAATTTGCAAACCTACATTCAATCCATGAATGACATTCCCAAACATGCATATATACATTTGTTAGCATTAACCAGGGCAACACATTTATAGACTATCAATAATGCAACCTATTGTGAACTAGGAGTAACATGGTGGGTCCACCCAAAGCCATATGCCAAGCCTAAGAGGTTGTATACCACAACTCTCCCTACTGGTGACTTGTACTTGCTTTCCCCATCCATGTCACAACCTCGGAAGACACTTTGCCCATTGGTGGAATCGGGCGGAGCTCACAAGCGGTCTAGGCACTTCCATTCCTCCATGGCCTCTCCTTAAGTTGGGTGAAACTTGAGTGGGACCTCTACTCCATGGCCCATCCTTTCCTTTGGATTGGGCAGAACTTGAGTGGTACTTCCACTCCTCCATGGCCCATCCTTTCCTTTGGATTGGGCGGAACTTGAGTGGGACTTCCACTCCTCCATGGCTCATCCTTTCCTTTGGATTGGGCGGAACTTGAGTGGGATCTCTAGGCACACATTGCTTTCTCAGGCCCTTTCCCCCAAGCGGGTTTTCAAACCAGATTCAAACATTCGTATTCATCCTTAGTCATTAATATGCAATAAGGTGCTATATATGTTATGGCTATGCATAAAGAACAGTATTTAAATCCATGCCTAAAATGACATATAGAAATGCTTAAAGAATCATATTGATCCATGAAGTAACAATTGATAGTGGATGTTAGACAACACGTATGATACAACATCAATTCAATATAAGACCAGATCTATGCAAGGCAGTCAATGCACATATAACAGATTAGGTGCTGTGAAGACAGTAAATCATTGCGTATGTGTAGTCTGATGTTTATGAATCATAAGTAATTGATTACACCTGTGCATGCTATGAAGAAATAGTCAATCAATCGCTGCTATAAGGGATAATTTATCCATACAATTATATCTGATCGATGTTGTAAGAATAATCTATTAATGCAATTATACCAGATTATTGCTGTGAAGAATAATCAACCCATACAAATATATTGGATCGCTGTCATAAGAATGATTTAGTTAGAATAATATAGATCAGATTGATTATATGTTTGAGTGGCAGAAATACCACTTGCTAAGAATGGCGTTGTATGCCCAATACCTCCTTGGCAGATATCTGTCTCTTTTCTTTCTACTTCGATAATGATCCCTCCATGAATGGCTTCTTCTCTATATCTATACGTGTGAAAGGTTGTGTCCTTTTATTTTGGCCATGTCTATTTGTTGGAGGCATCCCATCATCCTCCTTAATTAAATTGATTATTTCTTAAAGACAATTAACATATGTTAATATCGTCTTTTATATTATCGATTTTTGTTTAGTCTTTTGATGCATTTGGTTATGAGAGTAAATGCGATCTCTTCCTCCAGCTTTGTATATGGTGTGATCATTGGTTGAGTTGTGCTGGTACAAGGGGACATGACATAGTTATTCGTATTTCAATATTGAAATATGATAGCATTAAATTGCTAATATGTATTTTTTTTTTTATTTGCATTTTGATGTATTTCAATGTGTCAAAATTCTGGGGACATAACAGTCCTCCCCTCCTAAATTTGCTTGTCCTCAAGCAACTTAAGATTTGAATCTAAATATTGCTCCTTTTGATATTAGCTTCAGTTGTGACCAAGTGATTCATTGAATCATACCAATTTATCTCAAAGTTGAATGGTGAGGAGTGATCTTCTCTGGATGTTAAATATATAAGTGAATACACCAATTTGTAGGTTACATGCATTGCCATTGTTTTTAATTACATAATAATAATTTTTTGATCGGTAATAATTTTATTTTATTTATATATATAAAAAGTTTTTACATCTAGTCATTCCACCTACATATTCCATGCCACCCCCCTAAAATCCATTAGGATTGCTTATCTAAAATTATCAAAACCCTGGCTATCACCAACCCAAATAATTACAATGATATGTCCTCCACAAAAACTATGACTTCCCATTTATCCAACTATGCACCAATTACACCCCGTCATTGCATCTAAATTATATGAAATAACACACCCATCTATCTAAATCATAGTAACGAGACTCGGACGCGGCTCGGACTCGGTGAGGCGACTTGGCGACTCGGGACTCGGACGCGGCGCAGACACGGCAAAATGAAAAAAAGTTGAAAAAACCCTAGAAATTTAGAGATTTTTAAAGATTTAAAACTTGTTTCAAGCACCCTTTATTGAATACAACACAAATAAAATCAAATTTGATCACATGCACAAGTATACAACGATTACATAAGTATAAAGTACACAAATTGTAGTTGCCCTGCTGAAGGAAATAACATACTTAGATATATAAAATTAGTCAAATGTATACAAAACTCATGGAATTTGAAATCCATGACATCAAATGTTCCATACAAATATGAAATATCAAAAGTAAAACAATAGCAATAAGTCTATGACTCTATGCTCTATGGCATAGTGGAGCCAGCATCCTTCCTACGAAGGCGTCTAAGGGTCCTCGATGATGTTGTAGCTGCAGCCATAGTCTCTGCCTGTGTCTGACTCTCCATGCCACTCTCACCGACAGCAGCTATGTCTCCTTGTGGCGTAAAAACTAACACCTCTGGAGTGCGGGTTTGTACGGACAGCTATGCACACTGCATAATGAGTGCTCTTCAAATTAGGAGGAGAAGCTCCCTCGTAGTGCTGGAATGTGTGGAAAAGAAAAGTAATCTAAGTCCTATCTTTTTGTTCTCAGCTGGAAGAGGCACAAGGTTAAGAAAACCAAGAACGTTGCAGCTAAGGATTTTCTGGTTTCGCAGATCATTAACTACAACTAAGCTAACTACTTTAAATCTATCCAGTTTCCTCAAGAAAACAGAGCATGAGGAAATGGAGCAAAGTTTGACTATCGGACGATAAACATATAGATTCTCAACTTGAAGGCAAGGTGGCGCATATTAGCTCAATCTAGACAAGTTTATTGGTAACAACATCACACGATAAAGCTGCATCGGATTCTCTACTTGAAGGCAAGGTGGGCATCTATTATCTCAATCCAGATTAGTTTATTGTCCACGACAACACCACGATAACCAAGTGCAGATTCTCTATTTGAGAGGCAAGGTGGCATGGCTATCATCTCAATGCGGAACAAGTTTATTAGGCACAAAACAGATTTATCTAAACTATGGGAAGAATTTACCATGACAATCGCATGAAACCCTATGTGGCATAACAATTGATCATAATAGTAAAGACTCACAAAACAGATTTATCATCAATGGCATGAAACCCTATGTGGCATAACACTTGATCATAATAGTAAAGACTCACAAAACAGATTTATCATCACAATTGCATGAAACCCTATGTGGCATAACAATTGATCATAATGGTAAAGATGCACAAAACAGATTTATCTAAACTATAGGAAGAATTCACCATTACAATTGCATGAAACCCTATGTGGCATAACAATTAATCGTAATAGTGAAGACACATGAACAAATACCAAAAGAGCAATATTGAGGGCAAGGTAGGCGTAGCATATATTTCTCTCTCAAGCAAAAGTTATTTACAAATGAGCAAAAACTCTTATTTATATACATCAAGGTGTAGGGAACCCTAAAATCACCTTGAGTCAACTACAGTCTTGCAATACATGCAAGATTTATTGCCAAGCCCTAATAAAGTAAACTATACAGTTAACTGGAAAACTACCATCATTTAACCGAAACATCTAATCTAAAAATGGACAATTGTGCGAGCATGCACGTCCTTATTGAAAGCAAGTTAACTGGAAGACTACCATCAGTTAACGTAAAACCCTAAATGAAACTCCAAGTGTGTAAAGCTAATCTCAGAATAGATATACATGAGACAAGACAGCGAGTTAACTTGAGAAAGTAACGCCAAGTTTAACTCCTGTGTGTAATGTCTATCCTGAGAGGTAGGAACTGAAGTCTACTGATCGTGATCTCGAACAATCAATCCCTCAACGAGGCTGTCAACTGCATCAGCATCTAAAGGTCGTCAACTTGAGCAATCTTGCAATCTTTGCACACTCCAACTAGCATTTCACTGACTGGTAACTTTGGTGGCTCCGTAACTGAAGTGATGGCGACTATCTCCTATGCAGCTTGATGCTTATGACACTTTTGCTTGACGAAACTGCGAGATTTGACTGCGCACACTCTGTTTGTGAGAAATGCAAACGAACTTGCTGCACACGCAAAATTCCAACGGTATCAACCCTCTAAACCGGCTTTGGAAGACAATCGGCCATACGAGGCATGCAACCATATGGATTTGAGTAACTATGCCTGTCAACCCTCTGAAAGCACTTGATACAAATTGGTCTCAGCTTTTCTGACGAAATCATGACTTAAGACCGATTTGGTCTTGAATTCAGTCTGTGTGAACTGCATTCTGAAAAACTCGCCTGTTGACTGTGAACATGGCTATATTCTGACAACTTTTCTGGAAAACTAAAAATACCCTGCTGAGGCTAAAAATAGCCTATCAAAGGGCAATTTTCACGAAATTTTTTGAGATATGGGTTTTGTCCAGAAAAAAATTCTAAGACAACTCAGAATGTTAGATTTGCGAAAATTTGACTTCTACTCGACCATGCAAGGAATTTTCAGTTGAGAAAATTAGAAACTCGAGAACTGATGCTCTGGAGTAAATTTTCCTGAAAAATTCTGGCACATGGGTTTTCTCGAGGAAGCTATTCTGAATCAACCCAGATGATTTGTTTTGCCAAAAGTCGCGAATTCTTCAAACATGCGAAAGAATTTAAGACGAGAAATAGAAGAATTTAAGACAGAAGAAATAAGTTTTTAGTGCTCTGCTTCTGCTAAAATCGCCATCTTGTCTGAAGTCTGTTGATAATTCTGACTTGTACCTACAAAGAAAGTGTTTTGATGTCTTCGCCAATGATTGTTGATGAAGAATTTGCCTTTGGTTTGCTAAAATTCGCCTTTGCTCCGAAAGTACGAATTTGCCTTGAAGATAAGCCTTTGCCTTGAAGAAATACAAATTTTGCTTGAAAAATATGAATTTCTCTTAAGAAAAACGAAATTCTCTTTAGCTTTGTGAATAATAAATGAAGATGGTGCCATGTTTAAACAAGAAGAACTTCGCATCATCTTGTGAATTGCAAGATTTAAAACCCTGATTAAAATAGAAGCCTTTCAATTGGCCCCCTTCAGTTGAACTGCCACTGACTCAAAGTCCCGAAATAAATAATAATAAATTAATATTCATCATCATGCAAATTGAAAACTTAGCATAAAGAGGGCGCCAACTTTAGAAAATCGCCATTTAATGCCAAATATGCATAATAAATATTAAATATTATTCAACTTCAGTTGACAAACCAGATGAAGCTTTAGGCTTCACCGATTTCGAAAAGTCATCATTCGAGCTTATAGGCATCCATTTGCTCAAGATTTTACACTTTTTATGAACTTCCTACTTTGTAGCTGAGCACAAAGTTACAATTGGCCATCTTCGACACTGAATCCTGGGTGACCGGATGATGCTGAGACTGAACTGAGATATTCATCGCGAAGCCTGCTGAGTAAAGAAGAAATGTCTGTTGGGAGTCGTTACTGCAAAATCCATCATTAAACACCCTGAAAAATTAGGCGCCCTTGATTAAATTCATTTACGGGTTCCAGACTTAACCATTTCTTCAAACTGCCATCTGACACTTCAAACGGCTGCCAATGATGAACGGTGAACCCTGCTGACAGGCAACCAAGCTCACTACATGCCTAGAGATATTCCGCATCCAACGAATATACACAAGGCATCTGAAAAATGCATTAAGGGCCTCAAAAGTAAAAGCGCCCCTGGGCTACAGTTGCACTGACACCATTTTGACAAAAGTACAACTCTCAACCAGATGCCCTACTTCGACCTCTGATATCTGGAGTTGGGATGACCCGATTCGAGCCACGTTTGTTTTAACGGATAGCCAGAAGGATTGAGAAGAGAAGTCTCTAGAGGTGACGAAGCAAGAAAACTACTTCTAAGACCTCAAATAGAAGGGCGCCCATCCCAAGATGGAATAAACGACCAACACTCGGCCATTTTGGGAGTTATCTTCACTTTTCAACACTTCGCCAAAGACCTCACACGTACGAGCGACTGCCAAATCCTGGAAGCTGATGGCTGGGCTCATTGGATAGATAAAGTAATTACGCTTGAATCCCGTGAAGACTTCGAAAGCGAACGACCTCATCTGACAGGCCTAAAGGCTAGGCGCCTCTGGACTGTAAAAATACAATGAAAACCTTATGTTGGTCCGCCCGTGAAATTACGTGCCTGGTAGAAACTCTGCCACAATTACTCGGAATGTCGGATCGATAGGCAACTTAGTGCGTTGCGGAGTTGAATTAGAGTAGCACTGATGTCAGGAAGACCTTGTCTGCAAATTTGACCATCTCAAGGGCCATTTTAACCAGCGCCCCTGAGCTGTAGTTGCACTGGGAAGCAATGGAGAAGCTCTGAAACGTGAAAACTCTATTATAAGCTGATCTTCAGACGACGGCTGCCGGAGCTTTGGGACTCGGATGACTGCGTTTGATATCTCGTTGGACGAGCAGACTAGTCGTGAACAAATTGACTATATGAGCTACCAGAAATACTAGAATCTACCCCCCCTTTAAGATGGGCGCCCTCAGGCTATAGTTGCGCTTTTGCTTGAAAAAGGACAATTTCTCATATCTGGAACTTTGGGAATTTCAACTTCTGACGCTGTTTGCCAGAACTGCAGGTCTCGGAATGCTTCGCTGGATAGCTCATCGGATAGCCAGACCAATTCTGAAGAGATTGACTGTATGTATGAGCATTTTCAACAAGATCTTGACCTTCAAAAAGAAGGGCGCCCCTGGGCTATAGTTGCGCTTTCTTGCTTTTCCTCTGAGAAATCTTCATAATTTAACCATAAAAACATCATCTTCGATCACTGAAATGACCGTGTACAATGTGAAATGCTGTCATGAGATGCTCCTCCATTGTGAAAAGCTCCATTCTGAGTCTCTGCTTCAGGTTCTGATCAATAAAACTGACTTTGACTGACAAAATATTGACAAAAACTCCATGCTTGATATTGCCCAAAACTGTATTTTACATCATTTAGCAAAGTTTAGACTATTTTATACAAAATGCCTTGATGAAGCAACGGTTTGCATACATTAGGGGTTCGGCCTCAGACCATGTCGGATACCTACGGCATAGGAGAACCAAAGAATCTCAGTGTTAAGTAGACCAGTGATTTATAATTGGGCATTGGAGTCAGGACTTTTCCCTATTCACCTAAAAACATTTGGAGTTTCCTAAAAACCTAACCTAAAAATCACCTAAAACAAGACTACCTAAATCACCTAAAACACGAAAAAACATCACAAAACGGGGAAACACAATACGACATAACGATAAAGCATAAAAAAGTTACTTACAAAATATTTACAATATTACTCCTCCCCCGAAGGGTTGAAGTGCTTTGAATATATTGCCCGCTATAAGGAAGCGGGAAGAGCCTTCCATCTTGATGTGAAAGAATATAAGTATTCTCTCCTGCTGATTCGTGAATCTGGAAGGGCCCTAACCATAAGGAATCAAATTTGCCATGCATTCCTTTTGGCTCATGCCTTTTGTCCCACAAAAGGACTTGATCTCCGATTTGAAAGTCTCTGTGGCGAGCTTTCTTATCAAAAATTTTCTTCACTCTTTCTTGATGTTGAGTGATCTTATCGACAACCTCCGTCCTTTCTTCTTGAAGTTTCATCAGGAGCAAGATCCTCTTCTAAATAGGATCACTAAATTCTTCATCCTCTACTGCTGATGCTAACTGTAAAGCAGACAACTCCAATGTAATGGGCAGAATAGCTTCTGTACCATACAAAAGTATAAAAGGCGAGGTGCCAATAGCTCTCTTAGGAGTTATACGATCAGCCCAAAGAGCGTCGTGCAACTTAGTATGCCAAGCTCGCTGATTTGACTCAACCAACTTGCGTATGATTGTGACAATGTTCTTATTGGATGATTCGGCTTTTCCATTACCCTGAGGGTAATAATCTGATGAATGAGACAACATGATGCCGTGATCAAAACAAAAACTTAAAATCTCCTCTGACGAGAAGCAAGTTGCATTATCAGTCACAATTTTCCGAGGAACTCCGAAGCGAGAAATAATGTTCTCCTTGAGAAAGCTGCAAACCACTTTGGACGTAGCTCGTTTAGTAGGAACCGCTTCAACCCATTTTGTAAAATAATATGTCGCTGTGAGGACATAAACATGCCCCTTACTGGAAACTGGATTGACAGGTCCTACGAAATCAATACCCCACTGCTGAAATGGAGCATCAATGACAACTGGCCTGAGTGGAAAAGATGCCAATTTCACTTTACCAGCAAACTGCTGACATAGCTGACACTTGTACACCCAATCATATGCGTCACGGAACATAGTTGGCCAATAAAACTGTGCTCGTATAATCTTGAATGCAGTGACCCTTGATGAAAAGTGTCCTCCGCATGCCTGATTATGAAAAGCTTCTAACAATCTTCGTTGCTGATCCTTTCCGACACATAATAGGAAAGTTCCGTCAAGGCCACGCTTGTACAGAACGTTATTAACTAGCACGAAATTCTGTGCTTTCAATTTCAATGTTCTTTTCTGATGTTTGTCCATGTGACGTGGACATTCTCCATATGCTGAATAATACCAAAGAGGTGTGTACCATTCTTCCGCAGAATTAACTAATAAGACCAAAGGTAAGTCTTCTTCAACTTCTTGATCTGAAATAATTCCACTATTGCTTTTGAACTTGCGATCTCCATCTTCCGCCAATAACCTGCAAAGACCTTGCCCGCGAACAAGCTTGGTTGGTTTGATCTCCAGATCATATTCTTGAACTCTCGCGATCCAATTTCCTCTTTTCGTGCCCATCTCCTGCTGAGTAAGCACACTTTTTACTGCTGGATCGGTGACATACACCGTAGTATGTGAATTCAAAAGATAAAATCTGAAATTCTTGACAGCTCTGACGACAGCATAAGCATTCTTCTCGATCTGGGAATAACGCATCTCAGCATCCTTGAAATTAGCACTCATAAAAGCAATAGGAGATTCACCCTCCTCGCTGAGTTGCTGTGTCAAAATGGCAGACAATGAATGTTCTGACGCATAACAATAAAGAATGAAATCTTTTCGAAAGTTAGGCCGAACTAACACTGGTGCATTTGCAATAGCTTCTTTAATCTTAATAAAGGCCTGTTTGCCTTCGTCCGTCCACGCAAAAGTAGACGTCTTCTTCATCATTGCTGAAATCTCCTTCGTCAGCTCTGAGAAATCAGGTACGAACCTTCGGATAAAGTTAACTTTACCGAAAAAAGAGTGCACCTGCGTTTTGCTTGTAGGAAGAGATAGGTTTCTGATTGAATCCACCCGATTCGGATCTATTCTGGTACCTTCTTTGGAAACGATATGACCAAGTAACTTACCCTCCGTCACCGCAAAGATTGTCTTCTTCGGATTCAAAGATATTTTATGATACCTACATCTCTCTCAAACACTTTCAAGGTGTGAAAGTGATCAATCTTATCCGAAAAACGTTAAGTCAATAAGATAGACTTTACTCATGATCTTATTCCTAAGATCCTTGAACGCTAAATCCACTTTCTCAAAAAGTAGCACCGGGCAAGTGGATAAGGCCGAAAAGGCATCCTCCTCATAAGCAAACGCTCCTTATGGCGGTGAAGCTGTCTTGATTTGATCCTCCCTACCACCGCACTTGATTGCAGCCAGAAAGTCCACTGCGCGATAGCATTTTTGATCCGTAACCACCGCAATGTATGCTCCATGATAGTTAAGGGATAATTGTCCTTTAAGGACGATTGATTCAAGTTCCTGAAATCAACGCAAATTCTGATTTCTCCATTCTTCTTGCGCACAGGAACGATGTTTGACACCCAGGTGGAGTGATGAATAGGAAATATTATTCTTGAATCCACCATCTTCTGAATCTCTGCGTAGATAGTATCTTGAATTCGCGGATTATAATGTCTTTGTTTTTGCCTGAAAGGCTTGACATTAGACTTCAGCGGAATTGTGTGAGACAATTCAACGGGTGTGAAGACCTTTAAATCTTCATATGACCAGGCAAAAACATCCTTGTACTGCTTGAACAAGGCGATAAACCTCTCAGTTTCTTCAGGAGTACAACATTTGCCCAAATTCACAAACCGAGGCTTGTCTTCAGTACCTATGTTGACTTGATTATATTCTGATGAAGTATTCACCCCTGACCTCTTCTGATCTTGGATGTAACGATCATGCCTGTCAAAAATATCCTCTAAGGATACAAAACCTTTGGGAATCTGATTTCCTTTCAATTGTATGATTCCAAATTCTATAACCTCAGATTCTTCAGCAATTGACTCTTTGTGAGGAGATGAACTCCCTTCAAAGAACAATTCTTTGTAGTTGTCTCCCATGACGAGAAATTCTTCGATATCTTCATCGTCACTAAAGACTTGCCAGTTGTCTGAATTATCAGGAACAGCTGATCTGTAGATAAGCTCAATAGCAAATGAATTCTGACAGAAGTCAGAGTTAGGCATAAAAAGAGCTGCTGAAACTGCAAGCGCATCAGCTTTGCTATTGTTCATTCTTGAAATATATTTGATGTTAAATGCATCAAACCAGTTGATTGCATTCCACACCCTCTGCCTATAGTTCTGGAGACGATTCTTTCTTACGTGAAACTGCTCTCTGACCTGCTTAACGATCAGCTCTGCATCTCCTTCAACTTGAAGCAGCTTGATCCCCATATCCTTTGCGTTTTTGAGACCTAATAAAAGTGCCTCGTATTCTGCAGTATTACTAGTGCAATCGAATTGCAACCTATATGCAAAAGGATATAAACGACCTTCGGGAGAGATAATCACTACTCCCGCTCCGGAGCCTGAAGTCGAACAACTGCCATCAAATTGCATCGTCCACATCTTAGATTCTTCATTTGATAATTCTGTGGAAAGAGCAAACTTTTGACAATCTTCCGTCACTTCGGACACCATAGCATATGTGCCTAGACCCGTGTCTTGACACAACACTTGAGCATGTGGGTCTTGGGACTTCACCACCGTGAACTTTGATTTGGTTTCCGCTCTAACTTTGAAAGTAATTTCAATGGGATTTGCCTAACGCATCAATCCATTTGTATTTCTCCTCCGCGATCCTTTTGCAAAACTTCTACCAAGTAACATCCGTGAATCGTAGGAATATCAGCTAAGTAGGATGGTCATCATAATCTTTTTTCTCATTGACACGATGCTACCTCACTTAAGCATCTTTGAGTTGACCTAATTAACGGCACCGCTTGACTCAAGTGAATAATTCTCCTTTTCCCCGAAATGGGGCATGAAAGTCCCAACGCTGCTCATAACTGTGTAAGGGGAAGTAATGCTAAGCCCAATACAATTTATGCAATTGTTTATTTAAACCCTCCTATATATAGAGATATATAGAACGGTTCAGGCTTTCTTCAAGTAGGAACTGTTGATTGTAGTAATGTTAATAACTACATTCTTCTTTTAAGAACATTCAAGATTCTATCCAACCGGCTTTAGATGATCTTGTAAATACTCCGTACCGAAAGATATTCAGACTTTGTCTTCATCATGGAAGACATTTTATGTCAAAGCTGTCAAGACGATCTTAAAGCTGGGCCGGGTAAGATATTCTCTTGTGAAGGTTTAAGATTGGAAGTAGAAGCTACTTCCTTTGCTTCTGTATTCAAATTCGCTTTTTCCTCTTCCCTCCGTGGCTTTGAAATGCCGAGCACGCTGCGGAACACGTGTGAGGTTGGTAAACGAACATTAATTTGTACGATAAAATTAAAACTTTACAATTCATACATAAAAGTAAGAACAATACCATTTTGATTAAACAATTTCTTTTCAAAACATAAATAAGAAACATCTTTTGCATCTTTAAACTATTTCATTTCAAATGAAATTACAAAGCATGAAGAGAAACATACATACATAGCCCGTAGGCTTTTGACACCAATAGAAATAAGAAGGTCCAGGAATCCGTCCTGTCAAGCTTTGGAGCATCCGTCGGGTGTTCGTGGAGGAGAAACATCACTCGAGCGTTTTTCCGCCAACCACGGACTTATAATGCGGTCCCCCGCATGATCATTTTTCAATGAACGGCCCTCCCTTCGAAGAAGAGATTGGTTGGGTAACCTTTAATGACTACCAACTGGACATAGTGCTGTGATTCTACAAAACTAGCTTTCGTGCTAACGGCAAATCTCAAACTAGGTTGTATTTCGGAATCACGGTGAACTGACAGTGTAGTACAACAACTAAATGGTTCCTTACACTACTTTGGCCAAAGTGTTTACGTTCAACGAAGAACATAGGTCATATGTCACATTCACTAGCCAGGTTCAACTTGACTTAAGGCTATCTTAATTCTACGCGTAGGTTGGTCTATCGGGGTAGTCCGTACCCTAGACTTCCTACAACATCTTACAGTTGGAAAGAAGAATCCATTTAACAAGTTACTACAACTGACGCCCTAATTCAGAATATACACATCCTAGGGATACAATAACTTGACTAAGTTGATTGTATTTAGATGTAGACTATAACTTGCAATTATTCTTGACTCACTCCTAGTACTTATTATTTATACCCAAGCATATGCTCATTATATAGAGCCATTTAAACACAATGCAGATTACTTTCCATTAACTAATGTAAAACGTACACCACTGACAACAAAAGCCAGGAAAAGACTATATTCATGATAATGGTTAAGAAACTATTATTCTTTTTAATTCAATCTTAAGACAATCAAACTCATTTCTTTCCAGCCATGACTATAATTCAGAGACCTATCAGATTACTCTGGAATACTAGCTAAATATGTAAAGTAAGAGTTTAGCATGCCTGATTTAGCTTTCCACAAGTTTGGAAGATAGCTCCTTCACTGGCCTTTACTCAGATCACTTTCAGCTTGGATTCTTGAAACCAAATACTCAACACAGTAAAAGGGCAATTCCTGATTACTCCTCTTCTATTCAAAGATTACCAGCAATTTCAAACTTCTGCTCTCTTGTTCAGAGAATACCTCACATTAACAAAATAACTTAGCAATTTCTCTACTATGGCGAATTCACTTTTTAGCTATAAAATGCTCAAGAAAACTTTGACTGTAAATTCGTGTGAGTAAGAATGCCAAACGCAGGTATATTTATAGGTTAATTTTAAAACTGATTTCCACCTTCTATGGCGCCAGAACTGCCAGCAGGTTGAAGAATGTTTCAAACTAAAAACGTGTATCAATATGGTGAGGGTTTCGACCTCCATGTTTGACAGCAAGAAGTTTATTCCATTTCGAATTTGTTTCAGACTGTTAAAAACGTGACAACTCTCAATCTGGCGCGTTTTTACAGTTAGGTTAAATGCCAAGTTTCCATTTCAGACTTTTTCCTTGCTCAAATGGCGTCCACATTTCATTCTTTTTGCAAAGCATGAAATATCTCATCTATTTTCTGACGCCTGGCCCTAGTCGCGCGATTTCTCTGCGCGTTTTTTCATTTTCCTTCAGCATTTTCGCGTTTTTTCTTCTTTATTTCGCTTTGGTAAATCTTCAATATTTTAATAAAGTTTTCAAAGTAAAAATGACGCATTTGTTCAAGCTCAAATTTGAAGTTTAACATTTCAACGAATACATTTGAGAAATCCGCGTTTTTAAAGAAATTCGCGATTTTAAGAATTTCGCGATTTTTATGCTCTTCCCAGATTTGCATTCTTATTTATAAAAGTGTTTAAAATGTTTAGATTACATTTCATTTGATCTTTTATTTAAATATATTTTATATATTCTATTAAAATACTTATATAATATAGTTTATGTATAATTATTTAAATTATCAATTTAAATAATATTGTATACATTTTAAACTATATTATATTAATATTTTAATATAATATTAGATTTATTGAAATACTTATCTTTATACTAATACATATATATTCATTTACATTATACGTTAAACATGTAAATTTATATATGTGTATTCGTATAATTTCAGAGGCAAGATATCGTTACAATATATAATTCATTTATCTCGTTAGCCGTGGGTATGTATACTTGTATATATATCTGTATATATACTACATGTATAAATATCCATAAATACATTTATATTGACACATACGTATGGCATATCCATCTGCTTAATACGTTTGTATCGACATGAATGTACTTATGGGTACTTGTACATATCGTATTCGTATGTACAAATACACATATCCACCTCTAACCAGAACTTATCATTTATAAGGTTATACTGGCAAGTATCACTTGTTTACACATTCAAAAGAAGACACGACTCCTAATGATACTGGACAAGCCTACAGATGACTTACCTTTAACCAGAACAATGACTTAGCTTACACAGTTCTAAGGTTTGTGTGTGTATGTCCAGTTGGTATCCATTACTGTTTATCCGACCAAGTTCTTCCCCGAGTGATATCTCTCCTCTGTCTCGAGGTACAAACCTGTTTCCTGCAAATCATGACATGGTAACGGAAGTTATTTGCTCAAGACCAAAGCAATATACATTAAGCATTGTAGAAAGTTAGAACAACATTATTTCATAACTCCATATGCTATTTTCATTCAAGATTTACACCAATAGAAGCATCAGATAAAGAGACAATCATTTAGGATACATCCAATTGATCACAAGAACAATTCAATTTATTCAACAGAAAGATTCAACATTTACAATGTACATCCTATGAATAGTAGCTATACAATCGGGGTGTAACAACCCGGCTTGGGAAGACAGTGAAATGCACAGTCCTAACGTGGCAGGGGTGATGAATGTTTAACATTGCAAAGTGTGTAGTGGTTGCAGGAGCCTTCACAAAGATTGGGCAAGAAGGCAGAGTCCTTATCTGATCATTTGGAGGCTAAAAGAAGCAAACAGACCAAGAAAATGGTCTAGAAAACCCTAGTTCTTGAGTAATCTGAGTTATGCCTATGTACGGACAGAGAGGGTCCTAAACCCTAAAAATCTTTGAGAGCTTGGAAATTGAGCCAGGGTGTCTGAAGAAAGTTTGGCACAAACCTTTGAAGGAGAGGAGTACCAACCGGTTTTCTAGGGTGAGGAGGCCTAAAAGGGGCTCAAGGCTTGTAGCCTTCTTAAACCCTAAAACAGGGTTTTTGGGTAAGCGATGGAGAAATGTTGATGGAAGGTCAACTAAGAATCCTTGTGTGATGGTTTTCATGCCATGGGAGGTATCTCACACCCCTGCAACAAGATTAGGAAGCATTGGAGGATAGCTAGTCTTTAAGGGTATTAAGGGCTAGGGAGTGAATGAGAGGAAGAGCACCAAGTTTGGCTTGGTTGATGGACTTGAAATGATAGCAGGGTTGGCCAGAAGAACCAGGGGTACCTAAGTAGTATAGGACCTATAGGTTGAGTGTGGAGAGTGACACCAAGGGGGTTCATCAAGGTGAGACTTGGAGCATTGAGACAGTGATTGTCTTAATCCAACCTGTCCCTATCAGGTGCTTGGCTGAATAGGATGATGTTTTTGATACCGAGGCCAGCATTCATTTTGGGGGTAGTGATCAAGGCCCAGTTAACAAGAAGAAGTTTGAAATTCTGATCCATTGAAATCTGTTTGCCCATGCTGCCAGGGTTGAGAAAGGGGAGCGGAGGAGAAGGGAGCGAGAGGTAGAAATAGAGAGAGAGAGAGAGAGAGAGAGAGGTGAAGAGGGATGGAGAGAGGAAGGGGGAGAGAGAGAGTAGGAGGGAGAGGGAGTGAGGAAGGCAGGGAAGTAAAGATAGGGATGGAGGAATAAAGGGAGAGAGAGAGGGAAAGAGCATGAGAACGAAAGGGAGAGGAAGAGCGTGGGAGAGGGAGAGTGAGTGAGAGAGCAAGAGCAAGAGCAAGAGGGAGCAAGGGAAAGGGAGAGAGAGAGAGAGAGAGAGAGAGTGGGAGAGGGAGAGAGAGAGAGAGTGAGAGAGAGAGAACGAGAGGGAGAGGGAGAGGGAGAGTGAGGGAGGGAGAGTGAGTGCACAAGAGAGAGAGGGAGCAAGAGGGAGGGAGAGAGAGAGAGAGTACAGGAGAGAAAGAGCGAGAGGGATAGCAAGAGAGCAAGAGCAAGAGAGTGAGAGGGAGAAGGAGAAAGCGAGAGTGGAAGAGTGAGAGAGCAAGAGAGCAAGAGTGACTAAGAGGGAGAGTGAGAGCAATAGAATGAGAGTGGGAGTGGGAGAGTGAGAGAGTGAGAGAGCAAGAGAGAGAAAGCGAGAGTGGGAGAGCGGGAGAGTGAGAGGAAAGGAGAGGAGAACAAAGAGGGAGAGCAAGAGAGTTAGATAGCAGGAGAGTGAGAGCCGGAGAGCGGGAGAGTGAGAGAGAGAGACAAAGAGAGTAGGAAAATGCTTATAACAATAACATATGTCCAGCTCGGAACAGCCACCGTCCATTCTTTTGGGTTCATATGACTATTTTCGAAATAATCAAATCCCAGTGCAGTGGGAATACTAAGTGTAACATAAACATTTTTTTTCCATGAACTGCAAAATTTGGACCATTTGCTTCTTCTTTAGTGCAGAGCTAATCCTAAGGGTAACATAGGCAGTTCTTTTCTGTGAACTGCATTTTTTTGACTATTTGTTTCTTTCTCTAGTGCAGAGAGAATCCTAAGCGCATCACTCTTCAGCATCAAGATAATTTCTCTCTATCTCTTTATTTCTTTCTGGCTTGAACTGAGTAATTTTCCAAATGATTTCTCTGTGTTTCATGTTTTGGTGTCTTGTCTTGAAAATAATATGTTTCCTCTTCCCAGTTGACAACCCTACTCCCAATACCCAACTTCAATCAAGGAGCTTGTTTCATATGATACGCCTGATCATCTTGCTCAAATAAATGGTACACCATTTCAAAACTTTTAAATTTTGTCTGCCCACTACCTAGTGATCTTTCCCTACAATAACACTTGGTGCTTTTGGGTCACTGCCTTTTGAGTTTTCTCAGCACGTGTATAAATATCAGTTTCACTGACTCATTTAGGTAAGTTGCTAATACATATTAAATTTTCTTGTTTTTGTCATAAAAATTACACTCACACCTAATGGTGCGAAAAAAATTGCTCTAAATTTCAATCAATATTTTCCAACACATGTCTTTTGTCAAAAAGCCTTGAGATACAACATAATAATTCTAAACCACTTCACTGAGTAAAGATATGCACCTGCATTTTTGTATTGGGGCCAGTTGTAAGATGATCCCAGAAAATATTGGTTTTCAATGTAAATAAAGTGCTGTGCAGATCGGATGGCTTTCACATATGCCGTGTGAATACTTTTGTCTATAACTAAGTTCTTCCTGCAGATAAGGTTCTGTAAAAAGGAAAATACATCACTTACAGCCCCAGTTGTATTTGTTTATTTTATATAATTTTCTATAGTAGCGACAAAAAACAATCAATTAAAACACTAATAGCTTTAAATAATTTGATCTGTTCACTGAAAACAGATATTTTGAAAAAATAGAATTCATAATTTAGTTTTGAAGTGCTAAAAAAATTGCAAAGATGAATACAGAGCACATGCCGAAGTCTAACTAACTGATTGTACTTACCTTGTTTTCTGCTTCTATGACAGTCTTAGGAAAGCCTTTCAATGATCCGGAATCAATGGACCGAAAAACCTAACAATACATCAAATTCAGCAACTCTAATCAGTTGAATAAAACTTATGTTGCCACTTGAAAACAATGCCCAAGTGATAACCTACAATGATGGGGTTTGCCTCATCGAACCTGCACATGCCAGTTTTCTGGATCATTTTCCTCTGAAACCCACAAATGAGGATCACCATCAGGAACATCTTGTTTAGGACTAAGAATCCATGAGATACGGTCAATTTTGATCAGTGAATCATCATTAAATCTATGAACTTTCTTGAAACGTTGTCCAAACTCGTGCCATTTTGTCGCTTTACGCCATCGTTGCTCAAAATTTGTGAGTACATCATACGCAGCAGGGCCATCTATTTTACAGTGCAAGTCATGCCATGGCTGCCTTGGTCCACCAGCATCAACATTTGTCTGTTATAAGACAACAATGTTACAAATTGCATTCAGGAGAGAGCTCTGGACTTTAAAAGTCAACCATTAAGGAGCTGGACAGACTCTGAATACAAGCATTGTTCAAGAAATTGCCCAAAAATGACCAAGCTGAAGTAGGAAGATATAGACACTAAGGATTAAAAGGTAAAAGCAGAAGCTTTAGCATGAAAGCATGTAATGTTGGAAAGAAAAAGTAGCAGAAACCATTTAGTAACAGAAGTTTACTTCTGAAAAATGAAACTCAAACTATTGATTGTGTGTCTACCCAACCTTTGAGCAATGAGAGTAGTGGAGGATGCTTCTGCAACATAATTCCTGATTGTACATCTGCCCCGCCTTTAAGATTAGTAATAACTACTGTGACAGAAGAAATGGACATATGCAAGAAGTCTTATAAGAGGAAAGACATGGAAAAATCAGGAAAGACAGGTAACCCAACACAAATGTCTATTCAGAGCAACTATTTTGAGGAATTTCCATATATTGAAGCTTAGAATAGAAGTCCAGAGCACAACGTAGTCTAAATCTGAGATCTTTTCAGTACTTGGCCTAAATGGCATCTGCAAGTTGATTGTTATTGTTATATAAGAAACTTAGAATAGAAGATCTCATGTTAGACAAGGGAACTGTCTATATCTTGTAAGGAGATATGCCATGTGTACTGTTATCATTGTACCTTTTTTGCTTATGTTAGTCACATAATAAGTAAATGGGAAAAAAATATATAAAAGCTACTAGCAAGAAATGTTTATAAATACATAATGACAGTCTATACTGTCAAAGACACCCTTCAGAGAAAAATATATTTTGATGTGTAAAAGACTGTTCAAAAACATTACAAGCTCAAACCCAAATTGTTATGCTTTCATTACCACCATAAGGCATAAGGCACTAGAAATACAAACCAATGTACAGAGATCTTATCTATCCCTTAACAGGGAAAATGTAGAATTACATATACAGTCTAGAAATAAGAGATCCATGAAGAATTAAAGCCAAGGCATAACTATAAAATTGAGAAGAGTAGAAAGATCAGAAATTTGAATGACGAGAAAGATGTGGAGAAGTACCCATCAAATATTAGCAATAAGTTTTTAACAGTTTGTAACATATAAAAAAAAGTAGCAAAGAACATGGTTGTTTAGTTGAGGTGATGCCATTATAAAGAAAATAATAGATATCAGGTAAGTCAATTGACATCAGTCTACTGGCTTGCATTAAGTAACCAATCCATGAATATGTCCATATGTCAAGTTTAGATAGAACAGAGTCAGAATTGTTATCATAAAGTTGGCACAATTGTATGCATCAGTCTGAAGACAATCTAAAAGGACATAAATGGATGGCAAGAAAGTAAGTGAACCTGCTTCCACTTATGTACTCATTTTGACATTAGTCTAAGTTATGAAGTCTATGTTTCTCTCATAGACTCTGAATGTGTTTTCCTTGTATGTTGATCTAGACAGACAACAGTAGCAATGTGATGTTTGAGATACTATCTGAACAGAATCAACCTAATGATAAGGTACACTAGCTCAATCTGAAAAGAAAATGAAAAAGTTGCAGGAAACTGCAACCCTTGTTGGCAACAAGAGAAGAGAGTAGAAATCCTCTGCTGAATTCTGCACATGATTTATTATCACATTCTTGTTTGCAATTCTCTCAGGCTAGTATGCTGTGGCCATAAATTAAGTTATCAGGATACAGAGATGGGGATGATTACAGGAAACACAGATTTTATGATGTGCTGTAAAACATTATGATATAAAATATAATATAAACAGACATCTATACCCTGAATACACACACACATGATGTCCTAGTTTTCAAGATAATCAAAATGTGTTTAAAATTCACATAAACATGATAACCCATTACTCAATTCATTGTATGCTTCAAAAACAATTTACAAGGATAACTGCAAGTCTCTTTAAAATAACTCAACAGAGCAAGTAGTGAAATTAGAAGGGTCTGGACTTAAAAAGAGTCCAATCGGTCAATAAATCCTTACATGAATTTTAATATTTGTTTAGCTATTGATTCCTTCTATAATAATTCTGTGACAAAGACTAGTGCTTCTTTTAAATAGACAATAAAACACAGACCTATGTGAATTGCTTGCCTCTTCTAGTCATAACATAGAACTAGGCTCACTGCAAGGGAATATATATTGAAGCTCATGATAATTAAATGCCTTTAAGTACCAAGTTGTCCACAGCTACATGCATAAACCATGCAAATTTCATCAATCCAAGATTAATGCCCTGTGACTCGGACATAGTAGGCATTCTGTGGTCAGCTGATTACAAGCTAATTGCATTGGTTGGATTGAAACACTTTCAGGGCCATAGTCACTGTGTGTGTGTGTGTGTGCACGTGCATGGGTGTGTGGGAAGGTGGGTGTCTGCGTGTGTGTGTGGGTCAGTGGGTGTGGGTGAGTGTGCGGATGTGTGTGTTCCAGCGAATTAGATCACAAACACTCATTCACACTTGCATAAAACCAACAAAGAACTTCCAGAAAAGCAATTAACAAATTCTTGAAGGCAGGCCTGAGTTGATGTCTGATGACAGACCATGGGAGTATAATAAAGCCTGTACAACCATCATGCATGTAATGGGATTCCAGGTTGATAAAAGGCTGCAATATTATAAACCTTGCAATTAAGGAAGTTAACACCATACCACTAAGGTTATAGGAGTACAACAAGCTTCAGCAAAACATGGATGTTATGGAGCTGCACATGCTTGAGTTCTGACTACAAAATGAATCTAGGATTGGCAAGAATGCAAAGTAGATACTCCATTCTACTGTGAACAACCACAAAGAAATAGCTAGGATTGAGGTGAACAACTAGCAAGAGCCTCAAGTGTGAAAGCTTGTCAGCGTAGGAGCTAAGACTTTGGGGATTGCTACCGATAGTACAATATACAGATGTCCTGGGTAATAATGCCTCTCCAACAGTGGAAGACATCCAAAAGCACAGGTGGAGCTGACCATTTAGGAAAAAAAAGGAAGGCAACATGGAAATGCTATTGTGTGAAACTATTCTAATTTGAAAGGATCTGGATGACCACCCTTATAATGAAGAGTTATGGTAAACACACACTAAATATGGAGAGCATAACACAAAAGTGATCATATTTCTTAGAACAAAAAAGTCTTAACAGAAGGTTGGACAAACTTATCATATCACTATCAAGATAATATTGGACTGATAGATGGTCTGTGGTATCAATTCTTTGGAACAAAGAATCAGCACTCCTAAGCATACGAGGAAAAAATGGCAGCTAGCTTAGACAAAATAAGAAAGTAACATAAGACAGACCCAAATAATAAACACACAATATGCGTAAAATGTTTTCCATCAAATAGTAGCCATATCAAGACCTTCGCTTGCTCAAAGACCCCAGACATCTCCATCTCCTTGCAACTCAAGAGTACAAATCTAAGTTCAACATTCTGAAATTGACTTCAAAAAAGTATTTGAAATATTCATGAATGGTATCTCATTACAACTATTATAATGATGTTTTGTTTATAAGAAACAATTATATCATAGGCAGAAAATCTTTTATTCCAGTTCCTACACCTCTTTGCAATTTGCAGCGATTCTAAAGTTGTAGGCATCATAAAATAAAATCACAAACCTGACTAGAGAAGAAAACTTACTAGAAAAGTAGGATTATGATAATCTTCTTTAAATATGTCGGTTTGAAGATCTCGAAACAAGCGATGCTCTGGAGTATCATAGCGTCCATCACAAAGATCAAGTCCACCAATAAAGGCGGTAAGTTTTCTGTTATTTCCAGGACCTTGTGAATCTACAATCACACTTTTCTGATGATGAGTATATAAGCTACCGACAACCTGGAGAGACCGATTCCCAAATCAAAACAACATAAATAGACCGAAAGCCAAAAGAAAGTATAACTAAATCAAGTCAGCAAAAACATGAACAATTTTTTCTTTGAATAGAACAACTATTATGAATTCTTAGAGCAACTTTTTTCGAACTGTCTGATAGCAGGCCATCATGTGCAGCAATTTTAATGAGTAGGGAGAGGGGTCCCAAGGGATTCGATTCCTTGACCTCCAAGGGAGCCAGCACCTTTGAAGGACAGGCTAAGTCACAATTTTATTTCATTATACTACAAGTTAATGCATCTCTTGAACTTCTGTTTCTTAATAACCTGCAACGAAGGATCCATTAATGGTGCAATTTCAAAAAATATTTGGCTCACTGCATCTATTGGATGAACAAAAAAGCTTGTAAAGGAACCTCTTCAAGACAAAATAATCTTCTCTTGTATTAGAGAAATGGAAAAATAGAGAAAGGACATCCAAATTCATAATTTCATTCTAACTATTACTGAGGTACACTCTTCAAGTGAATTTTCATAATGCTTAGGTATTTGACTGATAAAGTTACATTATTTTCTTAAACTCCTATTCAGTCAAATTGCATAAGCTTTCTCCTTCAGAATAAAATATTTTTCTTCTGTCAGAGAAATGGAAAAAAAGAAAAAAATGAGATCCAAATTCACAATGGCATTCTAGCTATTCCTAAGGTTTATTTAGCAGGTCAATTTTCATAATGCTTAAGTGCTTGACCAATAAAATATGCATTATAGTCTTGAAGTCTTATTAAGTCAAATTGCATAAGTTTTCTCCTTTATGGTGAATAGAGAATGTAGAAGGTAAACATGAATATGCCACATAGTTTCCAGAGATCATACCAAAAGGAATCATCATGAAAATATTACAGAACATACCGCCTTCTGAAGTACTTATATATATATATATATATATATGATTAGCCCACTTCACAAAACATGCATTCAAGGTGCTAGATGAAGCTTCATCCTTAGCTAGCTAACAATTTAATAGGTCAAACAAAACTTCATACTGCCAGGTATGCTTTGTAACATCATGCATAGTGCACATTCAAACAGGTGAACAAGCAATGATTGTGAATCCTTCTCTATACTAATGACTTGTCATAAAACCTTGGTGATTCATAATGACTATTATAAACATTGCCTTGACGAGTAGGCCTTTAAGAAATTACTTGTTACAAATGCAGTTCATTTCTACTTTTCAAGCATTCCAATATTGGGCGAATCGAAACAGCAGCACATCATACTTCAAAGTCATATAAACCATAAGGAAAGCTAAGCTGGAGGGTGGAAATCCCAAAGTGGTTGATTACATTCATCATACACCCCCATACTAACAAATACTTAAAAGTCCTTTTGTGCTAAGTGGATTCATTTCCTTGTAATTATTATCAACATACATGAGAAAAAATGTCATTAGTGTAATGACGATCCATGGAGGTCATCTTGAGAAAAGTTAAAGGCATATAGGTCAAATCCCACAAAAAATAAAAATCCAATTGAAAATGCCTAATAAAGCCCTTGATAGCGTAACAAATACGATAAGATTGTAGCACACTACCTTGGATTAAGACTACAATCTACATTATACCCAGATTTTTGTTTTCAAAAGCTTTCTTTGATTGGAAGAATGATAAAAGATGCATGGGAACCATTGAACTGCTGTACCTTCAAGGCAGTATGCTTTCTGTTGATCTCTTCTGTTGTACACAATCCAAAACTCAATGATTGTGTTACATGATACCCATTTTCCATCATCAATTTACTGATTAATTGTATGTCAAATCTAAATCCATATTTATAGTCATTCCTTACGAGTTACAACTACAAGTGATACTGGTGTCGTGTCTTGGTCTGGTTTTTCAGACTAACAAGTTTTGGCAGATTGATCACGATCCATATGCTCCAAAATCAACATAAGTTAATTCCAAACTATGGTGAATGTGACTTGGAGCTGCAAAAAAATATATTGGCAAGCTAACGGCAATGAAATGAGTCTAAGAAGCACACTTTAGAATGCTAACAACCCTAGCCAAACAAGAAGATTTGATTGAGTAAATCCATCAAGAAAGACCAAGTATTTTGGCGCATAGATTTTCAGCAAGAAGTCAGATCATTGCATTGTGAGGAGGCAATTTTGTTTAAGTAAATCAGCATTCAGTTCATGGCATGGAAGTCTTAGAAATAAGTAAACGTGTGTAGTTAAGCGGTAGATCATTTAAAGAGAATTGTGCCATGCAAAGGGGTGGCGCTTCAGTCAAAAAAAAGGCAAAAAGATCTTTAGAAAGTCAGTCAAACCTCGGAAAAGAGCAAAGGATATCCTAATCAGCATCCAGTCAGAGAAAAGACAAAACTGCCCAGTCAGCACCAAATGAAGACAAGACAATTTTTTAAGTAGTAAATCAAATGCCCAATTAGTGAACAAATCAATGGCCAGCATGAGATAACGTTTGGCAGGCATCAAAAGAAATTGTGCCTATATGAAAAAGGTTGGTTTCAACACACATTTAAAAGATTTTGTATCTTTTAAAATAACTACAGTTAAGTAATGGAAACTGCACCTAGGACAAGTAAAACTGGTGTCTTTTCTTGAGTTGCCTAGTCAGCTTCGGAAGTTAGTAAAATCACACCTAGGAAGAGATAAAAAGAAATGTCTAGGCAACAAAAGGGAGTCTCCAATGTAAAGAAGAAAATACCACTTTTTAGATTTATTTGTATTTTCTAAAATTTACGGTGAAGTCAAGGAAATCACACAATATAGAAAGGAGCTAACCAATAAGAAACACACCTTGGGTTTTAAGTCTATGGAACTTACAAATTGGATAAGACAAATGCAGATCTATTAAGAGAATTGTCCAAGGAGAAGAAATTGATTCCTGGCACACTTATTAAATGGCATCATCATCTCCTAATTGTGCCAACTTAAGTGACAAGTTGATCATACTTTTTTTAAGTTTGTTTCAAATACAATATGGGCCTAGATTTGTAAAGATGTTGATCTTCTTAAAATGCCAATAACTCCTCTAATTTCTGCCTTCTTGAGGACAAGTCAACCATGCAAAGAGTTCAATGTCCATTTTTGGTGTTTGAAAATGCTAGAAAATAGTTGACGCTATCCCAAGCTGGATCAATCAAATTAAAGAAAAAGATGAAGTAGAGGGTGTCTTATATGAGAAGAAAGCCATCAATCAATCATCTTTTATCATCTTAATTTGGTCAAAGACGTTTTCAAAACAAAGATGACTACAAGACCAAAAGAGTGGAACTACCAATTGCATGGATTAGTTTTTAGAATTAGTGAACAAAATATTTTGTAACAATATTATGTTTCATGCAATCAATTAGTCTAAGAGTAGAAGTTGTAGTTAGCTTTTATTATTTTCTCAAGCATAGCTCTATAAACAATATAAATCTGTGTCATTTTGCATTTAATTCCTAGTTATACTTGTCATGTTGCATATTGTTGAAATTACTATTCACCAAGTGTTATTGTTATTCAAAATTTGGCATTCACTCAATGAAATTTATTAGGCCCTCTTGCTTTTAAATGTCTATTGAGATGTCTCCTTATGTATGCCAAGGGTTAAATTGCTTTGATGAGCTTGCAAACTTTGTATTGTAGGTTAGCTCAAAGGTGGAGATCATGACTTGTACCGAATCCTTCATTTAATTTACCTCATGTTTATGTTTTTTAGTCTATTCAATCTGTATGTGTACTTGCATTGTTCAATCTCTACATTTAGCTAAACAAAGTAGGCATGGGGATTTATTTTAGTCAATAAATTCAAAAAGCTCTTGTTTGGTTCTGATGTGTGAAATTGCCTTTTGCTCTAGATGAAGAAAATAAAAGACAAAATTTATTTAGTTTTTTTGTATTGCATACTCAAAATCACCCCAAAATACATTGTAAAGATTGTGAATAGCAAATACATATTGTCCTGTTTTAGGTTAGTTTATATTTACAAGGAGCTCCCCCTTCTAATTTGAAGAGAGCTTCTACCACACATCTATTCTACTTTGAGTTGCACTAAAAGGTGCAAAATAAACCACACATCTATTCTACTTTGAGTTGCACTAAAAGGTGCAAATTAAAGCACTCATCTTGAAAAGTCCTTTACCCAAAGTGTGGAAATTTGTCTTAAGAATTAATAAACCATATGTCAAATTAGATATCAATGTACTTTCAACTAAATTAATAGAAATTTGATTTTTTATTCTTCTAACATTAGATATTCTTGTTAATGAGATAAAATGACATAGTATTCTTTACTTAACATACCGTAGGCAACATTTGTTGTCAAATTTTATTTATTAATGATATCAAAAGGGATTCTTTAAATGATTCATCAATGTACAACTACACAAGCCTCAAGAAACTTTGTGTGTGCCCTGATGACATTATGTGCTGATGTGCATGACTCTAACACTCTACATGGACGTACAAACTTCAACAATCTCACACACACCTTATGTGCAAGTCACAACATCATCATACACCACCATGCATGACCCCCATACACAAGTATTGTGTTGTCACACGCCTCAATGTATCTTGTGTGCCATCAAGCAGACATTGCATGATCAATAGTCCTTCACATTAAGGAAGTTCAGCTGCCAAGTAGTTGGAAGGTAAAACCGTAAAGCGATTTGAGCCATGAATCATTTCATCTTTCCAATCTATTTTGTAACCATATTGTACATATGTGCATTCAATTGTGGAAGGTTAGATAGCTAAATGGTTTAAGGCAAGCCAATTTGATTCTTCCTTGGAGCTAAGACATGTTTATGAATGGCTACTACCTTGTTTCTCTCTATCCTTTTGTTTTAGATATTTTGTACACTACAGAAAGGTTGGATGACTAATGAAAGAAGATTGACTGCTACATCAGAAGAGTGAAACTTCAAAAATGGACATACTTAATGAATTAAAGCACATGGAAAACAAAAAGGAAGGCAATAACAATACAAATAGCAAACCCAATGATGTACTAAACATTAACATTAAAATGGACAAAGCATAATGTATATTTGAATGACACACTTTCAGAGGGTACTACAAAAAGCTCTATTCTAGAGGATGTTATAATGTCATGTCCCCGTTTTGAGCTAAGGAAAATATTTAATAACTCAAGTTATCAAAAAAATAACTTCAAATTATATTTATAAAAAGGAAACTTATGTTTTATTATTGAAAAGGTTGTTTTAAAAGGGGGACCAAAAATGATGCTAGGAATGAGGTCCACAAACAACTGTATTTTACAAAGGTACTTCTAGTCACCTTTTAAAAATCAGGTTTGGAGGGAAACAGAGAAAAAAAATATATTAGTTTTCCTAGAAAAGCCTACATAAGGAGTTGAGAAATGGAGAGGGTTACCATTTCATATTATCAAATTCATTTCTTTGAAGATTGAACATTGTTCTTCTGTTTTGGCCTAGGACGAAACCCCTTAGGAAAAGAATGGATTTGAGGACAAAAGCCCTCCTATTCATTTAAGTAATCTCATTCAAGGGTTACCATTGAGCTAAGCAGTTGCAACTTTTTAGTGTGTTTAGTCGGTGGGAAGATTTCTAGTTTTCTAGAATTTGTGTGTGTGTGAAGTTTCTATATTTGGCTTGTGAGCAGTTGTTAATGATTTATGATTATTTATTTGTTAAGATTTTAGTGTGAAATCTTAAATATTATTTAAGACAATTCCTAGGCTGGCCATACCTTTTTCCAACTGATTTTGTTATATCTGCAGTTGAATATTGTTCATTTTAATTAACACCAAGCTTGCATCTGTTATTGGTAATTTGGTACAATGTATCATCTTAGGCTGATTGCAGCACTTATCAATTCAAAAAAGGAGTCCACGGCTGCGTGCTATGCCGACCACACCATATGCATATAATTAGAGGCTGCTATATTTATTAAGGCAGTGATTCACTTGTTTGAGTTTATATTATGTTGAATGATCAAAAAAGAGGTTGCCATACTATTAAGAAGAGGTGCGTTTGCTTTTAAGAGGTAATAATTATATATTCAATGTGCAGCAAGATTATTATAAGGAATCGCAGCCTTAGTAAGCTGCTAGCATAATCTTTGATTTGCTTGCCATGCTTTTTACAAAAGGAGTCATACCAATCAAAGAAAGCTGCCATCATTTTTGGTATGGTATTGGTTTATTTACAGAACTTGACATAACATTTCTGTAGATAATAATCAATATTTCAGATCAGTGAAATAGTATTTTTTATTGTAATTTTTTGTTCAGTTTACTGTCAGAGATATTGGAAGAACTATTAATGATTTTTGGTATTGTAAGTCTAAATGGCTATGCTGCCAGGACATTAAAAACCATTTACTTTCTAGCACTATTAGTTCTAATATTAATTTATATGATTCATCGCCAGATTGGGATTTGTAATTTGTTCTTGAAGACTTGCCCCTGCAACTAGCTTCAACTGTTTCCAGTTTTCAATTTATATTTAATCTAGAAGGCTTGCCACCAAAAAGTATTTCATTACTTCCAAATTTTTGTAACAATCCAATATTGAGTTGTGAGACTTGCTGCCAACAGATCAAGATCTAACCCCCTTTCACCATATGCTCTCACCTTGCCCACATCAAGATCTTGGTGATCAGAATATGTTAAGGTTCATGCATTGTCCATTGTGAAATTGCAAAATTCAGAAAATTTTCAATTTGGGACATTACAGTGGTACTAGATCTAGTGATCTTGCCAGCCAACAGGGAAGCTAACTTATTGATGTAGATTACATCACATGCATGCAATTAGGGAAGACAGAAAAATAAAGTCGTTTAAAACTTTAAAGAATCCATGTCAAAAATACTACAAACTTTGCAAAATATGAATAAGGAAATGAATCATTCATTGTTCCAATGGAACAAAGTGACAAAAGAGCAAAAGGAAGATCATCAACAAATAATCAATCTTTGATCGGTTAGTGGAGCAGTTTGTTATTAGTTTAAAAGTTCTAAATTCATTTAGAGGCACACAAAAGAAAGGTCCTATTCATAGTTCCTGCAAAGAGGAGAACGAAAGATGAGAAAAGGCATAGACAAACAATACAAAGCTTTTGAATCATGACTATTAGATTTGATTGAAACACGAGATGTTAGCTTGAAATTTGTCATCATACAAGTTCAAATAGTGGCAGCTAAGCTTCAACGCACTATAAACTTATCTTCCATTTAAGTAGAATACAAAACAATTGTCAATGTTAATTGTGAAGTAGTACGGTCATGTAGGGTTTTAAGTGATTTGCAACTTCCTCAAATTACACCAACTCTACATTTTTATGGCAATCAAGGAATCTTGAAGTTTGTGATGTACCCAATTTATCATGTTTACACCAAGAATATTGAGGTTCATCATCACTATATTCTGCAATTGGTTGACATTGATGATATTTTTCTCCATTAGAACAAAATTGGAATTTTCTATGGTTTAATCATTTAGGCAGGTATTAGATATAAAATGATGTTAAACATGTTAGACTACACTTTGTACACATAAGCATTTATTGTTTAGGTTAAAGATGTAAAAAACAACTCTTATGTCTAAAAAGTAACTTACAATTGAGTTACAGCCACCATGTTGTTAAATTTAGTGATCAGATTGAATGCACAGAAAATTAATTCAAAATCAGACACAATAACACAGTAGATACCCTGGGAAAACCCTCCTCTTGAGTGAGAAAAACCCAGCAACAATATTCCACTTATATGTTATTCAAGAATCAACTCTTCCTGTACAATAAGGCCGAACTCAAGGCCAAGTAATAGCACCGATCCTAGATGCAAAATACAGATTACAATCTGCACAACATATATATCAAAATCTGCACTTGATAGTACTTCGACCTGCTCTTGAAGTAAATCGCACTTAGATAAAATCGCAATCTGCCCAAGATATTATTCGCACTTGAATGTAGAATGAATGTCGAACTTGCTTGATGATATAAATGAGAACAATTGATCTTGTATTTATACATTGCTTGGGAGAGGTAAGGTCGCATCTCTTCAAGAACAAGGTCGGCCACAAGGAGAATAATTACAAATTAAATAATTCACTTATCAAGTCGGCAAAGATAATCCCTTTTCATTTGGACACCACCAATGAGAAGAAAGTCGGCACATATAAAAACTCGTGCCAATTAAGAATATGAGTTCTATACATTAAATAGCTCTCAAGCTATAATTTAATTTATTCAATCAAGAACAAATACTGTGCTGGAAGAATACGACTGAAGCTGAATATAACATCAACACTCCCTCTCAACTAGGGAGGATACTTTCAGCTGCACAAAGCAAATCACCTCAACGTGATGCCTATCACTATGGCTACAACCATGAGTGAACAAGAAGAATATCACCTCAACGTGATATCAGATATCGCCTCAACACGATATCAACCATAATGGCTACAACCATACTATGGTAAGTACAAGTGTTCATCACTTGCGTGATGTTGTCACCTCAACGTGACTTTCACCATGACTCTCTCAGAGGGTGAAAGACATAACATGTGTCATGGAGTCACACACATGACATCCACCATGACTCTCTCAGAGGGTGGAAACAAGGGCTTTCACCTCAAATCTCAAGGAGAAATGCATTAACAAGCTTTGCACCTCAAATTCCTCCGCCTCAAAGGAAAATGCATTAACAAGAGATTTCACCTCAAACTTCTCTCACAGAGAAGAACTCATTAAACAAGGCTCACTGATACTGAGACTCTTTCTCAGTCAAGGCTGGATTCTCCACCATACCAAGCTTATCTCGAAAGTACACATACTTTATCCTGGAGAGAGGCTTGGTGAGAATGTCTGCCGGCTCATCGGCCGATCATACCTCAACCATATATAGCCTTCCGTAGTGCCATGTCTCTAATATAGTGGTACTTGATCTCAACATGCTTAGTTTTGTCATGGAACACAAGATTATAGAAAGCTTCACACAACTCTGGTTATCACAATGAATGATAGTAGGCTCCATTGATTGTCCAAACAATCCTACAAGGAGCTTATGAAGCCACATTGCTTCCCGAGCTACCATACAAGCTGCAATGTATTCGCCTCTGCATGACTCAATGCCACGAGGATTGTTTCGTGCTCCACCAGGATATCATAGCAAACCCAAACTAAAGCAACAACCAAAGGTTCTCTTCTAATCTGTGACACACCTTCCATTAGAATCAGTATATCCATGTAACTCCAAGTCAACATCTAAAGTATATCTCAACCCATATCCAACTGTGCCACGCAAGTATCTCAAGATATGTTTAGCTGCAACAAGATGTATCTGTCTCGGTTCACACATGAACCTGCTAAGTGCACTCACTGCATAACAAATATCGGTCTAGTGTTAACTAGATACATCAAGGACCCAATCAGCAGTCGGTACAATGTAGGATCCACCAAGTTTGAACTAGCTACAGCTCCTTCAATTTATGTAGGTTGGTCTCCATAGGTGTAGACATGGATTTGCAATCCATCATACCAAATCTCTTAAGTATATCAATGGTGTACTTTCCTTGACTTAGAATCATCTCATCTGGTTTCTGCCAGACTTCTAATCCAAGGAAGTAATGCATGAGCCCAAGGTCCTTCATCTCAAATTCAGAAGTCAACTCCTTCTTACACTCGAGAATCAGGTGATCTTCTCCAGTAAGAATCAAATCATCAACATATAAAACCAAAATCAATGCATCACCATTAATTACCTTAAAGTATAGATTAGAGTCAGCATCATTCTTCAAGAAGCCCAGACTTGATAGGTAATGATCAATCCTTTCATACCATGCACGAGGAGCCTGCTTAAGACCATACAAGGCCTTCTTCAGCTTGCAAACATGAGATTCCTTTCCATGTACCTCGAACCCATCAAGTTGCTCGATGTAAACTTCTTCCTCTATCACACCATTTAAAAAAGTTGTCTTCACATCCATTTGATGAATCTTCCATCCTCTAGATGCAGCAATGGCAATGATGGTTCTAACAGAAGTGTAGCGAGCAACAGGAGCAAATGTTTCTTCATAATCAATTCCCTCTTTCTGTGAGAAACCATGAGCCACAAATCTTGCCTTGTACTTCTCTATGCTCCCATCAGCTGCATGCTTAATCTTGATGAGCCATTTTGAAGATACCACATATTTGCCTTCAGGTCTAGGAACAATGTCCCAAACATCATTCTTGAGAATTGATTGGTACTCCTCTGACATAGCATCTTTCCAAACTTGTTGACTGGAAGCTTCCTCCACACTAGAAGGCTCAAACTCAATAATCTGACTCATCAAGGCAACATAACTGGAGAACTTATGTGGCCTTTTACTTTCTCTAAATGTCCCTCTAGGAGCTGCAAATCTCTCAGCCTCTTGCATAGTTTGTCTAGCCTAAAGAGGTCTCTTTCTTCTAAGCACAATATCGGTAGGCCCATCAGTAGGTTCCAAGGGCTCAACTAGATCAACATCTTCCTTTGGTTCGGAAGTCTCCCTCTGAGTCTCAGGAGTATGGTCAACTTCCATATCCTGAGGAGACTCTTCATTATCAATCTCCATATGAATGCCCCTGGATCTTCTAAATGCAACATCTTCCTCAAATGTGACATCCCTATTGATCTCGATCAACTTCTGTCCTGGAATGTATATCCTGTAGACTTTTGATGTCTCACTGTAGCCCACAAATATTCCCTTCTTGCCAGAAGGCTCCAACTTAGTTCTCTTTTCCTTTGGAGCATGAACATAGACAAGACTTCCAAAGATCCTCAAATGATTGACTTCAGGCTTCTTCCCTGTGAAGACTTCTTCCGGAGTCATATTTTCCAAGACCTTGTGAGGACTTTTGTTCTGAACATACACAGTCGTCCTAGAAGCTTCTGCCCATAAGAAAGTTTGCAAGTCTTGGTCATGAATCATGGCCTTCGTTGCTTCCACAATTGTCCTGTTCTTTCTTTCTGCAACACCATTCTGTTGAGGATTATAGGGGACACAGAACTCCCTCTTAATCCCTACATCAATACAAAAATATTGAAAGCAACTAGAGGTGTATTCTCCTCCATTGTCAGATCTGAGGACTTTAATTCTTTTACCAGAAAGATTCTCTACCAAAGCTTTGAATTCTTTAAACCTTCCTAACACTTCCTCAGATTCTTTAGATTTCAAAAAGTAAATCCAAGTCTTCCTAGAGTGGTCATCAATAAATAAAACATAATACAAGAATCCACTCAAAGATGGAACAGACATAGGTCCACACAAATCAAAATGAATAAGGTCTAAAATGCACTTAGATCTATTTTCTCTACTATGAAAGGGGGCTTTTGAATTCTTACCCATAGCGCATCCCTTGCAAGTTCCTTCATGCTCCTAATTGAACTTGGGAAGTCCCGTGACCATCTTCTCCATGATAGGTAATGCTCGGAAGTGGAGGTGCGCCAATCTTCGATGCCATAGGTCACATAGGCTTGAAGAATTATGAACAAGAGCTTGTAGAGGACGCGTACATAGCCTATAGAGGCTTTCATGTCTAACACCAATTACTTGAGCTCCCTTGAAACTGGAATTCCCCATCCACACAAGAACTTTGCCTTTGGAGAAGGCAACTTGATATCCTTCATCTTCAAGGGCTGAAATAGAAATAAGATTGCGCTTGATTCCTAGTACATACAAAACATCTCTCAACTGAAGTGTAATGCCGGAATCCAAATGAAAAGTAGAGGTCCCAATTCCTTTTACGGGATAGCCAGCATCATCTCCAATAATAACTTGTTCGGAAAACTCTTTCTCCACCAAATTTGATAAGTGCTCCTTAAATCCAGTGATGTGACGAGAAGCATCACTGTCGATCAGCCAAGTACTGGTATCCGTAGGTACATTGCTTGATAGAGCTGAATAGAACAAGTATTCACATGAATCCCTCTGCGGAGAGGCATCATCAATGTCTGGAACTGTGGCTTGTTGCTTAGGTCTAATTGGACAATGCTTGGCAAAGTGCCCAAATTTATCACACCTAAAGCATTGAATCTTGGACATGTCTTTCTTCTTCTTGGAGGGAGGTGCATCATCATTTCCCTTATCTCGATTCCTCTTGAAGAATCCTTTCCTTCCATCTTTTCCTTTCTTCTTTGAAGCATGGGAGGCGAGAACATGAATGTCTTCATTCTTTGAACTTTGACCAACGCCTCTTGCCAACAACCTTGATTCTTCTTGAATACAATCTGATCTTAGGCGATCAAACTTAGGCAATTTTGACCTTGCACTGATTCCCTGAATGTAGGATTCCCAAGACAAGGGTAGACCATTGAGAGCGAGCATAGTCAAGTCTTTGTCATCAACCATATGGCCTATTGTCGAGAGCTGATCTCTCAAATCTGAAATCCTCATGAAGTATGCAATTACTGATTCTCCTTTCGCAATCTTCACATGGTGAAGTTGTTGCTTCAGTGCAAGTGCTCGGCTAGTATTGTTGATTTCGTACATTTCTTCCAAGGTTTTGAACATGTCTCTTGCTGTCTTCAACTTAGAGACGATAGGAACAATATGATCCTTAACGGAATCAACCAATATCTTCATTGCCTTAATATCTTTCTTCACCCACTGCAACTTCTCTTCTTCCTCCTCAGGTTCAGGAACACTAGACTCCACAAACTCACCCAAGTCATTTTCACGCAAGGTAAGCATGATCCTAAATCTCCATGATGTGAAGTTTGATGCTCCCTCGAGTCTATCCTCAATCTTCAAACCGTTCACCATCTTGACTAATGAGAAAAATGAACAAAGAAGAGAATAGAGTATTGTTGTTTAGGAACAAATCTGATCACGATCCTCTCAAACCCGCTCTGATACCATGTTAAATTTAGTGATCAGATTGAATGCACAGAAAATTAATTCAAAATCAGACACAATAACACAGTAGATACCCTGGGAAAACCCTCCTCTTGAGTGCGAAAAACCCAGCAACAATATTCCACTTATATATTATTCAAGAATCAACTCTTCTTGTACAATAAGGCCGAACTCAAGGCCAAATAATAGCACCGATCCTAGATGCAAAATACAGATTACAATCTGCACAACATATATATCAAAATCGCACTTGATAGTACTTCGACCTGCTCTTGAAGTAAATCGCACTTAGATAAAATCGCAATCTACCCAAGATATAATTCGCACTTGAATGTAGAATGAATGTCAAACTTGGTTGATGATATAAATGAGAACAATTGATCTTGTATTTATACATTGCTTGGGAGAGGTTGCATCTCTTCAAGAACAAGGTCGGCCACAAGGAGAATAATTACAAATTAAATAATTCACTTATCAGGTCGGCCAAGATAATCCCTTTTCATTTGGACGCCACCAATGAGAAGAAAGTCGGCACATATAAAAACTCATGCCAATTAAGAATGAGTTCTATAAATTAAATAGCTCTCAAGCTATAATTTAATTTATTCAATCAAGAACAAATACTGTGCTGGAAGAATACGACTGAAGCTGAATATAACATCAACACATGTAACATTGCCATACAATACTAAATACAAGCATACGCTTATTGAATGTGATATTCAATTCTCTCCAATTCCGTCCATTTCTTCTTCCAACAAAATAAGAAATGCAAAGGAAAATCAAAAAAAGGTGATAGGGCTAATCACAACAGTCAGATCTGACCTTGCAATAGATGAGGACTTACCATCATTAAGGAAGATGAAGTTTGAAGCAATACTCAACAAAGGGAACAAAGGATTGACTAGCTTTGTGGACGCAACAGATGAGGCTAGGAAGGAGGCACTAATGTTGAAGAGGCTGTTAAAATGAAGTAGCATCAAGGAGAAAACATATGCAAGAAAATTGTCGATGTGGAAGCAATGATGGAAATGCCAATTGCTGAGGGGTGATAAGATCTCAACAAGTTAGAATAGGAAGCAAGTGTAGCCATAGATCTTGAGGAGAAACTCGCAAAGGCAAGACAGGTGTGAGAAGTGAAGCAATTGGTGGAAGAGTAAAAAAATTAGGAACTCAAAGGACTAGTCAGGCGATCACAAAAACTATGTAGAGAGATTAAGGCAAAGTGATTGAAATTGATGGAGCAATGGAATGGATGGAAGATGGAACACAAAAAATCTTCCAATAACACAATACAAGCCTATGAGAAAGTAGTTAAGTCTCTCACTCGTAATGCAACGTTGGTCCTACATAAGTGAGGTGTTTGCAACAAAGATCCAAACTGTGTTCCTCAAGGTCTTATCCAAGACTGTAATTGCCTATAACCTATATAGGCAATAACACACAAGATTAGACTGATTTTAATTTAATTTGTATTTATTTATACAACATAAGTTACATATTAACACCACTAAACCATAATTTCAAAATGCATGGGGAAAGAGAGTAATATATATATATATATATATAGCCAATATGATTAGTAATATACAGAAACTTATGCTATCACTTCTAATTCATTTAAGAGGTAGTGCAGAGGATGAGTATAATCGATATTTAAGCTACCAAAAGATTCAAAAAGAGGGAGAGGGAATAAGACATTCATTAGTCAATAACATGCATCTAAGGTTATAAAAATAAATTCCCTGTTTTCAATGTTTTCACCTTAACATCTTAGGATAGCATGCAATGACTAGGCAAGGCATTTGATGACTGCTTTAATTAAACCTTCAGTAAATTGTGTTATAATACACTAATCGATTTATAACTATTCCATTTCTATAATTTCTCATTTTAATTCTACTACAGTCTTGGTGTACTTTATATAAATATACCAATATGATTAGTAATATATGGAAAATTAATAAATTATGCAATCACTTCAAATCCATTTAAGGGGTAGTCCAGAAGGCAAGTATAACCAATATTTAAGCTACCAAAAGATTCAATAAGAGGGAGAAGGAATAAGACATTCATTAGTCGATAACACACATCTAAGGTTTAAAAAGAGAATCATGTTTTCAATGTTTTCACCTTAACATCTTAGGATAGCACGCAATAACTAGGCAAGGCATTTGATGACAGCTCTAATTAAGCCTTTAGTAAATTGTATTATAACACACTAATCAATTTATCACTATTCCATTTCTATAATTTCTCATTTTAATTCTACTACAGTCTTCGTATACTTTAAATCTCGATTAAAGAGAAGAACAATCATAACAAAATGATGCTAAAAACCCCCTTTAAAGGTTACATCTTACTCATAATATCCCTAAGTTGTATGAAAATATATCAATTAATAATCCAGATTCTGGTAAAAATTCGCCTCCTAATTCTTCCTTTACTACTCTCTCTCTCTATCTAAAACTTTTCTAGAATTTCCTCTTCCAAGAAAAATCTCCAGCCAGGGCCCTTGCACAAAAATGGTGCCATTGTATCCACTGTATCTTTGCCCTTTTTTTTACAATGCATAATCCTCTCTTTTTTTAACAACTGTCTCTACTTTCCTTAAAAAAAGATATAAAAATGAATGTTATAAACACGTCACTTTTTGAAATGCATTACTCTTTACTGCATACAAATGTCCTCCTAATTTCAACTTCAATTGTATATATGATTATTAAGTTTTTAGCTTAATCTTAACTCAATCTTCATTACCAAATATTTTATTGAAATATTTGATTATTGCTTCTTTTCTCACTTTCTAAATTGATTAAAGTATTGAATAAACTTTAAAAAATATTTTCCCATATCAATACTTGACAGTGCACACTTTTCTTTTCTATTTTAAAATTATTGACGTTAAAAGTTATAGTGTCAACAATTTTCATCAATATCAAAATTATTTTAAATACATAGTATTTAATTAATTAATCAGTTTTATGATGTTGACATTTTCTAATCATATGTATTTAATTTACAAAATTTGCATTAATATCATTGTTTATTACTAATGGAGTTCCAGTAATTGAATAGAGCAAGATGTAGTTTCATTCCAGAAAACTAGGTGTGCATTCATGGGGCTCGAGATGAATAGACACCATCAAAATGGGGGGTGTTTGATCCTTTACAGACAATTTGCCCAAATAATGATATTACTTCTTTTTCTGCAACCATTATAACATCCTAACAATAAATATCACAAATTAAGTTTAACCAATCGACACAGCATATCACCTGCTATCTATACCCCCACCAGGTTTAATTTATCATCCAGACATTTATTGAATAACTATTGATCAATTAGTTAGTTAATGGTGTATCACGAAGTGCATTACAGAGATGGATAAGTGAGTAGTACCAAAGAAATGTTGGCACTAAAATATACTAAGGCATAATCATTGCCATCATACAATTGCCGGGGCCAAATAAGAGAGAGTCAATCACCAATCAGCAATAACTTGACATGGATGACCACTAAAAATAGGAATAAGAGTGCTAAGCATGAATGACTGCAAATAGCAATGGACAACTGGATGACAACTGGATGCAACTTAGCACCCATGTGCCAAAGGCTGCAAAAGTAATTCACCATAGAAATTATTACATGACAGATGTGGTTTAGGAAATGATCCTTGTATGTTGGCAAAAACTTAGTTTGGAGGGATGCCTATAAATACTCCTATATGCATCATTTGGTCAGACAGATTTGGTGGATACACTTGGCAGGGACATTTTTGCAGATGTTTTTTGTAGGACAAATGTGGAGCAGACAGTCATTGGAGAGCATGAGGTAGTCCTTAATATGCTAAGGGCAGGATTGAATTGCAAATTGACGTTATCATTGTAAGCCTAAGGGCTTGGAGTTGGGAATTAATGTAAACTTGCGAACAAAAAATCTACAACATTATTGCAGATCAATAATGAAACAGAGATATTAAAATTGTCTTCAATCGGATGATCATTACACTCAGGTGCAATGGCTTACAAATCCTTTTATTTCTGTACAAAACTTCCTACAAACCAACTAACTACTAACTAACAATTAAACCACTAACATTTATTTATTTAATATTTAATATAAACTTAAAACTAACCTATCTAACTATTAACTAAAGATATAATATTCCAACATCCCCCCCCCCCCCTTATTACATCGATACGAACAAAGGATGGAACATTGCAAGAGTTGATCACAACAACCCTTCTGAAGACTTTGATGAAGCATCTCTCTACCAATTCTCCTCACTCACCCAGGAAACACCAAACTAAACAAATCAATAGATCTCCCAACTGTAAAACCTGTAAAATACCTATCAATCAAGACATACTCCATTATCCACAAGTATGCCACTCTGTAATGTCCCCATTTTCCTAGGCAGTGGTCAGATGCAATGTTAGTCTACCAACTGGTCCCCGTAGGCCGCAAGGTGTTCAGGGAACCCCTTCAAGGGTGATTTTTGGTTCTTCGGCAAGCCTTTTTGGTGCTTATTTCAATACTCTTCAGCTCAGTGTCCCAGTTTATTTGTGTCATGCATTCTGGAGGCCATTCTAGACACTTTGACCCGCACTTACTATTTTTAGTAAGTCACTCAGATGTGTTGCTCATACTTGCTATTTATAGTAAGTCACTGGTATGGTCAGCTGGCAGAGTTTCTATATTTGGCATGGTCACAAAAAAATTATATCCTCGAGTTATATTGGTTAATATTGGTCCTATGCATTTAATATTAATAACGTCAAATAATAAAGTTAAATTAAATAATTTAACTTTGTGTTATTAAAATATTTTGAAAAGGGACTTTATTATAAAGGGGATATAAGTGATTTTAAAATATACTTTATAATAAGTTAAAGTGTCATTTTAAAAGGGGAGATATAAGTGACTTTTAAAGTATACTTTATATTATAAAGTTGTGCACCAAAATTAAAAAGTAAATTGAATGAGATGAAATTTAAATGTGAATTTGAGGTGAAGTTGAGAATTATAAAAGGGCATTTGAAGCTCATTTTATTCATTCATGATTATTATTCTTGTTTTGGAGAAATTTGGTGAAGAGCTTCAGCAAGGGTTTGCTGGTTGAAAGCCATAGTTTTTTGAGGACGAAATCCCTCAGGAAGAATAGTTCAAAACAAGAGTGAGAGATCTCCCAAGCCAGCTTGTAGACAATTCCATTTCAGGGATTGTGCTTGTGCTTCATCGATTTACAAGAAAGGATTCAAAATAAGGGTTTGAAGATTTAATCAGGAAATCTAAGTTTAGTTCATCAATTTACAAATTACTTAAGCTTTTTGCTATGGAAGAAAACCAAGGATTTCTGGCAGAAGTTCGATCTTGGAGAACAAGAATTCTTTTTGATTCAGTCATCTACAAGTGTGCAATATCACCCAAGGATTGATCTACAGGTAGCTTCATTCAAGAGCTGCAATTGTGCTGATTGCAGATTATTATTTAGAGTCTTTCAAAGGTTTATTGAGCAGATTAGAAATAAGTTGTAGAATGTTATTGTTGATCATCATTTATTGTTGGCACGTAGGAGATCAATGGAGGTCGTACCATTTCATAGCTGGTCGTACAACATCTCAGCTGCCACGTGGGAGTCCTAGGGTCAAGCACCTAGGCATTACACCTACAAATTCATCCATTTGTGGCGTCCGAGATAGGAGAACAGTTGTGCATCAATTCTGAGGCATGATCATGAGGTTATGAGGAGTGGCGTTCAGTTTTGCAAGCTTCCAATCTACTGGTTTAAACATTTTCAAACCTGCAATATTGTATACTTGTAATACGAGTATGATGTTCATACATTTTCTAAGGCAACAATAAAATTTGAGTTGATAGATTAAAATATTTGCTTAAGTATTTCTTTATTTTGCAATTATATGCATTTCTTGCATTCCTAGCAAAAACACAAAAGAAACAAAAAAACATAAAACCAAATTGAAAGAAAACACAGTCAGGCAAAATCAGGAAGTAAATATCCTACCAAGGGTGGGATATTTTAGTGGTATCAGAGCACAATTATTCTTGCCATCCTGTTGGGCAAATCATAAAATTCAGTTGGTTCACATCTTTGCTTTGTTGAGTGACCAGCGCTCATAGATTTCAATTTCAAATTTAAATTATGGATTCAGCTAGTGACAAAGAGTTGGTATCAGATGATGGAAAGTGGTTAGCAAGATTACTCTACGAAACAGGTAGTAAGCTCGGTAGTCAACCTCAACCCGGGGATGATACTTTGGCCACACTGAAAAGAATAGAAGAATGTTTGAGTCTTGTTGAGCAGTTGCCGGCTGATTTGTTGCAGATAGCTATGACTGCAATAGTGACTTCTTTGGGTGAGCACAAGTTATTGAGACACAAAAACAAGGAGATAAGGCTCATTGTTAGTCTTTGCCTCAGTGAAATTATAAGGATTACAGCTCCTCAAGTTCCTTATAATGTTAGAAAAATGAGGAGGTATTGCAGCTGATTATTGAAGCTTTGATGGGATAGGTGATGTCAGAAGTCCTTCTTTTGGGAAGAGGGTCAAGGTCCTAGAGTTGATGGCACAAGTGAGATCGTGCGTTGTTATGATTGATTGTGATTGTAATGACCTTATTTTACAGATGTTTCGTCTTTTCATGGATTCTATCAATGAGGAACATGATAAATCTATTCAGGACTACATGAGGATCATTATGGCTTCAATTATTAATGAAAGTGATGAAATTTCCCAACCTATCTTATCTCTATTGTTGGCTGTTCTAAAGCAAGTACATGTGACATCTACAGCTACTTATAACTTGGTTCATAGTGTTTTCAAACAATGTGAGGGTAAGTTGAGGCCCTACTTGTTTGATGAGGAGCAAGTGGAAGAAAAGGGGTTCAAATCTGAAGTGGTTGATGACGAGAATGCCTTACATCATGATTCATGATAGTTGTTTGACAAAACCCTAGGATGGCATTTTCAACGCGCAAGGAGTTGTTATCAGCTTTGAAAACAAATCAGATTTTATGTTGCATGACGTTGATCCTAAATCAAAAAATTTATATGAGATTGATGGGTCTCAGGAGTCCAATTAGTTGGCAAGACGACTGAAGGTGAATGAAGACTAGATTGATGTAGCCATTAGACACTTTGATGACACTCTTCAGCTAATGGCAAAGTATTGTTGGAGGATTCCAAGGATATAGAACAATCCTGAAGGAGGACTTTCCCTTGTAGGTTTCCATGTACTCAAAGAGGCGTTGATGGTAACGAAGACCAACTACCTACAACTACCCTCAGATAGAGACCTACTCATGCTTGGTGAGATCTACTTTGATGCATTGAATGCGAAAGAGGAGGAAGTTGACAAGCTTTCCTACAAGCTTGAGGTTACCAAAGATTCTCTGAAGAGCACTCAGAAGGCCCTTCAAGAATCAGAGATTCAAATAGACGAGCTCTATGAGGAATTGAGCTTGGCTCAATCAACATCATCCACAGTAGAAATTCAGTCTTCCAAAGCTGCCATGAAACTTGTAAATGAGAATGGTACTCATGGTTTGAGGGGAGAACCCCCTATGATGGTCAAGCACAGGGAGGTTTCAAACTTGCATGAGATTGCGAACCAATATGATTCTAAGATTTTCGAGGTTATACACAGCTTGCATCATAGGGATCATGAGACATCTTTATGGGAGAGCCAATTAAGGGCTCAAGATACAAACACAACAAAGGCAGAGAAGCATACACCTTGTGGACCAGCTAGCAGTGAGGTGCATGCGTCCACATGTGACAGGGTTACTAGTCTCTACATTGGCAGAGTAGAGATTTCTATTGGTGAGTCTTGTGCTGAGGAGGCAAAGTCTTGTGTGACTGGCCTGTTGAATCACGCTGATCCATCTTATTTGAATGAGGATTGCAAGGCATCTACTAGTGGGAGCATGTCTCCTACATCTGCTAGCAGATCAAGTAATGCATTGGTTGAGGTGGATGGTAGGCATGAGCCTAATGAGTCACCGGGACTCAAGGGACAGTTGATAGTCATTGAGGATAGGGTTGTCCAAACCTTAACTTGTTTCGACAATACACACAAGTTTGTGGAGTACCTCCTGTGGTCAGCACAATTGGAGGAAAGGCAGACAGGGGTAGTAGTTGGGACCTCCATATCTAGTCTACAAACTATCATGCGCGCCCTAGAGGGAATTAAGTCAGAATACCTCCAGTTGCTATCAGATAGGGACTTTGCTATTGGGTTCGCAGAGAGGACTTGTAGAGCAACTACCCAATCTACCCTTCAGAATCGGAGACGTGAGCCACCTCCTGATTCAGGTGATGGTGTGTGTTCCAATGACTATGTTGGTCAACCATTGGCGCAAGCAGGTGCATTCCATCTTGACTGTATAGTAAGGAGTGCTCATCACTTATCTTTTAGTCCACGCACAAATGATTTGATGGTGCATAGGTGTGGGTTGGCTCAGGATTCATATCATCCATTGTGGGATGGAGTGTTTCCATCTCCAAAAGATGGAACCCGAGACTACGGATATCCGACTCTATTACTTTTAGATGATTGTTTACAGGGTCAGGGATCAAATTTTCATCATGTAGATGTGTCCTTGGCAGAGTTTGCAACTTTGTTTCAAGAATTTCCATACTCCTTAAGTTGGTAGGGGATGGCTGTTCTATTTATTGGGACAAGATTTTCTTTCATAATCCTTGGAGGACAACAATCGTTCAGGAGTTTGTAGGAGAGTTGCATCATCTCCTTAGCATTGGAGAGTGGCATAGGGTTGGTACTCTGGCACCCTATGACCCTAACAGTTTTGTGTGCAATTTCATAGGTTAGATTTCCAATCTTGAGACTATTGATCTGTTTTGTATCAGCAACCGAGGAGAAGTTGTTACACATTTTTTGGTGCCTATGTGGGGTACTCATCACATCCTTGGGAGATTTGTAGAGGTTGGGAAGAGGTGTTGTGATGTTGGCACCTCGAGTTACTTCCATCTCCTCATGTTTGATGGATTTGAGGTTCTGGTGTGTTGGGATCCAGGTGGTGATAGGTGTGGCATGACAGTTCGATGGGATTGTGATGTGTTGCTCCACCATTCTCAACATGGTGAAGATCATAACAAAGTAGGTTAGTGGAAGTCAACAGGTGTTGCGTCTGGCAGACTTCCAATCTGGTTATGGGATCCAGGGATTCCTATGTTTCGTAGATTGCTCTAAATTGGGGTAATTGTTTACAGTGATGTTGAGTATGGATTAATCTCTACCCAGCGGATGCAAAGGATATGTTGTTGGGCATTCTACAGGCTTACCTGGGATCCTGGTATTCAGATGACCTGCCAAGGTATCCAGGTGAGGATTGCTTGGGGACAAGCAATCGTGGGGAGGGGGGACTATAATGTCCCCTTTTTCCTAGGCAGTGGTCAAACGCAATGGTTAGTCTACCAACTGGTCCCCGTAGGCTAACAAGGTGTTCAGGGGACCCCTTCGAGGGTGATCTTTGGTTCTTCAGCAAGCCTTTTTGGTGCTTATTTCAATACTCTTCAGCTCAATTTCCCAGTTTATTTGTGGTGTGCCTTTCGGAAGCCATTTTGGACACTTTGACCCACACTTACTTTTTTTAATAAGTCACTCGGATGTGTTGCTCATACTTGCTATTTATAGTAAGTCACTAGTATGGTCAACTGGCAAAGTTTCTATATTAGGCATGGTGGCATAATTATATCCTCGAGTTATATTGGTTAATATTGATTCTATGCATTTAATATTAATAACGTCAAATAATAAAGTTAAATTAAATAATTTAACTTTATGCGTTATTAAAATATTTTAAAAAGGGACTTTATTATAAAGGGGATATAAGTGATTTTAAAGTATACTTTATAATCTAAGTTAAAGTGTCATTTTAAAAGGGGAGATATAAGTGACTTTTAAAGTATAATTTATATTATAAAGTTGTGCACCAAAATTAAAAAGTAAATTGAATGAAATGAAATTTAAATGTGAATTTAAGGTGAAGTTGAGAATTATAAAAGGGCATTTGAAGCTCATTTTATTCATTCATGATTATTATTCTTGTTTTGGAGAAATTTGGTGAAGAGCTTCAGCAAGGGTTTGCTAGTTGAAAGCCATAGTTTTTTGAGGACGAAATCCCTCAAGAAGAACAGCTCAATACAGGAGTGAGAGATCTCCCAAGCCAGCTTGTAGACAATTCCATTTCAGGGATTGTGCTAATGCTTTATCGATTTACAGGAAAGGATTCAAAATAAGGGTTTGAAGATTTAATCAAGAAATCTGAGTTTAATTCATCATTTTACAAATTACTTGAGCTTTTTGTTGTGGAAGAAAACCAAGGGTTTTTGGCAGAAATTCGATCCTGGAGGACAAGAATTCTCTTTGATTCAGTGATCTACAAGTGTGCAATATCACCCAAGGATTGATCTACAGGTAGCTTCATTCAGGAGCTGTAATTGTGTTGATTGGAGATTATTATTCAGAGTCTTTTAGAGGTTTATTGAGCAGATCAGAAATAAGTTGTAGAACGTTATTGCATTGCTGGCATGTGGGAGATCAAAGGAGGCCGTACCATTTCATAGCTGGCCATACAATATCTCTCAGTTGGCACGTGGGAGTCCTAGGGTCAAATGTCGAGGCATTACACCTGCAAATTCATCCATTTGTGGCATCCACTACAGGAGAACAATTGTGCATCAATTTCGATGCATGATCATGAGGTTATGAGGAGTGGCGTTCAATTTTGCAAGCTTCCAGTTTGCTGTTTTAAACATTTTCAGACCTGCAATATTGCATACTTGTAATACGGGTATGATGTTCATACATTTTCTAAGGCAACA
>VDFB02281492.1:292542695-292648385 GCA_007258455.2 Sequoia sempervirens
CTTCAAGTCTGTTTTTCCTATTATTACAAAGAGAGTTTTGTTCCCGTTTTTCACCAGGCTTCTCAGCTCAGCTATGCATGATCTTGTCAGCACTTCCTTTTTTGTTTGGCGATTGGGAGTTTCCTTGCAAAACTGGTTTAGTTTCAGTTCACTCATCCATTGCCTGAGAGAGTTGACCAGAAATAGAAACACCCTCTAATATCGGGGTTTCATTTGGCCCTTCAAAACTTCCACTTCCAATTTTTTGGGCAATATCTTCTACCACTTGCCATTTTGAATCCATCAGAGTTTTTTCTTTTTCTGCACTTTTAACAATAAAGATTCCCACATCTTGGTTAGATTCTTGTAGATTCAAATCTTGTGACTTCGGTTCAGAACCATTTTCAAAAAGGATATCTATTTCTTCTCTTTGGACCCCAACCCAATTTACAATGGGTCCCTGTTGCCACAGAGGAAGAGCAGCTTTGTTGCTCTTGCAAAAAACCCCAAACCTGCAAATTCCATTGATCTTCCCATTCAACAGTTTCAGTCATATTCGTTAGCTTCTCAACTAAGGAGTTCTGGGCTAGTCCTTTCCCCTTCTTCACATTTGGGCAACTGCCTTCTATGTGTTCTTTCCCATCACAACTCGAGCAGGTTACCATTGCATCCTCAATCTCCACAACTTGACGCCAAATCCCCTCCCCTGTCTTTAGCTCTATCATTTCTGGAAGTGGGTGGATTGGTTGCCATAAAATGCAAACCCTAGGGAGCATACTATAATCAGATTTTGCCACAGCTTCATCCGACTTCACAAAAACACCTAGTTTGTTTCCAATATTTTTAGGGTTTCTTGATCCCAATACTCCTGCGGGAGGTTCTTCAATTTGATCCACATAGGCACTTCCTTAATGTCTGTAGTATTAGGGTTGAAATTTGGAACCAATCCTTTATATAGAAGCCCCTTCCTCCTGTCAAGAACATGCCACTATTGATGACCCACTCTTTATCCTTAGTCGTTTGGCAAATCACCAAGTAAAAACCATTTTCAAGGGTTTTAAGAACACAGTCTTTGCCCCAGTAAGTGTCACACCAAGCCCTAATCCTGGAGAAAGCCAGCCATTTCCTTCCCCATTTCATGAAAAAAGCATGAGCCTTAAGAAAACTAACAGAGTCGCTCCACTCTCTATTTTCTAACAGCAAAGAAACCACTGTAGTGTGGGAAAAGTTAGGTGTTACCTTGCTTGTTTCCGCCTTCTCAGCTTGATGCTTTGGTCTCCAAAACTTTCCTTCCAGCCGTTTAAAATCCACCCTTTTGTTTAAAGCCATCGATCTGAACCTCCTATCATTCTGCACAGTTTGTCTGGTTTTTCAACCAGCATTTTCGGAGACCCCGGGTCTAAAACTCTAATTAGCCGGAGCCTTCCATGCCCCATAGGGAACATTCCTTCTGGGTTTCTGAGCATTTCTGCCCCTTCTATTGTTAAAAGGCCATCTGGGTTGCGTTCCACCATCGTATTGCAACCCCTGGTGTTGTCGAAAACCCTGTCTGTGCCGTTGCTTCGCCAATAGACCTCTTCCAATTACATAGTAAAATTAAAGTAGTGTAAGAATGAAAATAGTCAATTTCAAAATGAAATAATGTAAGTGAAGTACAACAAGGTAAAATTAAATGAAGTAGGCGTTCACTAGGTCCGAAGTCTTATTCACGAAAATAAATCGAACCATTCAAACCTGACAAGGAGACAAGCAAGTAGTTGAAGCAAGCAAACAAGTAGGTGAAGTAGACACACAAGTACCTCAGCCACATAGGCAAGTAGCTTAACCATATAGGAAACCAGCTCAAGTAGACAAGCAGGTAGCTCAAGCATGCAAGCAACCAGCTCAAGCAAGTAGGAAACCAGCTCAAGCACGCAACCAAGTAGCTCAAGCATGCAACCAAGTAGCTCAAGCAAACAACCAACCAGCTTAAGCAACTTGACATCAATGAAAAAATATTCTACATGTCCATAATGCATCTGAGATAGAGAGAATATCGGTGCATTGCGCACTACACCGTGGGTCCTATCCTTTCCTTCCGTCTTTTGCACCATTGGACAAATGGGAAGAGGATTTGGTGCATCCCATACTACACCGCGGGTCCGTCCTCAACCCCACAAGGCCAAGTATACAATCTAACAACTGGGAAGGGGATTCAATGCATCCCATACTACATTGCAGGTCCGTCCACCATCCCAAGGTCACCAAGTATACACATGAGTATACAATATACACTTGAAGTCACAAAGTATATGCAAAGTATACACATAGTTGCATAAATACATGTAGGTCACAAAGTATACGCATGAAAGGCACACACCTATAGAAACACATAATTGACCTACTTAAGAAGAAGGTTGAATAGTTAATTCTAATTGAATGGTGGTTAAAGTAGGTATGTCCCATAGGCTGGCAGGAACATGCTTTGATACCACTTGTAATGTCCCTTATTGGGAATGCCCTAAATTTTCCCTAAATCCTTAATTTTAAATGAACAAACGAGTTAGAGAATACCTTTCACCTGATTGAAGCCTTGCACACAAATTAGAAATCATTTACCACAATCACACTGATTAGTAGATTACCACCATTTACCACAATAATACTAATTAGCTGATTATCATAATTAAATATTAGTAAACTCAAGGCCAGATTACTAATCTAATCACAAAGTACTCTAACATCCTTGGAAGGTTCGATTCAGCATAATGGAGGAGTGAGGTTATAATGGGTGTCTTGGTGACCCAACTCTCCTAGGCCCAAAGGCAGTACCCTTTGAGACAAAGGCAGGTATCCCTTTGAGACAAAGGCAGGTATCCCTTTGGCCTCCTTGGGGCTACTTGGTCCCCCATTATAGAACACATTGGTTCTACCTTATAATGGGTGTCTTGGTGACCCAACTCTCCTAGGCCCAAAGGCAATACCCTTTGAGACAAAGGCAGGTATCCCTTTGGCTTCCTTGGGGATACTTGGTCCCCCATTATAGGACACAATGGTCCTGCATTATAGGACACTGGGTCCTCTATTATAGAACACATTGGTTCTCCATTATAGGACACTTGGTCCTCCATTATAGAACACATAGGTTCTCCATTATAGAGGTGGCGTACTAGGTCCTCCATTATAGAACACATTGGTTCTCCATTATAGGACACTTGGTCCTCCATTATAGAAAACATAAGTTCTCCATCATAGAGGTGGTGTACCTAGGAGTGCCTCACTGCTCCCTTTTGTAATCCCCCTCCTTCTATCATGGTGCCAATATACACATAGCAATTTAATCAAATTCAGATTTGCAAATAATCATATCAATAGAACATAATGGATTAGGATTATGATATCATAGAATATATATAATAATATGCATGAGCCCTTGATCCTATTTAATAATTCCTTATTTCCTTTAATTATTCCCTCACAAATATATCACTTATAATACAACTGGATCCTTATTTACCAACCAATCTCTTATCTTTCCTTACACCTTCTTGACTGGGGATGTGTGTCTTAATCCAATCGCGGTCTTGGAATGAAAGTCAATTGGCCCTATTAGATGAATCGCTACCATTTGGATTGGATAACAACTGCTGCATTATGAGTTGGGAATCGATGCATTATGATAATAATCAGGGATCATTGCATTGGTAATTATTATTAATTTATTTAGTTATTAGTTTGTGAATATTAATATAATAAATGTATTATAATTATAATATTATCTATGATAATTATAATTATAAATTTATAATAGTAATATTTAGATTGCCATTATATGTACATTTTTTAATTTAAATATAAATTTACATGTGTATAGAAAATCAATTGCAACTAGAGTTCTTAATTCTCGTCTTTCGGTCAATCTTTCAAGCGATTTCTGTTTACAAATTTTCATCTTCTCAATTTTTTTTTATAGAAAGTGGAAAATAAATAAATTTAAATTTAAAACAAATTTCTAAATTAATTTTAAGATTTTTTTAATATGTTTTAACTTAAAAATATTCTTAGATTATATAAATTAATAATTTTTATCATTTAAAATAAAATTATAAATATAAAAGAGCAAAATATCATTTAAAAAAACATGAAGGAAAAGTCACATTTAAAAAATAATGCAAATGCAAAAGAAAATGAAAAGTGAGATTATCTTTAAACAAACGTTTTAAAGATTTTTAAACAAAAACTACCTATTAAATTCACTGAAATGTGGTTGAATGCAGATTTTTTTGTTCTTTTTTGGAAAAAGCAGGTTTAAGAGAAGTTTTTCTAGGGGAAATGCAAAACACAGGAAACACAGGACATCTGGTCTTCAGTGAAAATGTGGCAACAGTTTCAACGGGCAGAAACGTCATGGTAATTATTAGAACAGGAAATGGTGGCTTTCTGTCATGTTTCTGGTAACATAGCCTTACATGACTCAAACCGCGAAAAAAACTGGAAATGTCCTAACTTAATAACTTTTGCTGAAGATAGAAATGTAGCTAAAATTGGTGCCTAGCTAAATCTTAAAAAGCAAACTCCTAAATGCAAAATAGTAAAAGAAAAAAATAAAGTTTGAATTTAGATTTCCAAATCTGGAACAGTAGTTAACACACTGCTTAAAATAGAACCTTCTCATGCAAATGCTGTTCTAAATATAACTGCATACCTAAAAAATTGAAAGGAGACTAAAGCTGGCACATGCATGTCTAGGCAAGCATGCACCCTCTACTTCAGCCTATATACCCATTGCTCCTGCACCTCTTCATGCTTCTGATATCTACACAACTATGCCCTTTCCACACTGCTGTGCACAAGATGGAAGCTGAAATGCTGCTGTGTTGGATCTGCTGAAGTCCACTTGTAATGTCCCCTCCAAAGTGAGACATCCATATTCAGTAGATTAGCCTACCATCATGACCCTCGTAGGCTAATGAAGAGGATTAGGGGGTCTTCTGAAGATGGTATCACTCCAGTGTTCAGTGTGGATCAACTTTAGCTTTCATTTAAGGCTTCCAGGACTCAGTTGGCTCAACTTACTATTTATAGCAGGTCGGACAGGGACAAAATGGGATCCTTACTATTTTTAGTAAGGCATGTGGTCGGATGGAGAATTATGAGTTGAGTCCCTAGTTCTGATGGCGTGTTGAGAAATGATGAATTTAAGAAGTTATTAATGTTATTTGGCTCAAATAACATTAATTAATTAAAAGGTTATATTTTAATGTTATAACCTAAGTTGCCGAATCGGGTACGGGTACGTGGGTACATGTACGGGTATGGTACGCCGGTACGGCAATTTTTTTTTTTTGGTGTGGGTACGTTTGGGTACGTCCGTACATAGAACATATAAAAATCATAGATATAGACATATTTGCAGCCTAAAAATGTAAAAACAAGTTCAAGTAAATTTAGAATACCACATATCATGCATATGCTAAACGAAACTTAGAACTACCATAAATATAACAAATCTGAAATACCATTATACTAAATTAATTTGATATCAATTTTTCAAAACTTGAATGTTACGATAGGTATATAATTATATCACATTCATTGTTCATTGGTTCAACATTTAAAACAAAGTAATAGTTAATACAATTAACGATAGGCATGATATGGGTCATCAGGAAGATTAAGAGCAACATCATCATTGACATTAGATGATCTAGGTAAATTAATAGGACCACATGCAGCCCCACTAGCACTCTCATTGGAAGCATGCTGGGTATCCGACTCCACAGAAAGTAAAGATTGTGTGGCAGCTGAAAAATCCAAATCAGTTCGCTCTGGATCTACATCCCACAACCTCATGCCTCCTTCCTTATACTCATTCTTTTTATGAGTAAGAAGGCGCAAGTTGGAATGCACATAAACAAGCTCTTCCGCCTTACTTGCTGCCAATCGATTGCGTTTCACTGAGTGGATAAAGGAGTATGTACTCCAATTTCGCTCAGCTGAAGAGGAACTAGCAACCTATTGAAACAAAGTGAGAGGAACTTATAATTATAAAGTTGTCAATCAAACTTTAAATTTGAAGTTAACCATTTTATTATTTTTAAAATAGTAAACAATATAAATTTAGAGAGTGCAATAAAAATTAAGTAACTTACTTGCGATAAAACTTTGATCGCAAGAGCTTGGAGATGTGGTGTTGTAAAGCCATTGACATACCACCAAGAATGAGGATCCATCCTATACTTGTCAACTTGTCAATTGAAGCACCAATACTTTGATTTTCACCAGATACAAAATCAGCAAACTCAGCTCTAACTAAATACTCAGTTTCTTGATCGGAGAAGAGTCTACTAAGTGCTTTCCTACACCCCACACCAACTTCTAGATCTGAATATGGTTGCACTCTTGATGGCAAAGCAAGAATCTCATCACTATAAAACTTGGGAGTCAATGCAAATGCAAGAAGATGTAGTGGGGTGGTCATTTTGTTCCATCACTCAACACAAATTGTTTGCACCTCTTTGAAGAAAGTTTCTTCAGGATCTTGCTCTTTTTCGTTGATGACGATTTTCATTTGCTCGATCATTGTATCAATGCCATCATATACCTCTCCCAAACATGGCTTATCCATGTCAGTAAAACGGATCATACTCATGATGGGCTCAGTGAATCTAAGGAGATATTCTGCTCGTTCCCACCAAGTGTCATCTAGGATCATCCGTTTTACATTTGTTGCCCTTTCAGTATTGGATTGCCTCCATAGGGACCAACTTTGACTGATAACCATGCTAGAAAGTGCCCCCCGCACCTTCACAAGTCGCCTCAAGACAATCGTGTTTGATGCAAATCTAGTTTCTGCAACCTATTCAAAAATTTAAAATTAAAATTAAAATACAAAGAAGACATGCTTGAGTTCAAAAAATAAATTAGTAATTACTAAAGTGAAATGTAAAATTTAAAAGTTGAAGTGTTTCAATTACCTTCAACAACTCCAACGCTGAAAATGATCTAAAAATGGCCTGTGACATTTGATGGTTTGTGATGAACATTTGGATCTCTTCAGCTTCAGCATACATTTGTTTGATCCAATTTATTTTCGCACCCATCTTTTGTAGCATGAGGTTGAGAGAGTGAACAGCACAAGGTGTCCAAAATATGTGCTCAAATCGTGTCTCAATCAACATACCTGCAGCTCTACAATTTTTTGCGTTGTCTGTTATTACTTGGATAACATTTTCAGGACCCACATCCTGAATGCACTGTATGAGGATGTTAGCAATAAATTGTGCATCCTTCACTTGTCCTTCACAATCCACGGCTTTCAAAAACATTGCCCCTTTAGGGCACACTGCAATCACATTGATTAATGGCCGATTTTTGGCATCCTTCCATCCATCAAAAATAATTGACACTCTTGTTTTTTTCCATGAATTTCTAATGGGAGCCAATGCATTGTTTATGCCTTTTACCTCCTTTGCTAGTAAGGTGGTACGCACCTTCTCATAACCTGGCCCTGTGTACCCTTGTGGACAGTCACTTGCCTTTCTCAACATATCTTGCCAATATGGTGATCTTACAACATTAAATGCCAAACCATTTGCATATAGACATCTTGCAACAGCTTGATCTGCAAGCTTTCTAGCTTCAAGCTTAAATGCTTTTTCTAATGGCCCCTTGCTTCTCTTCACACCAACAGGATCATCTTCACTTCTACCCAAAAATGGGTGGCTCTCTACTGCAACATCATCAAAGTCACTATGTGTTGGAGAAGGAGGAGGCCTCTTTGATCCCCTTCCACTTCCACTTCCTCCTCCTCTCAGCAAATGATGGTTTGTAATTGTGGCACGACCAGCTCTTGCATCTGCTTCCTCTTGCTCTTTAATATATGCTGCTATTTTGTGAGGATGTAACCCTTCATTAGTTTCTCCTACACATACTGCGATTCCTTGTCGAGCAATGGCACATAAATGGCATTTCACACGACTGTATGAGCTAGTATACTGAATTTTACAATGATTGCATATACAAACAAATGTTCCTCCCCCTTTAATTTGCTGTACCATTTGTACATATTTCCATAAAGGTGAATTTGGGCCGGTTTTAAAGGGGGGTCCACCAATAGAAGAAGAACTGGTTGCCATTATGCAAATGCTGCAAAAAATTCAAAAACAATTAAGAATTATCAAACAATAAATATTTAAATAGATAAATATTAAATTGATATACCATTTCAAGAAAAATAAATTATTTAAAATTTAAATTAACATTTTGATTTAATATATTTAATATTATTAATTTATTATTTAAAATTAATCTAAAAAATTAGTATAATTATAATTTACAATTATTATATAATAATCTTATAAATTTATAATACTAATTTAAAATTTTTAACTATTATAAATTTATAAATTATAATAATATATATAAATTATAATTAATATTATATAATATTATGGCATTAAATAAATTAATAATAATATTATAAAGGATACGTAGGTCCTATTACCTAGATTCTATATCATAAATTATTAAATTAAAAATAAAAATAAAATTTATAAATTATAAATGTATAATAAAAAATTAGTATTACAAATAATAAGTTTATAAACAGTAATATAAAAATAATAAATAAATTTAAAATTTAAAAACTACAAATCTACAACATTAAATATAAACTATTAATGATTTGTAGAAAAGATTTAAAAATAAATAAATATAATAATTCGTGAAGGCCATTTTTAAATTTTTTAAATATAAAAAATAAGTTTTTAAAATTTAGAGTTTAAAACTTTAAACACTATAGTTATAGAAAGTAAAATTAAGAAAAACATTCAAGAAAAATACCTGGAGCAACCCGTGCGCGCAGGGAAATGTCGAGCTCAGGAGAAAATGCGGATTTTTTTCGATGATATTCGCACCTACAACTGCGCCACACAGCCACATAGAAGACGGACGACCTCCACGCAGCCTGCAAGTTTGATTAAAATCGCTTAGGGTTTTGGGCGTAGAGAAATAAAAGCTGCCGTAAAAAACGATGGAGATAAATAAAGTTGAATGCCGCGGTAATAAGAGGTCGCGTTTAGGGTTTTTGAGCCTTAGAAATCGTCGGAAAAGGTTTCGAAATCCGTGAAAAACGCATCGAAAACTCCGAAAAACGCCACGCCATTAAAAAAAGGCAAAAAAAATGCCATACGTTTCCAACTTGCAAAATCCGCTTCCTATCCGAATCCGTAGCGATTCATGAACGAATCCGTTTGCAGACGTTTCCGTACCCGAATCGGCAGGGTAAATGGCCGATTCCGGTAACATAGGTTATAACTTAATGTTATAATTTGAGGGTCAAAACGTCATTAAAAGGGGGCCAAATAAATGAATTAATTTTTATTGCCAACTCCTAAGTTGAAGGAAATATTAAAAGATGCAAATAAATGAAATTTTAATATTATTAAATTGCCTTTTTGGAGAAATTCAAATTTCTCATGAAGGTCTATATATTTTACTTGGGAGTTATTTTGAAGGCATGGGATTATGATTGTTGTTGATGAAGTTTTGTCTGAGAGTGGAGGCCAAGGGTTTTCAATCTTCGTGCCATTGGAGAACGATACTTCTTCAGTGTTTGCAGCCATTTGAAATAGTGCAATATCTGTTGAATTTGGTATTTTGCAGGGCATCATTCAGATGTTCTATTGAGCAGATCGAAGAGACCAAGGGTTTTGATTTTTGTGTCAGAGATTCTCAAGTTTGAAAGTAGGTGATTGCAGATTGCTTTATTATAATAAAGATCAGATTTAAGAGAGAAGTACGGCTGAGTATTTCTCAGCTTTTTATTGCAATAGGGGTCAGTCTCATGAAGAGGGGCGATTTTGGTTCTTGAAGCTTCAAAAAATAAATAAAAATCACAAAAGGGGGCGCCCAGGCATAGGGATTGCAGCCATACATTCGGTGATAAAAAAGGCAGCCATTTGAAGGAGATCTGAACCTGTTTATGATTTGCTTTTTTGGCTGGAAGTGAAGAACAACAGTTGCATGCCATTTATTTATTTTGGGTATGTTTGTATTTGCCTTGCTCTGTTGAATATTGATCAAATAAACATATATTGGAGGATCTATTATCATAGTTGTCTACATTTCTTTATGTTATGCATTTCTATTTCTTCATATAAGCATTGCAAAAACAACAAAAAAAAACAGAAAACCCTTACAAATCAGCAAACACACAACAAAAAAATCGGCATTGAAAACAAGGGCACAAAGTGTTATTACACCACTGCTGCTGATGTGCGTCTGTGCTGGAAGGAACACAAACTGAGGAACAGGGTAAAAAATCTCAACAAACTCTCCTGCACTACACCACAAAGTGTACCTCAGCAGGGTCACTTGGGCACTATAATAAAATGTGAATCTCAACAAGTCATTGAAGGCACTAGACCACAAGATAAATCTCAATATGGTGTTCTGGTCACTAAACCACAAAGTGGATCTCAACATGGTGTTACGAGCACTGGACTAGAAAGTGGACTTAGCCTTGTGTTGCTGGACCTCAACATGGAATGCATGCACTTGACCACAACCTAGAAACTAATCCAACATTGTCATTTTTCAGAAGTTGACTAAAATGGTCTTTAAAATGGTGTCATTTCTACTAGAACCCAAAATTAATCTTGAGTATGAGGGATGAAGTTGTTCTGCCAAAGATACTCCTTCACGAAGTGCCTTCTAGACATTTTGATTTAGAGATTGATGCTCACAATTTTTATTATGAAATTTATCTTTTCACAAGTGCAACACTTTTGAATCTTTAACTGCAAATGTCTTCATTTCATCAAATTCATATGCATTTAACTCATGCTCCCATCTTCTCCTCAACTTCTTTGTTTGGCATGCACCCTACGAACACTTCATCTTCTGCAATTATTTTGTCTCTCTTGCTTGGCACATCTCCAATAGTTCCACTAAATGCATCACATTGCATTGTGGAACCATTCAATTTCCAGACAATTCCAATAGTTGTTTCACTCAGTGCATCACACTATATCGCTATGTGCATCATACTGCACTTCAAAAGCACTCTTTTAACTTTAGCACAACCTTAATGGATCTCCCATTAAGGGTTTGCATTGCACTTCTGCAACACCATTTTAGTGCAACACAATTCGTATGGCTGCTCCACAAAGTGCATCACACTATACTTCTACAACCTGTTAGAATAAATCAATATATTATTAATTCTTGTAATAATTATTAACAATAATAATGATCCTTATTATTATTGTTAATAACCTTCATATGAAATTTTGGGTGGTTGGTTGGATGTGTTTCTTAACTGACATCCTCATCTATTTATTCATCTTCTAATCAATAATATAATCACTCTTTGCTCTACATGATTCTAAATTCTAATATGATTCCTCCTCCAATTTTGGCCTGCTATCTCCTGTGGTTGAGTATGCACATGGTTGGCATGAATATTTGAACTGATACTCACCTGTTGGACTTCCTTGATGGCTTTTTGTCATTTCCTAAGCATCATGCATGGCAGGTTCTTATAGTGCTCTGATATAAATTTAAAACCCCAATCTCTAGCTGCTTCAAGTGTGGGCATTTGACAACCTTCTTTGCAGACATAAGTGCTTCTTTGTGGCACAAGAGTTTCACTGTCACTTGACTTCACACGTGTTTCCCTCTCTTCTGCAGGCGTTTCTCTCCGTCGTCATGGCTTCACAGGCATAAAAACATATGGCACTCTGATGCCAAATTACTTGTGGCAGTGAAGTTAGAATCTTTTTGACACTTCTTGACCTGTACATCTTGAGAAAATGATTTAATAAAATGGGGATTGTTAGAATAAATAAATATTTTCTTACATCATTGTGATAATTATCCTTATCATTATTGTTAATAACCTTCAATTGATGTTTTGGGTGGTTGGACAGTTGTTTTTCTTAGCCAAAATCCTCATGTATTTATTCCTCTTCTAGTCAATTATTCAATCACTCATTGCTCTTATGGTTCTAATTTAATCTTTTTGTGCATTGTAGTTTCATGGCCACTCCATCAAGTGCATCGCACTGAACTCTTGCATACCCTTTTAGTGCAGTGCAACTCTAACGGCCGCTTTGGTAATAACATCACATTGCACTTTTGCAACACCATTAGATGTAATACAACTCCACCAATTTCATCACATTACACTAGTGCAACACTCCTTGGCCATTTAAAGATGTCTTTGATCCTTTTCAAATCTTCACTAGTCCTTAATATATTCACTTCCCATAAGGACAACCTTTCACTCCTTTCTTTTCACTTCTCTATCTATATTCTTAAATGCACTCAACCTCAAGGGGGATTTCACCTTGGTCTTCTTTTGGATCCTCCTTCTGTGCTATAGGCTCTTTATCTTTCATCACATCTCTAACTTTTGAGCTACTAGTAGGAACTCATTTGCTGAGGCTAAAACCAACTCACTAACCTTTCTCATTTTTTCTCTCATGGGAAGCTACTCAAAATTCTTTCCCTCCCTTGAAGAATTGAAAGGTTCTATTTATTGGCATGCACTGCACTTTTGTCATCCTATTGAGATCGACAAAAATAGAACATGTTTGCACATTCATGGTAACATATTGCACATAACTTCTTCTTGGTAATTTACAACTCGGAAATTTTTTGTGCACTACTTAGTCACCATTTCTTTAACCCTATTGTTGTGCCTTACACAACATGCCCCATTTTGCTTTTGCCAAAATGTGGACCCCCTTTGTTTTTGTGCTTTTTGCTTAGTCTAGAGTTTTGATCCATGAATTAATTTTCTCACTCCTTATAATTAGTTAGGAGAAGGTGCTTAATTTTACTTGCCTAAGGAAGATCATAAAATCTGTCCCATGCCAAATTCCTTAGTATGAATTGTTATTGTTGTGTTTGCAGAATTTTATAGTACTAATGCACATTCAATTCCTGTCTTGGAGTCCTAGAAATTCCCACAAAAGGTCATGTTAAAATGTTAAAGAAAAGTCGCGGATGTTAGATAGGATACTAGATAATGGTTCATTCATGTTAAATTGTCTTGTCATCCCAATTTCTTTCCAAGGAAGTGAAAAGGTTAAAGAGGCTTTGGAAAAATAATTTGCAGAACTTGATCTGAGACTGGACTTGACTTGAATCACACATCCATATCTACACTCACTCTTAGTTTCTGCAAAGTCATCAAAGAATTCATTTCTTGGGACAAAACTTGAACATTAATGATGTCTACCCACCACCATGCAACATTAATGGCTGCACGAATTAAGGTTAGTGCAAAGCATAAACCCAAATTTATCAATCAATTTGACACTTTGCATTTGTAGACAAAGAATTAAGTGCTCTCCGCAATCTTGATGACCAACAAAGCAAGAACCAAAGATTGTGTGTGATGTCCCCTTCTCATTAGACACCTGTACGTCAGTAGATTAGCCTATCATGTCGACCCTCGTAGGCTAATGATCCTGGATAGAGGGTCACCTGGACTAGCACTTGGTCGTCAAATGGCAGTGTTGATCTCTGGAAAATGGTGGTAGGGTGAATTGTTGCATTTGGCATGATAATTGGGCTTAAATTAATGATATTCACCTTTGATTTCATCTTCCTTGGCCTAGGGACCATGTGTTTTTAAAATGAAGGGGTCACTTTATATTTTTTAGTTACTATTCATTATTAAAGTGAAAAAAGTCATAACTTAAGTGAATAGTGCTCACTTTATGAATAGTGTTTTTCAATGTAAAATTATAAAAGGCTCGAGGAGAAGTTCGACCCCCTTATGCTTGGAGTTATTTCTTGCTTTGGCTTGTGAGTTTGGAGTTTGGGAGAGAGGGAAAACTAGGGTTTCCTGATTTCTGCAGTGGGTGAGCCTAGAGGGGGGCTTCTTGTTTGTTTATGAGCTGCTTGAGGGTGTGAAATACCACCTTAAGGTTGCTGATCAGAGTTTGGATGCTTCATTTGGAGTCATAGTTTGCTGTTTAAAGGTTATTTCGAGCTATTTTCTGTAAGGGTTTTTGCTGCCATAGACTTTCCTACATCTACAAAGGAGCTGCTTGCTTTTTATGAAGGTTTGGGACTGATTTGAAGCTGCTACAGCTAGCTGCCCTTTCATGAGGGTTTGAACCAGCACAAGAAAAAGAAATGCCTCTCTAGTGAGGCTGCAATCACTTCTAAAAGGGGCGCCCTTGCCCTAGGAAGCTTTCCATTTTGAATCTTGGTGGGATAAGCTTGGATTTCGAAAGTTGTAAGCATTTCATTGGTGGTTGTTACTGTAGTAAATGACTATTCACAGTGCTGTATGGCTGTAAGTTAAACTATGGCATAAGATGTATTTTGTTTTGAATTTGATGTAAATTGTCTATTTTATATGATCTTTTATGTAATGAAGAACTCATATTTGACCTCCAAAATGATCATATTACTCGATGTATCTTAGTAGATTAGTTTATTAGAAGTTTCTACTTCATGTACATGCTCTTTAGTACTTATTTAACATTATTAGCAAGCAAACTCAAAACACAAAAGACGAAATACAAAACAAAACAAAAAAATCAGACCTACGAACTCAGTGAAAACAAATCAGTAGAGTGGTGGAACACTACATTGTGAGTGCCATTATAGTGTACAAAGAGTGCTGTAGAGTTAAAGTGAACTCATGGCAAGAAGGGTGAGGTGAGGTTTTAGCTTCATGGTGTTTCAGATATGACATTTTCGGAATTTCAAGTTTTCGGTCATTCAAACAAAATTTCATTTTGATAAAGAGGTTAGAACTTAAATGTTTGAATTGCATTTATTAGCTTCAGCTCTCTATGAATTTGAATTGTAATCAGAAGTTCATTTTTAAATCAAATTGGGGTTAGAATTTGAAAATTAGCTGTAGGAAGAACCCTAGGTTGAAAATGTTGTTATTGGTAATCCCAATTTGCAAAATTCAAACAATTAGTGAAAATCCTAAATTAGTTAAGGTACTTAACCAAAAGCCCTAGTCCATGAGCAAAACGTTGAAAAATCGAAAATCCTGGTTAAATAGTCAATTTGGAAACTACTGAAAAATGCTAAAACAATGCCCCAAAATGAAACTATTGTAATTAGATCAAAATGGGTAACAAGAAATAACAATTGGCCAAAATGATAACATCTTGGATCATGTTGATTTCCCACAAAATTTAAGATGATGAACTTGTGAATTATTTTAGTGTAGGTGGATACTTTAAAGAATGATATATCCTACGTTTGCTTCCACCTATATTTCCCACATGAAGTCCAAAGTTTAGTGAAACTTAGTTAAAATTATTGTTGTCCAAATTGTGGAATCCCTTAATGGATGTGGACCTTGTGAAAAGATTGCAAAATTCTACTAGATTGAAGGACATTTTTCCAACACTGCCAAAAGCTCTAGATTCGGTAGTAATTCTTGTAAGACCTTTGAGGACCTTTTAAGCCTAAAAGTGATGCAAAATTTGATTAAGTAACTAGATAGGATACAATCTTAATACATACCTAGATCTACATCCTATTTTTGCATCCAGATTGGACCTTAAAGAAATATGGATATTTGTGGAAGAAACTTGGACATCTTGATCTTCATAAGCGAATTAAATATCTACTTCCACATCACATCCTTGCAAGAAGTCTTTCACTTATAGCTCTAGAGAAACAACAAGATACATGCAAACTTTACCTAGACAAGAGGACATTTTCGAAAGGACGTTTTAATATCTAGATCCTTATTGAACTTCCACAATGTTGTACCCCAAAATTAAAATTTTTGTTACACTTAGACATTTTGAAGAAATGAGTAAAAGTCTTGTTAAATCAGTCAAAAAGGTCAAAATTTGGGTGTGCATGTCTTGCATGAGGGGTTAAAACACAAAATTTTCAAAATTAGACGATCTGGGTCTGCTCAGAGCAGCTTAACCTACAAAACCCAGATCTCAGTTTTTCATCCCTACTTTTTAGGAAAACTGTTATTTTTAGAAATTTTCTAAAATTAGTAACTTTTTCTGGGTTTCTTTGGAAATGGATACTGGCAAAACTTTCTAAAAATAGAAAGTTGGTCCGATAGGGTCCGAATTGATTTTGATTGGCTCAAAATACGTCCATATCAGGCTGGTGCAGTTGGAATCTCAAAATAATCAGTTTTGCCCTACTGGGTCTATTCTTCTTTTTCAGAAGCATATCAGGAGCTTTGAGGTCATTAATGGAGGTCAGTCGGTTGCCAGGCGTTAGATTCAACATTCAAAGCGTTCAACAGAAGGCGAGATGATGAGCAAGCACGAAGAACGAAGAAGATAAAAAGATGAAAATTTTCTAACACTGCCAGACATGGGCGCCCCAGGTGAAGAAGGGTGCCCACCTTTTTAGGGAACCAGATGATGGAATTAGGGTTTACACTTCCAACCAAAGTTGTTCAGTTCTTTGTCAGCTCCGCAACGAATTCAACGGCCCAGTCATTAGATTACCCAGTCATCCGAAATTCAGCGTTGAACAGGAGGTATCCAAACTGATGTCAGAATGAAAAAGAATGAAGATTATTAAAATTTGAATTATTAAAATTTGACTAAGTCTGGATAAAGTGGGCGCCCCTGGTGAAGAAGGGCGCCCAACTTTTTGAGGCACCTAACTCAGCAGTTAGGGTTTGAGAATATGCTTGATCTTTTTAGTATCCAGCCCGCATCGCAACGCCTGTCTTCGTCAGCTCATCCGATTGTTCAATCTCTAGTAGATTCAGATCAAAGAGAAGGTGCAGGATGAAGGTTTGAAAGTAAAGATGAAATTTGATAAAAAATGGCTAAGTCTGGGAGTTTTGGGCACCCCAGGAGAGAAGAGGCGCCCAAGTTTTCAAGGGCCTAAACAAATGAATCCGGAAACGAAGCTCTAATATGATCTCTTCGCAGTCAATCCAGCTCTTCGACGAGATATCTAGCACGTCAATCAGAGGTTGCAGTTGTGAGATATAAGAAGCTAAACAGAGGGTCTGGCAAGAGCTGAATTTCAAAGTTCAGAAGCAAACACAAAAAAGTGAAAAATAAACTAAGTTTGGTGAACAGGGGCGCCCCAGCCAAGATGGGCGCCCAAGCTTTTGAGGCTCTAAAATTCATTATTTGACGAAGTATCTCCTAGAAGACCCCTCTTAATATCTCGTCAGCTTCGTGATGAGCATAATAGGCGATCAATCTGACAACCGGAGCACTAGATTCAACGAGATCATCTATAGAAGAGGAGTTAATGAAGAAATTGAAAGATCATGAAAATGGCTAACTCTGGGTGAAATGGGCGCCCCTAGAAGGAAAAGGCTCCCATGAAATCGAAGGTCAAGATGAAGTTTTTAGCCAGAGGCGCCTCCAGAACAATCTTCTCAGAATCAGTCAGGCTTCGCGATGAATCTTTTAGCTCACCTATCAGATCAATCTGCAAACCGGAAATCGAAGGCGAAGTAGGGGGTCAAAATGACAGAAAGTTAAAATACCAAAAATTTGACTAACACTGCTTAAAGTGGGCGCCCCTGGTGAAGAAGGGCGCCCAACTTCTCATGCCTTAGAAATTTTTTCAAGATTTTCAAAAAGTTTCAAAATTGCAAGAGAAGGAAGATGGCGTCCAAGTTCAAGTAACTGAGATTTTAGGGTTTTGGAAATAAAAGCAAAAGAAAGCAAAGAAAAAACAAAACCCTAAGTCTATTTAACATCTTTCTTTCATGTAATTTTCATTATTTTTGCAGGTAGCATTCAGAGGAGAAAGTTGGAGCAGCAAGTTTGAAGAATTTTTATGATTCAAGAATTCATATTTGCTGGTTTTTCATCAGATTTTTCAGATCAAAAAGCATAAACCCTTGCTTTTTCAAGCTTTTTCATCTAGAAGATCAAATTTTTCAAAGAGAAGGCCAAGGTTTTCAGTTTTCAATCATCTGGGTCTTTTCACTTCAATCTTCTGAAGGAAATTTTCAAGAATTTCATCAAGTTGCAGCAGCTGCTTTTTATTTGCATGTCAGTGTAATCCTCAGTGCATTCAGTTTTCAACCATCTGGGTCCTCTCAAATCAGTCTTCTGAAGAAAACCCATATCACAACTTTTTTTAAGAAAGTTTCAAATTCTAGGGTTTGCTGCTTTTTCGATCAGCCATCAGGGTTTTGCAAATCTAATCAACTGGGTCCATTTCTAATCATATTCTGAACAAAACCCAGATGCCAGCTTTTTTTGGGAAAAATTGAAGAAATTAGGGTTTGCTACTTTTTTAGGAAAAATTCAAAATTTTCGAAAACGAACGATCTGGGTTGTCTTGCAACAAAATTCTGAGCAAAACCCATATCTCAGAAAATTTTCAAAAAATTTGTCCGTTGGGGCGAAGAAAAATCAGCATTCTAAAAATAGAAGTTGCTCAAGACTTGTCTGAAGCTAGGCGAGTTTACAGTCATTCTTCAAGTTTTCTGAAATGGAGTACACTCCCAATGTTTTCAAGACTGAATAAGCTCTCTATCATGATTACATCAAAATCGCTGAGACAGACTTGCATCACATCAAGCTGGTGTTCGATCTACACGCCTTGGAGAGCGCAGGCAACACCTCAATTAGGAACTTGGGACATTCTGGACTCCTCGCAATAGCATCTATTCCTATAGCAGTTCAGAGTCTTGAGTTCATAATCGCTTGCATCAAGCATTACAACCCGGCTACTAGGGAGATCTAGTCAGCGAATGGCAGATTGATTTGCAGTCTGAAGCTTGATATGATCGAGAAGTGTTTTTCCATTCCTCCATGGCCTGAAAGCGTAACTCTCTCAAAGGGAAAATGTGAAAGGATATGGGACATGCATAAAGACAAATATAGTAAGAAGATTGCGCAAAGGTGGATGAAAGAAAAGCATAAGACTCTGCCAAAGAACGTCGGGCGAGGAGAGTTTAAGGACGAGATTGCCATCATTATCACCTTGCTCAACAGGGTAACTGGCTCAGAAGATGCCACCAAGTTTCAACCTTGGATGTTTTACGCCATACCCCACATCATGAAGAAAACCGAGTTCTATGATTGGCCTACCTTGATCAGTGACAGCATACATCAACAGATAACAAAATACTTCCAATTTCATGTATTCCATATGGTGTCGTACCTAGTCTACCTGGTGGCCTATCAAGGTCAATTAAGAGGGTTGAACACCGAGGGATCGTTGAGTGTACAACACATATATAACTACTATCCCCAGTTGGAGTTCACGAAGTCCCTACATCACTATAAGAGAGTGAATGAGGCTTTTTTGATGTACAATGTGCGGGACCTGGACAATGAGTTGCATGTCCGTATATCTTCAGTTGCCAGGGCAACGATGGCGGAGTGGGCTGATTGGTTTATACAGTTTCCCACTTTCACCTATCTCAGGGTCTATGGCTATTCAGGTGCCCCACTCATGTTACCAAGGTATCCGTCAGATGAGGTCGTCTTCATGGAATTCTTAAGGCAAGCCCACGATGTCCACACAGTCTTGAGGAATAGAAGGAAACCCTCTCTTCATTTTCCATTAGGGTTGGGTATATACACATGTAGGATTGCCACAAATGTAAAGACAATGGGAGATGAGTTAGATAAACTCGGCCTCAAGTCTTATAGCGAGAGACGATCATTTGATCCTCATGGTGTCTACGCTAGCCGACTTGAGAAGAACTATGATCATATAGCCGCACTTGAAGATTTTTGGGCTAATTGTACAGATGAGTTCGAGGTGCGGAGGCGTAGTTACAGCAGGCTCACTCTCCACCAAATGAAAGACTGCTTAAATGAAGACATAGAAGGGTTATCAGATGATGACGAGGATGTGCTTCTCCCGATGTATACTCAAAAGCGGATAGAAGATCAGTGCCTTTCACAAGTCAACTGGGCTAATAAGAAATCCCTTTCAGTAGAAGACAGGACAAGACAAGTCCTTGAGCATAGTAAGGTTTTCCTAATCCTTAATAGAAGAACTCCATTCCAGTAGCAGAGCCGCCAAGGACAATTCCCTCTTCCTCCAGAGCACAGTCAAAAGGGAAGGGTAAAAGTTAGTCTCAAGAAGGCGTCAAAGGTAATAGATCAAATAAAAATATAAGAAGGTTGGATTTCTCAGGCATAGTCATACAGGAGCAGCCTACAGTTGATACATAAACTCCTCCTGACGAGCCCGTACCTCAGAAAGAAGCAGAGGAGCCGCCTTCAACACATGTTTCTGTACCTTTGACAAGCTCTTCACCGATTCACATTGACCTTGATATTGAAGATGATGAAGAGATTGCAGTAGCACCTCCTAAGGAAGTTAGTAAAGATACTACTGTGTCTTGGCTTGAGAACTCCTTAGGAAGGGTAAGAAGAAGGCCTTCATATCAGGTGAGTGTTGATGATCTCGATAACATCTATCAGGAACCTCCTAAGAAGAAAGCAAAGAAGCAAGTTCACTTTGATAGGAATCCTGATAACGAGATAGTCATGGAGACTGCATTGCCCCCAGAAGGCAAGAACAGGGATGAGGTGAATATGGATGACTTCGTCATGGTCAAGGCTAATCTCGGTAGAAATACCAGACATGCAGATTTGAGTCTCTTCAGAGTTGTGTCCAAAAACCTTCAGGAAAGAGTACTCAAGGATGGAGAAGACAAGGCAGCCCTCAAGGCTGAAAATCAGCAACTCAGGCTTTTCATTTCTAACCTTGTCCATGGTTCTTTACATGTAACCTAGTTGCTGCCCCAGATTTTAGAGACACTAGCTGATCATCAACAGTTAAGGCAACTGGTCATTTATGGGAAAGAAACTCAAGAGTGGATCGAGAGTTTCATTGTCAGAGGAAGGGAGATCTTGGCACGAATGTTCCAGTTAAGAGAAAATGCTCATGAGCTACGTCAAGGTATCCAAGGATTTGAACAAACACTGGCTGAAGTTAGACCAAGGCATGAGATCATCATTGCTAATTTAGACACAGCCTATGGTTCAGCAGTTTCAAAAGAACACAAGAGACAAATCCTTGCTTGGAGGGAGCGTCATGTTTTCAAAGTTAAAACCTATGAGAGGATATCTGAAGAATTCATTGCCTACAGACAAAGGGTGATTGAAGCTCTCCTTTTCATCAGTGAGTTCATCACAGAGATTCCTTCTCGGTGTAGTCTTGAAGATGGTTCCTACATCGGGCTTGATGAAGTGCAAGATCAATTCCAGAGTGTTGTTCATAGTTGCAATTTAGTTGGCGGAAGGATAGGTCATATCTCAATGATGTCAGCAAAGTTTGAGAAAGCGGCCAATGAGGTCGAAGATTTCCTGAGATCTGTTGCAGATGTTGAAGATATTCTAGAAAAGCAGTGTTTTGCTATTGAGGGCATAGATGCACCAAACCGGGACATAGTTTCTAATTTTCTAGCGGATGTGATCGAGCTTTAAAGCAGCTTTCTTCTAGAAGCTTTCTTTCCCACTTTCTTTCTATTCTTGGAATAATTCTTATCCATTCTTTGAGAAGAGAAAGAAGATAAAATGTAATAGTTGGCGTTTCCCGCTTTTTCTACTTTCTAGGGTTTTAGATGTTATCTTCTTTCTAGATTTAGTAATAAAGCTTGCTTGCTGAGCAAGCCCTAGATTGTGAAAGCAAGAAGATTTTAGGGTTCCCTACTCCTCTGCTTGTCTATAAATAAGAGCCTTTGCTCATTAGTTTTTTTAACCATGCTAGTGATAACAAAACGCTGAGCCTATTGTGCCTTCTATTTGTTATTCGAGTGTTGTTCAATTGTGTTGTGATAAGCAAATTGTTGAGCCTCTTTAGCCAACAAGGAGTTAGTGTGATTGCTGTTCTCGAAGTGAAGAGCAAGCTGCAAGCTTCTTTCTGTTCCAGGCATGTTAGAAGTGAGTTTGTTCTAGAAATTTGAGTAATAAAATCATGAGCCTCCTTTGCCTTGATATAACATCTCAAGTTTCCGTTATTTGTGTTCTACTTTTATGATCTTGATTTCAACTTACATTGAAGTGTGTAGGTGTTTGTTGAGAGATAGTTTATTGAAGTATTTTGTCAGAAAATCTACCTTGTCCATTTCTAGTTTCTCTTGCTCTGCTATACTTGAGAAGCCAGAAACGTCTTTAGTTTAAGTTAGTCATAGTTGAAGTTCTTAAAATCAGAAAATCTCAGCTGCGGCGTTTGTGTTTAATAAACCTTGTGCTCTAAGCTGATCAAAAAGATAGGCAACTTAGTTTTAGTTTACTTTCTTTCAAACACCATCAGCAAGAGGGAGCTTCCCCTCCTAATTTGAAGAGCAGTTTATCTGTGCATAGTTGTCCGTTTCAAATACGCATTCCAGAGGTGCGAATTTAAACGCCAACACACAACATAACTAATGACAAAGAGTTGTTAAATGTGAAGTAGTAAATGATGATCTAATGTAATGGATATCTTTTTCCTTGTCTTATAGGTGTTGATGTCTCGAGCAAAGGAAATGAAGTACGAGTTCAAGGGTGTAACATCATCATCCAAAATTCACTCAACATGGGGGAACATCTTTGACATAGATCTTGGACATATATACATGGAGGATTTTAGACAAATGATGCGAAGCACAAATGCCACAAGTTGAGCAAAAAGAATGGCGAAGAATGGGATCATCCAATTTGGAGGATTTCCTACCTTAGTCCAATGCGTAATATTGGTGATGACTTGTGCAAAGGTTTATCATGTAGGAATGTAATATCCCCGATAGGAGATTTCTACTTGATTTAGTTCCAATCAACACAAATGTCTAGATATATTACAAGATCAAATCTAATACAACAAATATTATTCTCAATATAACTAGAAAATGGATAAGAATTCCCTTTGAAAGTGAACAACCACAATAATCGATTTACTCATTATTAAATGTGAATTCAACTTACAAGCAATTCAGGCTTTACTAGATCTTCTAGAAAACCCACAATAGTATTATTATCAAGAAATGAACATATTGACAACAATGGGTGCTAAAGAAGCCATCACGTATTAAACAAAACCTAGGCATTAAGGAAGTTGCTTATCACTCAATCAAACAAGTGCTGTAGAAGCCACCCAAACAACAGGTCGTTGAAACTCAAGTGCAATCCCTATGTGAGACTAGTTTAGGGGTTTTCATCCACTAATTAGCTATGGAAATTAGGGGGTTTCCACCCTACAATTTCCAATGATATATGAATAGGGTGTCTGATCTTTTTGAGTGAAATAAATGGATAAACAAGTATGCCTTCTCTTGAATCTCATCTAGATTAAATATGCAAAATTCAAATTCTTTTTCTTTCCCTCCAAAATACATCTACACACAATCCTTGGTTGACACCACTTTAAAAATGATCAGCTTGTTATATAACACTTGCAGCCCCATAATGTGGGTGCCCAATTTAAACACTTACATTTCCCTATGTTACTTCCCTAAGCCCATGGGAAATGAAAAATGGGCTTATGGGTCAATTTGAAATCATATTGGAAAAGGGGACATGATAGTCCTCCCTCCCCAAGATTGCTTGCCCTCAAGCAATTCAAATTTGGATGCTTCAGGATTTCGGCTCCTTCCCATGTAGCATCTTCAATTGGGAAATCCTTCCACCTCACCAAATACTCACAATGGTTTTGTTCCCCAACTTTCTTTCTTGAGTATTCATGATAGCTTTTGGTATTAGATTGAGTCTTCCTTCATCATTTAAAAGGTGGCTAGTCTTTGGATGGTACAATGTGCTGTCCCAATGCCTTTTTAAGGCAAGACACATGAAAGATGTTGTGGATTTTGCTATTCTCGGGTAGCTCTAGTTCATAGGCTACTTCCACTTTTCTTATAATCTAGGTATGTTGAAGATGATCATTAAGGGATTTCAATACCTCGACTCTTCTTGATCATATCTGTCGGTTTGGGCACCTTATTTTTTGTGATTTCAAGACTCACAAAGGTTAGAGCATTGTATCCATACAAAGCCATAAATGGTGATATACCTATGGACATATGGTAGGTGTTATAAGAATGTTCTCCCAAATATGGCCACTTGATCCAAGTTGTTTATTACCTTGAAACATACTTTATTAGGTACTCTTCAATCATGGTTGCTAGAAGACTAGTGCTGGTATTGGTACGAGTATTGGTATATCTATTTTTGAAAAATAGATGGGGTTACTTGGAGACACAATTCAAAAAAATAATTTAATAATTTGCTAACATTAAAACTAAAAATACCATGACAACAAAGTTGAAAGAGTGGTCCTTGAAAGATGCCAATGCTACTCTTTTGGAGTGATCTAAGTCTCCACTTGCTTTGTGGGACCAAAACTAATATTAAAACAATTAAAATTAAAAATACTGTGGATTTATGTCGTCCTAAATTGAAGATATTATGATTTTTTATGAAATGCCCCCTTGATTGTATATAGTTTTTAGCACACAATTTGTCTAAGCATGATGGGCATATGATATATGTTTATTTATCTTTGTTTCTTTCAAAATTTTTAATTTCTAGGCTATGATTGTGAAACCAACTTTTACTGCACGAGTTTGAATGCCACGATCATGGAAAGTGGATGGGATTTTGAAATTTAATTACATATAGAAATGCCCAATCTTGCGTAGCGTCACATCTACTCAAAATGTTGCAAAAAGATCTCGTGTGACATGTATTAGTTTTTTTGGTGTATGACGAAGGGTTTTTTTGGGCCTTTTTTTGTTTAACTGCAAACTGATGGAAACGTCGGCGGGACATTTCCTGCAAGTAGGGATGTTTCGGCACACATTTCTAGTATGGGAAACTTGTCCTAGTCCCTGAGATGCGTCCTAGGGGGTCGGAGACACATCTCCCTACAACACTGTCTTCCATTTATTAACAATTTTAGTTTTCCCATCTGTCTAGGGTTGATAACTCATGCTAGGGATGAGCTTTGTTTTTGGAAAACAAAACAAGTTTTGCCAAAAGTGACTCGAAAAATTGCTATTGCAGTCACTAATAATGTTCTTAGGTAACCCATGTAATGTGAAAACCTCCTTGATAAATAAATCAACAATTTGGGAACGTTTGAAATAAGAGGATATGGCATTAAAATGCACATACTTGGTGAGTCTGTCCACCACAACAAAGATGCAATAATTACCATTTATCTTGGGCAACCAAGTGATAAAGTCCATAGATATTTCCCATTTTTGCTTAGGAATGGGTAATGGTTGAAGTAGGCCTACGAGATAGACTTGTTTTGTGAAATGATCAACCCTCTTTATTTTTTTTTTGTTTTTTCCACTTTGCTGCTTGCTGTTTAAGAGTTTCATGAAGTGTTTTGCATTACTTGTGTAGGGTTTACATTTGCATTTGAATATTTAAAGTTGTGCATAAACAAAATATGATATGAAGAGAAATAAGAAATAGAAAGAGCACCTTCAGAAAGCTATGATATTCTGATTTCTTTTCAACAATATTTCAGTCATACAATAAAACATCAATATCAGATTTTGGGCTTAATCAGACCTGGAAAGTAGTGTCTATCAGCAATATGAAGGGCTTCAAGAAGGCTACGCTCAACTTTAGTCACCAACCAATGCGCCCAAGCTGGATGACGCCCAAGTACAGCAGAAAGGTCTTCAAGACAAGCAGAAAATAGCACTTTCCAGCTCAATAAAACCATCACCTTCATACCCACATGGCCGTACCACAAGGAGGGGCGATTTTGTACCAAAAATCAAAATCTTCATTAAAAATTCCCATCTTAAGCTTGAAATGGTTGCCCTTGCTAGAGGAACAGATTGGTCAAGTACCCATCTCAATATCTATCTCCATTTTTGACTTATGAGCAAATATGTGGTTCTCTAGTTCAAAATGAAAGCTCTTGAAACTTGCAAAAATCACACCAAACTGAAAGTGAAAGCACACCACACCAAAACCAGCAAACCCACACCAAAAAACCTATTGAAAACCACTCAAAAATATTGATAAATCTCATTTTTGAAGCACCGTTGTGATCTCCAGTTGAAATCACCCAACACCAACCCGAGCAAGGTCTTTCACTGCCGGGGCTAGTCTTAGAATATGAGGTTTGACGTCCCCAAATCCCGTTTTGCAACTCTGGTTTCAAACCAGTAGCATATCCCTGCATTTTCAAACTCTAGCATAAAGAAAAGAGCCTCCAAAAATGACTTTTGTTCAAACTCCAAGTTAGGACGACCAAGCAACCCTAAAATCCACGCCTCTCCTCAAGCTTTTGATTTTAAATTTATTTTTTAATCCTTTGTCTTCAATATCATGGGCGCCCAAGAGGAGAGACATTATAATTTAATATTACCTTTTAAAACAACTTTAAGTTGTTGACCTAGGCATCCATGGTCCCCTTTTTAAGTGACCCCCTTATGACCCCTTTTAATTTTAAAATATAAAGTCACCTTATTTTAGCACACATTCCAAGGCTATTTCAAATATTTTAATTATTTCCTCAAAGAACTTTATCAACTGAATATGCTGCACTAACAAGCCTGACTAGGTCCAAAGTTCCAAAAATAGACTTACTATTTTTAGTAAGAACTAAAATAGTAAGTTACCATCCAAATGCCCAAACTGGAGAATAACTGACATCGCACCAAGGCTCACTGTAGACAGTGAGTATCCAACTAGCCCTGCTAAAAATAGAAAGTCACTCGGCAATGACAAACCCCACTTCCAAACTGGAATCTGAGTCCCTTAACTGAACCACCTAGCCAACAGGAACTTGGAAATGGCTAGAGGTGATGTCCATTGCATAGAGGCTAGGAGGGGACATTACATTTTGCCATGTTTTGTTGGCAAGATGAACATTTCTTAATGCACTTGAGCACATCCTCTTTCATTCCTTTGTAGGAGAGTCTCTCTCTCATTTGTTTGTATGTCTTAAAATACCTTTAATGCCCAACTAATGGAGTATCATGCATGGCTCTTAAAATCTTTTTCTTCACCTTTGATTCTAGGATCAAATATATCCTCTCGTTATGTAGAATTAGGTCTCCCTCCACTTTGAACTTGTCATCTTGTACTCTTCCATCCAATAGCTTGGTAGAAAAATCGTTCTTGGCAGTTGGTATGTTAAAATATGATGGTGGTGACCCAACTAGTGGAGATGTTAGAAATGGAACATAAAATGGGTCTTTGAGATAATGCATTAACAACTACATTATGCCTACCCTTCACATATTCAATAGCAAAATCATATGCATGCAACTTGATTACCCACTTATGTTGTCTTTCATTTAGGTCTTTCTAATTGAGAGAGTACTTAAGACTGTTGTGTTTAGTCTTAACCACAAACTTGCTACACAACAAGTATTGTCTAAACTTCGCTAAGGCATGAATGATTGCTAGCATCTCCTTATCATAAATAGAAACCTTCTTTTATGCTTCTATTAGTTTCCTACTTTTAGAAGCAATGAGATGCTATTGCTACATCAAAACAGCTCCAATACCTTCACTGAAAGCATCACATTCCAACACAAAAGGAAGTGAAAAATTTGGAACAACAAGCATTAGACACAAACTCATTACATTTTTCAATTCGTTAAAAATCTTCTTGGTAGCATATGTCCACTTAAATTCTCGCTTCTTAGTCAGATTTATGAGTGGTCTTATGAGCTGAGAGAATCCTTTTACAAGCCTCTTGTAGTAGCTGCATAATTCTAAGAATACTCTTAATTGTGACAGATTCTTAGGGGGTGGCCAATCTCGAATGGCTTGGATCTTCTATTGGTCCAATTGGACTCCTTGTTCATTGATGACATGTCCCAAATACAAAATCTACTTAAGACCAAACTCAAACTTTGACTATTTGGCAAAGAACGAGTGTTGCTCCAATATGCTCAAGACTTCATCCAAATGCTTTAGGTACTCCCAATAATGAAAACTAAGAATATCATCAAAGAAAACTAAGACAAACTTTATTAATTGCTTGCTAAATACCTTGTTCACTCATGATTGGAAGGTTGTCGGAGCATTAGTCAAGCCAAAGGGCATGACTAGAAACTCAAAGTGTCCATAATAACACCTAAAAGTAGTCTTTTGAAGATCTTCATCCGTCATCCTGATTTGATGGTATCCTGAGCACAAATCAATCTTCAAGAAGTATATAGCTCCATGCAACTTGTTTATCAATTTGTTGATCTTGGGGAAATGATATATTTTCTTGATTGTTTTCTTATTTAATGCTTGATCTTTTTTCTTCACAAGTACTACTGTAGAGGAAAATGGACTAGAACTCGGCCTAATGTGGCCCTTATCCAACAATTCCTTTATTGCCTTCTCTATCTCTTCCTTGTGGATCTTGGGGTGACGGTAGGGAGTGATTATCATTGCTTTTGCACCTGTTTCAAGCTCAATAATGTGCTGGAACCCTTGGTCAGGTGGTAATCTTGGGGGAATGTCCTAAAAATCCTTGCTATGCTTTGTAATGTCCCCTTCTTAGTAGTAGTTCCATCTGATGACCATTAACCTATCTCAGAGGCCCGTAGGCTAGTCGAAAGTGAAAATTAGGGTTTCTTATTTTCTAGGAGGTTTCTTTTGAGCTTTTAGGGGATTGCATGTAGTAGTTTGTAGTGATATTTTTGGGTCTTTCTAGGTTTTCAGAGGGCTTCAGAATGGTATAACATGCATTTTCATCAGATGACATTTTCAAACTTACTATTTTTAGTAAGTTACGACGGTTGCCCGGTTTGTGCTCTAATGGAGTTTGGAGTCACTTACTATTTTAGCAGTATGTTATTTTTAGTAAGTGCTAGTTTTAGCAGTAGTTCAATAGTTCAACAGTGTCTATTTCTGGTAGGGCAAATTATGCAGCGTGTTTCCAACATTCTTGGAGCCTGTTTTTGGAAGATGGCGACTTAAGTTATGATTTAATATTGCCTTTTTGGACCCCAACACCTAGCCTCATGACTTCAAGTTGTTTTTATGTTGGGTTTCTCTTTTGGACGCCACATTGGGAAATATATTTGGTTTTTATAAAGTTTAAAATGTTAAGTCATTTTGGGCGCCCAAAGTCAAGTTGGTCAAATGTGAATTAAAAATGAATATTTTAATCTCCTTCTTGGGCATCCCTTTTGGAGGGAAAAGGTGATTCAAATCTCTAGGTTAGAAAAGCTATATATACAGGACCTTGCCTCTTCTTTTGGCATCCATTACTTATCATAACAAAGTGCTACTGAAATTGTTTCAAAACTCTCGCTTTGGGGTTTGCATACCTCCTAGCCTTCATCAGTTTCGAGTATGAGAGATTGCTCCTAGCTGATTAGAGCTTGCTTCTTCACTCTGAGGTTGCAGATAGAGCTTCATTGGAGATGGCTTCATTCAACGTTTTCTGATTTTGGTGTGGTAGCGAGCTTGCTTTTAGTTTTTGCTCATTTTGGCGTGTTTCCCTTCAATTTCTTGTTGCTGGTTTGTGCTTGGCTGAAGCACGTTTTTGATCATACCTTCAGGAGGAGTTGGGCTATTGTTCTGGGTACTGTTCCTATGCGTTCCTCCATTTTGGGCGCTCCTTTGCTCAAGATTTGGTAATTTTTGGTGTAGTTTGGGATTTTTAGTCAAGGTCGCCCTTCCCTAGAAGGCTGTACCACTTGTTGCTGCTGCCTTGGGATGTGTGCTTATCATTTATGGTTGATTGGAGTGGTTTGTTGGCTTGAGATGGGACGCCTAGCGTCTAGGTCTCCTATGCTTTCAGTTTGAAATCAATCGGAGAAGTATTGAGGGAGATACGGGCATTTTGGTGTCTCTAGGGCTCGCTGGTCTAAGTTTCTGATTGCTGCAATTTCGTATCAGACTTGGTATTTCCTTCATTTTGTCATATTTTCATGTTGGATATCTTTGTATTTTCCTTGGAGGGTATTGTCTAACATTTGGGCTTTCTAGTTGATAAGAATATCTCCATTTCAGTGTATATGTTCTTAATATTGTAACGCTAATTCAGTAGTATTGATCAGCCTTTTACTTTCAGTTTTTTAATTTCCACTCCCGTTGAATAATTGGTTGAGTTTCCTTTTCATTTTTGTTGCTCACTGAAAAGTGGAAGAGGTCGGCTTGTCGCTTGAATGTTACTTTCTTTACTTTCCATTAGCCCGTTGAAAAGTGGAAGAGGTCGGCTTGCCGCCTACCATTTTACATTTCCTCAGTGTGGTTGGCTTGCCGCCATCAGCATTGTAATTTCAGTTATTCCAGTTTATATCTAATGATCCCCTTACATCGTATGCTCTCACCTTGCCCACTCCAGGATTTGGGTGATCCAAAAGTGAAGTGTTGCATTCCAGTTTGCTTATCTTTCATTAAGCTAACATTAACGGGTGAAGTTATTGTGTCAAAATTAAAAAAAACTAAGGGGGATATTTCATGCTTGTCCAAAAATAGCTTGTACATCAATGTGATAAGCATCCTTTGTGCTTATGGATAAGCTTTTAGGTGCAATCAAGCAGTTGGCCACCCAAGCAACTTGTCCTCTTCTGAATGCTCTTTCCATCCTTTCAATACTAATCACTCAAGCTGCTCCATTTTTGATTCCTTTGAGGATTACTTCCTTTCTTTCATTTCGATTCCATAGATTGGTAGTTTTGTGCAAATTCTCCAAGAGATTATAGCCATTTTACTCCAAGTACCATGTTAGTATCTCCCGATCCAACCACTTAGAAATATTCACAGAATGGATGATCTCCAATAGTCATTTGCAGTTGTTGAATTCTTTGTGCACATGGTATGGTGAAACCATTAGCCATGCTCACATTGAATCCTTTGAAATCTTCAACAACTAAGCTCTATTTGCCACAAGGCCTGCATCAATAAAATTGTCAGTCGCCCCACTGTCAATCAAAACAGTGATCCTTTGGATTGCTAGCACTTTGTGAATCTTGAATGGATTGTACCTTTGAGTTATAGACATAGCCACAGGTGTTCCTCCACCTTTGTCTTTGTCTTCATCAAATTTTTCATTTTCCTTCTTAGACTCAATTTCTTCTACTTTCTCATCAGAAAGGACTTCAATATAGTGCACCTACCCTTTGCCAAGGCATTTGTGTCCTTGCTTCCAAGGTTCTTTACAATGGAAATAGAGTTGCTTTCTCCTTAGTTCATTTCAGTTGTCTTCATTTCTTTTTACTAGTGGTAGAAACTTCTATGTGCTTGGCTCTCCTATTTGGAACTTCTTTTGATTTATAGGAGAAACATTAGCATAAGATTATTCTAGGGTAAAGAAGACTCCAAGGTAAGAGCTCTTTTGATTGCACCTCAACAACTCAAATAGTCCTACAAATAGAATTGTGATTCTTCTCCTAGACAAATCAAGGACTTTGACTGTGATTCTCTAAAATTCCCCTATGTAGTGCTCCACCTTCCCATAGTGTTTTAGCTAGGCCAATTCTTGAAAGTGGATCTCTAGATCAACCCAATCAAACCTTTCAATCACTCTTTGGCTAAATTCTTGAAAGTTAGTGATGAGATTACACCCTTGTGTCACAAAGCCATGATGCCACCATTTATGGGCCATCCCTTCTAGGTGCAAAGAAACACACTTGAGAGCTTCTTCTTCATACATTGGATTTAGAGATAAGTAGGTATTGATTTTCTGTATCCTAGCACAGGCTGAACACTTTTGTGTCCCATTAAACATAAGTACAGGAACCTTGCCCAAGCGTTGTTGCAATTCCTTGTTAGCTTGATTTTAAGCTGGCTTCTTATGGGTTTGAGGATCATTTTGGAGTTTGATGCTGCAAAAAGTAATGAATGATAGATCATCCCAAACTTTTGGCTCAAGAGCTTTGTACTTAGCAAAGGGTTGAGAAGTCTTCTATCAACTTTGTTGCTTCTTCTTTCAGTGGGTCTTCTCTTCTTTGTAGGAATTTGGGTTGGAAGGGATTGGGTGAAGAACCAACAATTTGATTAACCCTTGATGCACTTCCCCTTACGATATGTGACTTTGGAGTTATAGGAGCTTTTTGAGCTTGCACAAATTGCACCAACATTGCCATCTTGTCTTTGAGTGTTGGGCCATTTCTTTTTGCCCTGCATCCAAATGATCATTGCATCAAGCATTGCCTAAGCCTTTTCATCCTTTGTCAAATTGTGCCTCTTTTTATCTGCCATCTTATTCCCCCAAATTGCATAAATCCTTGATCCACAAGTTGGTAGGATCAAGGTTTTTATACCACTATAATATCCACGATGGGAGATTTCTACTCGATTTAATTCCAGTCAACACAAATGTCTAGATTTGCTATAGGATCATATCTAATACAACAAACATTATTCTCAATAGAATAGGCAAAATGGATAAGAATTCCTTTTGAAAGTGAACAACAACCACAACAACCAATTTACTCCGTATTATTCAATGTGAATTCAACTTACAATCAATGGGCTTACTAGATCTTCTGGAACACCTACAGTAATATTATTATCAAGAAATGAATAGATTAACAATAATGGCCACTAAAGGAGCCTCCACATATTTAACAAACCCTAGGCGCCAAGGAAGCTGCCTATCATCAAATCTAATAGGCACTATAAAAGCAGCCCAAACAATAGGTTGTTGAAGCTCAAATGCAATTCTCATGTGAGACCGTCAAGACTGGTTCAGGGGTTTTTGTCCACTATCTGGCTGTGGAAATTAGGGGGTTCCCATCCTCCAATCTTCAATGGTAGATGAATAGATGCCCAGTCTATTCAAGTGACATCAATGGATAAATAAACATGCCTTCTCTTGAATCTCGTCTAGATTAAATATGCAATTTTCAATTTTCAATATGCACACAACTTTTGGCCAACACCATTTTGAAAGTGATTAGCTTGTTACATAACACTGCGGCCCCATAATCCGGGTGCCCAATTCAAACACTTACATTTCCCTATGTTACTTCCCTATACTCTGCCAAGGATCTTCCAAGGCTCCTAGCAATAGAAAGGATGGATCCATAGTTGTTAATGAGGGAAAATATATTGAATTAGCAATCACTTCAGCAACCGAGAAAATGGGTGGAAGTTATAAAACTAAGGGAACATCTGCTTATTGCATGCTTGGAAGAAATGGACAAACTCCGTGATCAAGTGAAAGATATGGAATATGAAGATTTGGCATTGATTGAAGATTTGACAAGCCGGTTCTGTGATACTAAAGAAGACTTAAAAGATATCACACAAATGCAGGATGACTTTAGAAAGATCATGTTTTTAGGTTTGGATCAGGAGCCATGTGCCTTTGAGTTGGACACTATGAATAAGATGGTAAAAACAAAAAACATACTCAAACTATATGAAAAGGACATCCCAAAGAGGAAGACAAAGTATGTACTAGCCTTATCTTCTTTGAAACCCATTGCTTCAAGTGTAACTTTATACAAGAACTAGATGAAGATGTAATACATAGAGAAGCTGAGAAGGACAAAGAGATGATTATTGAGGATATTGTGAATACAAATGAAGTAGTAGGTTGAATTTGATGCCAACTTAACTACTAGATCTAGATCCCACCTTTTGTACATTTTGAAATTTTGTTCCAAGATGTCTCAATTGTTAGATCACAACTTTGTTAAACATGTATGGTGGATATAATTGATACTCAAATCTTTTGTATTTGTAAATATTGATTATTGACAAAGGATGAATCCTAGTTGCTAGACTGCAACTAATTTTGGGGGCCTTCATCTGTAAAAGGCCATGAATCGTATTTGTACAAGGTAGATAAATTGTTGATACAAGTGGAATTCTGCAATAAAACTATTTAGAATTTACTTCATGGTTTCTCATACATTAGTGCAATTTTGCTGTTATGAATTTTGAATGCCGTGACTATGCAATGGATGTCATGTTCATGCTACTAGCTGCTTGCTGACTGTAAGTCACCTTTTGTGATAAACTTGAACATTCTTTTCTTCTGATTATAAAGAACATTAAATTGCACCAGAATTGGGTATTTAGTATGTATTTGTTATTAGATTTTCATTGAAGCTTACACTTTCTTTGTAGTGATGTGAGTAATCTAGTTAAGAAAAGAATAGTAAATTCAACATTTGTCTACTTAAATCATTCATTGACTGTAATGAATTTCCAAAATTAGGATCTCTTAAGTTTAGATTTAAGTAAAGCATCAATAAAACTTGAAGATCAGATCGTATGAAAGTGTTCTAGCTAGAAATGCTATAATTAGATTTCAGATCACATAACACTTATTTAGGGTTTGAATGTATAAATTTTGTTATCTTTTGAGATCTAACCCTTTCTTTCAGATTTCAGTATGTAAGGCCTCTTGTTTAACAGCATCGCAATGAACAATGAGTTATCGTACATGTTAAGACCTGACATATAAGGCCTTGGAATAGTCAATTTCTGTTTCAGAATTTGATTTCATTTCAAGAGAGGTGTGACTTCATTAAGAATTCTCATCTATGTTGAAAGTGTCAAACACACACATCAACACCTATCATGGCATTCTCTATCTTTTCCTTCAAGACTTCTTTGTGATATTTAATTTTCTCCTTTCCAATGCTCAACTATAGCTATTTCCTTCTCTTATGGTTTATCTTTTGCTTGAGCTTCTTGAGCTTTCAACTCTGCTCTTCCATTTTCAATGGCCAATTATGCCACATCTGAAGCTAATTTCCTCAAATCTACTACTGTGATCTCTGCTATAATATTCCCTTCCTCTTCAAGAATAAGAGTCACATATTTGACTTTGTTTTGAGGAAATTGTTTCTCACTGCGCACATTGCTTCCTAAAGTTCTTGGCATATGCTTGCATTTGGGCACATAACTCATGATTTTTGTTTTTAATCTAGACTCTCAGTATCTCTGCAATTTCTTCACCATCTCTGTTTTCCTCTTTCTATTTAGTCTCTACGAACTGCAATTTCTCTTTGAGACATTTCTTTGCTTCTTGGCTAACCTCAAACCTCAATTCTGCAATTTTACACACTACTCAGCGTACTATAGATTATTTCTCAGCTACCCAAAAATGGTCTCACTTAATTCTCAGAACACCCTACTTGTCCTTTATTCAATATTTAACCTGTCATGTTGTGACAATGATGGCATGGTCGTGGGTCAAAATGAGCAACCATCAACCACTGAATCGGGCAGAGTGCACACCAAAACATTGGAAGTATAAAACATAAAATTTACAAACAAAGAATGGAAAATATGCAGTTCTCTTTGATTTTGAACTTTTGAAAAACACACCACATGGCTACATTCTATCCTCATTCTCAAAGTACAATTTTGCTCACTAATCCTAACTCAAATTTGGGCCTTTTGGCAATTTCTATTACAAGCTTTGCTTGTTCAATTCCTTGCAAGATTCCCTCATCTTTTCAAGCTGTTTTTTGAGTTCCAACTCCTGAGGTTGCAAAATTCCCTTATAATAGTCCCAAACATCTGGGCTGCAACAGCCTTTGTCTCTAACTTATCTTCATGGTTCTGGTCTATTACTTAAGGGAGAAATAACAAATGAGAAAAATGAAAGAATTCACTTTTTAGTTGTTATAAGATCTTGGTTGTCGAGTGGGATTTTGAGCTATACAAATGGAGATTGATCAAACTGAGCTACATTTTTAAATTTGTCAAATTAAGCTATTTGTTAAATTTCCTAAATTGAGCTGCATGTTAAATTTGTCATCTTTATAAAATGTTCACATATCAAAATTTGATTTGTGGTAGTCCTTCACAGTTGGATGATAACTTTCTGAAGTGTGCATATAATGCCTCATGAGTAGGGTTGATAATAGTGATAAAGGATTTGTTAGTTACCTGGTGATTCCAGTTAGTCCTGATCTGAGCAGGGTTAAATAAGGCTTGTTCCCTTGCACTTCCCTACTTGGTGAGTTTTCCCCAAGATCTGTGAGTTCGGCAGACTTGCTAGTTTTGGTGTGACTTGTGAGTTTTGATTTAGAGACCTGCCCCTCAAAAAAGCACCAAAAAAAATCATGAAAAAGAAAACCTAATGAATTAAACCTAACAGAAAAAACAAAAAACAAACATAAAACACATTAAGTAAACACAAAGGGAAGAACAAAATTACAGCAAGCACACAAGTGATTTTGGAGCAGCAACACACAACAAAAACAGCAAATACAAAACTCAAAACAAGAAACACAGAAACAAAGTGCAAACGGTCAGTTTGTAGCAGCCTGTGGTGCATTTGGATTAGCAAATTTGAATAGATCTGTCTTTTTTTTCTTTTTGTTTTGACCATACCAATTTTTCATTTTTTGCTCTTTCCATTATGGAACAAGAAAAAAATGAAGAGATTTTATTCTCCTCATTTTTCTCTAAGTTTTTTTTGTTCTATAATTAATAATCATTTCCTTCCCCCTGTCTATTTTTTAATCTGTCCTCTATTTTTAATTATGTAGCCTACTTGCAAATCATCATAATATCGGCACAGCAAAGAAAATAACCTTTATTTGAAACATGCCACTCAGGTTGTTAAGAAAGGGAATTGGTTTGCAATTATTGCAATACCAAACTTAGTGAAGGAGACATTAATTACCTAAAATTACACTTTACCTATATTTTTGGTTGAGATTCTTCTTGTGCTTACAATCCCCTCTTGCTGTTGTGAGAGAGGTGTAAGCTTACATAGAAAGCTTTGAGGAAAAACACTTTAGAAAGAGGCAAAGAGAAGAGATGGCAACCATGGGGCAAGTAGGCACATCTAATCTCCCTCCATTCCCTTCAAGTTCAAACACTAGTGTTGACCCTAGGGTTCTGTTGACGTGGTTTTTGAGACCGCACCAACACAGAATAAAGTCTCCCAACGGACGCTCTATCCTCTCTTGAACAAAGTATTCAGCATGCTAAGATTGCGAGTAAGATCATGCTTTCAACTCCAAGGTTCCTTGAGTGCGAATAGGCTCAGTTTGGCTCAATGTGATATTGCTGGTATTTTCAAGGGGACTTACACAATTGTTCGACGGCTAACAACAAACAGTAGACTAAGGGCTTTCGTGTGATTGAAATGATTTGGCAGGTGAGCGCAAGTTTCCTAATTCTAACCGGAAATGAACTGAATTTAAAAGGGTGTAGGGCCTAATAAGTTTATATTCTATTCTAAATGCAGGATATGTGGAGCTTCATTTCAATAGACTTCAACCGGATTTCACCTAGCCTCCGTCGGACAGCCTCAGTAAAATCGGTGCAATCTTCAAGGGAAACAACGAAAGATGTTCAAGTTATAATTTAACATACATACACCATCAGAACGACGCATATAAGTATGTAAACCACAACCGAAGTTAAAAACAAAATAATCTCCAGTCGACCACACAAGGCGACTTATCATCAACAAGCCGCTAGTGGTATGGAATAAAGCGAAGCTATCTCAACAAAACACCACACATCAAAGTAAACTACTTGCATGAAATTAAGCTACTTGGAGTCAAAAGGAAGAAGAGACCTTGCTAGCAATCCATGACAAGACGAATTCCATCATCAATGAAAAGATCTATTATCATGAAAAGTGTTACACAACAATCTCCCAAAAGTTTTCAAAGGGAAAACTTTCTTTCTTCTCCAAATTATGCAAAATGCTCTACAATGCTACACTATCTAGCTCTAATGCTAATGCTCTCTCAGTGTCTACTATTCCAATGTCTAATCTAATGTGTTACAAATGAGGGGGACTCCCCCTTTATATAGCTAGCCAAGTCCCAAAAGGCGGCTAGGGTTACAATCAATAGAGTGGCGAATCGTGCCACCTCGACCCTAAATAATATTGCCCTAAAACGCCCGCAGGAGGAGAGTGGGGTAATAAATCGCCATAATGTCCACCATCATCCTTCTAGAAGATTCCATTTGTAGACGCGTTCACACTGTTCCGATCTTCTTTCTTGGCGTTGTTCTTTGATTTCTTCCACTTGAGGGTCTTCATCTTCGTCACTTTGAGTTATACTAAGTCTTAACACTTAGCCATTTTCTTGCAAATTTTCCTCCCTCGAGATTGAAACTCATCCTCATCGTGCTTCCACTTCAAGTCATCGTGCTCTGGCCTCCACGCTCATCCTGCAAAACAAGCAAGCATTAGAACACTTCATAATATAAATTCAACTCACTTACCAGGATTCCCACGTTCATCGCTTCCGGTAGCCAACTTCACGTTCAAATTCTTCATGCCTTAGCCAAATTTTCAATCCATCCTGTACTTCGCCTGGCGCACTTCACTCTGGTATTTTCTCCAACTCGGGCTCGAGGACAAATGCTTTCATCAGGAACTCGATCAAAAATCATCTAGACAATCATTTTCAGGCTCATCTGCCAAGGCGAATTTTTATCTTGTAAACACATTTTATTCCTTGCCTTAGAAAATTTTCAAATTTTCCCTTAGGAAAATTCATCAACCTGGTGCCCCTTTAAAATCTTCATCCCAAAATTCTCGACAAGCTGTGGAAGACCTTAAAATCAACTCCTCATCGATAAACTTCAATACCCAGAAGAAAATTTTCTCCAGAACGCATCGAACTCATGGGTGCACAACGAACGGGTTCATTTAATTTTCTTGAATTTTGAACCTTAGAAAATATTCTTTCAACAATTTTGTTCTCGTTCTTCGATCCCCTCTGAGAATTTTGCTCTGACTTGGAAAATTTTTATCAATCTTGTGGAGCTAGCATTCACTGACTTTACCTCAGGCGACTCATCTGTGCTTCAAGAAAAATTCCATCACCTCTCCAGACTTAAGCATTTTTCTAAGGGAGAAAATATTTTGTGCCTTAGAAATTTTTGAATCACTTCGAAAAACTTGCCTTAGAAAATTTTACATCCAACTCGACCAATTTTGCCTGTGAAAATATCAACTTCACTTAGAAAATTTTTTCTCATAGAGGTGCCCGACACATTTTATTTTCTAGCCACCACTTCGTATTTCACTTCACACTTGAAAAATATTTTTGGAGCTCCAATGCCTTAGCAATATTTTCTTTCTCTTCACTTAACATCTTAGGCGCATTTTACACTTGCTAGAAGACTTCACTTTCAACGCCTAGCAATTTCTTTCACCTCACAATATTTTCTAGCACATTCCACCTTGAGCGCATACCACTTAGAGAAATTTGAAACCACGTCTAGCATATTATCCTCCCTTGAAAGACACTTAAATTTCCACGCCATGCCTAGCAATATCTTCTATTAAGTTCCCAACGCCTAGCATTAACTTTGTATTCACCACGCCATGAAGTATTTTTTCACTTTATTTACCTTCTTTCACTCCATTCACTTACCTTTTACCACATAAACTTGGGCGCATTTCTATGTAGGTGGAGGATGACTCTTCGTATTCCACCTTTTGTCCTCACTTGAGCTTGTTTGGGCGCATTTCTCCCCTTGAGGAGGACGAAACTTGTTGACTGGTTGACTTTCTTGGTTTTGGGCGCATTTTACATGCCTAGGAGGATGAAAATCTGCAACGCCACCTCCCTTGGAATATTCCCCCTTTTGTTTTTGTCTTTACTTGCCCTTATTTGGGCGCATTTCATGCATGAAGGAGGATAAAGTTTGAAATGCCCCTTTGACCTTGTTGACTCCTTCCTTAGCTTGAGCGCATTTCTCATGGTGAGGTGGATGAAAATTTTTATACTTAGAAATTTTCCTTGACTTGCTTATGAGGTGGGCGCATTTCAGCATGTGTGGAGGATGACACATTTCCAAGGGCCAGCCTTGACTTGTTGACTTCTAAACATGGGCGCAAATAGCATGGTGAGGTGGATGAGATTCTAACGCCTTAGACCTCTTGTTGGGCGCATTTGCTACATGAGAAGGATGGGCGCAAATGGAGGGTGGTGGAGGATATCTCCATGCCTTAGAAATTTTTTTTTCTCATCAACCTCTTAGAGTGGGCGCATTTAGGCTAGGGAGCAGGATGAAGTTTTAACTTAGAATTTTTTTAGCATGCAAACTCTCAAGGTAGGCGCATTTTGCCTAGGCAGGTGGATGAAAAGGCGTTGACCTTCTTTGACTTTCCCCAGTTTAGGCGCATTTTGGCCTGTGTGAAGGACGAGCCCAACACTTAAAGAAATTTCGAGACCTCCAGCTGAGATGGGCGCATTTTCAAGGAAGTGAAGGATGAAGTTCCAGACTTAGCCATTTTTCTCGTCCTTGCCAGCTTCTCATACCCTGCTATTTATAGTAAACCTTCTCATTTTTGCACTTCTGAAGATTGGATCAACTTGAAATTTTGAACGTAGCATCCTTATAGCTTCATTGACCTGTCAACACTGCCGTTTTTAGCTGACCTGCTATTTTTAGCCCGCTTCTGAAGGTGGTTTACTATAAATAGTAACCTCATGTTTCTGATAGCTCCCATGCTCCGATCGAGTTGAAATTTGGATGAGGCGCTCCTCACCACGTGACCTGTTGGCTGACATTGACGCATGCAACTGATTTACTATTTTTAGCCAGTTTCCAAATTGACTTACTATAAATAGTAAGTGCTCCGTTTGACTTGAAATTTCACCAGCAGATAGCCTGAAGGACGCTGATCGCAGTGGTTTACACCGGTTTTTGCAAATTTTGACTTTTGATGCCTATTTTTAGGCTCCGAAGTTGGAAACCCTAATTCGCTCTGCATGCGTATCAAAAGATCTCTGTTTGTCTACGTTTCTGTGGCACTGCGATCAGCTCATGATTCTGAACTGCTGGGAGGCGGCTGCCGGGACATACCTGCTAAAAATAGCAAGTTCCTTACTGAGTGGTTATCTTCATTTGCATGTCACACCATCGCGAAGCTCTCGAAAAACCCATCAGGAATCACCTGACATGCAAAAGAAACCCTGACATGCAAACCCTAAAAATAGCCTCGGAAGGCTGAATTCTGAAAGTAGTCGTCTCGTCTTGCATGTTACATCATCGCAAAGGTCTCGAAAAACCCAGAAGGAATATGCCAACATGCAAAGGAAAACTCTGCATCTGCACCCTGAAATTAGCCCCGGAAGCTGGACTGCTAAAAATAGTAAGTTGTCCGTTTTCGCTCAAATTTAACCTGTGAGTAGCTTGATATGCTCTGAATGCCGTGTGACTGTCGGAATCTCAAAATAGCTGACAAATTGCCTACAATTGCACGCTTACTAAAAATAGTAAGTACTCGGATTTTGATGAAAATTTGCTGAGAAACCTGCTGGATGTCTGCTGACAACAACATTAAGTTCAATTTTCAATTTTCTCACCCTATTCGACCTCAAATTGGTTGGAAAGACTCAAAACCCTAATTTCAGACTTGGCCAAATTTCACTCGTTCAAGTTCAAAGACGGGAACGTCCCCGGAAGGCAGACCATAGAAAAGAGATAGACAGAGAGAGAGAGAGAAAAGAACCAAAGCCAAAAAGACGAGAATGGAGCAAAAATTAGGGGTCCCCATCTGAATGGGGCGATGTGTGAAAAAGGTCACAACAGGTTCATAGATCATAATTGAATTCCCATATTATACCATGAAATTCTCCAAGTCCCCAACCATCCCTTTAGAGCATAGGTTCGAATAGAGGCAAACACAAAGCGATAAGTAGTGAAGCTGGAGATTTTGATTCTATTGTACAATTCCATTTCACATGGCTAGGTAAGATTTGATTTTTGTTTAAAAATGTGATCTTTGATTTATTTATTTTTCCTTGTTTTTAAAAGTTAATGCTATTTTTATTTTAGAATACTAATTTAGTGGATGCTATTGTTGTTGTTGAGGAGTGGTTCAAAGGCCCCAATGATGAAGCAACCCAATTTTGCATGTAAGAAGGTGGAAGTTGTGAGTTCCATAATTGATGGACTATGTGAGATATGGGGGAAGAAGGGTTACTTTAGCATGTCTAATGGTTGGAAAAAATGAATAATATGATGTTGAATTTCCTTGTTTCTTCTTTAGGCAGAATGGTTTTCTTAAATTCCATTGATACTTCAAGAAAGGTTAAAATTCTAGAAATTCAATGCTAGATTTTAAAGGAAGTTTTAACTTTTAGCCAAAGTGGGTGGCTTCAATGTTTTGCAGGTAATTATAGACAATGCAATAAATTATGTTGCTACAAGTAGGCTTCTCATGGAGAGACATCCATCTGTTTTTCGGATTCCCTATTTGACACATTACTTTGAACATATGTTGGAGGATCCTCACAAACATCTTTGGGATAAACCTATTGTTGACCACGATTGCAATATTTGCAAATATATACAACAATGATGCTTTGGTTCTTGACCTAATGTTTAAACATACAAAGGAGGAGTATTTGGCTTGTCTTGGTATTATCCACTTTATAATCAATACTATTGTGTTGTAGTCTTTGCTTCAATTGAAGGCTACTTTGAAGCATATGTTTGCTAGTGAGAAATGGTCCCAATCTTCATACTTGAGAAGCAATGTCAGATTTGATGTTATGGGCTGGGTCTTTGATGAGAATTTCTTTTTGCTTCCAAAGTAGGAAATTGTAGAGGCAAATTCTTTATTCCATTTTTGCCTATTTTCCTAGTTTTATGTTCTCTTCTTGAATCTTAATACTTATATGTGGTATATTTTTAATAGGTCACAAAACCTTTAGTTAGCTTCCGTGTTGCTGATGGGGAGAACTGAAGAGTAGGAATTGGGTGTTGTCCAGTGGTACATGTATTAGTTATTTTCTGTGGTTGATGGAAGATAATAGATTCACATATATTTGACAACAAAGACATAGAAAATAGAGTTGATGTATGAAATATTCCTAGCCAATTTTTTTCAAATTTTCAATTACAATAAGTAGAGCAATACACAGTCGTTAGGGTTAGCTCTAAACGAAACGATGCTGAAGCAACTCTAACCAGAATGTACACCAGGATCCCGATGTGGGCAAGGTGTGAGCATTGGTCAGAGGATCTTAATGCTGAAACAGAGCTGGAAGGAACTCTAACCAAGAATGGCGCCAAGTGATGGCGAGCATATGGTCAGAGGATCTTAACGCTGATACAAGAACTCTAACCAAGAAATGCGTCGGCGAACGACGAGCATGTGGTCAGAGGATCCCTACCATCTAATACGCTGAAAGCAAACTCAACACCAAGTATGTGCTACCCAATCCATTATGGAAATGAGGCGACCATATGGCGGAGATAAAGAAATACAATTGCGATTACAGAATGTAAAGATGAGCATTACAAATCATGATAAAGCAAGATTAAAGAACTGCTGTCAGTACTACTGTCAGCTTACAATATGAAGAAAATTCGCCTGCCAAAAGCATATGAGTATAACAGATTAGCATTACATCATATAAAAGAACTCTCCTTTGCTTAATCAAAGATGCCAAGGCCAATAACTTCTCTCAGAGACCAAAATGATAATTCTGATTTTCAACAGATCTGCACTTTAAATTAATAACCAGCAACTTATCACCATACTTAAATGATCTTATCTCCCTCACAACTCATCCAATTGACATGAAATGAAGTGCAATAGACCCTAATGATGGAGGCGACCAAGATAGGATACTGAAAACTGATCAAAAGACCCCAACTTAAATATGCACAAATTCCAAGACAAAAGCAAATGGTACGGCCCAGCAAGAGGGCGATTTCTCTTTAAAAATTCAATGCTTCTCTAAAAAATCTGATACTTACAGAAAAGGTTCGCCCTTCACAGACAGAGAGATCTAAACAATACCCAGAATGAATCTTTTTGTATTTTTTGACTTATGAGTAAAAACAACAATCTGCTATGGAGAAAATGCAATTCCTAAATCTCTCTAATATGCATAAAACTGATCTACAATGCCACACACTGACTACAATGCACAAATCCCAGTACAAATCACTCAAACTACACTATCTCACCACTAGTCGCTATCTTTCAAGCGAGAAGCAATGCCAAGCTAGGAGGCTTACATTCCTCGAAGCAATCCCAAAGCCAATCCGGCAGCATAACATAACTGTAGACAAAAGATAATCCAAATGAGAACCAATGGCTTCCTTTTATAATTTCCAGTTGACCCTTCTCGAAACCCTAATCTTCTTTTTTGAGTCAAACCCTAATTCTCCAATAGATGGAGTCCCACTTTCCCAAGCAATACTTGACTTTTTATTATAAACTTTATCTCTTCCTTGAAGTTGGCGTCCAACTTATGCTTGGATTAAATCTTTTTATAAAAAATATAATTAATTCCCTCAATGAAGCGCCCACCCATAAAGAACATCTTTTAAAACAACTTAAAGTGAAGTTGCAAGGCCAAGGGGAAGTCAATGTTAAAATATAACATTAAAACATGACTTAATTAAAATAGTTTGAACTTATCTCTCCAATTATGCCCCAAAGCCAAAAATGAGTAAGCCAACTGATCTGTCTGAAGTAGAAAGCCGACCGTGCCAAAGCCAACAGGACCACTGCCAAAAATAGAATTTACTAAAAATAGTAAATTCCTGAAGATGCTCAGAATGCCAAGAAAAACATATCACTGCGAAGCTCTCTGAAAACCTAGAAAGAATCCGCCATTGAATCAACCAACCTCAAGCAAGAGCATCCTTCAAAACATGAAACCCTAATTTCACCTTTCGAATAGCCTACGGGTCTCCGGAATAGGCCAACGGTCAACTGGAAAGATCATGCTCGAGAAGGGGACATTACAATGTATCTCTAATTAATGTCCAAATTGTTTAATTGTAGATGCCAAATGCTGTAGTTACTGTTAAAAATTGTGGTATCCCGCTTATGAATCTTGCCTACCCAGTCCAATACAAAATACGGTAAGTAGTGTTTGCCTTTTAATTTTTCCAGTTTACTCTTCATGTCAAGTTTTTTATCCATACTAGAATTTTAGGAGAAAAAGCATGTCTTTTCCAATTTTAGTTGCTACATATGACAGTGACTCCTTGTGATATGTTTAATTATTAGATAATGATTGGTTAACTGTTGAAGATGGCTTGTAAAACCTTAATTTCCTAAATCATTTAGCTCTAAGATAGGATGCATTTGTGTAAGCCAAGATTTTATTGGTTTGATGGTTGAAGTGTTCAACAAAAGAAACAGTGACAAGGAATCTGGGAATGTTTTAAAACAAAAAGGTGCCCCTTACTTGAAAAGGTATGTTAACAAATTTCAGATAGAATATACCAAAGTATCATTATGTACTGAAGAGTAGGAATTGGGTGTTGTCCAATGGTGCATGCATTAGTTCGGGTTTTGAACGACAGAGCGATCCCATTGTAGTCAGCGAGTCGCGGGTTCTGGGAACTTCACAACCTCCAACAAGAGGTTTTGAAGTTCGGTTTTTTAGCGATATAGCAACTTGGATGCCGATGGATGTGGGGACCACTTGGAGCGATTGGGGCCTTAATTGGTGGGAGTTAGTCATGTCGGTAGAAGCTTCCAAGAAGTCTCCGCGATAGCCCGATGTCTTGCTTTGGTCACTCGTCGGTGTGACTCAGTGGTATCGCTGGGACTTTGTGTTGGGTCTCATCGATGGAATGGAGTGGTGAACGTGTTGAAGACTCTTGTTGATGGGACAATGCTTCATCGGTAGGACTCCGTAGGTGGTTCCCTCGATGGACCAATATGATGATGGTTGACGTTGCGACTTGTGTAGAGTGTCTTAGTGGGACCCGATAGGATGGTGGATCGTGATGATGACCAACAGGTGGTGATGATGTGGAGGATAGATGGCATGTGGGCCCATGTGCTTGGTGAACTCCGGTGAGACGTTAATGAATGTCTCTTTGATTGGGCGGCATGGTGTTAGGTGGATAACCTTAAGTTCGACGATGGAGATTTGTTTGATTGCTTATTCGACGACCAGAATTGGATGTTGGATGATGGCATGTAGCTCGAGGTGGAAACCCTAATGGGGTACGGTAGTTGTACAGTCAAAGGACGTAGAGCATTGGTCAATCTAGCCATGCAGGTTGAGGTTACCAGGTGCATGCAGGCCGAGAGGTTGGATGCAGGCTGAGAGGTTGGGTGCAGGCCGAGAGGCTAGGTAGCCGAGAGAGAGATGAATCTCGCAGAAGGTGAAGGATGAGTGGCTGTGTGACAGAGAGGCCAAGAGGCCGATGGTCGAGTTGTGAGGCTGTGTAGTTGAAAGAGATGTCTCTCACTGAGAGAGGAAAGCTCGAAGTAGGGTTATGCTGCTAGATATTCTCCATAATGGAACAAGATGTAAACTTTGTAAAGGAAAGTGAGCCTGATATTGTATTGTAGCTGTATTTTGTTGTTGAATAATACAATCGTGATCTGGGCTTTTGGAGTGGGGTTTTTTTACTTGTAAGGGTTTTCCCCACGTATATCTGAGTGTTCATGTCTTATTTCTCATCTTTCATGTTTGTTGGTTTTGTTTACTAAATCTGTTAATGATGTTGAAACTGGTTGTTTTGCATGAGTTTCTCTCAAAAGGATTAATGTGGGAAATGAACTATGTTTGATTCTGCTTTATGGCATAGTAGTGCGTGTCTTTTATTGAAGGCACTATTGATCTCAAATGCCCTTTCTGAGATGACCGATATTTCCCAACAAGTGGTATCAGAGCCTTCTTCTGGGATGTGTTTCTTCCTAGTGTGTTGTTGGTTCTGAGTATTCCTTCTGTGAAGATTTCTTAGTCTGTCAGGCTTGAGGAAATCTTGAGGAATTGATCGATGTATTGATCCTTTGGTGAGTTTAAGTTTCTGAGACAACACACATCATGAAAGATGGTGAAGATGGAGAAATTGGAACTAGTCATATTGGCATGTTGTGATATGAGGTTCCTAGTTGATAGCTGTTTAACCCTGATGCATGGCGTGGAATATTTTGCTTCGTGGTTGTGTTGCACCAAAAGCTTCCATATTGGGCTTGAAAGGTAATGAAAGATTTTCAAATCATGAAAATTCATGTAAATGCCTAATTTTGGTGCAATTTAAACAAATCTTCACAATTGAACTAATATCAAAATATGGGTAAGTCTAACCATGCAAAGCAACTTACAATCAACAAGCTACAAATGGTATGAACTAGAGATCTATCAAATATATTCACAAGTTTCATCATCATTATACCTGAACTTTATCTAACATTGAAGAAAAGGAACCATGCAAACACAAGAAATCCATGAGTGAAACAACACAATTCAATTCTTTGCTTGTATTAATCTCAAAATGCCTAGTTACAACAAGTATAGTTCAACAACCTTTACAATGAGGAAAAAACTGCCTTTTATAGGCAAGCACAACAAAACCCATGGCAAAATCAATGGTGGAGATTATCTCAACACCAAGGGCCACGGTTATATTTGCATTTAATATTTGGAGAGCGTTAAATATTTGCTACATATTCATCATCCATCTCCAACAAAATTTTGTTACAACTCTCCTAGGGATATATAAAAGTACATTATATTATATCCCCTTATTAAATTACTTTTACAACATCCCAAGAAATCTGGGGCACAAGTTCCCAAAAATGCTACTTTATAATATATCGAAAAATCAGCTAGTTGGTGCATCACAAAAAGCTGTCATCAATGGCACTTCTTGCTTTTGATTTTTCCTTGATAGCGAACTTCACAAAAGCTGTTAAAACTAGAGTGACTTCTTTATTGGGTGGGCCGACAGCAGCATGAATTTTGTAACATTGGACATTGTAGTGGTCGATCAGCTGATGATGAAAAGCCATCCAAGCAACCTTCTAACTGACAAAACTTTGTATCTTCACTAAAATTTTTGCAACCTAGTCCATGTAATCTATAGATAACTCATTTGTGGACTCCCTGTGGATTAAGAACTTTCATTGCTGCTTTAGAGTTGCTTGTTCATTTCTTTGGTGAAGTCTACTTCAGACTTTGTCAACTCTTTCAAAAATTGGCCACAGGAAGCCAAGACTTCTTTTATTTGAGCATCAATTTCGCTCACTTCTTGCTTAGTTTGCATAATTATTTCCCTGTGGAACTTTAGAGAAGGTATCTAGTAGTGAGGCTCAATTTTTTCCTTGCTCAAGATACCTTCTTTGACCAAAACTTTGTTTGGGAGCTTTTGAATGGCCTTGAGTTTGGGAAACACCAAATTGTGATACTTCTCATTGCTGCTGCAATCTTTTGCCAATTTGTCTACTTTTTTTAGAATGAGGAAATTATTATGCACTTGGATAGCAACATCAATTGCTTTATTCCCACTATCAAAAATATGCCCAAGGCAATTTTGGGTGGATTGGGCCCCATCCCATGATCTCATCTTCTGCATCTTGTCCACATTGTCCTTTGACAAGACTATTGGAGTTATTGTTTTCTCGAGCTTTCTCTAAATCGAAGTTACCAAATGTTTGATGAAGGTGGTAAGCTCGACCACTTGAGACTTCAACTCAACTTTTGTTGCCTCATCTTTATTCATTCTTTGTACAATGTTGGAAATAGACCCCTACAAATCATCAATTTCCTGAGCTCTGTTGGAAGGACCAAGGTTGATGGTGGAGATGTTGAATTCCTCAGGCAATATATTCTTGTTGTCCTTGTCCATCGTAGGAGTGGCTACATGTAGGACTCTAGAACCGAAGGGATCCTTGGTCATATGAGACTTTATTTTAGCTTTCTTCTTCTCCTTAGGCTTCTCAATTCTACTTAAAATAGCCTCTAGACTAAGCTCAGGAACATCTATTATTGGCTTCTTATTTTTAAGTTGCCCTTCCAGACATGAAGGGGGCATAGTCTTATCAATGGATTTTGTCCGAGGAGAAAAGGTCTCCTTTTGAATGTTCTCTACATTTACATATTTCTCTTTCCCAATTGCTTGTTTTGTCTCAGGCTCAAGATTATTGACATCCTCTGCGAGCTTCTCTTCTTCCGAGGGCCTCTCTTGTTGAGGAGAGATTGACACATCTTCCACGAAAGTTAAGCCCACCATACTTTCTTCTTCTTTCTTTTGCAAGTGTTCCAACACTTTGTCTACATTTTCCATGTCGAGAGGCTCAAACGTTTCTTGTGAAGAGGGAGGAGGTGTATCTTTTGCCAATTGATTCAACAAAGACCTGTTGACCTGTGATAATACCATGGTGACTACCTCCTTGGGCATATGGGAAAGGTGAGCTATAAAGGATTGTGGAAGGTCAAGAGAAGTAGGAGGAAGAGAAGTGGATGGAATGGTGGAAGAGATGGTGGACATGGTGAATTGGGGAGATGGAATGGATGCAGAAGAAGGATGAGAGGCAAGAGAATGATTAGGGGAAGAATCAATGGTGATGGGGGAAATAGAGGAGGTGGGGATGGTATTGGTTATATCCACAGAGATCAATGGGAGGAGGTGAAGCGGAAATGGTAAGAGGAATGGTGGACGTGGGAGAAGTTGGGGAAACATGAGGAGAAGGTGGAGGAACAAAAATGGAAGGTGTTGGAATACGTTTGTCGTTGTGCCAAAAACTCAACCTGTTAATGCCCAATACAAATGCCAAAGATAAATGGATCCATGGGAGGTAGTTAGTCCATGTCATGAATCTGAAGGGAGACGCTGGCGATTAGTCCACTATCCAACAATCCCCCTCAGTGTCACTCGAGGGGATTCAAACTCACAACCATTTGTTGGTATACGTTTTCCGTTGCACCAAAAGATCAACCTGTTAACGCCCGATACAAACGCCAAAGATAAATACATCCATGGGAGGTGGTTAGTCCATGTCATGAATCTGAAGCGAGACGTTGGCAATTAGTCCAATAGAAGGGGTTGGTGATGGAGAGGAATCTTTCTGACACTTAGTGATTGGCTCAACCGAGACTGCCCTAGCCCTCCTAGTTCTTTTAGATTGAGGCTTACTTCCCTCTGCTGTTCCAACCTTTCTCTTGTATTGTCTAGGGCTGGCAATAGGTTGTCTCTTTTCTCCTTTAGTCCTTTTGGCCTTTCCCTTTTCCTTGGAAGAAGTCCTTGCTTCTTCTCTAGCAGATTCTTTACTCATCTTAGCTTCTTCACCATCTTGCTCGTCTTCGTTAGAAGAATCTTGTTCTTCATCTATCTTTTCAAATGCCAGCTCTACTCCTTGTGGCATAAGAGCAAAATTTTGGGCTTCTACCCATTTCTTGGTTCTTCTCAAAACTGACCTGGTTATAACATCAAGGTTTGTAACCACCTCTTCCGCCCAATCAGGGAGTGGAATTGGCTTATCGACCACTTCATTATATTCATCCTCTTGAACTTGGTTGGGAATAACGGGGAGACAAAGGGTTCTGATATACTCTACGGTGGCCCTGGAGTAGGTTCTCTTCTTGACCTCTAAATCATCCTAGCTATTGGCCCAAAAATCCTCAATATCTAGCTTGTGTTTGTATTGCCAACCCACTAATTTCTTCATCTTACTATAGGTGTCAAAATGCCTTCTGAGATTGTGGAAGTTGAAGCCAAATGATTGTATCTCCACATTCAAATATTTAGTTGATTGAGTTGAGGGACAAGCATATATTCCTCTCCTAATATCCAAAAGATAGGGTGCCCCTTCTCCGTGCTTGTCTTTCAATAACTTGTTTGAGGTGCAGAGTTGCCTTGTCATCTCCAACATCACAATCTTATCAATGGGATACTTGGGTAGTTTTTATGGAGCCCCTGAGAAACCCTCCATTCTGAAGCAAGTGAACTTGGTGAATTGGATAAACCAATACCCAAAAAATTTAAGCATTTGGCTGAGGAGGAGAGTCTTCTGTTCAAACCCCCCTGTAGAGTTCTGACTATGAACATTACAAAAGCATCATTCACTCTCTTGTGATGATTCTTTGCATTTTGTATTTATATCTAAGGGTAGCAATCATGGACCTTAAATTTGTTGGGACTAGTGCCAATAGGGCCTAAACATGTCAATCCTCTGTATTTGAATTTTTTGGAAAGGATATACACAATGTAGGAAGTCATGAAGAACATCCCAATTTTATTTACAATGGAAAATTGCTAATGAAGGTTGTCATTGATCATCTGAGCCCAATGGAACTTCTTGGTTCCCCTCAAGATCTCCTCTACATAATAAAACATCCAATTTTCAAATGTAGATGTTGAACTGATTCCCATTATTTTGCTTAAATGATTGGCCAAGTCATTGACCTCAGTGATGAAATCACTTCTTTAGAAGAACTTAGGCAACTTATGGGATAAAGACTTGGGGTGTTTCATCCACAATTCATTTACAAGATTCATGCATGCACTTGGCCTCTCGTCAAATAGTCCTGTGGCTTATTCTTGTTAGACACACAAATATTGAGGGGGGTGTGAATCAATATTTAATAATTTTTATGTTAAACTATTGCATTCATAGCACCACCAAAACATAATCAATAGCAATGCAAGCAATGAACACATCCGCACATGAAAACACCAGATTTATGTGTAAACCCGTAAGGGCAAAACCATGGTGAGACTAGCTTCTTGGAACTACTTCTCAAATCCAGCCTCACAAAAATAATGTAGAACTTACAATAGCAAGCACCAACCCATAGGATTATAACCCAAAAAGGGAGACACCAATCCCCTTGAATTCTAATTTGTAGGCTCCAACCTACAAGAGACACCAATCCCCTCAGACTCAACTTCAACGCAACCACTGAGCACCAACTCAAATCAAAGAGGCTCCAACCTCACATTATAGAAGGAATATAAATTTGCTTTCAAACAACTTGCTCTACATCAATAGGCGAACAAATACTATATCTGTGTGGACATGATATTACAATTTCGCTCAACACACACTTAACTTTTCTTCTCAACACACATCGCACACACTCACACCCTTCATCCACCTATTGTTTGCATGAATGATCAACAATATATATCCATTCCACTTTGTTATAAACATCTTCATGTTGACCTAGAACCTTTTAACAACATCTGCAACTAGCCATGTCAACCAAGGATAAACCCTAAATTCAAAATGATATGAAACATGTAGTTGGCTTGACCCCAAATTGAATGCATTATCGTAGGAGTAAGGTGATGCCATGCGCTTCCTACCATGAGCTTAATTGGTCCCATTTCATCTTCACACGCTTCCTCCAGCTAGCACACGTTTCCTTTCTTTGGCACAAGCTCTCAACCATCTTTCACATTTATTCAGGAATTACAATCTTCATTTTGTCATTTCTAGATGCTTCAATAGAAATCCAAATCTTCTGAAGCTTGAAACTAACATACATTTTGAGTAGCTTTACTTATCTTCCGAAATGCAAGCACTAATTATGAACAATGGTAGAATGTGGTACCAAAAACAATGGCATTTCAGTATAGTACATATTCTGCTTCTGAGCAACAAGCCTCATAACTCTACCACAAACACTTCTAGACTCCTGCAAATGTAGAAGTTCAAGAACTGTTGATTCAGGTATATATCCAAACTTCCTATGTTGCTTTTGACAATAATGATAACATTAACATCTACAACTGACATTCCATCTTGACATTTATAACAGTTCATCAATCTTCTCACCTTTGACATCAATGACAACACTATGTCCAATAGTTCTTTGGTAGTCAAGGACATGGTGGAGAAGTTTGGGATACCAAAAGTTTGTGCAATAGAAACATAAAGGTCTGCCAACACTCTCCCATTGGTCGCTATTATCTTCCTTGAATCCTTATGATAGTGCTCTCTACACTCCATTATTAGTATTGGACATTGTACTGAGGCAGGGAAGCCAACAACTTGGTCAATCCCACTTTTGAACTCTTTCTTGCATGGTCGGTTTGGTTGACCTCAAAGATCTTTTCTCTAAATTCTTCAATATCCATGTGTCCCAACTAAAGGTAATCTTGGTAGGAGGATGCACACCTTTGAATTCAAACTTCATCTTTGTTGTCTTATGCATGGAATCTACAAAAGAAACCCTAAATGAGCAAACTATTGCAAGTATGAAGGTGTTGTCATTGATGTCAATAGGATGTCTACTGATTGTTGCTGTCATTGATGTCAACTATGTGTTAAGGAAGTTGTTGCATGATGAAGATGTTGAGGATATTGAGAAAATTGTGAAAAAGAGAAGAACAGGTTGTTGCAGGTTGTGCATGTGTAGTTGAGATATTGAGGTAGTGTTGTGAGTACATGGAGCTATCTTTTTGTTGCAGTGTTTGAAGATGAATTGGAATGAAGTAATGAGTTGAGATGATGTCTTTGGTACTTCGTTTCCAAGTGCTTTTGAGAAAATTTGATAAACAGAGTAAACAGTCTTGTGCAAGTGGTCAGAATGTGCTTCGGTATTGTGCTCCATGTTTCTTCTGTGTTGATGCTAAGCCTGTGTAGAGCTGGAATGTTGTTCAAAGTTGTTAGAGGTTGCTATATTTAGAATTTGGGTTTCTGGATCATTGTACAGTGTGAGATATTTCACCAGTGTGTGAACCAGTTTTTCAGTGATGTTTTCTGTGGCCTTGGAGAAATGTATTTGCTCTGCGTTTCTCTGTTGTTTTGCTTCAGGTTGTGCAGATTTGGGAAGTTGCTTATAATGTTTGTATCTTTTAGATTTCAAGATTTCATTTGATTCGGTACAATAAAGAGTGGGTTTCATATGTCAGTGTGCGTATAAGGTTTACCAGTTGTCCTGAGCTGAAGTATTTGTATGATGCAAGTTTGGGTGAAATGGTTGATGGATCTCAAGTATTTCAAAGATTATTCGAGATCGTGTTCAAGTGACTTTTGTTGTCTAGAACTTTTAGATTGATTTAAGGAAGTGTGTACTTAATAATTATGGTGTTTAGCACGGGAATTGGTCAACCTTGTGTTAACACTACATGAAAGGCTTGTGAAAGCGTGTTGAGGTGTGTTTGGATCTATTTGGGTCCTAATTAAGGATTTATGTAGGCCATCTTCGTTCCTATCCACTGCGGGAATGTTTGGGTGCCAACCTATTTTGAATTTGTAAGTGTAACAGACAGTTGCCAACATTGGAGAAGGTTTTCAAGGTTGAGGTTAATATAAATGTGTAATGTTGACGTGGGATGCAAGAAAGAAGTAAGATAGATGTGAGATCGATGCGAGTGATGTGTGTAATGCGAATTTGAGTAGAGCAGTGCAAACTTCAAGTGTTTGGATTCTTGAAAGCAGTGAGCTGAAGTTGTGCGAAATCATTCAAGTAAGGCTACGAGATTGTTGGAGCATTGTTGCATTGAGAAAGTGTTCTCTATGTAACATTTCTCTTCTATCTTCTTGTATTTATTTCTATGGCAGTGTGCCCTGGCTGTGAGCCTTTCTGGATAGTGTGTCCTATTCTGGCATTGAGCTCTTTTGTACTAGTTTTGCTATTACTTATATTGTGAGCTAATCCTCATTGTGTTTTTTACCTTATTGGGTTTTCCATGTAAATTTGGTGTTCTCTTGTGTATGGTGTTGTTATTTCAGTTTCTGTTATCTGCATTTCATGTTTAATCTCATTAACAGAACAAGGGTTTGATGAATGCATGTGGATCTGATTACTGTTGAGGGTTTTGATGTTTTAATTTGCTACAACTGATTCACCCCCCTGCCCTCTCCCCTTCTTCCTCTCAAACTACTTAAATGGATCTTCTAAATAAATGATTATAAATCTTAGAATTATCATGTATAAATGTAATTTGATACCCCTAGAAATGATACAACAATTAATTTTCAAGGATAGTCAATTTTAACATATACCATTTCATTACAAAAATTCAAGGCAAAGAGAACCTTGCAGGAAAACTCAAAGCACTCAACCTTTGCTGAAATAAGACCCACTCTCAACCTTCCAGAGATTTGATACACCTTCGACCTTGCCAAAAAATCATGTGGGAAAACTAGAGAGACACAAACAAGGTCGAGTATGCTCTTAATCTCCGCAAAGCCTAGTTTTGCAGAAAAATGACCAGAATTCGACCTTGTGGGGAATGCATACGTCCTTGACTCAGTAATCACTTTTGCGAAGAAATGATGTAGAAAAAACCTTGCGGGGAAACCTAGAGGATCAAGATGAGGTTGAGCACCCCTTGAAACTTTGCAATCATATCGAAGATAACAAAATTTACCTTTGCAAAAAAAAGGACCAAACCTTTCTTTGGGGGGAATTGACTCTAGGTAAAATTACCATTAAATTTCTGTAAAACTTGTGTCCATGAAGAAAATGAAAACTTTTAAGATTAATTGTGGAAAATCGAAAGGTACGTATATAAGGTCGAAAGACCGCTAGATTTGTGCATTGATGAATCTTTGCAAGACAGAAAAACGGCTAAATTCACTCTTTGCGGAAATAGGACTTAGGTCAGAGAACCATTAAAATTCTGCAAAATTAAAGCTTTGCAAGGAACATAAAGAATCAAGGTCAAAATGCAAAAAATTGAGGGGGGTGCAGATAAGGTCAAATGACCACTAGGTTTGTGCATCGACAAATTTTCACAAACTGAGGAATGATTTGCACCACGTGGAGAAAACTATGCGACTCGACTTGGGACGAATTTGTAAAATGTTATGCACCACCCAAAACCTTGCAAATTGGGATTATAACTCAATGCATTGCGTGGAGGTTTGAGACATTAAATGTCTAGCCATCGAGTGATAACCTATTGCTTGAGAATGGTCCTGCGGATCTCTGCAAAACCTGAATGAACCCTAGAAAGATCACGACACACCGTTGCTCTAATAGATTTGCCTATCCAAACCTAGGCTTCACTTGGATGTTTTAAACTTGTGTTGTGAACACATTGATATTGAGAGAGGGGGGTGAATCAGAATCAAATAATCTTTTACTTTTCAAAACTTAACCAATCACAATTAAAACCATTCAAGTAAGATCTAGCAATTTGGAACACGTGGAAACCCTTTCGGGAAAAAACCACAACACAATATTGCATATATATTATAGTTTAATCTTCTTCTTGTTGTAGGCTCCAACCTACTATCAAAGTCTCAAATTTCTATACCAATTGAGCTCCAACTCAACAAGAGACTCCAACCTTTACTTGATAAGCTACAACCTATTGGAGGCTCCAACCCCCCCACACACAAAACTGAGCTTCAACCCAACAAAAAGGCTCCAACCTCAATTTGATAGGCTCCAACTTATTTATCCTTTGATGGCTGACATAGTTTACTTCTCCACAAGATCTTTCTCTCACAAAACTGATTACATCCTTCACACAATCCTGATCTAAACGTAAATCTGATCTAGCCACGATTCTGATTCACACATAAATTTGATACACCCAAATCTGATCCATGCTTTAGATGACAATCTTCCTTCCCAATAATCTGCCTTCTATCAAATGGTTATTCTGTTAGATCTTTATAAAGTCAGCATATACTCCCTTTAGATTTGCACAAATTTCTTATCAAGTTTGCATGTATCTTTGTACATTTCTCTTATCAAACAACTTATATCTCTTCATGAATGATTGCACATGTTTTTCATAAAAGACAACATTAATTCCTCAATACACATCTGAATTACTCTTCATAATTTTCTGCCTTTTCTTTTTCAATCTGCTCTTCACTTAGATATTTTCATTTAATTGCTTGTCTACAAAACAAATCTTCTCTTGCCTTTTGTATTTTCTCAAAACAAGAGACAGACATACCTTTTCATAGACACATCTCCTCAAATGAAGTCATTGTCCTTTCAAAAAGTCGTTGCTTTTTACATCTTACTTGCCTTCCTTCATAAAGCAGATTACTAACATGCTTTTATATTTAATCAACTTGTTTGTCTTAAATGCATGGCACTCCATGTATGAAGGTCGCCCATAAATAGGAGAGTCGGTCTATATATTATTTCTTGTAAATCACACCTTTCTTATGTAATCGTCCCTCTTTAACGGATTTGTCTTATATATAAATTTTGTTTTATTATTTATATCAATAAGACCTCTTTTATTTTTGTCTTATAGCAGATCACAAAGGGCTGCGAATTTATTTAATCTGAATAAGACAAGGTTCCAAATATTTATCAAACCACTTCATCTAATCTGAATAAGACAATTTTGTCTTATTATAGTTTTGTCCTTGTATGTTTTTTGTCTTATATGATTTTTCTGCATTTTGTCATCTCTTAATCGCTGTATATTAATTTCTTTACTTAGACGCCACCTTTCCATACTCTATGTTGCTTTACTCTATGAACAGTTCATATGCCACTTATTGAAAATGATGGCACGATAAGTTTGCTGTACAATCATTGTACCAAATGTTTCATAGCAGGCCATATCTTTCTTCATATAGATCATGTACTTAGTTGAGAGGAAAATGACTCTCTTAGTTAAGCATTTGGTGAGCATACTCGTGGAGATCATCTATAACATGTTCTTTGCTTTCACTATGCCTTCCTGCAACATTTCCTTCAGGACAAACATAAGGGAATGTTGTTTTGAATAAACTGCCATAAGGACACTCTCCAAGCTCACGAAGATCCTTTTCAATAGAGACAACATGAAATATGTAGAATGCAACATTGATGCCTACCTAATAGATACTTCCCTCAATGACATTCTTGACATCAATTCTCCTTTGACATAAATGATAACAACAATCTCACCTTTGACATCAATGACAACATTTCCAACTTGCCGATGAGGGCACAAGATTGGAACCCTAGGTCATGGGGATGTCCTAACCCTAATTGCAAGGTTGGAAATGGTGGAAGAAAACATGATGGCCTCCCAATTTATACTAATGCAAACTTTATTTCAAGGAGAGCCGACATGCTTTACAAAAAAATTCAAATATTAAATGCTCATTAAATAACCCTTGGAACCCACTACCTTAACTAGGCGATCAAAGAAAGCATGCTTAAAGAAAATGAGGGCACATGAAAAACTAGAAGTATCATTAAAATCTGAAGGTAGATAATCGGGAAGCTTTGAAAATCATGATATTGGATGAAATAGGGTTGCAATGGAGCTCCATAGCATCAACATGGCTCTTCAATTGTTGCAAATGACTCAAAATCGAGCCGAAAACATTTAAATACCCCTGGCCAACCACCCTCATTAATGCTTTGTAGGACAGGGTGGCGAGCACTATCTTGTGAAAATCCAACACTCACTCAATCTTTGTGGAAATTTGGCCCCTCCTCGACCTTGGCTGAGTTGTGGCCAAATCCGCGCAAATGTAGATTTTGCGGGAAATCAAGATCTCTTCGACAATGCGGAGAATCAAGGGTCGTCCAACTAGGGTCAAAATCTCCGTAAACCCCTTAAACATGAACTTGGAAGGCAAAAGCAACTGAAACCAAAACATGGAAGCACCCAAAAGGGAAACTAGCCTAGATCAGACTAACCTAAAACACAAAAAGCAAGAAAAACCAAGGAAAAGAAAAAAGGGGTTCTCATTTGACTTAAAATGTTTTGATAACTTAATCTGATGATCAAATCTGAACTTCACTCTACTGTATCTTACTAAGAATTCCAAGTATTGACTGAGCATTACAATGGCTAAACAAGTTGTTGTCAACCCAAACTCCACTATTGATTTTCATCATAGCATATCTTCAGAAATACAATGCAATCATGACCAATATTACATCACAAACATCATACGAATGTCATTTCACACTGTGAACTGTTTATTAACAGATTGCAATATGACTAAAATCTAAATGTGATAGGACTCCATTACAATAACAATGAATGCATAAATCATGTGACTCAAAACTGAAGCTAAACATTCACACTGAACTGAAAGCACTGAGCATACTCAGGTATACATTTCTAAGCCTCAAAAGACAATTTCTGAGTACTAAAAGTACTGATTTTCTAAGAGATTAACACTCAGATTTTACCAGCATTTAACCGGCAGCCATTAATGACTGTACAGTACTGATTTTTTCAGTTAATACTACCATCCACTGACTATAACAGCATACATCTCTAATCAGAGCCTCAGACTGGAACCAAAATTACATTCTTTTTCATGCTAGCTGTCTATAACAGCAGATTCAGAGACTCTCGACAGAAGTGTGGTATTACATTCAATAAAATCAGAAATAACATAGCATGATGGACAAGCTCAGACCTGGAATATATGGTGCCTTGAGCCATAGTGACTTGAAACTGCTTCCAACCACCCAGAACTTCTAGAAGTCAGCGCACCATCCTCCAGAACTATTCTATCATTCGTTCTACAGGGCAAGAATACTCCAGTTTCCAATGTAGCTGCAGGTGGGAACCACACGCATGGAAGGAAGGAAAGTATGAGTACAAAAGCAAGCACACAGGTCTGGTAATTCTGAATGTCCTCCACAGGACCCTGAGATTGAAACTAAGAGCTCATTGGATGCACAAGATAGTCACTCTTCTTCAGAGATGAATGCGTCCTCCTTATGAGGCTCCTAAGCCCCAAGTATGACCAGGTTATAGCTCAGAATGGACAGAGAGTTCAGCGCCTAGGGTTTGATGAACAGTACGACCCTTAGAAATGTATTCCAGTGATAAATGCAACAATTTACTATTGATTGAAACTCAGAAAGTGTGCCGCCTAGATTACCTCAAAGATTCACATTCAACTTCAATACCCTGCACAACTCCTTGTCTGAATATAATCGTTAAACTCCATTTTTATCTCCAATGAAGACCCACAAAATTGCTTTAATCACCCAAGTAGGAAATCTGGATGATCTCCTCCACAAACCCAGCTAGGGTGGATCTCTCACCACCGAAACCAATGCTAAAGATGAGGGTTTCTGTCCTCAACCAGCTGTAGACGATAAACTGGAAGCAATCCAACAGTCTCCTTAAGTAGTCAAATCCATCATAACCAAATGAGAGCCGAAAAGCAGAATAAATAGAAGTGGAGGGAGAAATTAGGGCAACCTCCAATTTGAATCATTTTCCCTCCAAAAACCCAACGCCCTTTCTAGCCTTTTAATATTTTTTGCTTTATACATTAAAACATTATCAAATATTCCTCAAGGGAGGCATCCCTTCTCAAAAGGAAACTATTTCGTTTTATTCAGCCTTCTAAAAAAATGTTAAGTTATCTCATTAGGCATCAAGTACTTTTCGATGACCACCTACCCCCTCACTTAAGTTATAAAGTTATTTTATAAAAATCACTTAAGTGATTGCTAAAAAGCAAATATTAAATAATCCAACTTTAGGCTCTCCAACGCCACTATAGAAATAACATTGCTGAGAACACTATGGGCCTGAGACTAGTTTCCTGAAATAGACTTACTATAAATAACAACTTCTAAAAATAGTAAGTACTCACCAAATATCAAACTGGCACAAACATTAAAGCTCATTAGACAACTTCCGCACTGCCTAAACAGGAAACCCTACACTACATTGCCATTAGGACTAGTTACTGAATATAGTACTTACTAAAAATAGTGTGTCAGAACTAGACTAGCCCAAAGAAGGACATCGAAAATGGGGACATTATAGTCTACCCTTCCCAAAGATTGCTTGTCCTCAAGCAATGCCAGTACAACCATGCAACCAAGAATTTGTAGCACCATTTGCTCACAACACTTTCTTGCCGGGTACCAACACAAGAGACCTCCTGAAAACCTCCTGAAATGAGTGTAATCAAATACTACATAGACTGGATAAACTCCTCAAAAGAATTCCCTTCAAGGGAACCAAACTGATGTGCCACAAGAGTAAACTTTGGAAATTAACATTGGCTCTCTCATCCCAAATGGTCGCTGAACTACAACATAGTGTGATCCTCAGGTTTCAAGTTAGTCTTAGAAAAGAACCACCATGCTTATGCTGCACCACACTGATCATAACTGTCAAACCAATGTGCCCAAACTGCACTTCCCTATCTATACTAGACCCCCAAAGAATACAAATCTTCATAGTCCATACTGAAATATTGAAAATGATTGAAGTCAATGCCATGAAAAATATACTGCCAAAAAAACTTAGAGAAGACAACATCAACAAACTTGCTACCAATCACGATCTTGGGTAGCATATAAAACACCCTGCTCAACCATAAGAAATAAACCTCGATATGACACCTCATGATGCCCCAAATACGAAGCAAGTCAATCATTGCTATATCTCTGAAATCAGTCAACTAGGAGATGCCTCTATTGTTGCAAACCATAATCATAACATCAACACTCAACCTCCAAGTGTCAAAAGAAAGGTTCCGAACACACCAACACACCCAAACCACTGCAATCATCCAAACATCTTCTAAAATAATGCATATCATCTCCATGAAGTAAATGCAGTAAGCATCACTCACCAAAGTGGAAGCAATAAATGAACGAATTGTGTCCGGAAAAACACTTACAGCCAACTGCCCCAAAGCCTGCCCAAACGCAAAATCAATTTTCTCATCAAAAGATTTCACCATAACCAACGAAAAAAGTAAGGGCAGCAGTAATCAAACTGAAATCCTACTGAAAACATAGGAGATGAATACGGAGGTAGCAACAAAATCATCTCCTAGGATCAAATCATCACTGCCATCCAGGCTCAACCATGAACTCCTCAACTATTGAACTTAAGGAACCATCCAACTCGTCTACAGATTTGAATCCGAAGTCATATGCAGGCTGATCAGAAAGTGGGCAACAATACTAATATTGGAAGTTGCCCCACTACTCCAATCCTAAGACAACACTTCATGACCTTGGATCAAGAAGCATCACCAACCTTTGAATCCCCTAAGGAAAGAAGCCCTGTCTTTGGAGTTTTTATTCCTTTAGAATAATCTTGGGAGTTGCACCTGGTCTTGATTACGGTCCACTTAAAGGCAGGTTGTGTCGATAGGTGTATGTTGAGAGGGGTGCTAAGTTCATCATTACAGTAATCCCATTGATATCTCTAGACCACGACTTGTTAGGAAGTTTATTAAGATATCACATAAAATAAGGGAAAAACATAATTTTTTAATCTATTATAGGAAATTCGAATCAACCAGTTTAAGCTACTTGGTAAAAAAACTTTATGGAGAACACTCTTAATCTTAAGATAAGTTATCATTAATCTTTATCTATACCTTTTTAGATGTCAAGTGAATGCAAGATCATGATGGGTCAAATAGTGACGATAGGAAAAAAAAATCTTTTGCAAATAGTCATAATTGTGAAATTAATGTTTGATTTTTTAATTGGTTCAGGTAAAAAATACATTTTTCTTTGATAAAAACCAAGCAAAATAGTATAACAAATATATAATTTGTAAAACACATAACAAATATTCGATTTGTAAACTACAAAATGGATATTTGTTTTGTGGTTCAAAACTGATATCTGTTTTGTGGTACAATGGTTATCCATTATTTATTGAAAACACATATTTGTTTTGGGTCACATACAATTATATATTTACAAGCTATATGTATAAAATATAAAAATATATAATATTATATAATTTATATTATAAAATATTATTTATATATTATAAAATATTATTTATATAATTTATAATATTATATTATTATATGTTATTTATATATTGTTATATAGAAAATAATATTATTAATGCATATATTATTATTATTATATATTACTATGATATATATTATTATTTATTATTTATATTATATATTATTATAATATATTATTTATATGAAACATGATAGACAAGTTGAACGAATATCTAGATGGATATTTGTTCTTCTACATAACAGATATTTGTTTTCTTTTGCTGTAAATGAAAAAAAAAATGGTTTTAGAAAAAGCGACTTGCAGGCGACGACAGAGGAGGTAGACTATGCAAAAACAATTAGATATCCAAACCTCACAAACAGATATCCAATTTGTACCCTTGGATTTTGGTACTTCAATAGGTGAGGTAAGTTCATTTTTGAGGTTTTTTGAGTTTTTTCATTTTTTTTAGTTTTATCAAAATTAATTGAGAGTTTTAGTATAAATTAGGTTTTTATTTATAAATTGTAGTAATTAGTTAATTTTTTTTTTTAATTTGTAAGTTTTGAATTTGCAATATGATAGAGGAAGTTGGAAACCCAAACCTTGCCCCACAAATCCCTTCCCCACCAAACCCTCCTTCAATTGAGGGCCTAATTGACTTAAATATCACTAAATTGAAGAACATTGTGAAAATATACCATGGATACCCTCGATTGTCTTCAATGACAACTACATTAAAGGGAATTATTGTTCATGTTAAAACCCTTACAAGCCAACACAAGTCATTTGAAGAGTGGTGAGGATCCAAGAGGCAAGAATACTCAAATGACTTGTCATATGATCAAATTACAAAACTAGACATATCCAAAGCTCAAGTAGCGCAACATTTTGTAAATCCTAAAACTAGATTACCCATTGATGTAAGTAAGCCCAAATTTTTCATTAAATGGTGCACACATGAAGGTATCACAATTTTTTTTTGGTATTGTTAGTGAATGGTTTTTGATAAACCACCCAACAACAATTTTGATGTCCCTTAATAATTAATCCACAAAATATATGCAAAGTTTGTTTTAGGAAGGCATGTTAACTATTTTGACTTAAAAAATTTCCAAGGAGTAGGTAGAGGAATGCCTTAAGATAGATTGGGGCATTGTGACAAATGCAAGGTCCATATATTCCCCCTCCTATTCCTTCTCCACCTCCAATAGCACGCCTAGTTATTGTTGTAGATGCAACAGTGCAGAGCCTCAATGCCATACTCTTTGATTGACCATTTGATTACACATACTTCTCAAATCTTCTAGATGCATGACATGGATGCTCCTGCTCAATTGGTTGATGTTGGTGGATTGCCCTTGTTTACACATATTTGTGTGCAATCATTTGTGTTGAGACCTTCTTAGAGAGACTAGTGAGCCACCCCTAAACACATTTGAATATGATATCCATGGTACGACACCTACATGAGATGAGCCAACATCAAAGGCAAGAACACCTATGGAGGCATCAAAGGAAAGAATAAAAGGAGAGCCATCAAGGGTTAGATAGGAGGAGGGCCAATTATTTGTATAGGTAAAACTTAAATTTATTTCATAGTGCATTTTATTTAAAATTAATATAAAAATATATGTACTAATATATATTTAAGTTGGATAATAGTTGATGACGGAGTATGAACTCAAAGTTCTGCTTATTGATTTTGGCCTAGAATTGACAATATAATTTTTTGTACATGTTTAACTTTTTTTATTGCATGCATATCATTTAAATTGTGATTAATTAAATATATTAATTTATGTCTTGATCTTATTTTACTTTGTAGTGTTATCCAAATATAAATGGGGTGACACCTTTGCTAATATATTATAGTAGAACATTTGACCATCCTAATAGATTGTCATTCACAAAATGAGTTTAAGAGAAATCACAAAGAGTCGAGGTAATTGAATTAATAGTTTAAAAAAATTATAGAACTTATTGTAGTGATTTACATGCTAATTTTCAATATATTATGATTATATGTACATACAAATTGTCTTACATTGTCATTTTTTATATAGGAAGTTATAGTTGGTTCCTCCATGATGAGTCCTCAAACAATGGAAAAAACCTCATCGGTGGTATATGTTTTTTGTATTAGATATAAATTTATGTTTAGTAATCTAGACTTTTAATTTACAGATCTAATGTCCTTTTATTGTACACGTTTCCTTCTTTGTTAATGATTATGTATTAATTTATATCAATTTCATTTTACTTGTTTTTAGTCTATTCCACAATCCAGCTATGTGGCTTCTCGACCATTTCAATATGTTAGGAAATTCTGATTGTCCTAAGGGATCCTCATTTGCTGAACGTTTGTCATGAAAGAAACAAAGAGTTAAGGTAATAAAAAATTGAATTACTTTAATTGATAGTGTAGAGAAATTATAGTTTAGTATAGTTATTTAGATGTTAATTTGAAATTTCTAAATTATAGTAGATAAGTTTCTATTTAGTAATCTAACTTATTTAGCATTGAGCTAATTAATCTAATTTGTGGTTTGAATTGTTATTGTGCGGTCAACTTTGAATCGATCAAGTGGCGTGAAAAGGCTAGATTTTGATGATCCAACACAACTTTAAGGTCAATAGGATAATTAGGATTTGATACATAGCTATTCGACATGTACATTGTATATAGATCTTGAGATGACATATGCCACATTTTGTAAAAAGTGTTTTGAGTTGGGATATATGCCAAATTTGTATATGTGTCCACAATTATTCTACACTTTTATATATAAAATCTATATACAATATAATGTGTTCCTTGTGTGCATGTTTTCCTATGTTTAAGCTTAAAAGTTGAATGTATAATCATTGTGGAATGGTTTAGTTATGAACAATAACATGTTAGAGATTGATTTCTTGATATTTTGCACCTTAGTAGTTTATGAATTACATATAATTATCAGTCATTAATTATCATTATTCATTTACAATTAGTAATCCATCTATATTAGTGTTAATTTGGTTGCCCTGGGCAACTTCACCAAATTTGATTCCTTTATCGTTAGTCTTTGTAGTTGCAACATCCTTTAACCTCTTTTTCTAATAGTCAATACATCGAGGTATGAGAGATGAAGAAATATGTATGCCATCATGGAAGTTATCATTATGTGAAAGACTACCTTGAATAGTGTAGGGTTCATGTGTAGTGAAAAATATTGATCATCAAGAAACACACCATATTGGATAAAAGTAGTACATCACTAGAACATGACTTTATAAGCATATAATCATCACACATATTACTATTGATAGGAGAAAACAAAATAATATAAGGTTCATTGATTAGTAGTTTAATTATAATTTTGGTCTTTTAGTAGTTTTATTATATAATTTTATTTTTTAGTTCATATTTGGTTATGTACTAATGCTACCTTCAGGATTTGTAAGGGAAGGGATCAAGGAAATACAAGTTGAAGGATTATAGAACTATATCAACTTACTTGTCTTCCACCCAAACACTCTTCAATATCTAATATAAACTCCTATATCTTGCTCATGAACTTGTCAATCATGAGCTCTTATTGCCAATGAGAACACTTGATAGATTTGATGAGTGGCCATTGGCTATCAAATCTTGAAAAATCTCATGTAATCCTTATGTAACATTACCAAGTGGTAGTATCCTTAGCTTAATTTTAAAAGTCATAACATGGATGCTTAGTAATGTTGGATAACTTCATAAAAAGGAGAGTTTTTGTGATTTTAGGACTGACATAATCCGCATAACAATCCATTGTCATGTTGGGATAGTTATAACAACCCATAAGATCATCAAATCCAATGAATACATGTTAGAAGAATGAAATGTTTTTCTTGACTAGGGTTGTGCACACCGATATCTAGCTATGAGGTATCATTATTTCCACAAAAATGAGAAATTAGGACAACTCAAGGTTGCCCATGGGAAAATGATTGTTCAAATAAAAGTTGTTAAATTGTAAAATTGCAAAATTGTTAGTAGCTTTGACAAATGGGTTGTGTGAACATACCAAGGTGGATGGGTAAATGCTAAAAAAGGCCTCCATTCATTCCCCGTGTCACAATATCATTTTGGAGTGTTGTATTCTGGCATAGTCTCTTAAGAGACCTAAGAGTAAAAAACTGCCAAACTATGATAGAGAATTTTCCAAAGCTTGTGGAACTTAGCAATGTTTTGATTGAACCTAAAAGTGGATTTGGCATCCCTTCACATTAACCTCTCATTTTTTGTCAACTCAACATCGTTTGACCATGCCAACAACTAATGCATTCTTGCAAAAAGTGTTAGCGGAGAGTAGTGCAAATATGACAAGAAGTAAATTTTTTGTTTCATATGTCATGGATTTAAACCGACTTTGCCAACATGTCAATGGGGTGGATAAACGCTAGAGAAGGGCTCTGTTCATTCCCCAAGTCACTTGATCATTTCAAGGTGTTGTATTCTAGTGTAGTCTCTTAAGAGCCTTATGAATAAATACTTGCCAAACCATGACAGTATTTCTCGGAGCTCGTGACACTTAGGAATGTTTTATTTGGACCTACAAGTGGATATGGAATCCCTCATTAACCTCTCAGTTTTTCTCAGCTCAACATCGTTTAACCATGCCAATAATGAGTGCATTCTTGTAAAAAGTGTTAGTGGAGAGCATTGCAAATATGACAAAAAAAATTGTTTCATGCATCATGAATCAAAACTAACTTCTCCAACATGTCAAGGTGGGTGGGTAAACAATAGGGAAGGCCTATGTCCATTCCCCAAGTCATTCGATCATTCCAAGGTGTTGTATTTCGATGTGGTCGCTTGAGCCTTATGAACAAAAATTGCCAAAATTGACAAAGTCTATCTATGTAAAAATAATTAGCAATTATTTAATTTCAGCATTTATTTTTATGTAATTAGTATGACCTTTATTTTGTGTTAGATATAAAACTTTAAGCAAGATTTGAAACTAAAACCAGCAGCGTTAGGTATCAGCAGTGCCTTTGGCTCACGTTTATGGGTAATGCTGTCGTGCTTGAGCTACTGCATCCATAGCCTAACACAGTTGCAACAACGACGTCTGTGTCATCGTCCCTTTAAATCACCAGGGAGAAATAAGGAACACCATGTTAATAAAATCCAAGAGACGGGTAATCTCCCTTGGATCGATAATCCATTAAGATAATTTTTAAATGAACAAAAATCTGCTAGTTCAAACCTAGTAAACCCCATTATAGGATTCGATGGAATTTGTTTTGATATTGTTATGTTAATTAAAAGGGTAATTGAATCACAAAACGGGTTCAAGGGAGACGTTATTTAGGAACTAGGATTTAGATGCTTAGAAAACAAGTAATAGTCCCAGAGACTATTTACTTATTTTTTTTATTGCTTCCCTTCATGGGTAGCAATCACAGAGGAATTGTCTGGGGAAAAGGGGCCCTAGAAAGGGTTGGATACCCACAAACAATTCACATTAAACATAGATTACAAAACAAAACTACATATTTTACGCTTTGATCCCGTTTGGAAGCAAGGTATGTAGGCAATCTGAGAAACGAAGGATGCTCCTATTACCTCAGGCGTTCGGGGATGGGGCTTAGGGAAAGTTTAAGATAATGATAAATTAAAATATAAATTAATAATTCAAGGGAATTGCTTGGTCGAAAGGGGCTATAAATATCAAACATAAAGATAAGCTAAAATATGTTCCTTGTATACTTGGAGGAATCCACGATGGATTCACTTGACTCCCCGAGGCCTTAGGCCGAATTCTAAGGTGAGACTCAAGATAAATAATTATTTCTAAATACTCCTAAGGATGACGACCTCGGTGCACTTCCAAGGGAAGTGTAGTCTTTTGTGAGTGACTCAGGATCTGGATGGTCCCGATGAGTCTAAGTCTTTGGCCAGAGCACATTCCTATCCTTTATGGATAGATGCCTACCCCGTTTGGGTAGATGCCAATCCCAGATGGATATATGAGTTTTTGTCTCGTATGGACAAATGCCTCACTTGTATGGTTGGATGCCTATCCCAGATGGATGGATGCCTATCCCGTATGGATAGAAGTACTTGAGTATGCAAGTGAATGAACACACAATAAGATAATAATCAAGGAAGCAAAAACATCAGTGGTAATTTTTGGGTTATTACATGTGGTATCAGAGCGAGGTTTAGAAACTAGGCCTTGAGCCTACTATGACTTGCATAAATTAAAATTGCATAATATTTTTGAACTACAAATTGAACCTTTTGTGAAACTTATTTTTATTGTTAAATTATTTTCTAACTTGTCTTATTTTATTATTTCTTGCTTGTGTATGTGGAATTCAAATTTTTAATCTAACCTTGATAGATTCTTAGATATTTATGACAAGTTTGTTTGACTTATTTTATTATTTTATTATTATTTTTTGAAATACTTTGATATATGTTGCCTTCATGTTTGGATATGATACCTCTTAACCAATTTGATATTGAACCTCATGTGAAAATTAATTTTATTGTTGATTATTTTCTAAACTTGTTTTATTTTCTCTTGGTTGTAACTAAAAAATTGTTATATAAACTTATGCTTGATGGAATTCTTGTATATTTATGAAGATTTTCTTTAATTTACTTTTGCCACCAAGTTTTAATATGACCTTAAGTATATTGAATTATTAAACTTTATACCTTATTGATACCTCTTTATACCTTATTGATGGTATTGTTAGACTTATTGTTGGAATCAATATATTTTTATGATTTGTTATTGACGAAAGTTTTACATCTTATTGAAGAAGTGAATACATTTCATGATTTATTGTTTGAATGACTATATCTTATGAATTATTGTTGGAATGAATATTCTTTTGACTTATTGTTGGAAGTGGATTCATTTTTTTGAGTTATTGTTGGACTTAATGAATTTATGGCTTATTGTCAATTGATTGTTGGGATGCAAATACATTGATGTTTTAATGTTGAAGTTGGGTTTATTTTATGACTTATTGTTGAAGAAGATACATATTCTGACTTACTATTGGAATGAGTATGTTGACCTATTTTGGAGTGGATATATTTATTACTTATTGTTGAAATAAATATCTATTTTAATTCATGTTGTTCCCATCTTGAGATGGCTATGCTTGAACCATTTAATTTGCACTTTATGTTTTTGTTGAGAAGAACATTGGCAAGAAGGTGTATAACATAGATGAGTAAGTTGGAGCAATAATTTATGAGCTTGGTTTAATTATGATCAATAAATATTAACTTTCTTTTGGAACCTAGAAGTGCATTGGGACGATGCACAATATAAGGTGGGGAGGATGTCACAACCCTCTTTCTAGAACATTTGAAACAAAACTCTTGTTAAGTTGGTTTGATAGTAATTATTGTATTTTTTTTTTGATCGATAAGAAAGTTTAGTTTATATTGATATATCAAATTTACATTGTTCTGCCTGAGCAGGATGAACCAGATTGAAACCCTCATTACAGACATCAAAATTGGATCTGTAGACCCTTACCAAAAAACCATAGAGACTACACCAGGGAACCCACATTCCAGTTTGCATATTGACCAATTTTGAAACCAAGACCAAACACTAAAGACATAATATTTAGACTACTTAAAAAGGGACAAAACACCATAACCCTGAACCAGATAAAGCTATAGACCAAAACCCACAAAACATCAAAGCCAGTTACCAAACATTTTGCTGTGCAAACACACAGAAGTCACGTTTCCAAGTCGAATCCGCCGAAGACACCAAACAAAACTCTTTTTTCAAGAAAGCAACACCAATATTCGCCAACCGTCTGTGCTTTATTAACTCAAACCTGACAACATCCAACAAGAACGACTAGTAATTAACTAGGGCATCTGGGTCCTCAAGCAAATGCAAGTCGCGAAGGCGCGTAATCCCTTTCCCTAAACGCATAGCAGCCAGAGCACGATCCAAGCCAACCAGCATATCCTTTATGAATAGCTTCTGCATAATTATCTTGGCCTCCCCCTTAGAAACTCCGACATCTAGAAGACCCGCCAACACCCTTGAAGAAATATCCGAGTCGAGCCTATAACCCTTGGCGTTCTCCATAAAATTTTTCCCTGCAATGCAGGAGATGGCTGCGAGTACCAAGAAATTTGGGTGCTTAATGAGGCGTTGAAGGCGAAGCGATGAGATCTTCCCTTCAAAGGAAATCTACCTCTTAGAGCCCTTCAGAGCGACTGGCGTCTCCAAACCCCGCATTTCCAACTCTTTCCAAGAGACTAGCAAAATGAACCTACTCATTTTCCAACCACACAACAATGAAAGAAACCAACATTGTATGCAAATAAAAGAACTTGTCTACGTACAACACCAACATGCCCTTCCCATGAGCATATCGTCCTTTGAAAACCCACATAATCTATGAACGCCGAAAGATAATCATGGCTAAGACGAGTTCTAGGACCTTCCTTCGGGTCACTAAATGTACTAAAAAACACTGATTTAGTTTAAATTCGCCACCACGCATGTGAAGATACAGATGTTACTTCGGCAAGGAAACTTCTTGTAGAGCGTTCCCAATTCCCGATATCCTGGCCACCTCACCCATTGGGGGTGAGGTGGCGTCCGCCCTTCCGCCCACAATTATTGTATTATTTTATTAATATGGAATTAAAACTTAATGAAAAATAAATTTAAAGTTTATAAATTAAATTATTAAGAAAATCAAATAATTATCTTGAAAAAATACAATAAAATAAATAAATAAAACTTAAGATACAAAATTTGATTTTAGAAATAAACATCTTTTTATAAAACAATAAATGAATTTTCTTTTATTTAAAAAAGTTTCCATATTCTCTACTTAACTTTCTATTTTTCTTTCAAGACAACACTTCATTTAACTCCACTTATTTTGGAATTTAAATCTTTCCATTATCAATTAATTACTCTTCTTTTTGGAAACTTCATTTTTAAAGCTGCATTTAAAGAGGGAAACTTCGTGTGCACAATTATCCATCCTTTTAGATTAAAAATTCATTATTATCCTCTCATGAGTTATAATAGAAACTTTCCTCTTCGCTTATTCGATCTTGACCGCTGATTTTTGCCATTAAATTTAGACCGTCGAACCAACATATATTTCCTATAAATACAGACCTTCAACGTCTTTCAAAGGAGGTAGGAAATACAAAATCCTTAGTAGTCGCTAGTATTTCATCTTTAATTTTCTTTTCTTTGTGTACAATTTTAAGAGTAGTTTTAGAGAATAGAAGAAAGAGCTAGCTTTCATTATTGTAGAAAAGATGAACGAAGATTTGGAAGGGTGAAGTGTGAGATTCAACAAAGAAGGATTTGATTCCATAGCGTTACAGGTAGGCTTCCATTTTTCCTCATCTCTATTTAAAAGATTATTTAGGAAATAACCATTTAGATTTATTCTCTTAATATTGTTTTAATGGAAAATATATTTCTCAAAATAGTTGATTTAACTTTAATTATTTTCCCTTTCAGTATTGTTCTTTTATGAAATTTTAATGGAAAATCTTTTTAGAACTCTAATCTAAATTGATTTATTTAACTTACAAAATACTAAAAATTTCTTTAACCCAATTCTTTCTATAATGGTATTTTGATTTGCATGTAAAATTTGTGTCAAAATTTAATTTGAACTAATTTTTTTTTTTTATGATAAATGATAAAATTCTTTTTATGTAAAAGAAAGGAAAAAAAAGGAAATTCATTCTTGTTTGGCTATATCATTATTTACATTAACTTAAAATTTATATCAGATTTTACTAAAAATATTATATCAAATTTTATTTAAAATTTATATTAGAGTTTGTATTAAAATTTATATTAGACCTGTCTTTAAGATTTATATTAAAAATCATGTTAAATATTATTTAAAATTTATTTTATAGGTTATTTCAAACTTATTTTAATACATTATTTATTTTAAATCTTATTTAAACTATGTAAAAGAAAATGTTAATTAATCAACAACTTGTTTGCATAGGCCACTATATTTTTTTATAGATTTTATATATTAAAAAATTAAATGTTCTTGTTATTTATTTTAGATAAAGTTTACAATATTTAATAACAACACTATGTAAAAAGGATAATAAATGAATTTGTTGAATAAACAAAAGAGTATTTTAAAATAATGATTTAATATTTTTTGGGGATTAGAATTTCTTTTAATAAAATTTTAATGAGTATATATGTTATCAAAATAATTTGAATTCATAATAATTATATAATGGGTCATAAGTGTATTAATGAAATTTGATAAATATAGTTATGTTCTAAATAAATATAATGTGGAAATAATCATTAGAAATTTAGATAACCATAATTTTCTTCAAAATTAGAACTTAATTGATTTTTTAGATTTGCTTCCACAAATTTAGTTTATTACTTAATAGGAAATAACTATTTAAGTGCAAAGATCATGGACTTAGATTTAGTAACAAATCAAGAACTCCCTACTTTTAACCATTAAATATGAATTTTACTTATGATTAAAACATAATATTTGCAAGAACTTAAAATAAAAATATATATGTAGAATTTATTATTATTATAAATCTAAAATTGTGAAATAAAGAAAAAATATTCTTTTAAGTATTTATTATTTATGTATTTTAGTGAAGAATGAATTGAGGAGATTTTAAGTATTTTTGACAGTCTGAAATTAATTTAAATGATTACCTTCTAACATAAAACTCTTGAATAAATTAGATATTTCTAGAACTTTATTTTTGTTTAGAAGTTGTTAAATAATTTTATTTGAAGTTCCAAAATTATAGACTTTTTAAATTAAAAAAAAAAAAACAATAAATCATCAAGCTTGCCTTTTATGACTTGATTTCCAATAGTTGAACTATTACTAAATTAGAAGTCTCTTGATTTATTTATTTAATTACAAAATTCTAGATTAGTAGTTTAATAAATAATCTCGCTTTTTAAAAACAATTAAAAGTTTCAAAAGATTATATTTTAGTATTTGATTTTTTTGATTTTCTTCATAGGACTACTAAATTCATAATTAGTCATTTGAGTTTAATAAGATAACTTAATTAGATTTATTTATTGTCAAACATAAGTCCGTTCAAACAATTTTAATTAAAATATGAAAGCAATTGATATTAAAAAGAATAAAAATAAAATAATGGATATTTTGCAAAAGTAATTTTTAATTTTTTTTAAAAATTATTGTTGCCTTAATTCATTTATTTCAGAGCAATTAGTATTAGATTGAATACATTTTGAAAGAAAATTTATTTTCTTCAAAGAAGATTTGTAATTTTTTTAGATACTTAGAAATAATTTAATTTATGCAATTTAATTAATGGTCAAAGTAGAAGTGTTAGTTTAAAGTTATTATTGCAAAGATAATAAGTATTAGTTAGAATGTATCCCCAAAAGTAAAATAGAAGTTAAAAACCTACAAGGTACAATTAACATTAGTTTATTTAGTAATTAGTAGGAAAATATTTTAAGAAATTAGTATAATCCATTTTGAAAGGAAAATCAATTAACACATCAATTTGTTGCAAACTAGTTAGGAGTTATTTTTCAAGTATTAGAATATCTAAAAAGTGCTTATAATTTATTAATATCACTAAAGTAAGCAACAACTAGAGTGAGACTAAGTTATTAAAGTCAAAATGGTTAATATATTACAAGTAACCAATGATACTCCATGATAGTTTAATAGGGTTATTGCAAAGAGATTTTAATATATAGTGTTTTCAAAAAAATAAAAATAAATAAAGGATTTTATATTGCAAAATGGGCTTCAAGAAAAATAGACTAATTTATCAAAGAAATTGGAACTTAGTCAAATCTCCTATTAGCTAAATTTATATATTTATATAAAGGATAATTGGCATATGTAAGCTTAATAATAGCTACTGTTACTCTTTTGGGATTTAATTCAAGAAAAGAATTGTGGTAATATAAACCTTATACTTGAATGAAATTTATGGAAATATTTAAAGCTTATTTAAAAAAAAAAAATAGATCACATTTATAACTTCTTGCTCATCATAATCTACTCCTCATAGGATTCTATAGCTTGCTTGTTGCATATTGAGTTTTTAGTTAGTTATGGGTTTGAATATATATTTGATATGTGGTTGATTGTGCATCTATTTTATGACGAGAACTAAATTAGTTGAGTAAAGTAATAATAAAGTTTATTAAATTTTAAAATCATAAATAGGATTATGTAATAGTCATCTTGACCAGAAAATGAGAACTAAACCTTCTGTCTATTTTAAGTTGACTCTATTTTAATTCTATGCACTAGTTTTACAAGATTAATTACTATTTACTTCAGTGTTAGGTATTGGTTTAATATTAGAATTAGTATTTATTCGAAGAAAATCAAACATTAGTAAATTAATAGTTGCAAAGTAAATTTTAAGTGTTAGAATAGTTCAACTTCAATTCCAAAATAAATGAATATTAGTAAAAGGTAACCATTTAAATATATTACATAATTTTATTATCAAAGGAGTTAAAGTCATTTTGTGCATTTTCAAAATTGATTTTGAATGATTAGAAGAGTTTATTTTTAAAAGAAATAAGTATTTATTTAAATGTTATGTTTGCAAAATAATTTTCAAAGTATATTAAATAGTTTAAGTTATCCAAGTAATATGGAGATTCTTGTAGATTTTTAGTTAAATATTTGCAAAGATAAAATCTATTAGTTAATTTTATATTCAATATGGCTAATTAAGGGAATGAGTTTAGAAAGGTAATTCTAGTTCATTAATTAAGTCTTGGATAAATTTTTAATTTCATTAATAATTAATATTAGTTTAAAAAGTAATTATTTTTCAAAGGGAAATAGAATTAGATAAGTTTATATATGTAAAAGTAATTAGAATTATTTAATTTCAGCATTTATTTTTATGTAATTAGTATGACCTTTATTTTGTGTTAGATCAAAAACTTTAAGCAAGATTTGAAACTAAAATCAACAGCGTTTGGTATCAGTGGTGCCTCTGGCTCACGTTTACGGGTAATGTCGTCGCACTTGAGCTACTGCATCCATAGCCTAACATAGTTACAACAACGACGTCTGTGGCATCATCCCTTTAAATCGTCGGGGAGAGCTAAGGAACACCATGTTAATAAAATCCAAGAGACGGGTAATCTCTCTTTGATCGATAATCTAATAAGATAAATTTTAAATGAATGAAAATCCGCTAGTTCAAACCTAGTAAACCCCATTGTAGGATTCAATGGAATTTTTTTTGATATTGTTATGTTAATTAAAAGGGCAATTGAATCGCAAAACGGGTTCAAGGGAGATGTTTAGGAACTAGGATTTAGATGCTTAGAAAACAAGTACTAGTCCCAGAGACTATTTACTTATTTTTTTTATTGCTTCCCTTTGTGGGTAGCAATCCCAGAGGAACTGTCTAGGGAAAAGGGGCCCTAGAAAGGGCTACGTACGCACAAATAGTTCACATTAAACATATATTACAAAAAAAACTGCATATTTTACGCCTTGATCTCATTTGGAAGTAGGGTATGTAGGCAGTCTGCGAAATGAAGGATGCTCCCAGTACCTCAGGCGTTCGGGGATGGGGCTTATGGAAAGTTTAAGATAATGATAAATTAAAATATAAATTAATAATTCAAGGGAATTGCTTGGTTGAAGGGGGCTATAAATATCAAACATAAAGATAAGATAAAATACGTTCCTTGTATACTCAGAAGGAATCCCGGATGGATTCACTTGATTCCCCGAGGCCTTAGGCCGAATTCCGAGGTGGGACTCAAGATAAATATTTATTTTTACATAATTCTAAGGATGACGACCTCGGTGTACTTCCAAGGGAAGTGTAGTCTTTAGTGAGTGACTCAGGACCCGAATGGTCCCGATGAGTCTAAGTCTATGGCTAGAGCACATTCCTATCCTTTATGGATAGATGGCTACCCCATTTGGGTAGATGCCTATCCCAGATGGATAGATGAGTTCTTGTCCCATATGGATAAATGCCTAACTCGTATGGTTAGATGCTTGTCTTGGATGGATGGATTCCTATCCCGTATGGATAGAAGTACCTGAGTATGCAAGTGAATGAACACATAATAAGATAATAATCAAGTAAAAAAAAATCAGTGGTAATTTTTGGGTTATTAGTTTGGGTTATTACATTATCACAGTGTAAGTCAAGGTCGGACTTGATGTTCTTGAGAAAAGATCCAAGAAATAGAGTGGATGCATGGTAACTATTGACTACATACCTTACCACCATGCAACCCCATCTCAACCATTTTAAGTTTAGCCAATTTGCATCAATGATTCTTGTTTTAAGATTTATCGTTTATCTTGTTGTCTTCCCTAATAACCTAAATGTTAGATTTTAGATAGAAACAATATTGCTAATTATATCATTAGTTGGATATTAATGTTAACATCAATCCTCATTGATCTTCTTAACGTTCCTATCCTTGTAGAAGAACAATAATGTTAATAGATTCTATTTAATTGGGTGACATTTACATTATTGTCACCTATTATTATTTGACTATTCATTAATATCTTTCCAAGACATCTTAATTATATTTACATTACACACTGGTTGTCTAATTATTCATATGCAACGAGGGTGTTACAATTTGACCAATGAGGTTATCAAATTATGCCATTTTCTAAATTGCTATGATCACTAATACTGCTACTAGAAATTTTTCTCTCTAGTTTGACTTCTTAGTGGTAATACTAATACTTCCTCGTGATATTAATAATCATGCCTCCATGGTGATCCCATAATAGTGGTTTACAATTTTTGGCCAAATTGGACACTGAAATTATTATTTTTAACTAAATCTTCACATTCGGGCACCTATAGCGACTAAACTGTGAGGAATTTGAAGATGGTGCAAACTAGAATCTCATCAAATTTTATCTGTAGATTCTAAAAATATTTTTTTCAAAATTTTTGGAATCAAATTGCACTTCTTTTTCCATCTCCCACGAAAATCAATTTTTTTCAGAAAACAACATTTTTAAAAAGTGACGCACACCGTATAATGCATAAATTTTTTTCCATGAAGGATAAAATTCTAATTCTTTCAAATTTAGATTTGTAACTCTGATATCTAGTGCTTCCACTTGGTTAGATAGTTTTTATCGAATATTTTTTCCTTAATCAAGTTTCAAAGTCAAACGAATTACAATTCGCATAATTGTGACCATAACGTGAACTTTTTGTATATGCAAATTTTTTTTTGTTGGATCAAGGATTTCAATATCTAGTGCACTCATATTTTCTCAATTTTGTTTTTGATAATTTTCTATTTTCCACATGTGAAGAACAAAAATTCATTTTGATAAAACCTATGTTTAATAAAACTTAAAAACAAATACATAACAAACCAAAACATATTAAAATTATATTCATTGGATAGCTTGTTCTAGGAATACCATAATCATTTGAAATAAATTTTAAAATGAATTCATTTGATCCCCCAAAGCTAAATCAAAAGTGATTTTTTATCAGCATTTTGATAGGTGTAAAGGAGACGCATTTATAGGTATGGTTTAAAACTAGCGAGGTTCTATCCAATGGGGTTTGATCTAAGGTGATTTGATCAAACCCTCTTCAATTGGAATCCTTAAAATAGAACTTTTTAAGGCTTAAATCATTATATTTTATAAAAATATGTGATTTCAGCTAAAATTCGTTCCTCTCAGGAATTGTAAACCACTATTATGGCTAAGGTTCATATGAAGATTAAATCTATTTGTATCATTAATAGTAATGTCAAATTTTAGTCTATAATATTACCATCAAGTACCAACATTATATCAATTAACAACAATTTAGATGCTACTTTCATATATTAATATTAATGGGTAATGCTAAATCTATTATCAATTATATCAAAAAGACATTATTGTTCTCATCAACATATTAGAGTGGGTTCAACTAATATTATTATTACTATTAATTGTAATAATTAAATATTACTATTAAATATTTACTCACATTTATGACAATAATATTATCATTATTATATATACTAAATCTATTAACAATGAGAATGGAGGTTTAATTAATATCTATATATATATATTATTTAAGTTAGTATTGACATTCATATTAATATTAAACCCATTATTAATGTTAATATTAGATCTATAAACATTCACACATCATTACTAATCTATTTTAGTTTAATTTAGTTCAGGTGTTACTGGTTGTTGAACCCTAATCCCAATACCTGGAAAACAATATGAACAAACACATTAAAAGGTGAAATGCAAGCAAGAATAAGGATTCCTCAAGAAATTCATTTGAATAGCAAAAGAGATAGAAAATGAAAGGAAGAACACAATGAAACTTGAAAGCATATCAAAATCTATTCTAAAGCAAGCAAACTCCTAATCTCTTGAGGGAATTGGTGCCAATTTGATGTGAAAATTGGACCTTTCCCAATTCCAATGATGCAATGTTGATTTGATGAGTGATCCACTTTGTTGATGAAGATTGAGTGCTCCAAGCTAAAAACCTACATAACCTAGCTAAGATTCAATGATAATGGATGATGATTGCTAATGATTTAAGCATGGTAACTTTACTCAAATTGTGGATGGATAAAATGAAGGACGAGATCTTCATTTATAGAATGATAAGATGGATGAATGCCAAAAATGAAGCAATGTGGGACTAACATTCAACCAATGGCAAGGTGCCACTTGTCAACATTTGATAGGATGAAGGTTGAGCACATTTTGATCCATGTGCAAGTTTGAAATTTGAATTTGATGAGATGACATGTTTAGGGGGGATGAAAGATTAGTTAAATGCCAAGTGGGAGACATATAAGAGACAATGTAAGAGCCTTAAATGCTTTGTTGGATGGACAAGTCTATTTGGGGGAGATTTCAAACTTGGAGGAATATTCCCTTTTTGATGCCATTTTGAAAGTAAATAGGGAATTATTAAATCAACTAAATGATTTAATTGCGCAAGTTGCAAAATCTAGAGGATTTGAGTGATTAGGATTATCATTGATCATGATTTGATTAATTTAAATGATGTTAGTTGCTTTGACCATTTTGACTTAGATTTTAGGATTTAAATAATTCAAAATGAGAAAAGAATGATTTAGACTTAGTTAAATAAATATTTTTGATTTATTTAACCAAAGGGGTTGATGTTAGATTAAATTAGATAAATGTTTGACTTATTTAATTTAATTAGATGAATTTTGAGATTTAATCAAATAATATGGATTATTTAATTAAATAAAGATAGGAAGATGAAATGACATAGCTAATTACAGAGAGATAATGATTTAATTAAATTGAGGGATTTATTTAATTAAAAGGAGAATTATGATGACTTTAATCAAATAAGGCTATTTGATTAAATGGTTAGATAGAGGGATAATTCAGGATGAGGCGATGTTAGTAGATCAGGATTGAGTGTGTGATGTCAATATGTATATTTTCTATGTCTACATTTTCCCCCTCTTTGAAGCGATGCACTTGTTGCATTGGTTCAAAGAATAATCTTGCCATGATCAAAAGTCAAAATTTCTCTAATTTTTTTTTTGGATGCCCCACTGTTGCCCCAGCGAATGAAGAATTACGCTGGTATACTGTACCTCAAGAGATCGGGCGAAGAGGTTTGATTTGAGGGTCGATCTCTCGACAAAGAGGCTCAAGATCAGTTCAACTCGAATATTTGACGTAGACAGATTTGATGATGTAGACAGTCATCAGCCATGGGTAGCCTCATGCCTATTTTGATATATTACACCCACTTGATCCTGATTTGTACCATGATAGTGACATTATTGATGATGAGATGATTATGATGTTTATATCTAATGGATGATATGATGATGCATGGATGATATGGATGCACATGATTTGATATGATGGATCTTAGATGATTATGAAAATAGATGATAAATGTATGGTTTATGAGATGTTTAGAATAACCAATCTATATTATGCAATGATGGGGATGAATGCATGTGGTATGATTAATGCTTTCTATATGATATGATATTCATTATGCAGTATAGTTTTTGGATGTAGGATGGATGCATTAATGATGATTTATGATTAATTGTCATGGTACCATGTTAGCGCAAAAAGCAAGAGATAGAAGAAAATAAGAGATTCTAACAAGACATGAGATGATGATGATGATGATTTCTTGCCAAGGAGTTAGGATTTTCAAATGGTCAATTACCTTATGTTTGATAACACACGTAGGCATGATGCATCAGGGTATAAAGAACCAAGATTTCTGTATGTTTTTGGATTTTTCACACGATTTTTGATGATTTGGATATGGACATGTGTGACGATATTAGTTCTCTGTTTGGGATTTTGTTGAAGACCAAGCTAAGGTTGATTGATTAGATCGATGGATTGATGATGATAACATTGAGGATGCACAACAATGCAAGGATAGTGTTAAGCAACACAAGAATTAGGATGTTGATGGGATTGATGATGATAACATTGTTGAGGATGCACAACAATGCAAGGATTGTGTTTAAGCAGCACAAGGATTGAGATGCCGATCGGATTGATGATGATAACATTGTTGAGGATGCATAACAATGTAAGGATAGTGTTTAAGCAACACAAGGATATCTTGAGGTGATGATTTTTTGATTGGATTTGATTGATCATGATTGTTGAAGCTTGGTTTGGAACAAAAGATGTTCGAATGATTTGATGTGATGTTGAAGCACACATTAGATGCGATTGATAGTGATTGTTTGGATTGGTGTTCGATGAAAGATGAAGTGTGATAAGGAATGTCTTCTCGTCAAAATATGCCATGGGCTAGTGATTTGGATTCTGGATCACAAATGCTTTGACTAGTTTGGTTTCACATTTTCCAATGTTCAGATCACCACATAAGTTGGAGGATATAGACCAAGATTTATTCCTGAAGCAAGATGTGAATTTTTGCCCCTAGTGTCTAGCAACATATGGAATACGATGAGTGGATGTTTGGATAGGTTTATGGATGGATGGATATGGTAAGCACGCAAAGGATGCCAAGGATTATCTTGCGATAAGATAAGGTGTTCAGATAAAGAATGCTCATTTGGATAATGCTTCATGGCTCCAATAATATTGGATAAGATAGGATCAATGAAAATGGCCCATGTCAAGATGTTTACCATAAGCAAGCGTAAAGTATGCCCCAAACTTTCATCAAGATCAAGATAATTTGGACTATGGATGCATATGGATGAAAATGGATTGGATAAATGGTTTATGGATGAATGGATTTATTATGGATAAGACGAATGGAATGCTTGATTTATTATGGATGGGATGAGATGCTTTCACCTGAACTTGCACACATAGATGCTCGATTCTACACATGACGCCTGTTTTCCAGGTTTTCATCATGGTCTTGCCCAAAATGCCGCCCATGTTGTTTTCACTAGAGGATGATTTTTTTCTTCACTATTTTCAATCATTTTTCTAAGTTTTTTTGGATTTTCATATTTTTTTTTATTTTTTTGGTTTTTCTGAAAGATTTTAAGCTCATGCTAAATCACAAGGTGTTGCTGATGTAGATGCCCCTGTAATAATGTTCCATCGATATCCTACATGAAGAAGTTTCTTTGCTAAAATACATGCACTTGAATACAACTTTTTAGATTCCTGATGTGCTTCGTCGATACCGGAGTTAAATTTGTCTTTGTGTGCACATCGCGATAGAGTGCCTTCTGAATCCTTATGATGAAGGGTTGTTGCCAATACATGGTCAATATGAGAATTGGATATCATGCGTGGAGGCATGGATGGAGTGTGTTTAGGGATAATAAAAGATGGATTGGTTGACAACTTCGAATCTTTCACTCTCCAAATTTGGGAAGATGAACAATGATGGGTGGATACAGAAGTGTGCCTGAAATTAGGACCAACTGCTTGATACAATTTGTACGTTGCTTGAAAATCCTACTTTTTCTTTTGTGGACACCTTTGATGGATACTTTTCCCTTTTTTATTTTTCCCCAGAGTTTCTTTGACTGATGGAGTTTGATAGGGATGATCTTTCTTTGTATTTTATGGTATCCATTTGTATTTGATTTGTCCATTATGCTTTCCAGCTTCTTTTTCTTTGATAACGTTCTTCGTACTTTGATTCAATTCTTTCTTTTGACGTTGGTCCCAATTCATGGATGGAATGATAGGTGGATGAAGATTCATGACATGGCTGGTTGTAGTTTTGGCATTGATTTCACCATAAGGACTCTTCGTGCTCCCTATGTTGACATTTGCACTAGATAAAGTTTCCCCCAGTATTGTGGAAGTAATACCTTCATGCCTTGATTTTTCGTATTCGAGAGCTCTTGTTAAGAATACATTCTCTGATAAATGACCACTATAGATGATGTTATTTTGATTGGATGCTCTATTGACTCTGGAATATCCTGTTTTATCTAACATATTTCCTTGAGTGGATAATGTTGGATATCCTCATACATGATGTCCTCAGTTTGGATTTTGGATATATCTGATCTTGATGTTGACAACTTTGTTTGGCTGTAGGAATCAATAACCTGCTCTTTTTGTGTAATAGGAGTAAAGGAATCCTGTTCTAAATGAAGAACATCTACATGTACATCTGCATAAAGCATCTCATAGGTAGATGGAGGAGTATGTGCTACATGGATATGATCATCTTGAATAGATAGGAGAGTGTCCATTAGATTATTGTAGTATCTTGAAGATACAAATTATTGATCTTGAATGATTTCATAGTTGCTTTCAACATGCTTTGGATCAAGTTCTTGACATGGGTCGGTTTCAAAGGATGGATTGCTTACAAAGGGTTCTTGGATGCCGTCATTAGACATGGTAAGTGGTTCAATATCCTCAAGTGTCGAGTTCAGGGTTCCTTCAGTATCTATAACCATGAGGTCAAAGGGGTTCAACATGTCGTGGAAAGGACCATTGCTAGAACTTAGAGATTTAAGATGTTGATTATGCTTTGGGATAAATTATTGAGATATGTCCTCTAACTCATAAGGCAACGTAGAGACATTTTCAACATGATCATAGGTCAATGGATCGTGCATTATTTCAATAGGATCAATCAATCCTAACACTCCTTGAAATAGATCACTAAAAAGTGGCTCTTGCTGTATGGTGAGTTGATCATCGGATGGTGTAGAAACATCTTCAATGTGCTCCTTAATGGAGAGATCTTGAACATTGTTTTCAACAATTGTGGCAAAGAGATTGTGAATGTCTTCAACCATAGGGTCAAGTGATGTTGAAATTTCTTGAATTGGATCATTGTTGAGTATTGTTGGTGTATTTTGATCATGATTCAAAAGTGACTCTTAACCTATGTTGATTTGATCATTGGATGAAGTAGAAACATCTCCAATGTGCACTTTGATGGATAGATCTTGATCATTGCTTTCAGCAATTGTGGTTGGGATATTGTCAATGCTATCACTAGTGGTTGAATGTTCATCGTTATCCCCAATAGTTATCATTTTTCGTGTTTGTGCTTGTTCTTGTTGGGTAGCTTGAGAGGCTTGGGAAACTTGAGAGGTTGTTGCACTTTTTGAGCTTTTGTTGCTTGTTTTGTGGCTAGATATTGTTGGATGGCCTTTTGGTAGGCCTGGTGAGCTTTTAGAAAAATGTTATATTGTCTTGCTGTGTTTGGTTTTGGTGGTAGTGGTGGCGGATTTGGAATTGTGTTGGATGTAGTGATGCATGGTTGAGATACGCTTGGAGCGATCATGGGGGTTTGAAATATGATGGGTGTGATAGGGGTGATTGGAGTGATCGAAGTGGTAGGGATGGTTGGAATGACCGAGGTGATAGGCCCTTAGGAGACCATATTTTGATTTGTCATGATTGATGTTGTCATTTGATTAGATACCATATGTTGGTGCGATGTCGATGGTATATTCAAAGGATTTGATGTAATGGCTTGATTGGTGTTAGGTGGATTGATTTGGATGGAGTAATTGGTGCTAGGTAAAGGGGGAAGCCCTAAACCAAGGAATGATGTTGATATGGGTAATGGTGGTGGAGATGTCTCTTGGTGCAATGACTCAACTATTTTGGTAAGTGTAGCAATTTGATCCCGCCAAATTTGATCTTGATTTCGATCTTGACTCCCTTGATATAGTTGATTTGGTTTTTGCTTAAGCAAATTTGGGATGCATACTTGTGATTTTTGAATGGGATCATGGACAAGTTGATTTTGGACAATGTTATGATTTGGGATGATGTTCAGATTTGGAATTATGGGTTGAAGTTGAACATTGTTGGTGTTGGGGATCATATTGCCTTGATTTAGGTAACTTTGATTTTACGTGAGGTTACCTTGACTTGGATAAATACATGGAGTCGTTATCATCGTGTTTGGACTTTGAACAACATTTGTATGATTTGAAAACATATTTATCCCAAAGTTTTCCGGATTCATGTTTGGAAAACTTGTACTTGGTACATTCTCATTTGGTATGTAGGGATTTGGTGGGATGATGTTGTTCATTTGAAGGCTCATGCATTGATTGTTCAGTTGGTGGATTTGTAGGTTTGGACTTAGATTTAAATCTACCATTGGGAAAGGTGTCCCAAACTTTGATTTGGGAATACTCACATTTGTTGTACTATTGACATTTGTCAAAGGTAATGATCCCATCTATGGTTTGTATAGATGTGAGTGTTGATAATCAATTGGCGTTGTAAGGCTTTGATAGCTTAGTTGACTTGGATTACTCATGATGTGTGGATCAAGTTTATATTCCATGTTCCTCTTGTATTTTGACCTTGTTGTAAAAGTGACCTCTAGGGTGCTTAGGACCAATAACGAGATGAAGGATGAAAGGTGTAAATGATATGGGTGTCAAAATTTTTAGGAACCTTGGATCAATGCTTACTTAGGGCTTGATTTTTATTGGTTTGATTTGGGTAATGAACTTGTAAACCATAAGATGTTAGATGTTATCCTAGGATGAACTTGTTCAAAGGATTGCTAATTCAATTAAATTTATGAGAAAGGATGCATTCCCACACACCTAACTAAACAAGGTGATTTTGATTTTGATGATTTACCCAAGTCTAGAATGATGTTTCCAAAGCTCTAAAGTTGTTTGGTGGGATGGGTTTTGATAAATGTTTGGGATGGGTGAAATGTTTGATTTTGATCCTAAATGAACCTAGGAAGGACTTGTTTACAAGACCAAGATAGTGAAGAACATGCCTTTCTCTAAGAGTAATTCAAAATCAAAAGACCAATGTTTGCATGAAAACCATATGACCAAAAGATGCCAAGCACATATGTGGGGTCCAATTGATTCAATCTTTGATTAATGGATTATTTTTACCACAAACACACTCTTGATTAGATTTTGAATCTAGATGGCTAATGTATCAAATTTCTCCTTATCCCGCAAAGTGTATTATGCAGAAACCAAGGAAATTTGAGGCAAGAGTTACCTATTGTTGACCTTAGTAGAAGCAAATTGAGATGAAATCCAAATGCTTAGAAGCCTCTAAGGATACGAACCCCAAGGGAAAGCAATAACATGTGAATTTTTTCAAGGATATTTACTTCTCCTAAAGGGTTTGAGATTTGATGCTCATGTTGAATGTTGGTTTTCCAATGTTTTCGATCAAAGCACTGTGTTTTCAAACTGACTCACAAGCAATATAACACCCTAGCTCAATTGGTACATTTTTCTTGGTGGGCTTGCCTCATGCCATTCATGGAAGAAGAGATGATTTTACATGCAACCAAGGAAAGAGTATAAAGGTATGTTAAGAATGAAGTCTTAACCTCTATACTTTAACCAAGATCAGACATGGCAAGTAACTTCTTGGAATCTAAGTTCCAATGCACCACTTTGATAAACTCGTTGAATGGATCAATTGGTCACTACAAACAAGGGTTTTATTTCAGAATTTACATTCGTGGAGATTGACCCATATGGCGAGAGTCCCCTTTTGGATCCATCTCGTCAGAATCAACCGCGTGATATTGGCGTTTACTCCAATACCCACATTTATATCCCAGCTAGAAATAGTCTTGGCTTTAGAGTGTTACCGGTTGAGTCATTCCATTGGGTGAGTACTTTTTCCCCAAGGTAGGCCCTCTAAGATAGACAAAAGAAAATAAACTTATTCATAGTTCGATCAACCCTTGTTTAGAAACAAAGGGAGAACACATGCAATAAATTCATTCACACTCGCACAAGATTTTGTTCAATTTTAAACCCAAAAATGAAGTGTGGAGGTGATTGCTTTGTCTTAACCTAAAATCATGAAAAATGCCTTTTGATTCTCAAGATCGCTATAAAGAGCAAGAGAAGCACATACATCCTTTTTCAATGAGGTTAGTTTAAGTAAGCCATCACAAAACAAAGTTACAATTGTTCATTTTAGATCCCCAAAGCAATTGTGATTTATTTTTAAGCACCAAAAGACAAATGAGAGTTGATTTGTTCAATTGCTAGCCAAAAAATAAACTCTTGTAAGTTGTGTTCCTAATGTTCATTTTAGCCCTTTGTAGAAAAAAAATGAAATGCTCTTTTTAGAGCCAAAAAGAAATTTAGTAGGTCCTAAAAGCTTGAAGGGGTAAAATCCTTAGAAGTGGGATTATAATTGCTCCCCAAAGTGTTCAAAAAAACTTGATACAATGATGTGATAATGATTTTTTCTTTGATTTCCATGCTCCATGATCCTTTAAAACCTACAATAAAAGATCCAAATATTAGATGACATCAAAGAACATAAAGATATGAAGGTTAGATAAATGATTAAGCATAAAAACCCTAAAATTTAGACCAAGTTATATTGTGATTTGACATTAAGTGAAAATTTGAAAATTTTAACTCTATAAAAGTCAATAATAACCTACACCATTGGATAGCTTATGAAATTCTACCCCATTTAAAAAAAAGCTTCGAAAAAGACCAAAAAATTACCAAGATATGGCCATTTTATGTTTGCATGAAAAAGAAAGAAATCCAAGCGGTTCCGTTTGTGATGGCGGCTCTGTTTGATTTTGTAGCAGCGCTATATGGAAACGCTGGAGACTCCAGTGACACAGTTTGATTTTTTGAGCGGTGCAGTTTGATTCCAGAGCGGTTCTGTATAGCCCCGCTGGACTGTGAGCAGTGCTATATGGCCCCACTGGACTGTGAGCGGCACTGTATGGCCCCGCTGGACTGTGAGAGGTGCTATTTGAAGTTTTTAGCAGTACTATTTGTTTCCAGCAGTGTTATATAGCCTCGCTGGACTATGAGCAATGTTGTTTCCTATAAACAAACAAAAACGTGTAATTTAAAAAAAAAAAAGTGATTGGAATGTGAGATTTCCTTCCTTCTAGCACCAAATGTTGAACCTTAATCCCAATACCTGCAAAACAATATGAACAAACACATTAAAAGGTGAAATGCAAGCAAGAATAAGGATTCCTCAAGAAATTCATTTGAATAGCAAAAGAGATAGAAAATGAAAGGAAGAACACAAGGAAACTTGAAAGCATATCAAAATCTATTCTAAAGCAAGCAAACTCCTAATATCTTGAGGGAATTGGTGCCAATTTGATGTGAAAATTGGCCCTTTCCCAACTCCAATGATGCAATGTTGATTTGATGAGTGACCCACTTTGTTGATGAAGATTGAGTGCTCCAAGCTAAAAACCTGCATAACCTAGCTAAGATTCAATGATAATGGATGAGGATTGCTAATGATTTGAGCATGGTAACTTTACTCAAATTGTGGATGGATAAAATGAAGGATGAGCTCTTCATTTATAGAATGATAAGATGGATGAATGCCAAAAATGAAGCAATGTGGGAATAACATTCAACCAATGGCAAGATGCCACTTGTCAACGTTTGATAGGATGAAGGTTGAGCACATTTTGATCCATGTGCAAGTTTGAAATTTGAATTTGATGAGATGACATGTTTAGGGGGGATGAAAGATGAGTTAAATGCCAAGTGGGAGACATGTAAGAGCCTTAAATGCTTTGTTGGATGGACAAGTCTATTTGGGGGGAGATTTCAAACTTGGAGGAATATTCCCTTTTTGATGCCATTTTGAAAGTAAATAGGGAATTACTAAATCAATTAAATGATTTAATTGTGCAAGTTGCAAAATCTAGAGGATTTGAGTGATTAGGATTATCATTGATCATGATTTGATTAATTTAAATGATGTTAGTTGCTTTGACCATTTTGACTTAGATTTTAGGATTTAAATAATTCAAAATGAGAAAAGAATGATTTAGACTTAGTTAAATAAATATTTTTGATTTATTTAACCAAAGGGGGTGATGTTAGATTAAATTAGATAAATGTTTGACTTATTTAATTTAATTAGATGAATTTTGAGATTTAATCAAATAATATGGATTATTTAATTAAATAAAGATAAGAAGATGAAATGACCTATCTAATTACATAGAGATAATGATTTAATTAAATCGAGGGATTTATTTAATTAAAAGGAGAATTATGATGACTTTAATCAAATAAGGCTATTTGATTAAATGGTTAGATAGAGGGATAATTCAGGATGAGGCGATGCTAGTAGATCAGGATCGAGTGTGCGATATCAATATGTATATTTTCTATGTCTACACTGGTAATATTAAATTTGTGATATGATAGTAATTCTACTAACTTTTATTCAAGATTTATATCAACTATTAAAGATTACCCAACATTAATTTAGATTAGCCAATCTAAGTGATTTTACTGACATCCAAGTCACACAATTAGAAGGCGTATGAATCAATAATGTTGCAAGGATATTAGGAATAAATTAAATCACATCCTTTTAATAAAACCTAGTGTCCAAATGAATGGAGGATGTGTGGTCCCACTCCTTGAAATTTCATGTGCCATTTTGTGTGCATTTGTTATTACAATTTATTAACATTAAATAATATGTTTGCTCTAATGCTAGACACAAACCCTATCCTCTTTTTTTTTTTTTTCTTTCTATTTTTCACTGCTTGCCTTTGCAAGAACAAAGTGGAGGAAGGGGCGGTGATGGAAAGAGTTACACAGGTTTTGTATTCTTTGGCTTCTTCCACAGGCCAAAATGACTGCATCACTACACCAAGAACCATATTCCTACCTCTGATTAATTTTTTTGTGTATCCTCTCTCTCTTTTTTTCCTTTTTCTTTTCCTACGCTTGGTGTTGTAGGGTAGCTGATGGGGGAGATTGGCATGGGGGTTCAATTCCATTGTGCCAACTATTTATCCCATTTTTGAGCATGAAATAGAAATAATATGGTTTAAAGACATCACTCCTCTTTTTTTCTAGCTTCTACTAACACACTTTATTTCACTTTATCATGCGGGTCATAGCTACTCTTCAGTCATATTCAACTACAACTAGAAATCACAAGAACTATGAATTTCAACATGATGCAGCCATCTCTTTCATTCTTTTTCTTGAGTACAATAAATTTATAGACACAACAGATTTCTAGATGGTTTATAAGTGTCTACACACACAAATAATGAAATTCCTTTCCCTACATGTTCAACTATTTACATTTTCAGCATATTTCATAGAGTCTTTGGAATGCTTTACACATACATTCAACAACAACAATACATCTTGCAGCAACACATGTAGCATAACATAGATAGTGACACCCAAATATTTCCATAATAGGCTTCTTGCTTGATTGAATTTTCTGCACATAACGACAAATGATTTCCATAACCAGTGGGGGCTTACCTCCTAGCCATAGGGATAAATTAGCCCACCCTTGAGCTAGGGGAACACTAAGATGATAGGGTTTTCACAACACAATACTTTCAACCATGATATGTATATATTGCAGCAACCTTTTAACATAACCAACAACACTTTACACAAAACTTCATACAGTGATTTTATTACAGGTTTGTGACAACATATTACTCACAACACGACTCTTCTTCAAGAGCCTAAAAAAGGGGAGTGGGGAAATAAAAAAAAGAGTGATAGTAGCAATTTGTTTTACATATATAGCCTCATATCTCCTCATTTTATCATTACATAACACTATCCATACTTCCACTACCCAACCTCCATTTCACATCCAATCACCACCATTCCATGTTGTGTAACACATCAATTTTTTTTTCACATAACCAAATCAATCTTTCCATGGGTAGTCATACCCTTACAACAACCCCCTCTATGGAAATCTCACCCACTCAACCTGACACATGATGAAACCTACATACAATGGGAGGTTCATTTTACATGGAAAGAAACACACAACACAAAAACCACAACAAACAATGCAAACAATTCACAACAAAATGCTTACACTCATTTTCATAAAGTGACACAAAAAGGGTAACAATACCAACGTAGATTGTCCTCAAATTGGAAATGGTAGATGAAAAACCAACAATACTCTCCTCCAAGCTTCCTTCACTCAGTTCAATGTTGATGGCCAAACTTGAATGAATGATTTGACTGAATCCCAAGACCAATGTTTTTCAAAAACAAAAGTTCCACAAGAAGCCCTAATTTCTCATCTTCAATTATCAGGGAAAAAAGTGTCACCTCCACAATTGATCACCCATCTCTCTCACTCCAAACCTTCACACTTTTGGTGTGAGGGTTATTTAAGCATGCTTGAGAGTCCCATTCCTTGTCCTATAATGCCCCACCAAGGAACCCCAGAGGATGACACTAAACATGACTTAATAACGAAACAATTTCTTTTATAAGAAATAATAATGGAATGCATATCATAACTTAACATATAATCTATCCTAGGTCCTCTAAGGTTCCAAGACTACGTTACTAAAATATCTATTAACCAAGAACTAGAATCATTTCATTAACTATAAAAATATCATGATTCATCTAACAAGAAAAGTACACTTTAATCTACCACCTTAAATGATTCTACACTATACATTTCCATGACATGTGATTAGATAAACAACATTAAAGATCATTTCTAACAATCATATATACAAATTTCATTACATGAGAGTATATTAAAATATATTACAACATTACAACAATTACAACAATGCATCCCTGAGTACATGTGCGAAGAATACATTTGATTACAATAAGAGATACATTGATATACAATCTAATACATATACATAAAAGTTTGTCTCCTCAATTTGGAATAGGATACAAATTCCACACCATAAGGAACAATCTCCATGCACAAGAGTATGCAACAAAGAAACCCAATGGAGGAAAAAGCACCAACCTCCAGACCATGTGGAACCCTAAGGTCCACCCCCCATGGTAGGAGATAACACAAGGTACCACTACAAAAAAATAGACAATTAGGAAGGCAACAAGCTATGTAAAACCTCATCTCGCAACCTAGAGGACGATGCAACACTGCGGAAGCACAACTAATTTTTTCTTAAAAAGAGTAACAATGACGAGTGAAGTAACCTACTCTAACACATACATCCTCTAGGCCACACAATGCGTCTACATGTGAAATTCCAAACTTACAAAATTATTCTAAAACATAGTATATGAAATTAAATCATGATAACAACATACAACAAAGCAGTAATCTATTGCAAAATAAGTCTAACACATAGAAATGTAATGAGAATATTTCCACAGATACAACACCATATAAACCATATATACCATTTAATCCAACGATAAATAAATCATACATAATGTTACAATTACATCACAAGGGTTCTACTCAATACAAATGAGGATTAAAATTACATAGTGTGCACAGTTACAATGAGAAAGAGAAGTACAAATCCATAGAACCACACGAGCTCCTTGAACAAGAAGATCTTGCCATCATGAATAGGAAGAGAAAATCAATAGTGTAAGGTGCACGCTGCCCAGCCAGTACCCGTAGGCCCAACCCCTGTGCTAGGAGATAGTAACAGGTAACCAAGACAACCTACTACCTCTAAACACAGGAAAAGTACCAAACCACATTGTACCAGTAGATACAAACATAGGGTTACATTGCTTTTAGAATCACAAAATCAAGAACAACCATTGTACAAAACAAATGACTGCTATCATAGGAGGAGTGTCATCACAAAGGTTGCATTGGTTATCCTAAGGAGATCTATGAGGCCCACCCCTATGCTACATCTAGTACTTGGATTATTTTGCATTTGGTTATTGTCTATGCCCATTGATACCATTGGTGACAAGATACTTAAACATTTAAGTTCATATGATGATTCGATTTTGATTATACTACATGTTAGCTAACTATGATGATTGATCTAATTTTATGTTGGTTATTGAGTTTTTTTAATTTGAATTTGAAAATTTAATGATGAATGAATGAAACAAGTGGTGTGAACCAATCATGTTGCAATTAGATGAGTATGAAAATTAAGGTTAATGAAAAAGGGATAAGATAGGTGGCTAATGATTTTTCAATTATGTTATGAGATCTTTATGCTATGCGAATTATGAAACTTGTGTGAATGCAATTGTGATTCAAATTGTTTGATTATTATATGAATATGATTTACTTCGATGGATTAACGTGTGCATCAAGTGTACAGGTAAATTTTCCATGGCCAATGGAAATTGGAGGCAACCCTTGGGAACCTTGAGTAATTTATCCAGTGAAACCAAGCTAAAGTCCATATGGAGGGACTATAGTTCCATTATGTAATGTATTTTATTCGTGATGTTATTTGTGAATGTTTATAAATTTATTTTGATTGCCATGTCAATCCATCTAGGAGATGAGCTGTCCATCTAAGTGGACAAACTCGGATTTGAACTTCTAGACACTTTTTGGGGATTGAAAAATGATATTTTTAAAGTATTTTTATGGGTTGAAGGTCCCTAGGGTAGGTACCTATGGGTTAGGTACCTTTTTAGCTCAAAATATTGAGTCAATCTCAAGATTGGACACTCTTTTTGAGGCCTTAAAGAGGTTTGACGAAAATAGGGTTTTGAGAAGTGGGATGGGGACTAGTCTCTTTCCATCTCCACTTCTCCAAGTTTCCATGAAAGACTCCCAAGTTCTCACACATGTGTGAGAATACATGGGTGAGTGTGCCTGGGAGAGTGAATGAGAGGTTGACAAATGTCAGCTCCCTATTCAAAGAAATTCAAACTTGAGTTACTATAAAACAAACTCAAAACAAGGGTTATGGGATTCTTTGGCATTCTTGATTTTGGTTGAATTTTAGGGGTTGATGAGTTTGAAGAAAAAAGCTTGGAAGAAGAGGAATTGTGTGGATCCTCAACCCATCCTTCCCTAAGCTTGGTTTTGAGGTAGATTCACCACTCTTTTTGTTTCTCTATGTTTTTATTGAAAGATTACATGTGTATGTAAATATGTGCTTGGTATTTTATCTCTTGTGTTTTGCTTGTATGCTTATTTCAAAATTCTTTTGGTGCTTGTTTTCTTGTGTTGTTGAATGTGGTTTATGTGATGGGAAAAGGGTTGTATAGCGATAGGCTCACCCAAAAATTTGGGAAGAGCATCCCTCATTGGGGATGGTATAGAGTAGGAACCTCCATGGGGAAGTTTAATCCCTCCTTAAGAGGAGAGGCTCAAAAAGGGTATGAGTACCCATATGCAATTGTGAAATGGTAGATATGGTTTTGGTGGTACATGTTTTGGAGAAAGAGAAGATATTAAAGAATGGTTGCATGTGAAATGATGGGAGTATGTTATTGACTTGTTCTTGTTGCTATTATTATAAGTCCCCATATGGAGTGTGTAGTCCACCCTCCATTCCCCACTTTGGATTCTTGATGGAATCCTAAAGTTATGTGAAAATCCCTTGGGTGGGTGTGAAAAAAATCTTGTGCGTATCATGTGTGTAAATATTGTTTTGTTTGGTTTTTTTTGTACTCGGTTCCCTCGGTTGCCTCCTAACTCGCGGGTGGTTGGTTTTCCAACCAAAGGTTGAGAGGTGAGCACCCCATTGGCCTGGGTATGTGCAGGATCATGGTGGGCCAAAAAATGGCAATGAGGAAAAAAACACATCTTTCATCAACTGAAAAACATGAAAATACCATGTTGACTTTTTTTAGGCTCAGGTGTTAGTACACACCACCATAGCAAACACCAAACCTAGTTTTACAAATTGAATATCTGATTTGTAAAAAGCATATATAAAAAAACTCTGTTGCTGTTTTAAAGTTATTTCACCTTCAACAACCCGTAGGCACACAATGAATTGATTCTACGCATAATGGATATCTGATTTGGCCAAAATCCAATTTGAAAAGGTAAGTTTTTTTATTTTTATTTGATTTGATTCAATTTTGAATTAAATTTGAATAATTTCAAATACTTTTTTGTGGATTTTTTTTAAAAATAGGGTTTTTGATTGAATTTTTATGAAAAAATTGAGTTTAGAATGGATTTTGATAAAAAATGAATGTTTTGTGGATTTTTTTCAAAATAGGGTTTTTGATTGAATTTTTATGAAAAAATTGAATTTAGAATGGATTTTGATAAAAAATGAATGCTTTTGTGGATTTTTTCAAAATAGGGTTTTGATTGAATTTTTATGAAAAATAAATTTAGAATGGATTTTGATAAAAAAATGAATGCTTTTTGTGGATTTTTTTTCAAAATAGGGTTTTGATTGAATTTTTATGAAACAATTGAGTTTAGAATGGATTTTGATAAAAAAAATGAATGTTTTTTATGGATTTTGATTTAAAAATAGTGTTTCTTATGTATTTGTATTAAAAATTAGAGAATTTTATAGATTTTTGTTAAAAAGTAGGGTTTTTTTTGGATTTTTTTTAAAAGCTAGGGTATTTTTTAAATATTTTTGTTTATATTGTCTAATTTTAATTAGATTAATTATTTTTTAACTTTAATCAGGCATTATGGCTGCTAAGAATGAGAATGCACAAATTCCACTAGTTGAGAATGAAAATCCACCAGCTGAGAATCAAAATGCAGAAATGCCAAATGCTCCACCACCTCCGCAACCATCAATTGAAGACTTAATTCATGAAAAATAGGAGCAATTGAGGGGCATTTGTGATGTTTATAAGAAAATCCCTTGATTATCCTGTATGTCAACCACATTGATAGGAATAATTACAAATGTAGAAACTCTCTCCACCCAACATAATGACTTTCATTCGTGGGAAGAAACCATGAGGGAATATTATACATGTGGATTGCCTTATGATGATGTGAAAGATCTCCAAATAAAAAAAGTCCAAATAGCCTCTTTATTTATTAACCCCAGCACTGGTTTTCCAGTTAATGTTAACAAACCAAAACTTTCTATAAAATGGTACATGCATAGGGGCATAGTAGATAACTTTTGGGATCGTTGGTGTACGGTTTTTGATAAACCACCCAACAATAATCTTGATGTACCTTTTTACTTTATTAAAAAATTATATGCTGAGTTTTTGTTAGGGCATCATGTCAATTACTTTGACATTAAACCCTTCCAGGGCGTTGGTGGAGGTATGCCCTAGGATAGGCCAGAGGCAGCTAGAGTAGTCAGGTTCCCACATGTTCCCCATCCTTCCCTTCCTCCGCCACCTCCAGTAAAACATCCAAATATTACAGAGGATGTAGCCACATAAACTATCTAGGCCATTCACTCTTTGAGTGGTATTTTGGTTTCCCATGCTTCTTCAATAGCTCAGCCATAGTCTGGTGATCTTGGCGATGGATCCAGTGTTGCTGCATCATCCTCCTTGGGTCCACATATTTGCAATATGTGCCAAAAAATATGCTTGGGTCCTATTGCATAGCCCCTTGAGCAGCCATTAAACACTTTTGATTATGACATCCAGGATGTGGAGATTATAGCAGATCACACGTAGGGGAGTTGAGAAAACCCTACATAGTCCTCTCCTACTAGAGAGGTGGACATTGGAGTAGTTACATAGGTAACATTTAAGGTGTAAATTCATAACTTGCATTTTTTTAAAAATGAATATTAATAAGAGATAGTATCAAGTACTAATATTTATTTACATGGTCTATTTAACAGTTAATGTCTGAGGAGGAGCTCACACGGGTGACTGATAGCAACCTTAGGGCCATTTCATTTGGCTTCGAGATGCACACAGTATGTATTTTTGTACTCACTCATTTACATTTTTTTACTGTATACTTGCTTGTCATTTGAATTGTCATTAATGAAATTATATATTAACTTATATGTTTATCTTATTCTCTACTTGTAGGAAACACCTAGTGCAAGTGAGGTACGATGCTCTCCAGACTATGGAGGCACAATGTTAGATAAGGGAAAGGAAAATGAACTCAAATTTGATTGAATTAAGATTTATAAGATCTTTTATTGATTATGCATACATTGACATAGATTCATATTTTCATATGTACTTGTCATTTTTATGTACAGGCAGTTGTGAGCTATACATCATTGTTGATAAGTGCTACAACACCTGAAGGAGTAGGTATTTAAACACCTAAAGGAGGAGGTGTTGAAACACCTGAAGGAGATACAAAAAAAATCAGCCTAAAGAGGTATGTGTTTATTTTATTTTGTGCTTGGAAACTATGTTCTTATTACCGACAATTCTATGCTAACTTGGATCAATTTCATGTTTTTGTTCACATATATAGATTGACGTTACAAAAGTTGGTTTGGTTAGTTCTTTGAGAGGGGTGTATTTGAGGACTCCCGACCCTTCGAAGAGATGTATATTTCAGGTAATCAAGATTTCAATTTTAGAGTTCAATTATAATTCAATGTGTATTGATTTTTATGTTAATTATTCAATTTTAAATTATATAGTATAACTAATCTCAATTGTGGTTTGACTTTTTCTTGTGCAGCTACCTTCAGAGCCAACAAGTGCTTCAAAGATGGTCCATTTTGATGATCCACTAGTAGTTTAGGACGAGATAGACATTTTGGCATGTAAATTTTGAATAGATACGAGATGGCATATGCCACATATTGTAAAACTTTGTTTGAGTTGGCGTTGATGCCATTTTTGTATATGGACATACACTTGATTATTGGATAATTTGATATATATAGAAGTTGAAAATCAAAATTTAATTTCCTCCTCATGTGCATGATTAAACTCTTTGAAAATTTAATCAAGTGAGCAATGGTTAAATATCAATGTACAATAGCATAAAAAGAATGGTTAAATATTATGTAGTTTATATTCATATTGCTGATTACATTGCATTGCACATCTTTCAAACTCAAAGCATTAATTCACATTGCATAAGTAACAACTAGATGCTGATAGATGAAAAAAATTCAATAACAATATAGTTTTTACAAAGTCAACCTAAGCAGTTATGCAATTACTTCACATTACATAGCTAATAACTAGGAGCAGTTATCAATTGCATTAGCTTGTCATGGAATTCTATGAGACCACATTTCTTTGAGGAAACTTGGCACAAAACTCACAAAAAATGAAAAGAAAGCACTCAAACAAACTTTAAAGGGGTCTCAAGCCTGTTACCCCCTCATTTGACACGCTATGTAGCCATTTACTTGCAGTGTAGGGGCTGAACAATGGAGAAAACATGTAAACATAATTTATATATATATATAGATGTGCAGCCTAGAAGCATGAATTATGATTAGAATATCACATAACATCATATAAACAAAAAAACCACTATAAACTTGAATGTCATTTAAAACATGGATGATAAATATTCATCGTTGAAACTTGAATTGTGGTAGCTTGATATACAAAGTCTATTGATGCCAGGGTTCAATTTGTATGATATTGAAAAAATAAGACAACTGAGTAGAGTTATCAGAATTCATCAAAAATCATAAGAATTCTTTTAGTACACTCAAGAGTTATCAGATGTCTTCTTGTAGTCTCAAAAGTTATTTTGTATCATTGTTACATTGGTCTTGAGAGTGGTAGCTTAATATAGGTCGACAATACAAAACCTGGTTTACCTGTGCAGTGTAACAATGGCATAGGAAGATTTTTCTTTGAAAGCAAAAATGAAATCTCAAGCTCTTGGAATGAAAATGATTGTTTGCAAAACAAATGAATAAGAATGAGGTAGTTAAGGTGTTTGAAGTGATTTAGAGGTCACTTTTAGAGAAGAGAGAGGTTGAAAAGTACATCAAGTCAGTGAGAACCGAAGTGTAATGTGTTTTAGTTTGTGGTACTCCTTTGTTTCTCTATAGATGTGATAAATTCTTAGTTCAATGATGTTGAACAATTTTTCAAAAAGAAAGTTGTGTCACGGTCCGAATTCAATCCAACAAGCAAAAATGAAAGCTCACCCTCTTGGAATGAAAATGCTTGTTTGCAAAACAAATGAATAAGAATGAGGTAGTTAAGGTGTTTGAAGTTATTTAGAGGTCAATTTTCGGGTGGAAGGCTTAAAAATCCATTTTAAATGCACAAAAAAGAATGAAATTACTTCAAACCAAGTTTGTGAAGAAGTTAACTATGTTGCCCACTAGTTTCCCTTAAGAGTCTAAAGTGCTAAAAAGAAGCAATCTTTGAAGGGATATTTCTTGGAGACCGTGATGCTTATAGACTCTCCATCCAAGACTATGGGATCGTGTTGGGACCATCTACAAAAAACTCTCTCGGTTTTTTCTATCTCGGAGGCATTTTCTTGTGGTGATGACTTTTCAGTGGAGGGAAAATTTGCCAGATGCAAGCAGTGTAAAGTTGCAAAATGGTGCAACTTTCATTCCATAACTCGTATGACCAAACGAACTATTCCAAAATGTCTAGATGGGTACGTTTACGCTAGGGATGGTCCTCTCTTGCACCCAAATACACCGAATCACTCTGAGCTATATTGGACCGACGATTTCCCTTAAGAGTCCAAAGTGCTAAAAGGAAGCAATCTTTGAAAGTCTATTTCTCAAAGACCGTGATGCTTACAAATTCTCCATCTGAGGCTATGGGATCGTGTTGGGGACCATCTACAAAAACCTCTCTCAGTTTTTGCTATCTCGGAGGTGTTTTCTTGTGGTGATGACTTTTCAGTGGAGGGAAAAGTTGCCAGATGCAAGCAGTGTAAAGTTCCAAAGTGGTTCAACTTTCATTCCGCAACTCGTACGACCAAACAGACTATTCCAACACATCTAGATGGGTACGTTTATGCTAGGGATGGTCCTCTCTTGTACCCAAATACGCTGAATTACTTCGAGCTACATTGGACTGACGATTTCCCTTAAGAGTCCAAAGTGCTAAAAGGTAGCAATCTTTGAAGGGCTATTTCTTGAAGACCGTGATGCTTACGACTCTCCATTTGAGGCTATGGGATTGTGTTGGGACCATCTAAAAAAACTCTCTCAGTTTTTCTATTTTGGAGGCATTTTCTTGTGGTGATGACTTTTGGAGGGAAAATTGCCGGATGTAGCGGTAAAGTTGAAAAGTGGTGCAACTTTCATTCAACTTGTATGACCAAATAGGTCCAAAATGTCAGAAGGGGTATGTTTATGCTAGGGATGGTCCTCTCTTGCACCCAAATCGCCGAATCACTCCAAGCTACATTGGACCGGTGATTTCCCTTAAGAGTCCAAAGTGCTAAAAGGAAGCAATCTTTGAAGGTCTATTTCTTAGAGACCGTGATGCTTCAGACTCTCTCTCAAGGCTATGGGATCGTGTTGGGACCATATACAAAAACCTCTCTCAATTTTTGCTACCTCGGAGGCGTTTTCTTGTGGTGATGACTTTTCAGTGGAGGGAAAAGTTGCTAGATCTGGCAGTGTAAAGTTGCAAAGTGGTGCAACTTTCATTCCGCAACTCGTACGACCAAAAAAACTATTCCAACACGCCCGGATGGGTACATTTATGCTAGGGATGGTCCTCTCTTGCACCTAAATACGTTGAATCACTCTGGGCTACATTGGACCGACGATTTCTCTTAAGAGTCTAAAGTGCTAAAAGACAACAATCTTTGAAGGGCTATTTCTTGAAGACCGTGATGCTTACAGGCTCTCCGTCTGAGGCTATGGGATCATTTTGGGACCATATAAAAAAACCTCTCTCGGATTTTTCTATCTCAAAGGTGTTTTCTTGTGGTGATGGCTTTTCGGTGGAGGGAAAAATTGCCAGATGCAAGTAGTGTAAAGTTGCAAAGTGGTGCAACTTTCATTCCGCAACTTGTACAACCAAAAAAATTGTTCCAACACGTCCGTATGGGTACGTTTACGCTAGGGATGGTCCTCTCTTACACCCAAATACGCTGAATCACTCTGAGCTACATTGGATTGACGATTTCCCTTAAGAGTCCAAAGTGCTAAAAGGCAACAATCTTTGAAGGGATATTTCTCGAAGATCGTGATGCTTACAGACTCTCCATCTAAGGTTATGGGATTGTGTTGGGACCATCTACAAAAACCGCTCTCATTTTTTGCTATCTCAGAGGCGTTTTCCTGTGGTGATGACTTTTCAGTGGAGGGAAAAGTTGCCAGATGCAAGCAGTGTAAAGTTGCAAAGTGGTGCAACTTTCATTCCACAACTTGTACGACCAAATAGACTATTCCAACATGTCCGGATGGGTACGTTTACGCTAGGGGTGGTCCTCTCTTGCACCCAAATACACCGAATCACTCTGAGCTACATTGGACTGACGATTTCCCTTAAGAGTCCAAAGTGCTAAAAGGAAGCAATCTTTGAAGGGCTATTTCTCATAGACTATGATGCTTACAGACTCTCCATCTGAGGCTATGGGATCGTGTTGGGACCTTCTACAAAAACCTCTCTCGGTTTTTGCTATCTCGAAGGCGTTTTCCTATGGTGATGACTTTGCAGTGGAGGGAAAAGTTGCCAGATGCAAGCAGTGTAAAGTTGCAAAGTGGTGCAACTTTCATTCTGCAACTCGTACGACCAAACAGACTATTCCAAAACATCTAGATGGGTACGTTTATGCTAAGGATGGTTCTCTCTTGCACCCAAATATTCTGAATCACTCTGAGCTACATTGGGCCGATGATTTCCCTTAAGAGTCCAAAGTGCTAAAAGACAACAATCTTTGAAGGGATATTTTTTAGAGACCGTAATGCTTACAGACTCTCTGTCTGAGGCTATGGGATTGTGTTGGGACCTTCTACACAAAACTCTCTTAGTTTTTTCTATCTCGAAGGAGTTTTCCTGTGGTGATGACTTTTCAGTGGAGGGAAAAGTTGCCAGATGCAAGCAGTGTAAGTTACAACGTGGTGCAAATTTCATTCCACAAATCGTACAACCAAACAGACTATTGCAACACGTCTGGAAGGGTACGTTTACACTAGGTATGGTCCTCTTTTGCAACAAAATACACTGAATCACTCTGAGCTACATTGGACCGAGTGAAATTAGGTGAAAAATTAATGCAGACACAAGGGCACAATCACAAACTCTTTGCAACCTACCTATTTGAGGAATCTAACAAGATTATTCTAACCTCTTTGGATAGTCCAAAACTCCCTTAAAACTTGACAAGCAACTAAATACACATTTCCCTCTTTAACCCCCTTAAACCCTTGTAATAGTGAGAAACTAGTTTTTGTCCAATTACTCCACAATTTTCCAAAACACTGGATGAACACATGACTGATTCAAACACCCATATCCAAGTTACACAACATATATGAGAAACAACATAGACTCCTTTGGACCAGCGTTGACTTCCTATACATTCACCCTTGAACATGCTACTCAATTAGCCCAAAAATGCAAAGCAACATACCTTCAAACACCACACAGACCCCTGAAACCTTGGGGCAGAAAATAAATTTCCAAGAAAACAAATATTCTGTAATTGGATTCCATTTGTATGGACCTGTAACCGTCAAATCAAAAAACCCTTATTTTTAGTGTAATTCTTGAGGGTTTATTGGATGTAGCACTTCCACAACCTTTAAGACTCTTCCACCACCTTAGAAACCTTTATTTAGGCCCCAATATTCTTAGAAAACAAAGAAACTTTTGGTATCTCAGAGATTTTTGCAAACCCTAGGGTAAAAACTCTATTTTCAAGTGAAAAAAAACCACCATTTTTAGACCTGTAACTCTTCATTTTATTTCAAAACCCAGTTCTCCACACCTTCCACTCTTGAAATAACGTCAAAAAATGTAATAACATTTCTACATAAAGTTTTTATACAAAAATGCTTGAATGGCTTGTGCACAGGTAGAAAACACAAGAAAAACAATAAAATATGAACTGAGCAATTGAAACTTTATTGATTCAAAGAAAAAAAATCCTTCAATGAAACCCATCTCGAGCCCTTGAAGGCCTTAAGTACACCTACATAACCCATGAAACCTCCATATAATTCCTCCAATTTACAAAGCAATGGGAAGATAAAACCATGTAAGTGGTTTCCCCAAACTAATTGCCACCAAAACCATTCTTGATAGTTTAAAACCATGAACCACCCCAATGTGTAATTATGATAGCACTCAAGATAGAATCCATGAATAGATAATGTATTTGACCAATAACTCATCGAGAGCACAAATTCCCAAAACTAGCCCTCCACTATGAACATATCAACTAAGTAGGAACCCATAACATTATGGAAAGATGATCCACTTCTCCCAATGTAACTCCCAAGCATTACATGTGAGAGATGGTCAATTTCATTGATGGCAACGATTGTGTGACTCCCATTGATGACCTTCTTTATTCAATTCCATTACAAAAATATCCCAAGAATTCCAAAGAATACTAATGAAAACAATATTTCCCTCAACACCTCATGATCATTCAAGTACTCATTCTAACAATACAAGAGATTTACACATCAAATTGCAAGTGAATATAATTTACTATATCTTAACATAAAAAATGCAAAACCTAATAGAAAAATGTATCAATGACGTACAAGGATGTATAAGAAAGTTCAAATTTGAAAATAGAATGTAAACTTAGAAAACTGTAGATTTGAAAACCTTAATAATGTAAAACCCTAAAAAGAAGGTTGGATCAAGTGTCGGATTGGTTGGGCTCAACAAAATATAAAGAAAAAAAAAGTTTATTTATGAAGTTAACCTAAGATAATTAAGTAAATGCAATCAATCAAACACAATCAACCTAACATAATTAAGGGTTGATAGGGGTATTGGATAATTAAGGGTTGATAAGGGTATGGATGTTTATCTTTGATCTACTCTTGAATATCTAGGGACTTGGTGGTATTTATCTTTGATCTGCTATGTACTATTAGGTGCATGTCTAAACGTTATGTGGATAAAAATAGCAATCTGAATGGAATTTTAATACTGAGATTGTACCTCATTTTGTGGTTGCAATGTGTAGTTTTCTGAAAAATCAACCACTGATATAATAGTGCCAATCAGGAAAGAGTCCTTACACATCCTAAATTGTTGATCCAACCACTGAGACCTATGACTATGCCTTGAATACTTGTAGAAAATATTGTCCTTAAAATCTGAAATAAAATCAGCAACATTGCATTCTTTTGTAAGCAACTCACATATAGAACCTTCACCTCCACTTTGCAAAGTATATTTGACTATCTCATATCTCTTTTTCTCAACAAGCTTCTTTCCAAATTCATGTTCGGAATTCTCATGAAAACATTGAACAAACTTTGACAAGCCACCACATTGTGAGCACTTTGCATTTAAACAATCATTTCTATAGAAAAAGCAACCATCATCTTTAGAACACAAAAATAGATCTAGCAAGCCCCTTGATGATTTCAGAAGATGCATTGCACCACACTCCTACAACATTTCATTAGTATGCAAAGTAGAATGGATATAACATAATAGCTCATGGTACATTGAAAACTCCATATGGTATTTGCAACAACAAGTATTATGAATCTTAAGAGGCACACAATAAAATGGCTTCAAACCCTCAAAAGCCCTTTGCGAGATTTCCATATTTTTATGTGTTTCAATAATTTTTTGAACAACATTGTTTGGCTTGATTCCAAGAAATGTTTAGGATGTGGTGTACGGTCTCGATTGCCGATTCTTAACTTTAAAACATCCTTTGCATTGGGTTATACTCTAGAGTTATCATGCCAAAATTGTTGAATTACCTACTTTACATTATCGGTTAGCTTCTTATCAACACGTGGAAGCCTTCTGACAAAAGCCCATGTATCATTTTGAAGAGGATCATCTATTCTTTCTCTTCTTGCAAGTGCTCTATCCAAATTTTTACGATTTATGTCAAAATCAATACAATTTTGTCTCATAAAGCGAGCATTTTTAATTGATGGCTTACTAGGGCAGTTGTAATGACTCTCTGAGCAGCTCTCTTATTCTTTTCCTTGTTACTTTTTCCAATAGACTTGAGAGAATTACAAATATTTTTGACAATAATAGAATTTTTTTCGGTCTTCTTGTTCACACTAATCTTCAATTTGGCTAGAAAAGGTCTCATCTTTTGCATCTTTAGCAATTGTACAAAAATTTGGCATTGCTCGGTCAATGTCTTATCACTAAAATATTGGTTGAAAAGTCTTCTAGCCCACAACTGAACAGTTCGTGTTGACCTCTTTCCTTCAAAATTGTTTATAATGTTCTCATAAAATTCAAGTAACCATTTAGGGGTTCTTGAAGGTCTTGAAATTGGAATATGTCTTTCTTCCATACAAGATTCTTCATTTCTCATGTAATTTGGTGAAACATAATTTACACTTGCTTCAATATTATGTTCAAAATCTTCATTTCCAACATTTTCACCTTGAACATTTTCAATATAAATTTGAATAATTTCATTCCCAATTTCAATATCATGCTCAACATCTTCAAATCCAACATTTTCACCTTGAACATTTTTATTATCAATTTCAATATTTTCATTCCCAATTTCAATATCATGTTCAACATCTTCAAATCCAACATTTTCACCTTGAACATTTTCATTATCAATTCCAATAATTTCATTTCTAATTTGAATATCATTTTCAACATATTCAATTCCAACATTTTCACCTTGAAAATCTTCAATTTTCTCTTCACTTGAAAGACCATAGGGGTTAGGTTCACCAATATTTAACATACCTTGTCTTCTCTTCCTATGACTTTCTCTATCTCTTTGTCTATATGCTTCAATTTCTTCTTTTGTAAGCTTTCTCTTACGTTTTTGCTTCTAATGACTGCTGCTCCCCATTATACCTCATAAAAGATGCTAAAAATCATTGCTTATGACAAATTTCAATAGAAGATGCTCCAAAAAGTTGATCTTTGTCTCTTCCTATTTGAAACTGCGTGTGTGTCGCCTGCAAACAGAATGTAGGGTCCATTGGAATTCACAAAATGGCCCACATGTGGCTTTTCTATGGCCCACAAATCTGATATCCATTATAATATGATATCCAATTCATTTGAAAAAAAAATACAATGTTTTGTAACTGTGTGATTTTAGTTCTACAAATCGGATATCCGATTTGTGTACACATAGACCTAAGGGTTAATGGTAGATGGTAGAGGGTTTAAGGGTTAAATGTTTAGGGTTTAGGGTATATGGTAGAGGGTCTAAGGGTTAAGGGTTTAGGGTAGAGGGTTATAAGGGTTTATGGTTTCATGGTTAAGGGTATAGGGGAGAGAGATAGATGGAGTGAGTGTGTGAGAGAATGACCTGAGAGAGGGATAAGGTCAGAGAGGGTGGGAGAGGGGGATAGAGTG
>VDFB02281492.1:292650257-292702883 GCA_007258455.2 Sequoia sempervirens
AAAAAAACTTAGTAGTTTAGAAACTGCATTCAATTTTCCACAAATTTTATTCTTACATATTTTTGAAATAATATAGATAACTTATTCAAATTTTTATGTCAAGTTGCCTAACTCTGATTTTCTGAATTTTTATTGCCACTTAAGGGCTTGTTTTTTCCATGATGATCCTGCACATACCCGCCTATGAAAGGAGTTTTGTGTTCTTGTGTAGCTTTGCAGGCTTGAGGAGTTGCAAATATGGTGTACCCATGTTGCTTGGAGAAATTGTTATATTTTTTGTAACTTCAATGAAAAATCTAGCCTATTGGGCACTTGTAAATCAAAAAATGGTGTTTTATGTGACTACTGTTATAAACCAAAAAATGAGAAAGTCTGCATTTGTATTTTTAAAGGAAATAGTTATTTTATCACTCAACCCAAAACTATACTTACACTACAGTAACAAGGGTCCTACTAAGAATAACTGATATAACCGTTCTAATAAAAAAGAAAGGAATAATTTGTATTAGAATCTGTATTTCTTTGTAAGAAACATATTTGGTGTCATTTTTATGTGACTTGTCCTATTTAAAAAAATGGTAGATAAAAAAAGGGGTTTAAATATCTATTGAGTTGTGAATGTTAAGTGAAAGATTAGAGTGATATATACATATCAAGGAAAGAATGTTACCTTACCATTTTGGAAAATTTTTGTACAAAGAAAATGTTGTATTTTTTTAATCTGTTGATTATTATAAACATGTAATTGCAAGAGAAATTTCTACTTCACCATTTCATTACAATATTGCACATATTTTAAATATCTATTGATTCTTTTCAAAATAGAAGTATGCAGTCATAATTCTGGAAGTATATAAATTTAGGATATAAAAGTATTTGTTTTCAAGTCTGCAACATGAGGAGATAAATTTCAAAACAGGTTTCATTCATCTAAACTTGTTGCTTACACATTTGCTACATTGTCTACCCTTAGAAGGCTGAACTTGCTTTGTTGAAACGAGAATAAAATGCAATAGATGTAGATCACTGTTGTTTCTCTATACTCGGTTGCTCAGGTTTACCATACTACTTGACATCTTCTTAGGTATGGGAGATCCTCCTCTCCTTACTCCCTGCATACACTAGTTATGAGGCTTGAAAGCAAGTTTGATTTGTGGCTTTGGGGTCAAAGGCAGAGGTTTGAAACTTGCAAATGTTGTTTTTTCTTTGGTTAGAAATAAAAAGAGATAAAGCATTTAAATTAAAACCGTAACAAGAGAAAGTTGAATAAACCAAACAGAAGAGTATTTCCACCTGCAAACTACTGTTAAGGACAAAGATACGTTGACGCATCAAACATGTCTATGGAGGGGCAGCCACCAAACTTGAACCAGTAAATACTTACCAGTGGCTATGGCTTCCCTCTGGGCCGAGCAAACTTGTATCGTAGAGCCAACTTACCCCTGTGGCCTCTCCTTATTGTAGGAAATAGTGGTTCTAGCCGCCACTCTCTGTAGATTACTTGATTCTATGATAAGGATGAGAACACATTGGTTTAGGGATTTATTTTCAAAATGGAGGTGAAATGTTATAAGATTTAGTTTTGTGAAATTTGATGCACTGTCTCCCACAATCGGGTGCCAAAACCAAAAAAAACCTGCCATGTAGTATCAACTACCCATGCCTTATATCTCAGTGGGAGCATATTATTTAAGGTCACCATATAATAAAATTTTGCGTTAGTATCAAAATATCACTGTATGCATCACGGGGGCAGATAAAAAAATTAAAAAATACCTAAATGATTTGTTAACAAAATTATTGTTTTGCATTAACATAACACTAGGTTCGATGATTTAAGAAAGTCCCAAAATGCGTTCAAGTGAATTGCATAGGCTACAGAACCTGTGTACATTTGCGTTTCCTGTGAATATTTTTTGGATGACCTTAGTCAATGCTAATCCGTGATACTCTGATTTGTATGTGTTAAATTAACAAGAGTTGAATGTAATCCTAAGCGGAGCCCTCAGAATATATTTACTATGAGATTATAAAATTGTAATACTGGTGCTATTACAAATGCAAAGTTGAGACAAGTGAAATTGGGTAATGTTGTCATAAACATATGTATATATAAAGGCAATTCAGGAGATCGGTATAAATACTAAACGTATGAAAAGAAAAGTAATATAGATTAAATGAGGCCTCACATGGTTAAGGATAATGTGAACAAAAAGGGAAACATTAAGTTAGTTTACATACCTACATTCAATGCCCACGAATTAAAGGATTTGTGCATGGAATATATTCTTTCCAAATACCACTGTATGTCCCTTATAAAAATAAAAATAAAATAAACTAAAGTGCCCCTCCACTTACGAGTAGTAGAGGGAGGGGTTAATACTAGCAGTCGCACCTTGGGGTGCAATGGGTACGCCGAAGATAATATAGTGAACTTTCTGCTTATTTTGTTTATTAAAAAAAGGAAAACCAATTTACAACTGTAAAGTAAAGACACCAATTTACAAACATAAAGTAAAAATAATTTGTCTTTTCAAATGAATTGAATGCATATTATCTGTTAATAAAAGGAAAACCATTTTTTTTAGAACAACTGGAGTTATAAGAAATAGTATTTTACATTTCAAGCATGGAAATGAATAGGTTTGCACATGTTTAAGAAAAAAATACTGTTAATGCATATGCCTTGCAATTATACAATACATTTCTGACATGGCACAGTATTCATCAAATAGTGTAGGGTGAACTTTGCATATTACAGTAGAAAAATTGTTAGTAAGAAATGCAAATTTGATCCATTCATACCCAACAATAATCAAATTTTTAAGAGCACAACCACCAAGTAAAGTGGTTAGATTAATATTGGGGATAACTATGGGGTTTACAATAGCTTTTTAGTCACTCAAAGCAACCCATTTGGTTTCACAATGCAACGAAGTCATTGAAATACATGCCAGTAGTCGTTTAGGCATTTTTCTGAAGTATGGATTCAACATATAGCTTTAAAAGAGAATGAATGATGTGCAAATAATTGACTTCTCACTGCTGCCTTGTTGCAAAGTCAATATAATAATGTTAGTGTCAACATTGAAATTCCAAATAAAAAATCTGCATCAAAAAGAGAAAATATACAGTACTCCATTAAGATAAGGAAGTTGGAATGTCTGAGATTTCATTTGGCTAAGCCTTTGCTCGAACTACATATGGGCATCTTCAACATTTTGAAAATCAGGTCTGTGGCCATGAACTATCTTATCCCGCATTCTCTCAATAGTTACTTTGAGATTTGGGGACTATGAAACTGTTTTGAAAACAACGTTGTCCTTAAAGTGATCTGTAACAAGACAAAATAAAATGAAATCAGTTAGTGAAGTAAATGTTGGTTGATGATGTACGGTAATGAGCAAAAGGAACTATATGGGAGGGGAACCATTTACTCTATTGCAAAAAGAGCATGTGTTGTAACCCCAAAAAATAGAGAAAAACAAGCATGAGACTATCTATGAAATCACAATTTTGTTGAAAATAGTATAGTTGAGGATATGATCCTATTGCTAGAAATGTTTGATTGGATTTGGAATCTCTTTAGGATAAGGAAATAAGATATAAATTAAAAATATTCCGCATCAAGAATTCATATGATTTTAGTTTAGAAACAAAAATCCCAAAGCAGAGAACAAAATCATTGCTATCTATTGCATATTATCAGAAAAAAATGACAAATGAAAAATATGTATTTCTAAAATTTGAGCTTATTAGTATGAAGAATGAAGACAATGACATTCACTTTATTGAAACTATAATCAATTTGTGCATTGAGGTAAAATAGAACATGCCCTTTCATACTTAAAAGAGCTCTGTATCATTTGGTGTGAAGAAAACAATAGTGGGTGTTAGAAGTAGACATGGAGGTTTACTTGTGAATTATGCAAAATATCTAAGCAAAATCCTTTCAAAAGTAGAAACACGTGTGAATAATGCAAAACATGTGAGCACAATCCTTCAAATATTCTCATTCTTGTAAAATCAATGTTAGTAAATTTTAATGAAAAACATATGTAAGCAGCCAAGATGAGTGACAAAGTGACTTGAGGAGACAGTATATGTAAAGCAACCAATCATGTGATGGCACATTGGTGCTCAACTACACATGAATGACATTTTATAAATTCTCATAAACATGTCTGTTACACATAAGATGTACTTGAAGATTTTGCACAATTTGTGTCTGTTTGTTAACGAAGCCCTAACGAATGAGTTATTTTGTTAAAATAAAGCGAACCAAATCCAATTTGCAAAAAAACCACAAAACAATTGTTTTAGATTCAAAAACCAATAAAAAATTTCTAATAATGTGCAGCTTTTGGAATCACAAAACAATGTTTAGAAAAAGTAGTTGGAAGAAATATAGGTTCCTCAACATGCTTCCATTTTTGGTGTTGGATGAAAATAAATGCTTGGTATTTCAAAAGGGGTAGTGGTGTGGTCATGTGATAGTTTAGTAAATTCTAGTTGTATGGAGAGTGTTAAAATTGTACATAATTGAATTATGCACATGGCGAATAAGTGCTTACAAGAGTTGTAGATATTAATTGTAGATGTGTCAATATTAGTTATTCTACTATCAAGAAATTCTAGGTAGGTGTCATATTAGATTTAAAATTTGTAGGGTGTTGTTGAGCTTCATTTAATTTATATATTTTAATCGTCATTTATTTAATAAATAGAGTAGTTTTCTTCCCTTAAATAACACTTTCTTATCTATATATTTTGTTGTTTAGTTTTATAATTTAATTGTGTTACAAGAGAAGGACTAGATGTGACTCCACATTGGAGTGCTAAGAATATGATAAAATATTGAGCATTGATTCATGTAGAGAGGGTAGTGTATGTGGAGTGCCCAAGAATACGATAGCATCTCGAGAAAAGATTCCTATAGAGAGAGTAGTGTATGTTTGTTTTGAAAAAATGTATGGTTATTTTGTGAAAAGGAGAGAGCCCCTTCCATGAGAAATAGAACGTTGTCATTGTCAATGCATGAGAAACTAGAAAATGATAGTTGAGTTTTTTGTTGAGTGACATATAATTTGTTGGTATGGAAGATATGGTGGAACAATGAAAACACATTTGAAAAATGTTGTCAAAAGGAAATATAGGTTCCTCAACATGCCTCCATTTTTTTTATGTTGGAAGATGAGAGCTACATGATATTTCAAAAGGGGTAGCGGTGTGGTCATGTGATAGTTTAGTGGATGCTAGTGTTAGGGAGAATGTAGGAGATATTTCAAGATTACTCAATTCTTTCTGCTAAATAAAAATTAATATCAATAACAAGTTCAAAATTACAGTCTCATACACTAATTTAGTCTCATAAAAGCTAACTAAATCAAATCATTTCACTCATTTCATTGTGCCTAGTCATCATCAAAGAGGCTTAACTAATGTGAAACTATCACACCAGAACTATAGATTCAGTCTGACATCTCCCACTCAAGAAAGAAATACAAAAATATTCCAAGCTGACCTCATAACACACATTTACCTGTACAGAATAGTAAAAACCCAGTATTATTGCTCACTCATGATGAGTAAAGGAGATGGTGTACCTAACATAACCAATCCAAACAACTTTCATTCTGAATGGTGAAATTTTTTTCAGAAGATGACTCCAAGATTTTTGGCCACGTTTACATCAAATCAACAACAATCAGTGTCTCCACCAACAAATGTTGAATGATGGTCATTGATTCAAAATACATTTCATGCCCCCCCCCAATTTTTTGAATAGTAGAGCCTATGGTCATTGATATTTAATTTTATTGTTTGAATTTGAAATTTATGTCCACAAGATCATAGCAGAGCCTATGGTCTGGGATCACAAGTTCACATAAATATCTCTCTCTATATATGATTAGATCAAATCTATATCTCTCTCTCTCAATCCATCTATATATATTGGATTAGATAAAATTCTATTATATATATATATATATATATATATATATATATATATATATATATATATATATATATATGCAACTAACCAATCAGATTTTTGTCTGTCTCTATGATTAGATAAAATTCTGTTATGGAGTGAGCAACTTAGGAGTATCTCTTCTGTCGAATTCACCCTACTTTGGAATAAACCACACCCAACACATAGCCAGTTCAGTAATGGCCTCTGATTGTCCTTAAAACTTTGTTGCTTTATTCTTAACCACTGATCTACAAATCAAACCCATCAACCAACAAGAACTAGAAGAATTTTGTTTCATACCAATAAATTAGATTGGGTAGGGAAAATGTCCAGACCACTTACACTAGCCAGATTTGCTCATAGCTAGATAAACTCCCTTGTTTGATATGACCAAATATCACAACTAAGGATTTTAGTTCATAGCATTCAATTCAACAAAATTTCATTGTCTTATCAGAATTTATTATTATTCAAGCATAATGTTTTCCTTAAAGTTATTCAACATTCAAGTTAAGTTTTTTGCACTGAAGGCATTTGACTTATATTATGATGTCAAGTGTTGTAGCAATCATGTCTAGGACATGAAAAACTTGTTTCAACTGCACAACTAAAGATAAAATTAAAGACAGTTCAATAATGAACATATTTTGGTAAACCAATCAATAGTGACACTAAATATTGCAATGGGTATTTTTGTACCCATTAGATAGAGCATATCATGTAAATTGTTCATTCTCCGGCCTTTCCCGTTTCTTTGTTCAAATTTCAATACACAAACATGCTACAGTTGCTGAACCACATGCTCTAAATATGTATCCAATGGTACACAATTAAACCTACATCCCAAAAACCAAAGAGTTTCACCCTACAATGGTAGTGCACATATATTTCATCCACAGTCCATCCTTGCTTTTTTAACTATTTCTTATTATTGAATAAGTTTCAAAGAAAATAAAAGTAGTGGGACCTTGCACCCTGATTCCTAGCAATTAATATGACCATTATGTCAGAATTATTCTCCAAAAGAAATGAGCATAATATTTTAATTCTTAAGCTCAAGTATTGAGAAGTGGAATGCTGCAATGAAGCATTTTTTGTTTCTAATATTTACATAAAAAAAGAAATCCCCATGTATCTTCAATAAGCAGAGACAATAGTACTTAGCAGTTAGAACAAAAGTAACCACAATCATTTCAACATCAAATAGTATTTCTAAGCATGATTACAAGACTCAACTTGGAACTCGCAAGCTTTGCAAGACTTGGAATTACAGCCAAATTTATAATGGAGGTGTCCCGAGTTGGATTTTAGGTGAACCTAACATGTCCATGGACTGCAGTCCTTGCAGCAGCTATATAAGTCACCCAAAAACTTGAATTTTATGCTTCCTTCTTTTTGGGTTGTGACAGAGGAGAACATCATCACAAAATATATTAGTTTCTAGTTTTGGGGACTGGGGCAACCTCTTGGACAAATATTGACAGGAAAATTAATTGAGAGGCAGGGGATAGACAATTATTTAAACAATAATAATTTTTCAGCAGTGGATGAGCATATGATATCCTCCTTACCTACAAGCAAGGACTGGAGAAATTTTCAAATGTTTTGTAGTGTATTTCAGATTTGTTAGACAGTTTCATTTATCAAAAACAAAGGATTTTCTACCATCTTAGTTTATATAAATCAACAAACATTAAACCATTAAAATCACTCTTCTCTAAGAAAACACATTATGTACATTTCTGCACTTATTAAAATTGGATAATTCCATTTCCCCTTATTTTTGTAAAGAAGAAACCCTAAGAAAGAGAGAAGAAAGGAAACCAACAAAAACCTAGTAAATGGTGGTGTGAAGAGCAACAGTGTTGGGCCTAAAGCGATGAGGCTTCACTCCACTTGTAGCAGGGGCACTCTTCCTCACTACCTTGGTTGCCAGTTGCTTGCGAGGGGCCTTCCCTCCCGTCGACCTCCTTGTTGTCTACTTTGTGTGCACCATTTGATACAAATCTTGCAAAGCAAAATGAAAAATCCCTTAACAAGCGCTAGAAACACATAATTCAAATGCTTGGATGTTGTCACGATAGATATTTAATAAACCCTAACTACCAACTCAATAATTGGCAACAATAAACCCTAGGACCTAGTAAATGCTCAACCATCTCACAGTGAAAGGTCAATACCAGTGAGGCAGAGTTTGGAGGCGTGGGGAAAATAGTCGGGAATCGCTGGGATGTATTTCATGGTAGTCCATTGCCTCTCGACCAATCTGCATCTTTGGACATGAAAAGAGCTCACAAAAGCTAAGCGTGGGACTACAAAAACCCAAATCTAGTAAACATTAAAGTCTCAAAACATAAATTGTGCAAAACATAGGAAGGGATGCCTCATGGACCACTGTATGGAAATTTCCAACTCTAAAAAGAGAGTTGAATGCATTTACTATGGAAAAGTTCTGAATGGTGACATAAATGGGGATGAATTATCACTGAAAAGATAATGGGTATTGATGCAACTATAGACTGTAATATCCCACTTGTTGTTTCCCATCAAATGAGCTCCAGTTTGGATCCCACTACAAGAAGTAGGTGAAAAAAGAAGGAAAATATATTGGGGGACTTAGTGGAATCCAATGATGAGATCAATCCATACAACAACTTTGTTGCAAGCACATTCATGTCATGTAATCCATCCTATGGTCCTAGAAGCAACATCCCCACCTTTTGTAGATCTGCCATGCCTCTTTCCCACTCTCCCCTCCTATGCATGTTTTGGTTTATCATTTCATTTTACAACACCTTAGAAGGTTATCTTACCCAGTCAGATTCTATGTAGCTTTTTTGGCTGCCCTTAGACTTTCTAAGGCTAATATGTGGTGCCACCATACAATTTATGAAGTTTCCATAGTGTATGAATATGTTATGTTAATTTCTATAACCCAACAACAAATTAATTGCACAATAAATTCACATTTATAACAATTAATACAATTGGGTTAATTAACAACTAACAATAGGGGAAGCAAAAATAACAATAAGCCAATCACAAAAAGACAATAACACAAATTTACCTAGGAAACCCCAATGTGGGGAAAAACATGCAAATGTTGGATCTTCTATTCAGCTTAACAACAAAATTTTCTTTTGAAAATACAATATGAGTTTTCTACAACAATCTTACATTTATAGAGCCTAGCTGGTTTACTTAGCGTGCAAGGAAAGAATCTTTCCTTGCTTTCTTTGACTTTAATTACACATGAAATCACTCTTGGATTTATCTTATCCTCACAAACTAAAAAACATTCTATTAAAGAATAAAAATTCTGCTGTTGCTAAAAATCCAACTCGAATTGTTTTAAAGCATATCTAACTCGAGTTGCTTTAAAACAAATCCACATCCCACCTTTCGAGCTACAAAAATCAACATGTTACACCTAAGAGATTTAGAATAGATAAAGTGTCGCCACAACTTGTGCCTTTGACACATTTCAGGTGCCTTAACAACTCCTTCCCACTCATTTAGTCCTTGGTGCTAGGAGTGATATCATTACCTACTCACATTGCTTTGAGCCTACCTATTCATACAGTCATGCTATACATAATTTAACATCTCAACATTATCACAAATTACTAATTAGCATTTTTCAGAGCTCTTCACACAATCACCTACAACCAACACTATAGTCATTGAATTTCATAAAACAACGCCAGTAGGGCTAATTTTGATTGATGTTAAGATTCACCCCAAAATGCTTCATCTCCAACACTTATTCTATGTTGTTTAGGTTCCAATTGTAGAAAAATTCAATAATGAAGATGGAGATTTTACTAAGTTACCTTGAGAATTCAGATGTGAGATGCTTTGATTTTGGCTTTGACTACTGCTGGAATTGATTCCCTATCTTCATCATTTGAGTCATTGAGTAGATCAAAATGAATTTGTAGTGATATTTGTGTAGTTTGAGTATTCATACCTTTCCTTTTCTTGTATAATCTTTTTGAAATTCACTTTCCATTTCTAGCAGATTTGAGGATTTCTGATGAGTATTACAGGAAATGGTGCTCAGCCCTGGAGGCTTTGATTGTCAATCTAATAGAATTTAATGATTAGACTATCATTGAAGTGGCTGGAAATGGCTGACATGTTCAAGACAAACATGTGCCAAGCGTCAATGTCTGAATTTTTTAGTTTACCCTGTTTCAACACTTTGCCATGTCTCTTGGGGTTTTCAACCTCAGGATCTCATTTAAAAGCCCAAATATTTTACCTCTTGCTTGAGCTCTTCTATATTAGTAATAGAAAGTATGTAATTTATATTTTGTTTAACCAGGCCAGAACCAACTACAAAAGAGAGATCTAATTACATAGCCATCATATCTACAACAAACCTTTTGAAGAATTTACTAAAAAAATATTCCATAAAGAAAAAATAGGCAATGCTTAGAAAGAAAGAAATCAACATACAAAAGAAGACCAAAATTTCTTTGAACAAGTTTAAAAATATGACCACAAAAGGTAAAATTTCATTCCTTACAAGGTTCTAAAAAATGACTTCCCCTAAAGTCAAACATGCCAAAGAATTGTGTGTCAATAAAAATGTGTAGATACTACTATGCATAAGGGTTTGAAGATGTGTAGAAATGGCAGAAATTGTGAATGGGGGCTCAAAACCCTCAAAATATTTTGGCGGTGGCTATGAAATAAATGTACAAAGCTTCAGTAAAAGAGTGCAAAGTCACTTGCAGATTTTGCACAAACAATGCCGACGAGTAAAGTGTGTACAGTTTAAAAGAACAATATCACCAAGGCCACACCTACAGATTCCAACCTATAGAGACATAAGCAAATAATTATTTTAGAGTCAGAAAAACTTACGGAAAATTGGAGTGGTCATTTACACGCTGGAAATAAGCCTGTAATGAAAGTAGGGCAATTGAATTACCTAAAGATTCTGCAAAAAATAGGTCTCTCTGTCAACAATTTCGCAAAGAGGAAACTGTGTAGAGTCAAAATGATTCAGCAAGATTTTAGTGAAAATGTAAATATGAATTGACTGATTCTGTGAAATCAATTTAGGGTTTGGGGCATTCTATTATAGGGCTATCGTGCTGTCAAGGATGCCGATGATGAAGCACTGCAATGCATTTCATGGTATTTCATTGCCTCTTGACCAATCTGCACCGCCTAACATGAAAAAGGTTTGCAAATACTAAGCGTGGGGACGCCTTTGGCATAATTAGAAGAAAAAATGGCTCATATAATATATTCCAATTGTTCTTAAAAACAAAACAAAATAAGAATCCCTCTCATAAGTTTTAGAAAAGAGATTTAAAAGAAAATTTAAATAAGACATTATATGAAGAAGGGGGGGATGAGATTCCCATGCTCTTAAAAAGAAGACATTCTAATAGAATAAATTAGATTTTATTTAAGAATAAAGGCCAGTACTCTTAGGAATACCTTGAAAATAAAAGAAAAGAAATTTATTTATTTGTTTTCCTCTTTCCCTCCTTTTAAGGGAAATTAACAAAATGGGAATTAATATTTATTTAATGGTATATATTTCTTCTTATCATTACTTATAAATTAGTGTATATTTATTATTTATTTAGTTAGGGGCAAGTACATAATTAAATTAATATTAGATAAAAATAATTAACATGTAAGATAAATTACAAATATTTTGTCCACTCTTGCATTTAGAATTTTCAAGTTCAAACGTAAAATATTAATTATCATTGATATCGATAAGGTGGCTAAAGGTGGTAGGGCTATTTGGTAAAATATTGTTTCATCAATTAATCCTTAGGGTTTCTTGTAAATCAATTTGATAACATTTATATGATTTCCCCATGTGAGAACCCATACCATGGAGTTCTAACAAGGACATTAACGTTCATGCAAAGGTTAGTATCAACTTTTGGGTTGGTAGTTAATGAGCCTAGTAAACCTAATGTTAGAGTTCACCCGTTCTTTTGTTTGGGGTGTATGTGATGGATTTCGTGCACCCGTCTATGTTTACTCCTCCACCCTACCCTCAAGTGGCATGCAATTGATGAAAATTATTAGTGATGGCATTTGACACGTGTAGCTAGTTAACAAGCGAAACACGGTAAAGTATGTATCAAGAGGTTAATGTATTTTATTTATATAAAACAAAAGTTAGTTGAGTGATATCGAATAGTAGGATTTATACCATTAATAGCAAAACTATGAACAAAATGATACTAATGAAATGAGGGCCATAATATTTAAACATTCAAGTTGTTGTAAGACTATTGAATGAATAATAATAAGGTGGGCTTGGTCACTACAAAATAAATTTTATGAAAAATAATTGAATAATAATATTAATAATGATGATGGTGTTGATGTAGTATTACCTTTAAGTATTAAACAATAACATTAGAAATCACAATTGATGTGGTAACAATATCATTGGTTGGTCAGGTAATAGTTCATGGGGGTATAAGGGTGTGTGCAAGAAGTTGAGTCCACTTTTTGGCCAAAAAGTGGAAGTGTTTTCCCTAATTTTCAGCATTTGACACATTTGACCTTAAAATTTGAAGCACTTATAGATGGAATCTTCAAAAAAGTTACTAATAATAAAATGTAGTACTCAGAGTCTAGTTTCCAAATATATAATTTATTTCAATACCCAGATTGTACAAATTGAGTTTCAATAGGCGTTTCTAAAAACCACTGTTTAAAAGTCACTTTTTTTTACCATACCATGAACGTGTACAACATCCATATTTTGACCTAAATTATCATATTTTTCTAAATCCTTTTGGGAAAAGATTTGTGACTCACTGAAGCTTGCTCTCGATATTTTTTTGTAATTTTTTATTGAATTTTTTTTTGTTAATTTTTTATTAGGCATATTTGTCATTTTAAAAAATTGTCATGTATGACACACATAAGATGACCTTAACTTATCATTTTTTGATTTTTTTTTTTTAAATTGAAAAGAATTGTCTGAATTTTGTTCTCGTGCAATCCATTTGTCAAAATGTTATGTTGATCAAAAGTTATTAAAATATTAAAAAACCCTGATATTTAAAGTTTATGGACTAGTTTCATTAGAAATTAATTGAAAAATAGAAAAGTAATCCAATTGTAAAAAAAATTACATATTTGGAATCTACATTGTCTCATCTAAAATGGGTTTTAATTTCATCAAAAAATTCTACAAAAAAAGTTGTCAGCCATATGTCCAAACTCGGTTTTTTTCTCTGACATTGTTAGGACCTTCAACTTGTAGGTCAAACTAGGTTGAAGGCCTAGGTTTGGATTCCCAATGCTTTTCCTGAACCAAAATACAAGGCAAAAACCCGCCCACAAAGAAAACCCAATTTCAATTTTTGGAAACGGGATCCCATTTTCAAAATCGCCAAAAACAGGAAATTTGCATTTTTGAATTTTTAAAAACGGGATCCCCGTTTTGAAAATTTTCTAAATTTTTTTCTAAAATGGAAAATTTTCAAATCGGGATCCCGTTTTGAAACTTTCCATTTTTGGAAAATTTCCAAAAATGGGATCCCATTTTTAATTTAGGCTCGGGATCCTGAAGCTAGACGGGATCCCGTTTTTGCAATGCCGATTTTGTTTTTTTGGCTAAGGAAAAAACTTCCACGTTTCATGGACTCAACTTCTTGCACTTACCCATAATATGTATTATAGTAGTGTGAGATATTAATACTTTGATCGTGGATAAGAATTAGACAAATATAGATTGTGGTAGTCAGATGTTCTTGGTGTTGGTATCATTTCCAGAAATTTTGATAGGTGATGTCGGCCATCATATTCTAACATTGCAGCTTGGGAATTTCTCTTCATCATTTGGGAGTGTGCGTGGAGGCCTTTGCACACTCTCTCATATATTCACTCCACTCCCCGCTCTCGAGAGTTGTGTCACTGATGTCAAAGCACAAGCCTTGCCATCTGATGCATATAGTTTGGTATTCATGTAGATCAAGGATAAGCCTTTATCAAATGTTACATGTCAATATATAAAAAAAATTGTTAGTTGTGTTTTTACCCTAAGGGTAAAACATGGGCATTACAATATCTTCCTAGGTCCCAACCCCCATCTTGGGTTATCCTGGTAACCTCTTATGAACTCCGACCCCACATGTACACTAGTATGGAATCGCTTATCTTTCGAGAAGACAAGATAACGATCTTTCCATTCCAGACCTTCTCGACTCATCTCAAGTCTAAAACAAGCCCTTGAGCCAATGAGCAAGGCTAATTATCAAGTTAAATATGTTAACTACCTATTCCCCTAAAGTAGGCTATTTAATTTCCACTTATTACACTGACTTCCACACAAGTTATCCTAGGATCACTTTGTGTCCTGACCCTCATTGAAAGCCACTCCCCTATCGACAACACAATAACTCATTCTACACCCAAGGGTAGATAGTGCACAAACTGATAATAACATAACGCAAGAGAGAACACATCCCTACGGATGTCCAATACTAAATCCAACTACATGCACTACCCAAGGAAATCTCAAGGCAACTAACAAAAGTGACAACCCTTTCACAATTAAAATCTGGAAGACTTAAATTTTCTCAACAACAAATATTCCCCACAATACTCAATTACAAAAATACTAGAAATTAAAATAAACAATCTCATGTAATTAAAAGCACTACTATTCGGATTTCCTAAATCCAAAAGAACAATATCTCACACTAAAATACATTATTCAAAGCACAATTCCCATTAATAATCCACAACAAAATAATATCACAAGTTTAACTACAGTTTCACAAGTACTCATAATAATTAACTCAATTTCTTTAATAAAAATAATCAGTCATTTCTAATTTAATTAATCATGCTTGCAAATATTTATAGTAATACACAAACATTAAATAAATATATTTAATATGTATATATATAATTAAATATAACTATATATATACATATAAATATATTATTTAATTATAAAGTCAATTATACATTAAAAGAACCTCATTTATTTAATACCAAAAATTCATTTCCTCACAAATTATTTTCATTGATCATTAATGACAAAATATTAAAATAATATAAATATATATATAATATATATATTACATATAACACATATATAAATAATATATATAAATAATATATATATATATATATATATTACATATAATATATATATTATAAATATAAAATATATTAATAAACATGTTATAAAGAAATTATAAATCGCAAGAGAAGGTAATGGACAATACACAATAGACTGTATGAATACAACCACGTTTAGCAATGGCCTTCTCCATACAGGGAAGCCTGGGTAGTGTGGGCAGCGTTGACCCTCCCTCAAAGGGGAGTCGGCGTTGGGAGTAGCCAGCGCTCTCCCCACCTATTACAACTCCCAAACTCAAATGAAAATTCCAATGAATTTCACCATACGTATTTTGATCCGGCTCAGGCGTAAAATATAATTTTTTTTTGATAGGAAATTCTTATAGGGGTAAACACAGTAGCCCCAAAACAATTTATATATATATACACATATATGTATATGTATTCATATATATTTAATATATATATGTATACATATATAAATATATATATACAAAATTTACAGCATAATGCTCTAGAAGGGCATTTGATTTTCTTACAAAAAAATTTACAGAATAAATACACAATTTTATTCAGGGAATTTTCTACAAACAACTATGAAATTTCCTCATAAAGTTTTCTACAGGAGAGATAGACAAATTTTACACAGAGGATCTATAATTTTATAGAAAGAAGTTTTCTACAGGAATGATGTATAAGTATTTTACAGAGGTTTTCTATCTTAATAAATATTTTCTACAGATGAACTAAATTCAACTTTCCAGAAAGAAGAGGTTTCCTAAGTTTGTTTCAAATTCAATAGAGGTTCAATTTTCACAGCAATCTTTAAAAAAAAAAAGCTTCTACAGTAATGAAAACCTCTTCTAATCTTTTCCAATTTGCATTACCATAATTAAATAACTCTTTCAAATCAAAATTCACAAAAACAAGTAAGGAACCTATTCAGAAGAATTGTTGCCTCGAGGATTGATGTCGAGCTTCTCTGTAACCTTCAATTTTCCAAGATTGCCAAAGCTTCCTCTATAAGAATTGCCACTTCCCAGAGAACAAAAAATAATCCACAACTAAGAATACAACAACTAGATTCCTAGAATTATCAGAAAGATTCTAAGATCTACAATTTCTTCAAACCACAAAACAATTCTTTTCATTTCTCAAAACCTCTATCTTCTTTTCCCCGTGAAAACAACTTCCTCTTTTCTCCCAATTTCAATCAATATCTTTGTAAATCAATTTTAAGACAGTAAGAAAACCAATCCTTCTAACTTCCTGTTCACACAACAAATATCTCTTCTTTAACAAAACCAAGATATTTCTAAGATCTTTTCCCAAATATGCATTTAAAATTAAAAACAATTTATTTAATCTAATTTACACTTAAATAAATTATTTATTTTAATTCCCAATTAATTTAATAATTAAAATTACTTAATATTATAACTTAAATTAAATTAATTAATTTCTAATAAAATCTCCATATTAATTAAATACTTAATCACAACATATAATTTAATCCTTACAATTTAAACTTGCACGATAAATAAAATACCAAGACCAACATGGATAAGGAACATGACCAACATACGGATTGACAACACACTATGGTAGGGTAAAGGTTTGACTAGGTAGCCCGTTACTATCTCCCAATCATTACTATTGAGTAGTGGACACGCTCAGACCTGTGAAACCAAGTGAAGCCGTTGTCTTGTACCTGCAAACCTACAACAAAAGAAAAAGTTGTACATGTATACAGATAATAATTCATACACACTGTGAAGAGAGAATCATAGAAATCACAAGGCACTCGCAAGCGAGTGATGCAATACCGTTCTCTTCACCAATACAATGTCACATCAACTAACGAGATAATATATCAATTAAACTACAATAAACATATATATCAATGTCATCACAACTAAGCATCTATGCAAACATAAAGCATATTAAACATAATCACCATGCATATAATGTATCATCACATCCATATAGTCTACCATTGCTCCACTATCAACGATAGAACAACCATAACATAAAATAAGGTCCAACAAAGTATCTGAGCTATCAAGAAAGCATAACAAAATGGAGGGGTGTCACAAGCTAACACAATTAGGGGTTACACATAGACTCCAACATAATACTCTTTGCAACACAACACCACTTACAACACTGACTTCACTTCCATAGGAACACACACAATAGAAGGGAAAGTACAACTAGGGAATGCTAGACTGCAATAGGGAGGAGTGCCATCACATAGCTTGATATGGGTTATCCATGCAGATCTTTCTAGGCCTCGACCTCCATCTTGGGTTATCCTATTGACCTCTCCCAATCCCCAACCCCCATACAAAATCATGCAGAATCAGCGTACCTTTCATGAGGACAAGGCAGTTGATCTTGCCATTCCAGGTCTTCCCATTTCATCTCAAGCCTAAACGAGCACTTGAGCCATGAGTGAGACATACATTATCTTAATTAATGTGAATTATACACATCTCCCTAATTCATTATTAAGGTGATCATTGGATTAAGAAACCCTCCCATGGGTTATCTTGGGAACCACTTTGGGTCTTGGCCCCCATGGAGAGCCACTCCCCCTACTTGCAACTACTTGCAACTAGTAAACCCTACACATCAACAAGGCATGTTCCATCTTGCAAACTTAACATAATTCACACGAATCGAAACACAGTGCAAGACATTGACCATCTTGCACACATAGCACAATCACAAGAATCTATACATAGTGCAAGGTATTGACCCTCTTGCACACAACTCAAAAATTACCAAACCACTTCCAAAGTGAAACCATCATAAAACTATTCACACTAAAATACTCCCTCCTAACTTCTGGAAACTGACCTTAACAATTTTGCACCAATGATTCCCTCTTTTGAACAAATACAAAAATCACCTCAATCCCAAAGTCAAACACAATAATTCAAAATGAACAATCATTTAAGCAATACAACCATGAAATATTCCATATAAAACATTATTTCCACATTTCATGATACTCATTAACTTAGCCCCTAATTTTACTTAATTTGGTCATTTACCGTGCAATAACACTTATGCTAAATAACTAATTACGTAGCAAATTTTACAAATCAACTATTAAATAATTATGTCAGAAATCAACATGCATTAATTAACAAAAAGATAATACAAATCATTTATCTAAAGAAATCCTTCAATTATCTAAATACAAGTAAATCAATTTCCCCTACTTAATTTCCCAATTAACTATTATAATAAAATCAATTAATCTCATAGGCAAAAATATTCCTTTACTATAACCATAATGTATAATATATATCTACGTATGTATATATATATAACAAAATTTAGTTTTCAGTACCATATATCGATTTATATAGTGGTATATTCTTATATCTATACATATATATATATATATATATATATATACATGCATATACATGCACATATATATATACATACATACATGCATATATATATATATAAATATATATATATATGTATATATATATATATACATACATACATGCATATATATATATATAAATCAAACCCCGATCATGAATTATAATCATCAAATGAAAAGTAATTCAAAATACCAAATATAAAATGCAAGAAATAAAATACATTTCCATCAAATACCATACATTATGTAACAAACATATGAAATCACAACATATATTATGAGATCGCTATATACAACATTCCAAGAAATAAAAAACCTATCCTAATGCACGACCAATCTGCAGGTGGGAAGAAAGGCGTATGGCTGAGATGGCTCAGGCTTTAAACGACCCCCCCCTCTCATGAAATCTCATTCATATTATAATCTTGCACAATTTTTTCATGGTAGGGGTGATTAGCACGCTGCTGGTCGCTACTCCAAGTTTCCAGTCAAGGAGAGCCCGTGGCCATAGAGTTTGATCAAAACTTTCAAGAAAATGTAATTGAACTATATTAGAGAATAGTAAGTGTTTTGCATCAATTGTATGAATCTCTGTAATTGCTTTATTAGACAATAGATAAATGATTGCATATAGATAAATGATTGCATATGGAATGTTAACATACCCATATGATAGACAAACTCTACCATAATTCTGACCCTTATACATAGTCATAAGAAGACCCTCCATTTTATATTCTATTAAGACATAATTATAATTTGTAGGTTTCACCAATTAACAGAGGTTTAGTAAAAAAAATGACATAAGAGAAGATACATAATGACTTCACCAAATCGATGAATGATAAGCTTCACTTATACTAATGATGACACAAAACAAAGGCTATGGTTAGATTTCTATGGAATAAATCATTTTGTGAAATCGAAAAGTACAAGCACATAAGGGAAAGGCTTCACAATATAGGGAGCTTTCTCTGAAAAAGAAAACTTCTAGTAGTAACGCCTTCATTAGAGTTATGCGATGGAGTCATACCAGTACTAAAACTTGATCCTAAGGAACTGATAACAACTAGTGAAGACTCTTTGATTACACCATCCCTCGATCTAGAATGTTTAAGACTGTAAAGATGCTTTAGCAAAATGGTAAGAATGTGGAGGAATCAAGTTCTTGGAATTGGCTTGGAATTTCATCTAGGCTTATGGGGGATAATGAGTTTTTTGACTATTAAATATAGCTCTGTTTCAAAAACCTAATATTATAGAATAAAATTTAAGGAGCACATAATGGAAAGTTAAAACATTGAATGAATACAAAATAGAGACATGGAGTATATTGGAAAATGTACACCAGATTGACTAAAATTGAACTTAGTTAATAACTACAGGATTTTAAAGGAATCAGAATTGGGAAAACATTCACTTATCCATGTCAAAAAATGTAATGCATATGTAACTGATACACCTATTCATCATGTTCTATCAGTAAAAAATTTCATAATCAATTAAAATAGAAAAATGGTTCCAATGGATGCTACTTGGAGACTAGGTTGCAGACACCTGATACCCTGCATCTCTCTTCCAAACAAGCAAAAATTATATCTTCCTCCCTTTCAAGAATAAAAAATGGAATGCAATTGTTTTACAAACATTTTCTTCACAAAACTCCCAAATCAATTTTCTCCAAGAATCCATTTCCCCCAAAATCTACCGCATATGAAATTTTCTTGTAGAAAAATTTCTTCCCTTCCTCATAAAACATAATGAATAATCTAAAAATATCCCAAAAGGATAATTATTTACAAAAGCAAGGCTGTTCATTTTTTTGAAACCCAAAAATCGAATAAAATCTCTCAAAATCCACAAGAAAGCATTAAGTTTCTTTTTCGACAAACTGTTCAAACTTGTACATGTGATACATGATTTTTTTTTCCTATTTTTCCTATTATTTTTACTATTTATTAATTATAACATTCTAATAAAAATTTATTTTATTTTAATATTACATTACACATCTAATTTATTATAAACTATAATTACATTTATGTTTATCTATCAAAGTACCTTTTACTTAGAAACTTATTTTTAATGCATCAAATAATCAAAAAATAATTTATCAAGCAAGTATTAAATTAAGCAAACCAAATGTCAAACAATTACCTAAACCTTAACCAAGGTCAAGAAGCACTTGAATGTCTAACCACAGTCAACACTGACATACTAACAAGGTATCAAACCAGATAGTCATCCTCTTCGAGGATGATGGCTAGGGTAGGGGTCCAAGTGTTATCTTTGATCAACTATTCCATTAGGTTTAAGGCACACTCAGACCTGCCAATTCAGATGGACTTGATGCCTAGTACCTGCAACCTATAGCATAGAAACATCTTTGCACATATATATAACCATCATATACCTAGTGAAAGGAAATCAAAACATCATAGGGTTCTCATAAGTGAGAAATACAACATCCTTCCCTCTACACTTAAATAACATTTAAAAGCATCATATAATATATCAAATAACAACTGATAACATCAATAATCATAAACCATTCCAAAATAAGGTAACACATTCTATTTCTAGCAGAGACATACTCATGTCATAATCATCATCTAACATAGTAACATACTGAACAAATGTCATTATAAAATGTTCTAACCACAAGCAAAGAGTACCTGAGACATAAAATGAATCCACAAGAATCTAACATAAACATCAGATAAAGGTAATTCATGGAGGGGAACTACATCCTCTACCCCTAAGATTCAACTTACTCCTGGAAGTCACAAGGTTAGAATAAAACATACACACATTAGTCCTAAAATTTATTAAATAATACAATGTTTACCTTTACTTTATTGTAAATACAAGCAACATAACTATCTTACCTATGATTAGAGTTCATGAACAGGTAAAAATGTCCTAACCTACTCATTTCCTTCCCTTTTCCTAATCCCTAGAGTAAGATAATATTAGCAAAGATTTCCTTTACGTCACACAGTCTTCATAATGAATGCATTCTGTAAACGATGCAACAAGATACATCACTTTTCTATAATTACATTAAACATACCAATTCACTCAATCACCTACCAAAATCTACCACTCCAAAAAAAATCCTTGCAGGATAATATTTTCATTCAAAATTCTCATATAACACTTTAAATTTAAAGTGTAGTAAAGTCTCAACTAGGGAGAAAGGAAAAAAATATCAAAAAATTCTTATAACTTCTAACACACACCATATTCCAAAGAAATCCACACTGGAATTCATATTAATTAGCTCTACAAAACTTGATCATTTGTCGAAAGAATCTATAGTTCATTACTATCTAACTAACACATATTATGTGAACTTCTTTATCCCAACACACTTTTCTATAGCAACCCATAAGATTAAAAAGGTTTCAAATGCATATCATCATGAAAATACATTTCATTTATTCAAATCTACATTATACATCTATTTACCCAACATGACTGGCTCCAATCTCTACAGTATTCTCCCTTAACACACTATCAAAATTTCAAATTGAACCTAATAAAAACAACACTTAGCAACTAAAACTAGGGCTAACAATATCAAAAATTCAGAATGACCACCAAAAGAGATTGGAAGAGAATACCCAAGAGGAGAAATTATCAATTAAATCACAAAAAATTCCAAAAATTCAACACCCATAATGAATAAAACATGACAAGTGTCACAAAATAAATGAAAAGAAAAGAGCTTAGTGGTCAGCCCTAGCATAAGAAAATCAAAAGAAAACATGCCAGCCCAAAAAATTACAAAACACAAATTTAAAACATCTTGGAAAAATGCCATAACAAACATAACCATAAAACGAGGTGACTAATGTCAGCCACACGAAAGGGAGTAACCACTACACGACACCTAAGACCACATTGTCCTAAGTGCGCTAGAGATTGTACACCAAACACAACAGACCATATAGTTTTAATACATCTCTCTAAGCAAATTTGTACAAAAATCAACAATCATGGTTTCCTACTTCTTACACTCATTTACTATCTTTTAGTGTAATACACTATTTTCCTTACAAACTATTGTTCATGTAGTCATCCTTTATGTAAATAACATATACAAGAGAGAGAGAAAAATACAGTATTTCACAACCACACAAGGTATACATTCAACACTTATCCAAAGTTTATTCAAATATCTCAATCACAAAATAATTACATTCACAAGATCATAATAAGAACTAATTTTATATTCTTTATTTATGATTCGATACTAAGCCATATCATTCACAATGCACAATACATAGGATGCAGACAAATATAATGCTCTTCATAATGCCACAAAACAATTTAGTCACCCAATTCCTCACCCAAAACTCAAGTACAAGACATGTACAATAGCAAGGAAACTTTTTAGTCACATCATTATTTTCATTAGGTGAACCTCATTACTTGATTTATAAACAAGACTTAATAGCAATACCGAATTATAATCACTCCTATTACCTATGATAATTCCCTAACACAACTTAAACAAATCCATTCACTTGTCCTCTTGCGAATCAAATACTATAACCCTATTTGTATATTTCCTTTACATGTATCACCAAACTAATTTTTCAAACATATATCACATCAACTTATTTCCTATCAACATTCTAATTCAAACATTTAAAGTCCATAAATTTTTCCAACAACTAAGGACATACATAATTCCAAATCAAATAGGGCATGAACGAACACAAACTTTCTATGCACACTTTACAATCAATACACCATATTTTCCCTATTCAACACCTATTCTATAGCATGGTTTGTTAATCCATTATTTCATAAGAACTTCCTATTCTATCCATGCAAGGATGTTCTACCTACTTACTTTAAAAAATAGAGTCCTAAATGTGATGCATAAAATTTTAGATACAAAATTTCCATTCTAAACAAGCATTTTCTTTTTATGCAACTTAGATCTTATTCCTTACTAAGCATTCAATTCCTCTATTGATCTCTAATGCATTCCTAAGTAGTGTCCTTAGGAATCTAATTTTCAGATAAAGAGAGAAGATAGAGGGAGAGTTATCAATTAACCAATGCATATATATGCCATTTAAGTAAAATCATGCAAGAACGATCAAATTTTCCATACATAACATCACTATCTACAATGCTCCTTTGTGCTACATGCTCTTAAATGTGAAAATTCCAATACTCCATGACATTTCCTAACATTATAAATGCAACAGATAGTTCCTAATTCCTTATTGAAGGGTGAAATTATACAAACAATCCTTTTATATGTAGTATCACATACAGGTAACTCCATGCATCTAATAGATACAACACATCATAAATTAGCATCTTTTATATTTCATATCAAACTTGGAAAAGAAAGAGGGGAGAGAGAAAGTAATAATTCAACTAAAATATGCTCACTGAATAAATTGTTCGCATATGCATTATGATCTATTCTAAGTCAAATTATTATATGGAATATAAGCACATTATTCTACTATTTGTAAGGGAGGTAGGCATACTACTACTTTGTAATAAACCTAGTCGTGTGAGCATTCATGGTAACATAATTTAAGGGAATACATACAAAATGATCAATCATACACTCAACACCACCCTTAGCATTCAACAAAAACTACAAGAGAAACAAATATCACATAGTATCATATAACAATTTCTCATATAAAAAAGCAGGCACAAAATGTGAATACACATAATGCACATAGCTATAATTTCTAGAAAGAAGAGAGAAATAGTACAAGCAAAAACACACATAAGGTAAGGTCTAGGGGATGCACAACCAAGAAGACTTGAAACAAAAGCTTCAAGGTTAACTAGTAAAGATTACTATCATGCATAATGGGCTCACATGTATCCAGAGTACCTAGTGTATGAACTTGGCTCTAATACCAATTGTAACACCCTGCCAAGGAATCGGGCAGAGGACAACACTAAACATTACTTAATAATAGAACAATTTTTTTTTTATAAGAAATAACAATGGAATGCATATCATAACTTAACATATAATCTATCCTAGGTCCTCTAAGGTTCCAAGACTATGTTACTAACATATCTATTAACCAAGAACTAAAATCATTTCATTAACTATAAAAATATCATGATTCATCTAACAAGAAAAGTACACTTTAACCCACCACCTTAAATGATTCTACACTATACATTTCCATGACATGTCATCAGATAAACAACATTAAAGATCATTTCTAACAGTCATATATACAAATTTCATTACATGAGAATACATCAAAATTTGTTACAACATTACATTAGTTACAATAATGCTTCCTTGAGTACATGTGGGAGGAATACATCTTATTACAATAAGAGATACATTGATATGCAATCCAATACATATACATAAAAGTATGTCTCCTCATTTTGGACTAGGATCCAGAGTCCACACCATAAGGAACACTATCCATGCACACAAGCATGCAACAAGGAAACCCAATGGAGGAAAAAGCACCAACCTCCCGACCATTTGGAACCCTAAGGTCCACGCCCTGTGCTAGGGGATAACACAAGGTCCCACTAAAAAAAAACAAATAGTCAGGAAGGAAAAAGCTAACACAATCAAGGGTTACACATGGAATACAACACGACACTCCTTGTAACATGACACCACTGACAACATTAGCTTCACTTCCAAAGACACACACACAACAAAAGGGAAAGTACAACTAGGGAATGCTAGACTGCAATAGGGAGGAGTGTCATCACATAGCTTGATATGGGTTATCCATGCAGATCTTCCTAGGCCTTGGCTCCCATCCTGAGTTATCCTCTTGACCTCTCCTAGTCCCTGACCCCATACAAACTCATGCATAATCAACATACCTTTCATGAGGACAAGGCAGTTGATCTTGCCATTCCAGGCCTTCCCATTTCATCTCAACCCTAAATGAGCACTTGTGCCATGAGTGAGCCATGCATTATCTTAATTAATGTGAATTATACCCATCCCCCTAATTCATTATTAAGGTTATCACTAGATTAAGAAACCCTCCCATCTGTTATCTTGGGCACCACTTTGGGTCCTGGCTCGGGCCATGGAGAGCCACTCCCACTACTTGCAACTAGTAAGCCCTACACATTAGCAAGGCGTTTACCATCTTGCAAGCTTAACACAATTCACATGAATCCAGACAAAGTGCAAGGCATTGACCATCTTGCACACATATCACAATCACAAGAATCTATACATAGTGCAAGGTATTGACCCTCTTGCACACAAATCAAACATTTCCAAACCACTTCCAAAGTGAAACCATCATAAAGCCATTCACACTAAAATACTCCTTCCTAGTCTCTGGAAATCGACCTTAACAATTTTGCACCAATGATTCCCTCTTTTGAAAAAATACCAAAATCACCCCAATCCAAAAGTCAAACACAATAATTCAAAATGAACAATCATTTAAGCAATACAACCATGAAATATTCCATATAAGACATTATTTGCACATTTCACAATACTCATTAACTTAGCCCCTAAGTTCACTTAATTTGGTCATTTACCACAATAACACTTATGCTAAATAACTAATTACGTAGAAAATTTTACAAATCAACTATTAAATAATTATGTCAGAAATCAACATGCATTAATTAACAAAAAGATAATCTAATTCATTTATCTAAACAAATCCTTCAATTATCTAAATACAAGTAAATCAATTTTCCCTACTTAATTTCCCAATTCACTATTCTAATAAAATCAATTAATCTCATAGGAAGAAATATTCCTTTACTATAACCATAATATATATATGTATATATATAAATATATATCTACATATATATATAAATATATATATATACATATATATATATGTTTATAACAAAATGCAATTTTTAGTAACATATATCATTTATACAGTGGTATATTTTTATGTCTATACATATATAAACACACACACACACATATCTATATATATATAATCAAATGCCAATCATGAATTATAATCATCGAATGAAAAGTAATTCAAAATACCAAATATAAAATGCAAGAAAGGAAATGCATTTCCATCGAATACTAAACCTACAACATTTCATCGAATACCATACATTAAGTAACAAACATATGAAATCCCAACATATATTATGAGATCTCTATATACAACATTCCAAGAAATAGAAAACCTATCCTAATGCACGACCAGTCCATAGGTGTGAAGAAAGGCATGTGGCTGAGATGGATCATGCTTCAAACATCCCCCCTCTCATGAAATCTCATTCATATTATAATATTGCATGATTTTGTCATGGAAGGGGTGATTAACATGCCATTGGTCGCTACTCCATGGCCCTAGTCAAGGAGAGCCCACAACCATAGAGTTTGGTCAAAACTTTCAAGCAAATGTAATTGTTGTATTAGAGAATAGTAAGTGTTTTACATCAATTGTATGAATCTGTAATCGCTTTATTAGACAATAGATAAATGATTGCATATGGAATGTTAACATACCCATATGATAGACAAACTCTACCATAATTCTGACCCTTATACATAACCATATCAAGACCCTCCATTTTATATTCTATTAAGACAATTATAATTTGTAGGTTTCACCAGTTAATAGAGGTTTAACACAAAATTTATACATAAGAGAGGATACATAATGACTTCACCAAATTGATGAATGTTAAGCTTCACTTCTAATAATGGTGACATAGAACAAAAGCTATGGTTAGATTTCTATGCAATACATCATTTTGTGAAATCGAAGAGTGCAAGAACATAAGGGAAAGGCTTCACAATATAGGGAGCTTTCATTGAAAAGGAAAAATTCTAGTAGTAATGCCTTCATCAAATTTATGTGATGGAGTCATACTAGTACTAAAACTTGATCCTAAGGAACCAATAACAACTAGTGAAGACTCTTTGATTACACCATCCCTCGATCTACAATGCTTAAGACTGTAAAGAGGCTTTAGATAAATGGTAAGACTGTGGAGGAATCAAGTTCTTGGAATCGGCTTAGAATTTCATCTAGGCTTATGGGGGATAATGAGTCTTTTGACTATTAAATATAGCTCTATTTTAGAAACCTAATATTATAGAATAAAAGTTAAGGAGAATAGAATGGAAAGCTAAAACATTGAATGAATACAAAATAAAGACACAAAGTATATCAAAAAATGCACACCAGATTGACTGAAATTGAACTTAGTTAATAACTACAAGATTTTAGATGAATGAGAATTAGGAAAACATTCATTTATTCATGTTAGAAAATGTAATGCATATGTAACTGATACACCTATTCATCATGTTCGATTAGTAAAACATTTCATACTCAATAAAAATAGAAGAATGGTTCCAATGGATGCTACCTAGAGACCAGGTTGCAGACACCTGATACCTTGCACAATGATTGGATTCCCTTTTTTCTCTCTTCCAAATGAGAAAAAAATAATATCTTCCTCCCTTTCAAGAATCAATAATGGAATGCAATTGTTTTACAAAAAAATTCCTCCCAAAACTCCCAAATCAATTTTCTCCAAGAATCCATTTCCCCCCAAAATCTATCGCATATGAAATTTTCTTGCAGACAAGTTTCTTCCTTTCCCCCAAAAATAGAATGAATAATATAAAATATCCCAAAAGGATAATTATTTACAAAATGAAGGCTATTTGTGTTTTTGAAACCCAAAAATCTAATAAAATCTCTCAAAATCCAAAAGAAAGCATTTTCTTTTTTGAAAAACTGTTCAAACTTGTGCATGTGTTGCATGAAAACTTTTTCCTAATTTTCCTATTATTTTTACTATTTATTAATTATAACATTCTAATAAAATTTTATTTTATTTTAATATTACATTACACATTTAATTTAATATAAACTATAATTACATTTATGTTTATCTATCAAAGTACCTTTTACTTAGAAAATTATTTTTAATGCATCAAATAATAAAAAACATTTATCAAGAAAGTATTAAATTAAGCAAACCAAATGTCAAACAATTACCTAAACCTTAACCAAGGTCGAGAAGCAAGACTGGTTGACCACATTCAACACTGATACAGTGTCAAGGTATTGGACTAGATACTCATCCTCTTCAAGGATGATGGATAGGGCAGGGGACCAAGTGTTATATCTGATCAATTGTTCCATTAGGTTTAAGGCATGCTCAAACCTACTAATTTAGATGGAGTCGATGCCTAGTACCTACAACCTGCAACACAAAAACGTCTTTGCATATATATACAATCATCACATACCTAGTGAAAGGAAATCAAAACATTGTAGGGTTCTCACAAGTGAGAAATATGATATCCTTCCCTCCACACCTAAATAACATTTAAAAGCATCATATAATATATGAAATAATAACTCATAACATCAATAAGCATAAACCATTCCAAAATAAGGTAACACATTCTATTTCTAGCAAATACATATTGATGCAGGAGCATCCAGTGGTGTAAGGGCAATCTTGCATCACCCAAAAATAGTTAAATTTCAAGTTTCTCAATTTTTAGATGTTTTTACTTGTTTGGATACCCTTTTCGTCATAATGAAATTCCCAATTTATGGTTTTTATTTTCTATTTCTGGGTTGAAAGATATTACAGTTTTAGTTTCCTAGATTTGCACCTGAAAATCTTCTGAGTTAGATTTGAGGCACTTAGAGTTCTTGGAACTGCCCTGAAACTTGCCAAAATTTGCATAGAAAATTTTGAGCGCATTATTAACTTTGAGACCTTTTCAACAGTTCAAACGGTTCGCGAATCAGAGTCCCGAATCAAAAGTTATGGCCCCAGGAAGTTGGTGCACTTTCTAGAAGATACAATTGCAAATGCTCTTTTGAAATTTGAACTTCATGTTGTAAATTTTCGGCGCCAAACTGCCTAAACTCAAATTTGAATGTTGTTTTGGCTCCAAACTAATGAGGAGCTCTATTTATGGGCAGGTTTCTAATTTTTGGGTAGCTTTTTGGGGACAAGCTCACATATTGCGAAAGGGCTATTCTGTAGCTTTTTGTAACTTGCATGTGTTATAGAACTTGGGGATTGAGATCCTCTGCATGTAAGAAGCTCCATTTTCTGAATAATAAAATTATTCTCTTGTTTGTGGGTTATTTTCTGTGTCTCGGGCTGTGCCCTCATCAAGTGGTATCAGAGCGGGTTTTCTTGAGCATGTGGACAAATTGCCGATCATGAGGCAGTTTCGCACTAGGACCGTGGTTGTGGGTCGAGGTCAAGAAAGATGCCTCCAAGAGTGATGTTTGGTAGGCGTGGTGGTGCTAGAGGTGGTCGAGGTGGCAGAAATGTTGGTGGGAGAGATGCACTAGCAGCCCTCCAAAGACAAATTGATGCATTACAAGAGCAGTTGAGAAGAGGGTTAAACCTGAGGGAGGAAAGTGAGGATGAAAGAGAGGAAGAAGGTTCAAATGTAGAAGAGGAATAAGAAGCAATTGATCAAGACCAAGTGTGGCTAATAAGGGCCATTTTGAAGATCAGGAAAAGACCCAGAGCAGAAGTCCCCAGTTATTCTGGAAGTCTGAACCCGAAAGAGTTGATCGACTGGATCAACGAGCTAGAAGAATATTTTGAGTATGAGGAAATAGAGGACCCATATCGGGTTAAGTTTGCAAAAATGAAGCTGAAGGGCCATGCCAGTATTTGGTGGAAAGAGGTCCAGTTGGAAAGAAATTGAAGAGGAAAAGGAAAGATCACCAGATGGGATCACATGGTAGAAAAACTGAAGAAGTAGTTCATACCAGTGGACTACAAGTTAGATATGTTGAAGAAATTGCAAGGGTTGAAGCAAGGAAGCAGATCTGTGAAAGAATATACTGAATATTTTCACAAGATAATCATCAGAGCAGTCCACCACAGAGAGGAGCCAATAAGGAGGAAAGGAGTAGCGATATCTTAATAAGGTTGAAACATTGAGTTAAGCAAAAGTGAATGGCCATTGAGGATGTGTAGTCCGGTTGCACGAAGGTGGAAGAAATTCCGGGTACAAAAGATTGTTTTAAGCTCAGGATAGAAAGTCATGGAAGGGGAGCAATGGAGAGACCGAGGAAACTGAAATGATGATGAAAGAAAAGAAAGTGAAGATGTGGGTACCGATAAAGGCAAAGGCGGCAACTACAGCCCATTGATCAAAGCGATTGGTGATCAAAGAGGTGGGGATAAAGAGCTGGACAAGGTTGGAAGAGGTGGTTTTGAGGAACATGTTTTCCCGATTAATGGTGAAGAAAGGCATCGAGGCAAAGATATCTTTCCCTAAAGGAAAAGAGATGGAGCGAGAGGTCGATGGGGGGTTAAACACTTATCTGAGGAATGAAGGCCATCGGAACATTGAGATGATGTTGAAAGAGAGCTAGTGATTAGGGGAAACCAATTGATTGGCAAGGGAAAAGGAACGGAATAGAGGGAATTTGATTTCCGCACAAAGATTTTAAGTGTGAAGGAAATGTTGTGATGTCCGGTATTGGCGGTGGGAGCATCGATAATCAGATGTCGAGGAGATGAGTCCCACAAAGTTAAAGCTGAAGAGGGAAAGGCACTCACATCCATATCAGATTGCCTGGTTACAGAAAGACCACAAAGTTTTGGTCAATGAGCAGTGCCTAGTAAAGTTCAAGATCGGGAGCTACCATGATGAGGTACTCTGATATCATCCCCATGGATGCATGTCACATGTTGTTAAGAGGAGCCATGGCAGTTCGATAGGCGAGCTATACATGATGGCCATGCAAACACTTATTTCTTGACAAAGGATGGGGTTCGTCACAAGTTGAAACCCCTGAAGGAGACCGAAGAAAAGGTATGCAGTAGTGCTAGAATTTGTTATGTAGATGAAAGAAATTTTTTAGAAGGTATGAAGCATGAGCATGTGTGTTATGCATTGATTCCTAGAGTGAGTAAGGAGGATAGTGAGAAGGTTCCATAAGAAGTTTTTGGGATGTTGAATGAGATTCAAGATATTGTTTACGATAATACGCCGAGGTTTACCACCAATAAGAAAGATCAGTCATCAGATTGGCTTGATTCCTGGAGCTAGTTTGCCAAATAAGGCAACTCATAGAATGACTCCAGCAGAAAATAAGGAGTTGAACAAACAAGTTCAAAATTTGTTGAGAAAGGGTTTGTCTGGGGTTTAGATCCATGTGTAGTACACGGAAGTACTAGCAAAAGGATGGGGAGTGGAGGGATATTGTCTGGATTCGAGGAGCCATAAACAAGATAACAATCAGAAGTACAAATTTCCTACCAAGGATGGATTGGCTGATGGAGTACATTTTGAGTGGAGCTCAATGCTACAAGATTGATGCGAAGGTGGATATCCGCAGTCCATTGTTATTGAGGGAGATGAATGGAGACTACCTTCAAGACCAAGAGGGGCATGCAGTGGTTAGTCATACCTTTTGGGCTAACCAATGCACCAAGAACATTCATGCGACTCATGAATGAGGTACTAAAAGAATTTTTGGGAAGTTTTGTTATTGTGTATTTAGATGATATTTTGATTTTCAGTAAGACGTTGGATGAGCATCTGATGCATATTCAGAGAGCCTTTGAGAAATTAAGAGAAGCATTGATTGAAATGCGAAGAGATTGCAGTTTTTGTGAAAGGGAGGGGATTAAATTAATACTTAGAGGTTTATTGTATCTCAATGAGAAAGGTCTCAAGATGGATGAGAGAAGGAATTAGAACTATTACAGATAGCCTACAGAGAAAGCTACTACGAGGTGCAGGATCTTTCCAGCATGGTTTTGAAGCTAGTTTATAGAAGAGTTAATTAGAAACTTGATGTAGTATTTGTGGACCCCTAAAGCTGAAACAAATGAGAGGGATAGAAAAAGGAATTGAAGTGGAAGCGGTCGTGTAAAGTTTTAGTATTGAGCGAGGTGTGAGCAACCTATTCCTAGCCCTCCTGGAATTTCAACAAGGTGTTTGGTGGATTGTGATGCCAGTGGTTGTGCCATTGGAGCAGTGTTGAGCCAAGAAGGTAAGCCCATTGCCTATTTTAGTGAAAAGTTAAATGATGCCAAGAGAAAGTATTCTATATATGATCATGAATTTTATGTGATAGTTCAAGCATTAAAGAAATGGAGACATTATTTATTTGTTCTTTGAAGGAATTTGTTCTATATCTGATCATGGGAATATAGCATTTCATCGTTAGGAAAAGAAATTCATCCCGAGGCATATGAAATGGGTAGAGTTTTTGCAGAGTTATGCCTTTGTTTTGAAACATAGGAGTGGGAAGTCAAATAGGGTTGTAGATGCCTTAAGTAGGAGGCATACATTGATGACAAAGATGCAGATTGAAGTGGTTGGGTTCAATGAACTTAAGACACTGTACGGAGAAGATCCTAATTTCGCAGAGGCTTGGAAAGCTTGCAAGGAACACATTACGATGGACAAGACAAGGTGTTTGGATTTCCTTAATCGAGGGATGGCATATTATTTAAGAGAGTCAATTGTGTATCTCGAGAGTTCCATGAGAGAGAGGCGATAAAGGGGAGAAGCATAGTGGAGGAATGGCAGGACGTGCAGTTGGGATAGGAGACCATTGCCATTATCCCGGTGAGAGCATTATTATTGGCCTCAGGTATCCTGAGGATGTAGAAGAAGTTTGTACAAAGCAGCGAGAATTTATGTGAGATAGCTAAAGGAGTGAGTCAAAATATGGGATTATATCATCCCTTACTTGTACGGAGGCCATGGGAGGATATAAGTATGGACTTTGTTCTTGGTTTTCCAAGGACACAACGAGGGAATGATTCAGTCTTTGTGGTGGTTGATAGGTTTTCAAAGATGACACATTTCATTCCATGTCAGAAGACCCATGATGCAGCCCGAATTGCTGACTTATTCTTCAAAGAGGTGGTGAGGCTACTTGGTCCACCAAAGAGTATTATTTCATATCATGACACCAAATTTGTGGGGTATTTTTGGAGGACCTTTTGGAAGAAGTTGAAGACAGAGTTGAAGTTCAATTCTGCACACCATCCACAAACAGATGGGCATACAAAGGTTGTTAATAGGAGTCTGGGTAATCTACTGAGATGTTTGGTAGGAGATAAATCCAAGGGATGGGACTTGATCTTACCCTAGGCAGAATTTTCTTACAACAATTTTGTCAATAGAAGCATTGGTAGATCACCATTCCAAATTGTGTATGGAGGTAGCCAGAGCGACTCGAGGTGAAGATGGACCAAGAGAGAAATAGAGATTAATTTGAAGAAGATTTTTAGTAAGAACCGCATCAAAGGATATACACATGAAGGTAAGAGAACATATTAATAAGATGACTATACAATATAAAGGCTAAAGGTAGATAAGAAGAGGGGAGGTATAGAAGTTCAGTTGGTGATGAAGTGATGGTCCACTTGAGAAAAGAAAGGTTTCCAGTGGGAACATATAACAAATTGAAGATGAAGAAGTTCGGTCCCTGTAAAATTTTGAAGAGGCATGATTCAGAGAATGTATATGAGGTAGAGTTGTCGAATGGATTCAACATTTCCCCTGTGTTCAACATTTCAGATTTGACAGAGTATCATGAAGGTGTGGAGGTACTTGTGGGATGGGCAGGTGTGGGATTCCAACACCTAGTCAGAGAAAAGGAGGGAGATTGAGAAATCTTGGATAGTGGGTGTGTGGGAAGGTACTAGGAGCAGGCCATTATAGAAGAATATCTGGGGTGAAGAATGGAAAGGAAGGCACGATTTGAAGATTCATCACAGTTTGTCTAAGGTGAGATGAAGACCATTTGGGTTTCCTCCACCATCGAGGGCAGTGGCGGGGTCGCCTACTCAAAATTACCACAGGTGTTTGATGCAAAAGAGCATCCGGTGGTGTAAGGAGCAATCTTACATCACCCAAAAATAGTTAAATTCCAAGTTTCTTGGTTTTAGATGTTTTTACTTTTTTGGATACCCTTTTCGTCATAATGAAATTCCCAATTTATGGTTTTTATTTTCTATTCCTAGGTTGAAAGATATTGCAGTTTTAGTTTCCCAGATTTGCACCTGAAAATCTTCTGAGTTAGATTTGAGGCACTTAGAGTTCTGGAACAGCCCCAAAACTTGTCAAAATTGGCGTAGAAAATTTTGAGCACGTTATTGACTTCGAGACCTTTCCAACGGTTCAAGCGGTTCCACCGAATCAGGAGTCGGATAAAAGTTATGGCCAGGGGAAGTTGGCACACTTTCTAGAAATCTATTAATTACCAAATGCTCTTTTGAAATTTGAACTTCATGTTGTAAATTTTTGGCACCAAACTACCTAAACTCAAATTTGAATGTTGTTTTGGCTCCAAACTAATGAGGAGCTCTATTTATGGGTGGGTTTCTAATTTTTGGGTAGCTTTTTGGGGACAAGCTCGCATATTGCGAAAGGGTTATTCTATAGCTTTCTGTAACTTGCATGTGTTGTAGAACTTGGGGATTGAGATCCTCTGCATGTAAGAAGCTCCATTTTCTGAATAATAAAATTATTCTCTTGTTTGTGGGTTATTTTCTATGTCTTGGGCTGTGCCCTCATCACATACTCATGTCATAACCATCATCTAACATAGTAACATATTGAACAAATGTCATTACAAAATGTTCTAACCACAAGCAAAGAGTACCTAAGACATAAAATGAATCCACAAGCATGTAACATAAACATCATAAAAAGGTAATTCATGGAGGGGCACTACATATCTAGCCTTTGAATTTCGTCACTTATGAAAAAGGCTTCAAAAAAGGGGTCTAAAGGTTCTATAATTAACTTTTAAACCCATGAAATTATCCCCAAGCCCCATGCTTATGACCTAGGGTCATGGAAACACCATAAAACATAATTAATACACATTAAATCAACATTAAAACTTGGACTCAATGTGCACTACAATCAATTTACATAAGACACTACACTGGACATTAAAACAACAATTCTTGATAGCACATGACACACACTAACCACATTACATTGGAAGATGGCATATAAGACCTCAATCTTTCCAATTAGATTGATTTGTCTTCATAGGTATGCACAATTTCACCTTGGTATTTCCTCGGGTCCTCTAGTCATGGAATAAACCTGCACACTCAATTGCAATATTTAATCCAACATCCATAATAAAAAGAAGCATGAAAAGTACAAAATTATATCTATATAATAGAATTTGAAGAATTAAGAAACTCATCACATTCATTCATCCCATGACATTAGAATCACAACATTAACATAATCAACTTCAAACAAAATTAATCATGAATGCACTACATAGGGTATCCATCATATTTCATCTAACCATATTAACACATGCTCATAGAATAGCAGTAACAAGATCATTAGATTAGTTTGATTAGCTGCATAATACCACCAAACCATATCGATAAATATTACATGCATGCATAAGTGTAATGTATCTATGGTAACATCAAAATATGCCAAAGTCAAAATCCATGATATCCAAGCATCCATAATAAAAAAATTGGCTATGTAGATCACACAAAATCACATAAGTCACATAAATACCTAGTACTGAAAAAAATAGGTCTCGCATGTTGCAAGCGACTTGCATTTACATGGGTTTATTGATAAAATATAAACATAATACAATAGAGATGTGGGGCTATCAAATGTATAAATGACAAAAGAAGTTAAATATTGTAAGGGGAAGACTTGTTAACCATTGTGGATGGAATTTCTAAGTTTCTAGATCCATGAAATCTAATTTCCATGGATTGCAAAGGGAGGAAAAGAAGATGAAGCATGAGCCATTGTGGACTATGTAAATCTAGTGGCCATATTTGTATTGTATGAAATATGGATAGTGGGAAGTGAAGTGACCATATAAATTTTCTTACCAAACACATTAGACTAGGATTCATGAATTCCTTTAAGGAATGTTGTTAAGGAAATAATATTTCAATGAATGATATGCACAAGCCCATATAAATGATTTAAAGACCCTTTGAAAAATTATTAAGAGTATTATAGAGGACCTTGAATAGAGGCACAATAAAATTAGATATTCTCTCACCTTGTAATATTGAGGATGTTGGGATAAAGAAAAGGTGTATTATTCATGCTTAATGGGAAGATAAAACTAGAGGGATGGATGAAGTAGGGCTAGGGATGGCATAACTAAGGAATATGAAAAAAGGAATGGGTGTTGAGATAACCTAGAGGAAAGAGGATGATAATGGAAATGGGGAAGTGGTCTAGGTGATTAGGAAGCTAGGATTTGGGATGGGATAATATTTTGTTATGTCGAAGGAGTTATGGATTGAATAGGTAAGTGAATTATGGTAAGATGAGAAAAAGTGAAGAAAACAAAAATAAAAGATAAATGATTATTTTACTAGTCTTCATGTAAAAAAAAATTTAAATAGGAATGTAAAGTATCAAGTTCACCAAAGGAAAGACTATTTTAGGAATGTTCAGTGGGTGCAAATGTACTTATGAGATTCCACTCTTTGTTTTTTTAAACTATTGACTAAAATAAATTTTAAATGAATATAGAACATCAACTCTATCTAGTCTAATATATAATAGAAAGTAGGAGTCATAAACTAAAAAATAAAAAATGAAATGAAAGAAGAAAAAACAAAAAAATAATACACACACTTAAAAATAGAATATCTAATGATGGGAATGGATTAGATATTTTTTTAAAATTCTTTGATAAAATAGTAGTGTCTTAAATCTTTCAAGTTATCCCATTGAAGGGACATGTGGTTTAATCTAAAGGAACTCAAAATTAGGGATAAAAGAAAACAACATACCACACCTACCATATTCTTAGTATTAAATTTTGATGGTCTGGCTTGAGGTAGCCCTAGTTGTTGAACACCCATAATACTAAGGGGGGGGGGGTGAATCAGTATTCCTTTAAATCACTTAAAAATTTAAGCATTCAATCCTCATAGCATGTTCAAATTGCAGTAATGAATGAAAGCATGAAAACAACAAAAAACATCACATAACACATGAACACCAAATTTTCACGTAAAAAACCCAAAATGGGAAAAACCATAGTGAGGATTAGCTCACAATATATTATAACCAGTTATAGTATATTATAAAAGTGCTCACTGTAGGTGGACTCACTTCCCACTGAAAGATAGAAGAGATAGAAGAGATTATGGCACATAACCAAGTTTTGAGTTGTTATAAATTGCAATATGTTGGAGTACAGTTCTATTGAAGCTCAATATACCAACTTCACACACTTCATACTATTCTGAATTAACACTCTATTTTTCTCTATATTCACTCTATATTTGCACAACTCGCATTCACTAACACTTATCTCATGTCACCACATCCAAAATACCCAAAAATATACTTCATATATATCTGCAAGTCACCAAAAACATCAATTAGGTTAGCCTAATTGGATGTAATATGTAAAAAGTAACTTGTCGGCTCAATATAAATACATACACTCTTCGCACCAAGATTCAAAATCGATAAAAACTTGAATTAGGTCGGCATGGACCTAAAATAGAACTCACATAAAAGATCAACACATAATTAAACTCCACAAAACATAAAGCTCATTAGATCAACACTGATGATGACCTAATTACAAAATTTTCCAACTGTACACCCACACTCGAACACATGGACCTCCAAAATTTATGTCATTTGGAATATATAATCTATTGACACTTGTCAACATCTCCACAAAATCACAACGCAAAATTCCAATCTGCAGAGAAGTGCAGATTCACCAAAACATATGCACTAAATTGGAAAACGCCTGTAACTACTAGCTTGAAATTTTGTTACTTGCAACTTCTACGCCAGGAGCCAAAAACAAGATGAAACTATGGAATTAGGTTCCTCTATCAACCAAAAAAATTATGTTAGAAGCATAAAGCAATATCTTCATCAACGGACCAATGCGGACCCAAATACCAGATCCCCTATACATAGAAACACCTAAATTGACACAGTCAATTTCCACAACTATTTCCTTCATCAGATCAAACCTTCTTGCAAAATTTTCTTTCACTATCATCCTCAAACATACTCAAGCCATCCAAACTGATCTGTACAATGGTCTTCATACTAGGATACAATGTTGACATCAATGACAACACTGTAATGCATGACTATACAATTTGTGCTCATCCCACATGCTCATGTTGCCAAAAAATGTATCAATGAAAAACTCCTTATTCTTCCAACAATATCCCCCTTTTTCATTGATGGAAACATGCCAAATTTATCTCCAAAAACACTCTCCCCCTTTGTCATCAAGGGAAAAGAGTGCATACAACAATCTTTCTTACATAAGAAATATCCCCTTGACAAATATATACATGTATACAAAATAAAAACTGAATTGAATCCTCCTAGAAGTGATTTCCATCTAACTTATACCATCCACATATGTACATAAGAATCTAAAACAAGAAACTCAAATGTATAAAGAAAAATAAATATTTTCAACTGGAAGAAGTTGACTCTTGAAGCTTCTCAATGTGGGCTTGCCACTCCTATTTTGCTTCTTATATCTTCTTGGCTATGCCAAGCATTCAACACTATGTCTCTAGATCCATTAAGCATTCTTCACCTTCTTCCAGAGTGCTAGGTACAATATTGAGCTTTGTAGCCTTATCAGCACTCAACAGGGCACTGAGAACATATATGAACTTTGAGTTCACCAAATCCCCAAGGTTTTCAAATTGCAAAATTATCTTCTCTTTTTTCCCTTGTAGTTGGAAGAACTACTTGTTGAAATCCTCTATCTAGATGACCTTGTGCTTCCATCCTAGTCACGTGTTAGATCATAAGCACTGGAAGCTTTTCTAATCTAAGACTTAATTGAGTCCATTTCATCCTTTATACTCTTTGTGGCTTTGAGCCATTTCATACAAAATTGAAACAAGGCTTTGGCCTCTGCCACACAAGCCTACACACCTTTGAAACTTTCTTGAAATTTGTTGTGTGCATGGGAACACTTCTCTGTTAACTCCAATAGCTTCTTCTCATCCATTTTCTTATCAAATTCTTCTTCTAATTTTTCCTTTAATCTGAAGGCATATTCTTTGAAATAGTCAATAAAAAAAATTAATTTCTCCATACCGAATAATGAACTATCAATAGTTTCACTGGGTATGGCCTCCTGTAGAGTCTTCAAAGCCTCCTCAACCAGTTCTCCACTCTTTTGATGAGTTTCAATTATTTCCTTCTGGAAAAATGTGTGGAAGAAATCTCCTAGTTGAATCCTATGGAGTAACAAAATCTTATCTAAATCGACATTCCCCTATTGCATGGAAAATTGTAGCAATTGCACAGACACAGCAGGATGAAACTATAATTGCATATTGAGTAGATTCTTTAGAGAATCTCCAGAGGAGCCACAAGATTCACTAGTGCTAATTGGTGTATTTAATTTTGTCTTTCCTCCTACATCACCGAAGGCATCTTCCTTCTTCTCATCATTCTTCCCTATTTCGTCTTTACTAGTAGTTTGTTCTATATTATTCAGAGGGATAACTATCGTCAGTTGGTCTTGTATTCTCTCAACATGTGTATTAGTTACCAGAGGAGGAGTAAGAGTATCCTCCTTTGCAACATCTTCTCTGGTAGCTGTATTTCCTCCAACATCTTTCTTAGCTTCCACATTTTCTTTTGTTGTGTCTTCCACATCCAAAAGAACATTATCCTATCTATTCCCCTCTTCTATATCATTCTCATGTTGATCATCATCAAGCTAAAAATATTCTCCAACATTCTCATCTAGAACATGCATATCCACACATATTTCTTCTCTATTCTCTAGGGTCATCCCCAATCTTTGTTCTAGGTCTACTGATTTTTCAACACTCTCCTTCTTGAGCCTCTTGAGATAATTTTGATTTCTATCCATAAGGGTTGTCACCCTTTGTTTTATTTTGAGTTCCTTATTGAAAAATGTAGCCAATATGGCTTTATTTTCCTTGGAAAGAGGAGCACTAACCTTCTCCAATGCATAGGCCTTCAATTTGGCCTCTTCTTTTATTGCTTTATGTCTTCTCTCCATCAAAATATTTCATAATTCCATAGGTATTTGTTTCTCTATATTCCTCATATCAACTTCAAGAACAATAATGCATTTTATAATGGATTCAACTATGGTGGCCTTGTCCACCTCATTAGCCTCAACATATAATGCAGTAGTTTCTTCTAACATTTCATTATGTTCAATACCATTAAAAAGTGCATCAAGTTTCATTGGACTATGGGTCCTTACAAGATATTTATTATTTTTCTTCTTCTTCTCTTTCGATGTCCTTTTCTTGCTTGCTTCCACCTCTCTCATGTGGATAAAAATGCTTTCTTTTCCTTTTCTACTTCCTCCTCTTCATCTATATCCACAATGTCAGATTTTTACTTCTTAATACTTGCTTCACCTTTCTCTTGTAAACCAATTGAGGTCCTTCTTCTTCTTCTTCATCCCCCATGTTCACACCCAAGTGCTACTCTCTATTTTCCTTGGTTTTAACTCTCCTTTTCACCAGAGCATTGGTTTGTTTTGTAGGAGTACTTGTCTACTTCCTCTTTGTTCCATTGGATGAAGGCACAATCCCGAAGGACTTATGAGCAACTAAAGGAGCGGTAGCTTCTCCATTGAATCTTCTCACACTTGATGAGCTCTCAAAAGCTCTAGAATTAGCTTTAGCTACCTGAACTTGTTCCAGTGTGAGGCCCATTGCTTCTGCAAATGTCGCAATCATTTTCTCCATTGTCTTCTTTATTTGTGATTGTCTTTGGTCTAGATGGACCTCCATTGATTTCTCTTCATAAGTTCTATACCTCTCTTCATAGGTGTCGTTGGGTTTGCTCAACATATATTTTGCAAAACTCAGAATCCCTTCCTTAGTGATCTCATATACCATTTCCAAGATCCATACAGTTTTGGGCTCTACAACCTATATTATGCACTCATATTTTGTCACCAAGAATGTAATGTCATTCTTGTACTTCTGCACAATCTTTCAGGGAATCCTCTCCCTCTCTTGCATCCTCTTTTGAAATACTATAAAGAATGCCACAAGGGCACCTTCTTGTGCCTTAACATCTCCTAGACCTCTTAAGAAGTCTCTGGTTTGGTGTGCAACAAGTCTTCCTTTCAACCATACCACACTCTTTGTACCAGGGAGTTCTTTGAAGAAATAGAATAGTAAACGTATGATTAGAGTTCCATATTTAAAAGGATACCTAGAATCCTTTGTTTTTTGAAAATTCTCCATTAGGTGCTACATCAATAACTCACATAGGTCATAATTAGCTCCCTTCTCCGCCATTTCAATGGTAGTATTGATGGCGGTGGCCGAAACAAAGTTTTCTTTGTTTTAAAAGTAGATCTTATACCCAATCATCATTGTTGCATACTTCACAGTAGGGTTTCTAATGTTCTTTACTGTCAGTTCCCTCTTGTCATATGTTGTACTAGTTAGTTCCATCACAACTTTATTCTTTACTGATTTAAGCACCGAAATGAGTCCGGTTGAACATAACCCTATGACTTCCATGATCACCTCCTTTGTGATCAACCCAATCATATCCATACATACAAAGTTGTCATGGATGCGGCTCAAAGAAATCCTTACCCAAGAATTATCATTGTAAAAGTTGGGAAACCCTTGCCACACATAGAGCCTCTTCGCAACCAAAATTTGATATTATGCTTCAATGCAAAGTCCTCACCAATGAGGTCATTTACCCACACATCTCCTAGTATTGAATGGTAATACTCTTCTAATTTTCCATGAATATATATCATTATGTCCTCTATATACAGGAATCCATAAGGAACCCTCTAGAAAGAACCTTCCATATAAACTTTTGTGGATTTTTCAGAATGTTTCTTGAACTTAGGTCGGGGTCTTTCGGTGACCTCAATAACCCTAGGAGTTTTCATCTCAATTTTTTTAAAACAACTTTAAAAAAAAACTAGGGCAAGTGAAAAACTATAAAATGCCTTTTACTTCACTCTTCTGCTAGGGTTTCACTCGCACCACCACTTGATCGCTTCAAATGCACTGTAATACTCTTCGTCTACTCTTTTCCTCTTAAAAACTCAATTGAAAATGAAGTTTGATTAAATTTAATCACTTATAAACCTTTTGCAGTGATTTAATTTGCCACAAATGCTTCAAATGATAAAGTTGTCAAACCATTAACTGTAAGCACAGTCAACTTCAAATGCTCCACAAATTTTTGCATTATGATATTTTCTACTAGTATCTTCTCTAGTATTTCAAATGCATTGATCTATACCACATATCCTTGTGCTAAAGCATTAGCACCAATTCTTTGGTAGGGGAAGAGAGATTTCTATTAATTCTCCCCTTGAGCCAAAGCTCTCAACTTAGTTTCTGAAGGAAGCATCTACACTGGATGCTAGTATAGATTCATCCTTAACCTCTGCCTCTTCCTTATTTTTCTAAATATTGTTCATCTCCTTCTTTGTTTTTTCTGGATCAACTTTTTGCATTGGATCATTCTTCACCGGATTGTTCTTCTTCATATTTTTGCTTCTGCAAAATTTAGAAATGTGTCTTGGTCTATTACAATTATAGCATATGGCATTCTTTTGACCACTATTACTTTAATTCATTCTAGATCTGCATTGATTAGCTTTATGCCCAAATCCATTGCATGTATAACAATATCCTTTGAAATATTGAACCATTCTACCATTGTTATAACGATTCATCATTTGACTTCTGCATTCAATAGCTCTATGACCAAATCTTTTGCATGTAAAGAACTAACCATGAAAAGATAGAACATTCTAATTTATTCTACTTCTACATTCCATAGCCTTATGTCCAAATTTATTGCAATAATAATACAAACCATTAAAATATGGGTACCTTTGTGCATTTGGTTGTTTGATTGGTGGTCTTCTAGCTTCATTCCTTTGATTCTGGATCCCCTTGTCATTTTTCTCTTTATCCTTAGTCTTCTTTTTAGATTAGTTTGTAGCTTGATCTATCTTTAAGATTTCTCCTATCTCAAATCCTAGTACACCTTTGTCTTTAAATACTTTCTGATTTGCAATTATTTCATCAAGCTTTGTAGAACTCATCCTGAATTTGTCTTCATGACTCCTTGATTTTTCAAGATTTGATCTCAGATTCACAACTTCTTGTTCAAGCTTTGTGCATTCTTTCGATTTTCTTTTCACCATTGCATTAAAAAATTCTTCAACTCTTTTTCTTTCTTCAACTTGCACTTTGAGACCAATAGTTGTTTCATTTTCTTGCTTCAATTGCTCACTGACCTCCTTATGCCTTTATCTGAATTTCTTGATTTTATCTCTCAACTTTCTGATGCATTCATCTACTTCTTTGACATTTTCTTTCAGATCTTTGTTTTCACCTCCAATTCTTTCCAGATCTTCAAGCATAGCTTTGATTTCTCCATTTATGTTAAATATGTAATCTTCTTCTATAGATCCAACAATAAGAATCTCTTTTGGAGGAATAGGTAGTCTTCTAACAACCATGTGTTAAAACTCCAAGATCTTCCCCAAGTGGTTAAGCTCCTTTCATGGAACCAAGCTCTGATACCAATTGTTGAACACCTAGAATACTAAGAGGTGGGGGTGAATTAGTATTCCTTTAAACCACTTAAACATTCAAGAATTCAATCCACATAACACGTTCAAATTGCATTAATGAATGAAAGAATGAAAACAACAAACACCATCACATAACATATGAACACCAAATTTTTATGTGGAAAACCCAAAATGGGAAAAACCACAGTGAGGATTAGCTCACAATATATTATAACTGGTTATAGCATATTACAAAAGTGCTCACTACAGGTGGACTCACTGTCCATTGAAAGATAAAAGAGATTATGGAACACAACCAAGTTTGGAACTATTACAAATTTCATCTACAATATGTTGGAGTATAGTTCCATTAAAGCTCAATATACCGACTTCACAAACTTCATGCTATTTCGAAGTAACTCTCTGCTCTACTCTATATTCTCTCTATTTTGGCACAATTTGGATCCACTAACACTTATCTCATGTCACCATATCCAAAATATCCAAAAATATCCTTCATATATCTGCTTCACCAAGAACATCAATTAGGTCGGCCTAATTGGATGTAATATGCAAAAAGTAACTTGTCAACTCAATATACATACATACACTCTTCGTTCCAAGATTCAAAACCCATAACAAGTTTAAATAGGTTAGTATGTGTTGGAATTATGTGCCTCAATATCACAGGCTGAAACCTCTGAAAGAGCCAAGTCAGTGTGACATTCCTTCTGTCTGGCCGACTGGCAGTTTAGTAACCTTGTGGTTTGTACAGGTCACCGAGACAATGCTTCTATCTTGCCGACTGGTGTTGTCACTATAATCTTCTGCTGAGTGGGTTGGTTTGGCTGACAAGCCATTCTTATCGAATATTGGGGAGAGACTTGGATGTTCGCTATGAAGTCTTATCGATATGGAAAGTCTCACCGATAAGTATTCACTTGGAGTCTTCGGGGTAACACGGAGGCTTCGCTATGAACTCTTGGCGACATATGTTTGTCTCACCGATGCTCATCGGGGTAACATGGAAGTCTCGGTAAGAAGTCTTGCCGATGATTTGTTCTCTTTCCAATGGGTATGAACATCGGTGTAACCTCCTGGCAATAGCGGTAAGTCTTTTTGACGAGTGTTCTTTTCTGTATGACTTGAAGGCTCAGTGTGATCTCTTGGCGAATGACGATAGTCTTGCCGATGGAAATGCTAACATCTATGTGACTTTGGAACTTCGGTATGATGTCTCATCAAAAAAGATGGTCTTGCCGAATAGCGATACAAGTGATGATCATAGGTATGAGGTCTTGGCGACAAGGGGAAGTCTGAGCGACAGCTTGTGAACTCGGTGTAACCTCTTGCCGATATTGATGACTCTTGGCGATATTGACAGTTAGGTCTTGTGGCATTAGGGAGACATGATTAGTGTCTCACCAACATGTGAATACATTGTGAATGTCTTTGACCAATTGGGAGACCATCCTACGTGGTGTGTCTTTGACCAATCAGAGAAGCCGAATGGGAATCGATGGAAGTTAGTCTGTTGTGGCAGTTCTGTGAGGAAGTTCAATAGACAGGGGCGACATGGATATACTTTGTAGTTGCAAATGATGAATGATTCGATCAACAATTGGATGAATAGTGTTGTGAACGGTTCGACGAGTGATCAGTGTATGAATTCGATTCTGAGAGCATTGTAATGTGAATGTTTTGTACAAGGTTGGTCATTGTGAAAGCTACTGTAATTTGACATCAGAGAGTCAATCCCGTACTTTGTATGTAATTTTATTACTATAATACAAAGGGGTTTTTCTTGGTGTGGTGGGTTTTTCTCCTATAAGGGTTTTCCCACATAAATCTGGTGTTCATATGTGTATGTTTAATTCTCTGTTTATGTTATCTCTTTCAAGTGCATCTTAATTGGACTATAATTGAAAATTTAAAAGTATCTCTGCATTATTCCCCGAGGTCTTGACATTAGGAGAGTTGCTTCTGTACCTTAGCTTTCCTTACAGTATGGACCTAAAATATCACTCACATAACATATCAACACATATTTAAACTCTGGAAAACATAAAGCTCATTAGGTCAACATCGGTAACGATCTAATTAATTTTTTTTCCAACTATACACCCACATTCGAACATGCAGACTTCCAAACTCTATGCCATTTGGAATATACAATCTACTGACACCTACCAACATCTCCACAAAATCATAAATTAAAATTCTAATATGTGGAGAAGTGAGGATTCACCAAAACATATGCACTGAATCATAAAATGTCTGTAACTACTAGTCTAGACTTCTATTACTCATAACTTCCACATCAAGAGCCAAAAAAAAAATGAAAATCTAGAATTAGATTCCTCTATCAACCAAAAAAATTATGTTTGAAGCACATAGCAATATCTTCATCAATGGACCAATGCATACCCAAATACTAGATCCCTGTACACAAAAACACCTGAATTGACACTTAGTCAATTTCCACAACTATTTCCTTCATCAGATCAAACCTTCTTGCAAAATTTTCTTTCACTATCATCGTCAAACATACTCAAGCCATCCAAAATGATTTGCACAATAGTATTCATGCTCGGATACAATGTTGACATCAATGACAACACTACAATGCATGACTATACAATTTGTGCTCATCCCACATGCTCATGTTGCCAACAAATGCATCAATGATAGACTCCTTATTCTTGGAACACTAGTTTCTCTAAAGATAGATTTACAATTTAATATTTTGATGGAAATTTAATCATGGCTACATCCAAGAAAATCCCACATAGCACAAGGAACAAAGAAAAATTTCAATCTCTCTTACTAGTATATAATTGTTCAAAATTAAAAAAATATAAAAGAAATTTTATTTAAAAGTGATTCTATGATATATCAATGCAATAAAAGATGGAAGTACACCAAATTAGAATATTTTCATGAAATATGGCTATAATATAGGACTCAAAAATGTTAAAATGATCCCATAAATAAAAGATAAGTGGACAATCTCATTTCACTCATGTTTGATAGCTCTATCTTATTCATGACTTAATACATGTATAGCTTATATTTCATTTCATTAACATCTAGGAATTTTAAATATTTTTAATGAGATGTCTCAAGGAAATTTGGCATTAATAAGTGCATTCTTGGATGAGTAATGGTCATGATATCATCAAGGAATAATTATTGACAGCTTAAGTTTCATCACACTTTTATGAATTTGATAAGGATATTTTATTGATGTAGTATGCACTAATAAAACATTATTTAGAGAAGTCGTGAATATATAGCTAAGATAGGGTTTGCATGGCACGTAACTCTCTTTTTAATGTCCAAATAATCTTATTAGTAGTTGTCATAATGAAATATTTGGCTAGGATGATAATATGACGATATTGAGGAGTTCAATGCATGAAATTAAAATAAATTATAGAGGGGCTTGAAATCCACTAGTAGGTACAAATGAGACATTCATAGGTGCCACGATTGGGTAGGTGAAAGTTTGGAAATTTTTAGCTCTTAGGGATCTTAAGATTGTCTCACTCTAACGTATCTAAGAAGGGTCAAGGGATATCATAAATAAACTAAGATCTCAACATGAATTCACCTACCCATATTTATGTTTTGCAACTATTAATTATTTTTCATGATGTATGGAAGAAAAAAAATATGGTTATTAACACCTTTAGTTTGTTCTCCAATAAGACATTTTGCAAGAATGCAATCATTGTTGACATAGTAAAATGGTTTGGTGTTGATAAAAAATAGATAGGGTACTTTAGAGGGACAAAAATTCACCTATAGGTGCAAAAGAGCCATTCCTACATGTCATAGGTTGAGAACATAGGAAAGTAGAAGTTTTGTAACTTTATGCTCTTAGGGAGTTTATGAAACTGGCTAAGTACAATGTAGCCTAGAAGGATTGAGAGACTTGGAAAAAAATGAGACCTCCACTTGAATTTTACTACCCATGTTAACATGCTAGTACTATCAATTTGAAAGAAAAATATGGCTATTGGAACCTTTACACTGTTCTCAAATAATCTATTTTTCAAAAATGCATTGATTATTGAGATAATCAAAGGGTCCAAACTTGATAAAACATAGGATAAGGTAATATAAAGATAATCAACATCCACATATAGGTGAAAATTAAAAATTCTTAGGTACCATAAATTAAGAGAACATTCAGGTGGAGGTTTGAAAACTTTTTTCTCTTAAGGATTTAAAGATACTATCTTGGTGTAATGTAGCTTGAAAGGAGTGGGAGAATTTAGGAATAAAATGGGGCCTATAATATAATTCACCCACCCACACTAGCATTTTGGTGTTGTTTATTTACTCCCACAAGGTGTGAAGGAAAACACATGGCTATTGTCACATTTACACTACTCTCAAATGAGGAAATTTATAAAAATACATTCATTGTTGGAATGGTAAAATGATCTAGAGTTGGAAAAATGAGACACATTACTATAGAGGGACCCAACATCCACTTGTACATGAAAATGAAACATTCCTAGGTGCAAAAGATTCAAAGAATAGGTAAGAAATATTTTGGCAACTCTTTTCTCTTAGGGCTCTTAAGAGACTATCTCAATGGAATGTAGAATGAAAATATTGGGAGAATTGAGGAATAAAATGAGGAATCCAATAGCATTCACCCACTCACTATGATGTTTTGGTGATATTGGTTTGGTCTCTTGATGTGAAAAAGAGAATTGAAAAAATAGCTACTTTAGAATAAATTAGGGCTTGGAGGAGTGAGTAGGGACTCATATGTACTACTCACATTAGCTTATAAATGTGCCTCTAGTGATAGAATATTCCCTTAGACTATCACAAAAGCATTAGGTTACCAAAAAAAATTGATGATAGAATATGTTGTTCTCACTATAATATACTGAAAGATGGAAAATAATAACAAATAGATAGAAACAAATTAAAAAAATGCCATAATCTGGAGGTCATAAAAAAAATCATAGGTTGAAAAGGATGAAAAATGCTAGGAATCCTCTGCCACCTTCAAGAAAAAACACAAAGCCCTAAAAGCTACTAGAGTTTTCAAAAACACTTAAGCAATACTAGTAAAAATCGCTTAAAACAAGTCATTTTCTAAAAAAGGATGTCATTAGGATTTTTGTCAAGCAATAATTGAAGACAATGCTAGTAGGGAGAATAAATTCTATCAAGAAAGTTGGTAAAGTGCCATCATGACATGAAAACTAATAGAGTGGAATATTTAGCATGAAACTGATGCCCAAAAAGGTCAACTATTATAGGAAGCCAAAAAATATATTGGTCATAAAGGTAAAAGCCATTGTAAGGTGGAGGTCAGTGGTTTCTTAACATAGGCCACTATGTGTCTTAAATAAAATTCCACTAATAACATCACTAGTAGGAGTATTTGAGTGGGAGAAGCCTACGATGAGCCATCAAGAGGCATGAAAAGGACCATCAAGTTGACCACCCAAAAAATTGACAATAAACAAAAAAAACACCAATCAAACCAAAAAAATTGCTAGAAATTATAGAGGTTGCCACCAATGGGAAAGGTGCAAGATCTAGGTTGTTTTCCTGAACATACTTTAAATTTATTTCTACATTCCTAAAAAATAATGTTGAGTTGAGGGTTTCAAAGTTGTTGGTTAGTGGTGGTAGCTATTGGTATTAAAAAACCTTCATGGCCTAAATAAAATGAGCCATTATAGATTTAAAAAGTCTCATGGAGTTAGTGTAGATTCTTAGAAAAGAAAGAAGATCATAGAGATATAAAAAACCTTAGTGTAGATTCTTAGAAAAGTAAGAAGATCGTAGAGATATAAAAAACCTGGGTGCATAGAACTTAGATCCCTAGTCATGGAACACAATAACTATCGATAAAAAACCCCAAAAAATCTCTTGAAAATGTTGAAAATTTTACCTCAGAAAGCTAGATTTAGCTTCAAATTCAGGCACCGAAAATACTAGATCCACCACATGAGTGTGAAAACACATGGCTTGATAGATAAAATAAATACCAATAAAAAAAGCACCCACCAAAAGGTTGAAAAATCTAGTAAAGAAGTGAAAAATGTCCAAAACCTTGAAAACATGCTAGTGCATAAAAAAAATTGTTAAGAAATATAGAGACCAAGGGGTGATTTTTTTTCATAGAGATGTATAACCCCATACAACATATATATGCATATGGACCTAAGAATTCATACAACCATGTGGATTTCAACACCTCAAGATCTCTGTCCTAGTCAAAACTGCCTCAAAACATTCTAAGCTCTAGTTTTAATGAATTAACAATTGATTCTAGGGTTTTTGGGCATTCTAGACATAATGGTGAGGTCCATTTGGCTCGATGGTGTATGAATTTTTTTCCAAGGCTAGATCTCTCAAAAAATGAATAGGAAATTATAGATTTTGAGCTTTGATACCATGTTGGAGTTGATCCCTCAACCCCACAACTCCTTTAGATCAACTACAATAAAAAACCTATCACAAAAAGAGAGAAATATCTATAGAGGCCAAATTAATCTAGAAACATGAATCATATTGAATATTTAAACCTCACAATGTCATGAAGTGAATAATACAAACGAATCCTTATAAAATGAAAAAATTAACCCTAAAAAACCCTTGGTGTGGATAAGGCTTGATCATGACATGTGTCCTCATCCTTTGAGTTGAGGCACAAAAAATCACATGACCTAATTAAGCTTAAGTAATAGATTACTCTAAAAATTAACTCATCAATTTTGGTGCCTGGAAAGGAGGGAAAGCTTTCTCTTAGTATTCCATGCAAGTGTCTATTAGATTCCCCAAGTTGGGTACTTGGAAAGAAGGGAAAAAATTTATTTTGTGATGCCAAAATGAGTTACTTTACACATTTTATGGGGAATTCCAAAGAGTGGGATGTTTAGTTTCTGCAAGAGGAATATATATCTATAAATTAGAGCCTTGAGATGGTGGTAATAAATGCTAGATAAGCCTTCCGATATATGATTTTATTGTGATTTTTCTTGAGAGTTCATAAGTAGATAATTGTTGTTATCTTGGAGACAAAGAGGAAGTGAAGAAAGTGTGTTTCTTTGCAATATTGTTAGAAAAATTACATACCTGGCCTCTCTTCTTGGTGGATTTTTTTTTCAAGGGTTTCTCCATGTAAATATTGTTAATATGATGCTCTCATGGGGTTTGGTAAATTTCATTTTATTGATTCCAATTCCTAAATCTATTAATGGTACTCTACAATCAAGCACATTTAAGTTAATTATATTTCATGAAATAGCATACTTAAATTTATATTTTCATGCTTAATTTTAGATTTCCATATTGTAGTACTTTACCTCTCTTATTCTAATAAGAAATGTGTGTTTTTTGTAACTTTAGAAAAAATATTTGGATTTTTTGTATCTAGAAGAAGTATCACACTAGATCATATTAAAGTAAAATTAAATATAGAATTAAATTGTTAAAAAAATCTCAAATATCTTCCCAACCTCCAAGGGAAGCTCTAATCCATACGAAGAAAAAATTCCCAACTTTCTTATAAATTCCAACCACACTCATACCTTTTGAAAAAAAAAACTATCTTTCATTGAGATGAGTCATGCCAACAAGCATTTGATCAACTTAAGAAATATCTCTCCAACCCACTAGTCCTTGTAGAACACACACACTAGATAATCCTTTCCTACTCTACATTTTAGTGACACAACCTATTCTTATATCCCTCCTATCATAGTATGATAACCAATGATATAAATGATCCATTTACTACCTATGTAGATCCCTAGTCAAACATGAAGTTGAATACACTTTCATGAAAAATGATTTCCTATAGTGGTTGTATTTTTATCGTAGAAAATTTGGTATTATATAATTAATTCCACAAAAAATAATTTCTAAAATTAATACACTCAAGTATCTACTATCCAAGGGAACCTTCACATGAATACTAGATAAAGGGTTTGTGTTGCTTAGTGAGTTTGACATTGATTATGTCAATAAAAAATTAGTGTAATAATAGGTTAATTGGCATAATCATCAATTGAAGAAACCCAACAATTAAAACTTGATTTCCTTGATGAAATAATTTTAAACCTTAAAGAACCACAAGAAAACAAAATCTATAATTTTACATATATCCTTTAATACTCATGGTTTGGGTGGGTATTTTGTTCCTCATACCACAAGGAGATATTATACCAAAGGTTTTTAGAATCAACTTTCCTACACCAATAATATTGTAGAATATGATATCGTCTTCGTAGGTTTAAAATTGGTCATTCAATGGGACATTCATCACCTCTTTGTCTTTGGTGATTCTTAGTTGTTCATCAAATAGCTTAATAATGAGTATCATACAAAAGATGAGACATTTATCCCATATAAGAGAATAGTTGAAAAATCAAAGCAATACTTTGAACTCATAGTTGGTTCAATTATATTCCTTCTCTACATGAAAAATTCATAGATTTAATGGACAAAATCATGTCTCTCCTTGATATGAAAATTGGTACATATGAATGTTAATTTCTAGTGGAATAAATTTGATCCTTGCATGTGACAACCCCAAATTAGAGTTTATATGTGATATTGTTTGC
>VDFB02281492.1:292702983-292714859 GCA_007258455.2 Sequoia sempervirens
ATTCTTTTCATTTCAAAATGGCAAGTAATTCGCTTCACACGAGAAAATAATTGGTAGTATATGCCAAATTTAATGCAAGTGGGTGAGCGTTGTTGGCCACCCCAAGAAGGAAATAGCTAAGCATCACATGCAAAAGGTTTGTATTATGAATTCTTTTCAAAAAATTCTACCTAGAGAAAAATATTTTAAGCAAAACTAGAGCCGAGTTAATTTGCAGAAAATTTGAGCTAAGCAAAAAATCTCTAGCAAGCAGAAATGGATGAGAGTTCTCAAAAAAAGGCACGAGTAGAGGCCCAGGGGGAAGAAACATAGAGCTTGTTTGATGATTTGTGTAACGCATTAGTCACCTACGTCTTTGAAAATGTTTCTTACACTTCACCTGATATACTAGAGAAGCCAAAATGGGTAAATACGTAGGTTCTGGAGAAGCCCAAAAATTATAGAGATCAAAGTCGAATCAAGGAGTGGGATAATATCTATGATCCCGTCCTCGCAAAAAAACCTAAGAATTTGAGGGAGGTGGCCTATGAAAGGATGAAGAAACTCATCGGTCCAAATTCATTGTCGTAGAAGCTATGGTATAGTGGACTCCCATAGCATATGGTCCCATTTGTTCACTATTTCCCAAAACTAGTCAATGCAGCCATCAAAAATTTCAACCCGAACACTAGCACCATCGAGGGCCGGACTTTAAAAGTCAATATCTACTCAAAATCTATCTAGAATATGTTGTGCATCACCTAACCTCAACTCCAGACAAGAAGAGGTAAGTTCATTCAACGCAGCAAAGGGAGAGGCAATATGGAGAGGCATGAAAAAGGCTTTGGAATTTTATAACAAAGAAACCAAAAGGCCTATGGAAGATCATCAAAAGCCACCAAATATTTTGACACCACTCATCACCTTCCTTGCGGACATGTAGGATGCATTTTCAATATTGGCATTTTTTTGTGGCCTGGACATTGACAAGGTTGTGCACAAATTTTTGTTGGGTCTGAGGTTTCAATTCCACAAGTAGCATTCCATTTTTTGGTATGATTTTGCAAAATACCTTGTTGATGAGATGCTAGGGAAAATCAGGGACTGATGAACCTTTTTTTGGGTCAAATTTGGGTAGAATTCATAGTCCATTTGTTGGCAGTATCATGAAATTTAGTAGCTAAGTGTTAATATTTGCATAATGTCTCCCTTAAAACATTTACTTTGGGTTTAACTCCCTCTTTGTGAAGTTTTAATGATATCGACATATTATGTGGATTATCTATATTAATTTTTTGCATGGTTTATGAATGTTCTTTAATGTGATTATAGATGTGCAATTATTATGCATGCTGACATTGCTCTACAGGACACAATTTCTGGATGCTAAGTTGAGAAAGGAACCGTTAGATGATCATGCAAGGGAATCATTCAAAGGAGTCAATTGAGCATGGTGGCAGATTCTCCATGATAGTCAAATGTAACTGCCTTGTATTTATGGCATTGAGCAATCGTAGATGTTACTGCAGTGCTGAGTCCACGTTTGGACATGCATGTCTGACTGGATTCCTTGCAAACGTAACCACTCTGCCACTCTTTCCTTTCTTTCCATAAATGACATCCTCTCTGTTAGTGGGAGTCGACTACCCTGTTTAGCTGGTAGAATAAATAAGGATTTGAATCTTAGGGCTTCATAGTTCTTGATTGTTGTTGGAAAATGATAGTGATAGTGTATTAAGCATTTTATAGTTTTCAATATAGCCATGCTATTACTCTGTTTATATATTTTCTAATGAATGGGATAATAGTATGAGTTTAAGCATTTGAGTTTGCATTATTCTTAGTGGATACTCATCCAAGGGGCCCCACTTGGTGAGTAATCCTTTCCTTAGAACAATTAGTTTAATTATCATTTTCTGCTCTGTACTTAGTTGAAATTTGGCATCGACTATTCTTGCAGCCACTAGAAGTCCATTCTATGTCTGTTCCTATAGACAAAGTAGACAAAGTAGTTCTTGTTTGTTGCTCAGATCTTTTATTCCTGTTACACATTTCAATTTGGCATAGTTTTTGATTGATGTTCAACATTTTCTTTATTTCCTTTCTACAATTTACTTCCAGTGTTGTGTTTTTTAGCTATAGATTAGAAATGGCTACTTAAGAGTTCCTAGTGCACATACTGTGTTGGCCCATTTCAAGCTCACATCCCTAGGTTGATAACACAAATGTACCTTCATGATGATTAAGGTTGCCGTTTAGGTTAGATTTCCAATCTCTAAATCATGGCTGGAAGGGCCTGGTTATTTAAATCATTGTAGGAGGCTGACATTTTTGGCACCATTGCTGGGGATGGTGTCAAGCTAGGAAGTCCTTCAAAGTCATTGATAGTTTCTCTGCTTTAGAAAAATTTCTTGAGTTTTTCTTAGAATATACCTTGCTTAGATGTGTAATGATCCACTATTCTTTTTCCCATTCTTTGTGTGAGTGAGTTGATGTTGAGTTGATACTGCATGCTTCCTTCTTAATGATCTTGATCCATTTCAACTAGTCAAGCTTCCAAATTTGCCTAGAAACAAAGAAGGAAAGGAACCATTTCCCATTTTGATACATATCTTGATCTGATTAGTTTTGAAACCTCTGCTAAAAATCAAAACCAGATTGATAGCCTTTTCCCTGGAATCCATCAAGAAGACATGGGTGATTCCTTCTTGTTTGAATACGATCTACTCTGCCAAGATTATGACTACACCACTAATGCTCCTAGGATTGAACTATTTCCTACCACTTTAAAAGAAGCTATAATAGTGTAGTTTGTGAGTATAGGCAAAGACACCATGGAAACTTGGGGGGACATGAAGACAAAGTTCCTTGAAACATGCAAGGAATATTGCAGGGGCAGTAATACAAAAGGAGGTGATGTCTTCAAGATGCATAAAAAATAAGATGAGAGCTTGGAAGATTACATTTCAAGGTTCCTAAAATCTCCACATTATACACCCAATGAAGAATCACAGAAGTTTCTTTTCTTAAAAGGAATGAATGAGAGTTGCACTAATGCCTTGGACCTAATGGCAGGGGGAGATATCACTCAAGTCTCTTGGGAAGATATCAAGAAAATATGTCAGAACTATTCCAGAGTAGGTTCAAAAGAAGAGAGAACTTACCAATCTTCTGTGGGAAAGTCATCTACTGATGAAATTTTAAAGATGGAAATCACTAATTTGTTGGAAGATTTTAAGCAAGATGTTACAGACAATCCAACCACCTAGTTGGATACACTTCAAGCCAAGGACAAGCATGAGAAGAAGAAAGATTGTAGATGCAAGAAGATAACTAACAACCAGATTCCACTTGAATTCAAACCGCTGTAGATTAAGGAAGATCAAGTCTACCTTGTCAGACAAAGGGAACCCTAGGTTCCAAGACCAGGTATGTTACTAGATCCACTATCCTTTTCTGGGCCAAACCAACCAATCGGTTGCATGCAACCATCTTCTCAATCCCAATAGCCTACCATAACGTCTCCACCTACTAATTCAAGCTCCAATACACTTTAGCTACTAGCTCAACTCTCACCTTACCCAAATAACACATCACAACCACAACCAATGTACCTTGTTGATTTAAACCTGTGTGCTATGAGTATAAGTGATATTCACTTGTGTTCAGGAACTATTGTATTAACTCCTTCCACACCCACCATAATTGAGCTACCCATGGAAGAGGAGGAGGAACCTCTGAATAGTCTCATTCAGCCTACCATACTTAGAAATCTTGAACCAATTCCAGCTAGGAAGACTGTACAAGAGCCACCATTTCCTTAGGGATTGGAAGTTGCTAAGCATAAGGAAGACAAGGAAGATGCAAATTTTGACATCATGGATCAGCTAGGGCATACATATGTTCAAATACCCCTATTTCAGGATGTTCCAATCTATGACACAACTATCAAAGAAGATTTTCTTAAAAATCCATATAGGAGAAAGAAAGACCCAACTATAGTTCATGTGGTGGGCCACCTCACTAATATCATATTTGGAAAAGTGACTATTCCCAAGTATAATGACCTAGGAAGTCTTGAGATGGCAGTTGTTATCAATAGAATCCAAGTAAAGAATGCCTTGATTGACTTAGGAGCAACAATCACTAAGGACATCCTACAAAAACTAAATGTTGCAAACATAAGACCTACTCCTGCTGTCCTGCAACTTGTTGATAGTTCTACTAGGAAGCCTAATGATCCTATCATTCTTGGAAGGTCATGGTTTGCAACAACAAATGCTTATATTGGGTGTTGGTCAAGGAATGTGACTATTTCTAGTGGCAGGAATACTAAAAATCATGTTCTTTATCTTCTTGCTAAGCCGACCTATAATGAAGAGGGTCCTGTATGGCTACAAGTTGGTGAAGAGGTTGAGGAAATTGACCTAGTAATGTAGCTCATGATGTTACCTAGAAATCCTCTCTTGAATTTTCAAGATGAAGATGAAATGTTATCTAGTATAATTCAGAACCATTATGAGGTAGAGAAAGCATCATATTCTACTTCAGTCAAAACACTTCTGCCTGTTCTTCCTGCAGCCACAGTTTTTGTAGACGTTCTTCTTGCAGATGCTATTCCTGCAACAAAAAACCCGCTGAAGTCTCATCAGCATGTAGGTGATATGAAGGTACTTGTATACTAAGCCCCACATCCATAGGATCTACATTAGAGATTATTATCAACTAGTAGGACGACCTCAATAAAGAATATACCCTACATTAAGAAAAATGACTAATTCAGAACTATAGAAATTGACAGATGATGAATCTATCTATCCTATTTTAGATAGCCATTGGATTTCTACACTAGTAATCATTCCAAAGAAGAAAGGAAGATGGCGAGTTTGTGTTGATTACAAAAAAATTAAGGATGCCACCAAGCAGGATCACTTTCCTTCACCCTTCAGTGACCAAGTTTCAGATTCACTTGCAGAAAAACTTCAGACAAGGTGGCTAGGACCATACAAAGTTGTTGAAATATTTCCTAGTAAAGTTGTTCAGCTCACCACCATTTCCCCTGCCAGACTCAAGTTACCTCAGCCAGCCTCCAAGGAAGACCTCTTGCAACAATTCACCCAACGTCTAGTACACAAGCTTCCTGTAGCCGAAAGAGGTGGACCTAGCGTCCCACCTTTTGGCTAAATTAAGGTATGTACTTTCATAATAAAGATTTCCACTTTAGTGGAAATCCATTTCTTCACCCATCTGCCCATTTTTCCATCCATATCACATTTATCTCTCTTCCATCATTTCATTCTGCCTCACTTCACTTCACGTCTCTTTAATTGATTGCTCAATTATTTCTAAAAAGGGTGCAATGGTACTTTCTCTCCATGATCTTTGTACCACGTCCTTCATATGCTCAGGTATGTATGCGATAATTCTCATCTCTTAATAACCTTTTAAGTGCATTTATTTAATCATGGAATGTTACTATAGTTGATTACATAATATGTCATTATTTCTTGTCAAATCATAGCTCCCTTCTCACATGCATGGACACATGTCCAAATTTAGGTTGGGGGGGAATTAAAAATGCAAATATATTTCCTATATGTCAAATCATAATGTGCCTATGTCAAAAAATTTAAATAAGCTGATTTGAAAATCTGGCTCGCATGTGTGAAGTGATGTTATCTGAGCCACCAATTCTTTCCATTATCACTCTCATTTATCACCTCTTTTTCCACCATAATTCCTTAATTGCCTTGTCATAACCTTGAGTTATAAGTAGTAAATGGTAAAAGCAAAGGAAAAGAAATAAATTTAGTCAGCACTAGTAGTAAAAATTTAGCAGAAAGGTGGTAGATTTCAGAATAGAAATTGCAGAGGAAGAAAAGTTCAGACAATGGGAGGTGGCTTAATTCAGAATGAGCCCTTAGTTCATGAAATTTTGTTGCAAGATGTACAATTCCTGCTAGAATTCCAACGATGTGGATGGTTTGATTATTTCATGAGGCTGGATGGCTTTGATGAAGGAATTTCCCTTGAATTTCCCATAAATTTTCAGCAGGAAAAGCTACCGTAAAAGGATTAGAAGTTGTGGCAACAAAGGAGAGAATTGCAGAAATTTCAAGGTTTACCTGCTGATGGAGAAAATTACCCTTCCTCTAGGGATGCCAGGTTGGCCAGAGAAAAAATTACGATACATGGCGACCCACCAATTAGCATTAACAAGCAAGGTGCAAAAAGAATGTCTCTGCCTGAACCATGGAAGTAGGAAGCTGTCCACATTATAAGGTATATCACCTAGGAGGGATGTTTGTCAAAATTTCATTCAGTACATTTCGAGCTCTTGAGCCACATGAGGCATGGGAGGAGGATGAATGTGCCCAATTTCCTATACAATCTTCTCTCCATCATGCCAGTCAAAACACATAAAGGTAGGGATAAGTCTATCTCCCACCATTGCTCAATAAAATTGCTAGTTAAGAAATCTTTGCATGATGCTTTTGGAATGACTTGGGAAGAATTTGTTCAAGTTAATCAAAATTACCATCAGGAAGATTTTTTCAATGTTGAGTATTTTCCACCTAGGGCTATACCTCAATTTCATAGGTCTAGCAGAAGATTGATCATGGATGAAGTCACCCTTGGTGCTTCAACTTCTAGTACTGTCCCTAGTGTGAATCCTCCTCCTACAGTAAAAGAAGCCATAAACATTAGTTCCTCTAAAACAAAAAATTTAGGAAAAGAAAGCTCTTCATCTGATTTTGATGATGATGTCCTCCTACAAACCTTGATGAGAACTAGGGCACAGAGAAAAGAGGCTGAAACAAGAAAAGAAAAGAAAAATCACAAACCCAACCTGTAGAGAAAGAGGTGCTGAGTGATAGAAAGAGAAAGGCTGATCCTATTCATTTTGTAGCCAAGGGAAAATGTACAAGCACCTCTAGGAAGTCAAAACCAGCTGGGCTAGCCTTTTGTGTACCTTCACAAGAAAGACTTGGGTATGATGAGATACCACATGGAGACACCAAAGCTCCAATAGGAAAAGAAGAGGATATATTTGGGGAAGCAAAAAAAGTATCACTGGAAGACCTTGCCAATATTGCAGAAGAATTTGAGGATGAGCAAGGGTTCCTGCAGCAAAACTAGGTACAATAGCCAGAGGTCTTGCAGTAAGGGGGGGCAAAGAAATAGTATTCCTACAACCATAGAAAACTGAACAACCAGAGGATATGCAAATAGTGTTGTACGAGGAGCAGCCATCAACAAAAACATTGGTAGGAATTCATAACCCTCCTAATTTTATGATGCATGCAACAATTTTAAATTTGTGGAAAGAAATAGAAAGGAGGGAAGGAGAACGGAGACAAGAGAAGAAGAAACTAGACAAGGAAATCCAAGAGAGGGATGAGATTATTGAGGAGAAAAATGAGGAAATTGCTACTTTAAAGAAGAAAGTAGATGACATTGTGACCTTGGTGCCACAAATTCTTGAATGCAGAGATCCTCCAAGGGTTTATGCCTTGCACTTGAAAGAAAATATTTCTCTTTCAGGTTGTCAAAAATTGTTTTAGATTTAAACCCCTCCATTAAAACCCCTACCAAATTCTTTGATGCTTTTAAGATTTCTTCCCTTGAAATGAAAAATCTATTATGTGAATTTTATTTGCACAATTATGCTGTTACACAAGATCATGATTGGAACCCACTTCTATGTGTTGGGGATATTCAGCTGAGAGCATTTATGTCGTGGGCATAAAATGAAATTAATTGGGGTGAGCAGAACAATGCTCATAGGAAGATGGAATCTAATATCCCCTTACCCATTAGGGTTGAGTCGAGCAACCCAAAGGATAATTGCAGGGAATGGCTTAGGATGCTTCTCAGACCGAGCTATGGTAACAAAATTATGCCTTGGATTGAATCCATTTATATTGAGTATGAAGTTAAAACAACAACAAAAGAGGAGCTTGTAAGAAGATATCTAGCTCAACAATGGAATAGTTTAACAAATGAGTTAAAGCAAGCTGAAACCCACTCTATTCACAACTATGCTACAACATTGAAGAGGATTGATAGGTACATCCATATTGGTAGAACAGAGGGAAGATTCTAGCTTCCCCTGACTTTCCAGCCACCCATTCTCATGTGGCCAATACCGAATTACAGATTCTACTAATATGATATTGCTGGAGAAAGGAAACAATGGAACAAATTTGATAGATTGGGATGATTTTATTGGGATCCAAACTTGCGTACTGCAACAACTAATGTTGGACAACTTGCAGTTGTGAAATTCAGAGCCTTGATGGAGCAAAAGAACAACCCTTCCTTTGCTGTAGGACTAACAAGACGTTAGGTTTAGGGTGATGATGAGCCTAGTTTTTGGTCAAATTTGGGTAGAATTTATAGTTCATTTGCTGGCAGTATCGTGAAGTTTAGTAGCTAAGTGTTAATATTTGCATAATGTCTCCCTTAAAACATTGACTTTGGGTTTAAATCCCTCTCTATGAAGTTTTAATGACATTGGCATATTATGTGGATTATTTATATTGATTTTGTGCATGGTTGATGAATGATATTTAAGGTGATTATAGATGTGCAATTATTATGTGCATTGACATTGCTCTGCAAGACACAATTTGTGGATGCTAAGTTGAGAAAGGAAATGTCAGATGATCATGTAGGGGAATAATTCAAAGGAGTCAACTAAGCATGGCAACGGATTCCCCATGAGAGTCAAATATAATTGCCTTGTATTTATGGCATTGGGAAATCGTGGGCGTTACTGCAACACTAAGTCCACATTTGGATATGCATGTCCAACTGGATTCCCTATAGATGTAGCTGCTCTGCCACTCTTTCCTTGCTTTCCCTAAATGGCGTCCTCTCAGTTAGTGGGAGTCAACCGCCCTATTTAGCTGGTAGAATAAATAAGTATTTGAATCTTAGGGATTCATAGTTCTTGATTGTTGTTGGAAAATGACAGTGATAGTGTATTAAGCATTTTCTACTTTTCAATATAGCCATGCTACTACTCTATTTCTATATTTTTCCAATGAATGAGATGATAGTTTGAGTTTAAACATTTGAGTTTGCATTAGTCTTAGTGGATACTCATCCAAGGGGGCCCACTTGGTGAGTAATCCTTTCCTTAGAATAACTAGTTTAATTATCATTTTTTTCTCTATAGTTAGTTGAAATCTAGCATCATCTACTCCTGTAGCCACTAGAAGTCCATTCTGTGTCTATTCCTACAGCTAAAGCAGACAGAGCAGTGCCTGTTTGTTGCTTAGATCTTTTATTCCTGTTATGCATTTTAGTTTGGCATAGTTGTTGATTGATCAACATTTTCTTTATTTACTTTATGCAATTTACTTCTAGTGTTGTGTTTCTTAGCTATAGATTAGAAATGGCTACTTAAGAGTTCCTAGTGCACATACTATGCTGGCCCATTTCAAGTTCATGTCTCTAGGTTGACAAAGTAAATGTACCTTCATGATGATTAAGGTTGTCGTTCAGGTTAGATGTCCAATCTTCGAATCACGGCTGGAAGGGCCTGGTTATTGAAATCATTATAAGAGGCCGATAGGGACTACCAAATACAATGGAGGTTCAGGTTTCCTTCCTTCCTTGCTCACATGTTTTTGCACCAGAACCTTGATATCTTTAAGAAATATATGAGGTTTTCTATTTTTGATGAGCTGGGCAAAAGAAAGCCGATTTCTGTATGAAGTCCTTTCTTGTCTTCTACCTATGACTATTATGCATTTTTTGGATTATTTCTTGACTCCGATCTTGCAAGATTTGAAAGGGGATGATGGTTTTGACCAACTCACCAAGGAGTAGACTACATTTATGCAGAACTTCACTCCCAAATGTGACTAGTTTCTTAGAGTGGATTTCACATTCATCTGGCTACACTGTTTCATTGGAGAACCATTTCACCTTCCTACATGTGTCACAAATTAGGTGCAAGCCCTCAAAATGCTTTGAAAAATATCCCTTATTGACTAAAATTTTTGTGGAGGTAAGGCCAAGAAGAGGGGATTCTTCGGCTTCCCACAAACCTTCAAAACAATGGTCATGAACAAGAAATAGATGCATGAGTTGTTGGAAGATAAGTTGGCTCATCTAGGGTTGGTAATGATTTGCAATAACTGGGATTACAACCCTGAAAATTACACAGCAAATGAATTTGTCAAGGTAACACACAACCCACAGACTTACTAGGAAAAAAGGAGGAACTAGCTTAAAGATTTGGATGATCTACTAGTTGTTTTGATCCACATTCCTACTGAGGACAATAGGTCGCCATGGCACAAGTTCTACTTCCCCGCGACAGTGTATGATGAGAAGTGCAAAATAGGAACTGACCTTCGGAGCAATTTGTTAAGATCAAAAGGTTGGAGCAAAGAGAAAATAAGAGGCTTTTGGGTATACTGCCAAGAGACTAGGGTATGTGCAAGATCATGGGGGTCCAAAAAGTGGCAATGGGGAAAAAAGGCATTTTTAACATGTCCAAAAATGCAGAATTCACGCCTTTGAATTTTTGCAGGCTCGGGCACAATATCTGTTTTATTTTGGTAAGACCAAACTAAAATGGATATCCATTTCGAAACGGATATCCGTTTCAAAATGGATATCCATTTTGGAAAGTGGGAACCCATTTTTTTGAAAAACAAAATGGATATCCGTTTTGAAAACCTAAGAAACCCTCTTTAGTAAAATGGGCATATCTTTTGCGTTTCTTATCAAACATTCAACTTTTCACAAGCGTTGGAAAGGTGATTGAGAGCTCTACACAATGGAATAGGTGGTGTTTCTATATTATTAACTAAAAAATAATTATAATAATTTGAACTTCATATTTCATTTTTGAAACATCAAATGCTCAGTAATTTCACATGTAAAGTCTTTTTTTCATGATTTTTTTGTAACAATCATCTCAAAATACTTGAAACATTAGAAAAAGTAATGAGTAATGAAATATTTATATTTTTTGTAGCAAGGAGATGAACAAATCTTCATAAATAATCATATCTCTCTATCCCTTTCTCTACCTCTCTATATATCACTATGTCTCCCCTTAAGCTCTAGACCCATCCCTCCCTCATTTCTTTTCTCTTTATCCCTTTTTATACCTATCTTTCTCACTCTCTCTCCTTGAGCTCTAGACATATCTCTCCACCTCTCTCTCCATCCTTCCTTCTCTCTCTCTCTCTCTCTCAGGTCCCTCCCACTCCATCTCCCTCTCTCTCTCTATCCATCTCCGTCTCCGTCTCCGTCTCCGTCTCCGTCTCTGTCTCCGTCTCCGTCTCCGTCTCCGTCTCCGTCTCCCCTCTCCATCTCCCTCTCTCTCTCCATCCCTTTGAAGTCTCTCTTCCTCTTAAGTCTCTCTCTCCGTGTTTCTCCTCTCTCTCTTGGTTCCTCTCTCTCAAGTCTCTCCCTCCCTCTCTCTTTGTTCTCCCGCTCTCTCCAATGTCTCCTGCCTCTCTCCTCTCGTCTCTCTCTCTCTCTCTCTCTCTCTCTCTCCTCTCTCCTCTCCTCCCACCTCTCCTCTCAGAGTATCTCTCCTCTCCCTCCCTCTATCTCTCCTCTCTCCTCTCAGAGTATCTCTCTCCTCCTCATCTCTCTCTCCCTCTCAGGTATCTCTCTCTCACTCTCCATCTCCCTCTCAAGTCTCTCTCTCCCTATCTCTCTCACTCTCCATTTTCCTCTCAGGTCTCTCTCAAGTCCCTACCACTCCCTCTCCATCTCCCTCCCACTCTCCCTCTCCCTCTCCCTCTCCCTCTCTGCCTCTTAGGTCTCTCTCTCTCACACACACTCTCTCTCTCTCTCCATCTCCATCTTAGGTCTCTCTCTCCCACTCTATCCCTGAAAACTCTCTCCCTCAAGTCTCTCTC
>VDFB02281492.1:292714959-292816551 GCA_007258455.2 Sequoia sempervirens
TTTCCACCAATATAACTTTTGCCTTATTTGAATTTAATAAATAATTATTATTGATTTTTTACCTACATTAGGTCTAAAGTCCTGATTTATAGGCTAATTGAAAAATTTCTATAACTTTGAAACTTCTTAACATTTTTCGAATCTACAAGATGCACCACATTCTATGCTTCACATACTATAGGATAAAAAAAAATTGAATTTCATAAATTTTTGACCAAGTTATGGTGGTCAGACACATACGTTTTAATAATTCTAATTTTTTTTAATAAAACAAATCATAACTAATTATTTAAATGGAAAAAAATTACAAAAAAAAATCCGGCACATCCGGGCATGTTTCCTTGTACTTAGGGTGGTCAGACATACACCTGCTTCTTATCTTTTTCTTGAAAATTTAGTGCCACTGCGTTGAAATTTCAAATTTTCTCAAAACGATTTTTTTTTTTCTAAAAAAGGACTAGTAGCCTAGAAACTACATTCAATTTTTTACAACTTTTGTTCTTACATAATTTTCAAATTATGTTAATAACCTATTCAAATTTTTATGTCAAGTTGCCTAACTCTGATTTTTTGAATTTTCATTGCCACTTAGAGGCCTAGTTTGGACCCCCATGATCCTGTACATACCCACTAGCAAACTCAAGACCGCTTATGGAAGTGTGGCGTTGGATGAGGAGTTTGATTGTGGAATGAGGAACACATAGATTTCAATGCAAGAGAGGACAACGAAGATGACTCTGATGAGGAGTCTGAAGAACATACATGGAAAGGAAAGGAGCAAGAATCAAAAGTGTTGTTGGCCTCCACTCAACAAAAGAGAAATGCAATGGAGTAGCCTAGCCGGGTTGTTTCAAATGTATGACTAAACCTATCAAGAGCTTTGCAGACACTCACCTAGGCCGCTACAAGAACAAGAACAACTCAACAAGAACTAGAAACCATAGAGGTCTGGGACACCTTGCCTGCCAAATAGAAGCACACAAAAGCAATTGTCGGAGAAATTTTGCAAACACCCGCAACAAGCCAGGAGGCCGTGGCGAGCCAGGAACCGTAATCATCCAGTCAACAAGTAACATTTGCTCCTTCTTTTCTTACTTCACAATCTTTAGTAGTCCCTACTATCTCTACAACACCCATCACTACAAGCATTGGCCCTTCCTTTTTTGTCTTTTCCACAATGGTAACAGGGGGTTTCTCCCAGTTCTATCATGTGGGGCCATTTATCTTAACGCCTTCGCAGACCCTTACACCTTCCACCGCTACCCAATCTGCTCTTGCCTCTCTTTCCTCAAGTGCGACCACTATTGAAACCCCTCCTGCTACTGCTATATCAAGCACAAACCTGTTCACCCAACAATTGGAGTCCGCCATGAGCCCGCAATCACCGTAACAACCGATGAGTTCTCCCGCCAGTTCACAAACCAGGTTTTGGCATGTCCCTCATTTATCCCCATAGACAATTAATCTCCCAAAAAAGAAAGCACCTGCAACCACTACCCTCACATTCCCTTTTACCCTACCTCTTGGTGTGCCTTTTCCAGGCAGGCTAGTTCAGTCTCTGTCTTGATTTATTGCACAAGGTGAAGTTACAAAAGAAGCCCAGGCTCTCAGGATCCAAAAGTGAAAGACAAAGGATGACAAGAAGCTAGTAGAACCAAAATAGTACACTATTTACAATGAAGCTTAGAATGTGATCCGTTTCACAAATATGCATCTGAACATCATCAAACCGCAAGGGGAGATGCATCCTGATGATTACAAGATGTTCACTATGGGACTGGATTTGAGCATAGCCCGGTCACATGACAAGGTTGAACTCATGGAAGAAACACAACGGGTGGTGACCATGAACTTCCTCAAGTCTAGTCACCAACTAAAAAGAAAGAAGAGGGGCTAAAACTTGTGGAGGATAGGGTTGATTTCCTACAAGCAAAGGAAAAAGTGATGGAGGCAGATGTTGCACATTTATCATGACAAGAACAGGTAGTGGAGGTAGAGAAGAACAAACTCTGGGAGGAACTTGCAAAGTTCCAATCTATTGACCTCTCCCTAATTGATGTACTATGGAAGAGGAACCAAGACTATCAGAACCGGTTAACCTTGGTGAAGCAGGTGGTGCAATAGAAGGATAAAGAGTTTGGACAATAGCGTGCTCAATTTGACCAAAAGATGCAAGAGAAGGAGGTAGACTTTGGGTCCTAAAAGGCCAAATTGGAAAAGGAACTTCAGGAGATGAAGCTTTCTCTTGAAACATAGTCAACAAACAAGATTCGGGCCAAGGAAAACTAGTCCAAAGAGCTAAGAAACATCGAGGAACAACTTGTATTCACAAATAGGAGAATTTTGGAATTGAAAGAAGATGTTAGCTCAAAGGATGCAAAAATTTCCCTTCTAGGGAGTGTTCCCCAAGCCCATGCTGCTCAACTAGACCTCATTCCAGTGGCTCAACAACTATATATTTCATACTAGGAAAAGGCCAATTTCTTTTGCTTGACACTACAGTCAATGCTACGATTCATGTCAACGGTGAAAAAATTGAGTAGGGAGACTCGTGGAACAATTGAGCAAGTCCCACAGTTTGTCATGAAAAGGGTTCCTAAGGCGAAACATTTTCTAAGTAAGATATACATGGTATCTGATAAAAACTTAGCAAAGGCAGGGATCGAGGATCAGAAGGATGCTACCAAGATGATGAACAAATTCATCCACTACCACTTGGCCATCCTTCATGCTAACACATGTATAGATACTTTGAACTAGACTATGGATAGCATGCGGGAAAACTTCTATAGGCTAACTAAGATGGGCATGCCATCCCTATTTCTTGAAGATGAGTTGGTCGCCACAACTGAGCAAATTGCAACAAAGATTGAAGAGAAGGAGCAAGGCACAACTGCTTCCTAGAGTTTTAGCTAACCTTCTACCACAACAGATATTAAAGGTGTCATTCATCCGATTGTGTGGCTACTCTTCCAATGTGAGTCTGGGACCGGTTTACTTGTGGTGTTTCCTTATAAAGAAATGCTTGACTTGAGTAGAGCACAAGAGAATCTACACGAATTATCGAGACCATTCGAGGCTAAAGGGTTGCCTCTATAGGAAACTCTTTCTAAACTCTGACTCTGTCGCCCTATGGATGGGGCTCTAGTTTGCAAGCCAGAGAAAATTTTGGGTTCGTCATTCTGTAGGAGAAACACCCCTAATAGTCACCAAAAGCTATGAATGTAAAATTATTCAAGCTCCCTTTGGGTATTTTTTTTTTGCTAAGTGTTGGCCCATGCCTCATATAGTAAACATGTTTCCCTTAGCCTTCCATCAGCTTTCTTTTCCTATACTTTGTCAGCTGCTTCCACGTATCTTCCAAGCACTCCTTGTAGCAAAGGATTCCTCCACTCTTCTACCAACTCCTACCATGCTTCCACGTGTCTACACCACGGGATATTTATTGTTGCTTCCCTTCACTTTCTCGTTGAGCTCCATCCACATGCCATGTAGCTCCCGTTTGTATAAAATTTTGGCGAACCCCATAGTCAGCGCCGATAGTAAATATGTTTCCATGTGTCTTCCTAGCACAAGCTTTCATCGAAGGGAAGGGAGGATGAACCACGAGTTGAGAATTGTCGCCATGCATCCCTTCAGCCGGTGTTCTACTGCAGGGGAGGATGGAGTGAGCAACAATATGTGACATGCTGCCGCGTGTTCTAACGACCTCCACTAGGAAGCGACACTTGTCTGCATGGGATGTTTCTGGACTGTTGCCATGATTTTTAGGGGGTGCATCTGGATGGGAAGAAACTACATGCTATGGCCTGAATATTTTATGCTACAATGGTCAAGGGAAATCATTGCTCAAGATACACAATATTTTTTGTTACAAGCTCACCAGGTGGTGGATTGTTGGTTATAAATATTGCTTCTTACTTTAGAAAATGAGTTTGGAGGATGCAGGAAAATTAGAGAGAGACACCAGGCCTTTAATATTGTTTTAGATTATTATATGAAACTCTTAGACTGTGCCATTGTTCGACCTTTCTATTTTTCTTATGTTATTTAATAAGAAATTAATAATGTGCCATTATTGTCTGAATTGTTCATTTGCAAGAACTTCTATGATTTTAAATACATATTTCTGGCTTATATCATGTCTTTGACTCCTCTTTTTAGTGAATGTATGTGATAATCATTTTATGTCATTAGATGAATTGCTCAGATCTTTATCTTTGATTTCTTTTAATTCTGGAACATAGCAGTTTACCAATCAGGCCCTTAAATCGAATCCCAAAATATAGATTTACCGTGCCTATATCTACCCTTTGGCTCATCGCCTTAGTTAGATATTTATTTTTATATCTACTTTTGTTTCCTATTCCAAAACCCCAATTACAGAAGAAGAAAGCTTCTTTAAAAATACAGAGGTCACTCAGTTTAGCGGAATTGGTCGCTCTATTAACTGAGTTTCCCATAAAGGCTGTTACCTTGCCAATTTTTGGCATCATCACTTACCATGATGAAATTTCCCTCCTTTATGCACTTGTGTACTGCCCTCCATGATTATCAAAATTTGGTTAATAGTTGAGATACCAAATCCACCTCTACCCATACTGAGAAATACAAGCTCGCAAACCAAAACAATTCCCAACCCTTTAGAAAATAGAATAAAGGTTTCCTTTAATTCTACCCCCCTCAACAAACAACTTAGAATGTCAATAACCAAGTAGCTGTTGTTAAAGCCGCGATACCCTTTAGCTATGGGGACCTGAAAAGACAATTCACTCCCTTATCCGACACCCTTCACAATACAATGTCCCAACTTTTAGAACAAAATATGATTACCTTTTCTCCCATTAAAACTCCCAATCCTAATAATCCTCTACCTCTGAACTTTAGATCAAACGCTTATTACCATTATCACCGACAAAATGGACACGATGTAAAATATTGTAAGCGTCTTAAACATCTTGTGCAAGACCTCATTGATTCTGATCGTCTTTCTGTTGGAGGTGTTAATGATCAAGGCAATAAGTTTGTTGCCCCTCCCAACCAAAACTTGTAAATTTTTACCAACCCCACGCTGAAACATAATATATTTGTCAAAGCTAGTGAAACTACAAAGTTTGATGTGATGAGTGTTGACACGGATGATGATAACATAGATGCAATTCAACAAAATCCTATGTATATTGATCAACAAAATACTTTCGATAGTTTGGTTGCATTGGTTGAAACTCAACATCATAAGGGCCGACCTAAAAAGCCTCCTGAGTTGCTTTCTCCTCTAAAGATATACTTAAACATGCACCCAATGGTCCTCTTTACATAGTCGGTCGTATCTATGATAATCCCACTAATGGGATATTAATAGATCCTGTTTGTGGAGAGAACATGATCATTGAAGAATTCTTACTTCTACACGAACTCTATCAAGATATATCTGATAAACCAAAAGCATGGATCAAGAAACATAATGGTTTTTCTTGCCCTATGATAGGATCAATCACCTTACCATTGCAAATAGGGAAAAAAAAATTAGATATCTCATTCTCCATCCTCCCACAGTGAGACCAATTTCATGTGAAGGTAGGTTATCCATGGCTTCGCTCCATGAATGTGATCCCTCTAGTCATACATAAATGCTTAAAGTTTCCCTTTGACAATGAAATCTTTACCATCCATCATAGTAGCTTTAACCCATTTTCCTCCAAAGGAAAATTTTCATTAGATTTATTCTGGCCTGAGCCTATAGAACCTATAAAACCATGAGAAGACTTCTTTTTCCTATCCTATCAAAAGTTGAAGGAAAAGAAAATAGTAGAATTATCCCTTCGAAACATGCCTCAACCCAAAATTGAACCTACCATCCTTGATGAAACCATGATTGAACCTAAAGAAATTTCAAACGAGCAAGACCAACCTAAGAAAAAAACTTCACCTATTTCCTACAAAAGGCCAAGAGACAATGAAAGCAACCCTATCATGCCTCCTAGAATAAAACAAGTTTACAAAGTCAAAGAGAAAGTGGTTGAAAAACCCCCCTGTGGTTCCTTCCATTCCTCCCCTTCAGGAAGAAAAGAAACCTATGGTTGATCAACCCACTCCTACAAAAACACAACTTGAAAACCAAACTAAAATAAATACAGGTGCTAGAGAGCATAGGTATAGACATTGTGCCCTTGCTTGCAAGTTACATGAAGCAATAAAAATATAAACTTGATTAGAAAGCAATGCATGATGAGTCTACTTCTTTGCTGAAACAACAAGATATTATATCACAACAAGAGTTGAACTCTTTAGAAATTATCATTCGACCTCCTATTTCAATTAATTTAGATGACAATGAGGAAGTTGCTAAAATTGACAAAGAGGTGCATAATGAATTGAACACATTGTTTTCCTCTTTCATGAGCTTAAATGACAATTCTCCTAAGAAGAGTGTTGAACTTGGTGAGGGCCCTAGTTTGGCACTTTCTATTGTCCCTTTGGCTAGTTGACTGCCTTCTATATACAATGAACATGATTGGGATGTAGATGAATTGCTCATAGGTTGAATCGCATGTTCCTTACTATTCTTTTACATTATTTATTTTTCATTTTCTTGTGTGTGATTTCATGTGCATGATGTGATCCCCTATGATGTTCTGTTTGATATTCTCTCTCTTTCTTTGTGACATTCCTCTATTTGTACCTTCATTCTTCTCTATATTGTACATATTTTTCTTTGTCTTGTGTTTTCTTTTTGGGGATAACATAAGGCATCAAGAAATTCATGTCTCTTCCATGTTGACCCAAAATCTTTCTTGATCTCTTTTTCATTTGTCTTGTGTTTTCCTTTTGGGGATGACACAAGGCGTTGGGACATTCATGTCTCTTCCATGTTAACCCAAAATGTTTTTCCTTTGTTTTTTCTCTCTTTGTGTCATTCTTCTAGTTTTATGTGTATTTGGGGAATGATGACAGTTCCGAGCTCTCTAAATACATTGTAGCAAAGAACATACTAACCCCAAATCCATAGATCTCTTATGTGTTTGGTGTTTTCATTTTAGTGGAAACCCCTCCCTTGTTATTTTGCATGATGTGACTTTACTTGGAAACATATGACTTGGCATAGGGCTTTCCAAGTTAGCTCTCTTGTCCTTTTATTGTTTGCATGTATCATTTTCTACTTTAAAGTAATTTCTCATAGTATGGTGTTTAGCAATTTCTTTAAAGTAGGGGCATACACTAGCAATATTCTTTTGCATTCTTCTTTCTCATGGTTCATGGCGTATTCTTCTTACTTTATATGATGCATTTTTTTCTTTGTGGATGAAACTGGGTGTGATGTCTTTCAAGAGTGAGATCTCTCTCAGCATATTATATTTCTCTTAGTGGCTTGATGTGACACACTGCATCCCCTAAGTTACGAATCTTTTATTCTTTGATTGGTCCTCTCTTGGAGATATTAGGCACAATGTTCCCTAAGTTAAAAACATTGCATGAACTAAGCAAGAATCCTTTAAACATTCCTTATTGTTGCATTTTATGGCCACCTTGCATAATACATCTTGCATGCCTATAGAGTCATCTTGTTTGTTCATGTGTCCCAAGTATACAAATTTTTTCTTGCCTCATGAAGCTCAAAGTTCATTGTTCATGAGCTCCAAGCACACAAAGTTTTGCTTGTATCATGAAGCTCAAAGGTAATTTTTTTCGTGGCACCTTATTAAAGTTATTAGGAGGTATAAATTTGGTATGCTTTTTGACGGGAATCCCGACCTAGGCATGAATTTACCTTAGCCACTCATTTGTGAGTGCGAGTGCATACCAGTTGTGTGTGTATGTGTCTCATCGAGCTTTCAGATCCTCACCCAATAGACAACCTGAATTTTTGTTGCCTCAGAGTGAGCTTGCATTTTCCCTAAAAACAACCTAGACTTGATCCACATCGTGATGGACAAATGGTAAAAGCTTGATCTGATCCTTTTACTTTATTTTAATTTTCTTCTCATATTTGGCAGTGTATGCTTGTGCCTTTATGGTGCTCTTTATATCATTTTCATGTGTGTTCTTTTGCACCTATTTTGGTTTGCCATGGTACCATGATCCTAGGGGCTTGATCACCTCTCTCAATCATTGTTGTCTCATCTCACTAGCATTGGTACACTTGGACCCCTCTTGAAGTGAGTTTGTCTACTTTAGTGTGAGTTTGAAGCAAGTTCATCCTCTCACTAAAGTGGGGGCTAAATGTAGTGTCAAAAAATGTCGTCGGTGACATTTTCACACTTGTTTGGGCTCTCCTTGCATAATTGAGCTTAATGATGCCTTGATTTAGTGTTGTAATGTGGTTGACACATTCACATTAGGTCTTGGGCCCTTGTGAATGAATGAATTTAAATGGTACCTTGCTAAAGTGTTGTGAAGTGTTGTAACACACTTTCACACTTTTCTAAGGTTTTATTAATTAACTAAACCTAATAAACCTCTTTTTAACTTTAATCCTTCCTTTTTTGGAGTGTTGTAACACACTTTTCACACTTTTCTATGGTTTTCATTAATAATTGAGCTTCTTTATGCTTTAATTGGCCTTATTTTACATCCAGAAGCCTCATTTAATGTATCGTTTCGAGGATAATCTCGACACAAATCATTACCCAATCATAATTCAGGTGTTTCAAGTTGAATGACCCCAGATTTAGTGATCTGGGACTCATTCTCCACCTTGGATGAATGAGTCCCACCTATATTTTTGGGTCCCAAACCTAGTTTCACACATTTCTAAGCATTTTTAAATTTGGTCCCATACATTATGCCTAATGGAACTCATTCGCCACTTTGGGTGAATGAGTCCCGTGTGACCCAAAATCAAAATCAATTCAATTTTTTGGTAGGATTTTATCCTCCTAGATCTGATGTCGGCTTGTAGTGTTGTAATTTCAAGAATTCTTGCATAATTAAGTATAAATACAAGGTTATTTCACTCATTTTCACCCCAAGCATTCAAGTATTCATTCCTAATAGCAAATTTTTTTAGTTCACAAGAGAATTCTAGAGTCTTCAAGGGATGATTATCAATCATTCTAGAGCAACATTGAAGCATCAATCATCATTTTAAAGACTTCATGCATCATGTTTATTTTTGAGTTAACAATTGTGATGTAGGGTTTCATGATTCAAGCAAGTGTTCAATTCAAGATCTATTCTATTCAAGCAAGAGTCAATACCTACATCCATTGGAGCCATCTCATACATGTTTTCAACATCTTATTGATAGATTTTGGTGAGTTTCAACATCATATTTTGTTCATTCATCAATCTCCATTCCTATTTCATTCTATTTCAAGGTTTGATTACCAAAATGGGGTTTGACCAAGGCAAACCCCTATCCACTAATTTTTTTTTCCCTCTCTTTAGTGTGTGATTTGTAGTTTTAGATTGAAGAAACATTGAAGAGCAAGGGGTATGTGCAAGATCATCATGGAAAAAATAGACCCTTAAGTGGTAAAAAATTCAGAAAAATCAGAGTTAGGAAACTTGACATAAAAATTTGAATAAGTTATCTATATTATTTAAAAAATATGTAAGAATAAAATTTGTAGAAAATTGAATTTAGTTTCTAAACTACTAGGTTTATTTAAAAAAGAAAAAAACTATTTGGTGAAAATTTGAAATTTCAATGCAGTAGTACATAAATTTTAGGAAAAAAATAAGAAGTAGGTGTCTGTCTGACCACCCTAACCACAATAAAATGATAATATTTTTTAATAAGATTTTAGATATAAGTAGAGGACTCATGTCCCGATGTGATGCATATTTTTTTGTAATTTTTTTCCAAGTAAATAATTAATTATGAATTTTTTATTACAACTTTTAAAAATAAAAAAACTCGAATGTCTAACCACCTTAACTTGGTCAAAACTTCATGAAATTCATTTCTTTCTTTTTTAATCCTATAGTATGTGAAGCATATAATGTTACACATGTTTCAAATTCAAAAAATGTGATAGTTTTTGAAAGCTATAGAATTTTTTTCAATCAGCCTATCAATTAGGACTTTAGTTGTAATTCAAATAGAAAATGAATAATAATTATTTATTAAATTTAAATTAAAGCATAATTTATATTGGTGGAAAGCTGAGAATCTCCTTTAAAAACCCTTTCGTTTCATCAATTTTGGGTAAAAAAAGGTTGTTAGCCACATACCCTACAAAAACCCCTCATATTGCCACTTTTTGGCCCATCATGATCCTGCACATATCCCAAGATTGGAGAAAGTTGCCAAAGTGCCTAAAGTTGTCAAAGTTGTCATCAAGCATTGGAGAACATTGGAGAACACCTACAGGTTGATTTATAGATATCTAGATCTAGAAGCTTATAGAAGCAGATTGAGCAGACTGAGAAGAGCAGATTCAGACCATGAAATTCCAAAAAAACCTAACTGGACTAATTCACCACTTCTAGCAAATGAGTCCTAGTTTTGGTCAAAAATTAGGTTTTTGTAGATTCAGATGCCTATTTGGAAGATTCTTGTTCTCGCACAAAAACCTAGATTTTGGACTAATTCTCCCAACTTGGAAAATGAGTCCCACTCAAAATTAAAGGAAAAAATTCTAGTGTTTTAGGCATCCTTCCAATCATCTTCAGATTCCCAGTTGCACACATTCCATTTTGTAGCTTTCTGTTTTGTTTCATTTGCATCTTTAGATCATTTAGTAAGTCATTGCATCAAACTAGGTTTAAGCATTCCATCTTGCATTTAATTGGTCTTTCCAAGTCTCAACTTGGTGGTGAACCCCTCATTAGTTTACATTTAGCCCCTAGGACAACCCTATTGCAAGATCTCTTTCTCCTTTGCATTGAGATCTCTAGGGTTTGTTCTTGAATGAGAGAGATTAAAGATTGTCATTCTAGGTCTTAAACCCTAGAAGAAAGCACCAATTTTCCACCTTTCAATATCGCTCTTGAAAGGAAATATATGATAATAATAACTTAGAAAAAAGACTACCCCAAGGATTCTATTGTCAAGTCTTGACTTGTAAAATAAATTAGTGTTCAATGTATAATTATTTTTTTCACTTGGGGCCTCATGTTTACTCACTGGAACTAAATGAGGTTTTTGATAAGATTTAGGTGGAATATAAAACCCTAAGTATACCTTTAGATTTGAGATTTGAAAATAACTTTGGTTTTCTTATTTGACAATAATTTTAAAGATCTTCTTAAACTAACTTTCTAATTTCAAATAAATTTCAAAAGATGGGGTGAGAAAAGAATAAATATAAAATTCCAATGGATACCACAATATTGAATCAATGCATAAGATAGACAAATCCCTCAAATAAACCAATTTATATTTAATCAAATATATACTCACAATGTTGTAGAAATAATGCAATATTCAATGGATGTAAAGATTTTAAAATCATAATGATTCACTTAAATACCAAATATCTAGTCCAATTCAAGAAAACATTCATAATTGAACTTGATTTAAAATATGCTCAGACTAACCGTGCAAAGTAACTCACAATGAACAAGTCACAAATGCTATGAACCAAAGATCCATAAGATATTTTAACACTTCATCACTAATGCAACTAAACTTTATATAATAGAGAAACAAACCATGAGAAACTATTTAAATAATCCATTGAACACCAAATCAATGTTTCTACTTTTGTTAATTTCAAAATAGTTTTGGATACAACAATTCTTGATCTCTCTCTAAAAACTACTACTACTACTAACTGCTAGTTAGCTCTCTTTACTAAACCATACAACGAAAAAATGAATGCATTTTATAGGAGAGGCAAGGAAACCTTATTATGTCATGAATGGCTGTGAAACATCCATCACTAAGAGTTGAGATTACATTTTCATTTAATAATTGGAATAGCATTTAATATTCATCTTTCATCTCCAACTAAATTCAATTACAAACTTTCCTTGATACATGCACCTCTTTTATGTTGACTTTCCAAAGATAGGACACCTTTGGATAAAATTGGTATTGGAACATATAAACATGCATTAAATTTATCGAATTTCACCAAGTATTTTGTTGTACCCCAAAATTAAATTTTTTGTTTCACCTAGACATTTTGAAGAAATGAGTAAAAGTCTTGTTAAATCAGTCAAAAAGGTCAAAATTTGGGTGTGTATGTCTTGCATGAGGGGTTAAAGTGCAAAATTTTCAAAATATGACGATCTGGGTCTACTCAAAGCAGCTTAACCTACAAAACCCAGATCTCAATTTTTCATCCCTAAATTTTAGGAAAACTGCTATTTTTAGAAATTTTCTAAAATTAGTAACATTTTCTGGGTTTTTCTGGGTTTCTTGGGAAATGGATACTGGCAAAACTTTTATTTTTAGAAAGTTTCTAAAAATAGAAAGTTTGTCAGCCAAGGTCCAAACTGATTTTGATTGGTTCAAAATACGTCCATATCAGGCTGGTTTAGTCAGAATCTCAAAATAGTCAGTTTTACTCTAGTGGGTCTAATCTACTTTTTCAGAAGCATATCTGGAGCTCCGAGGTCATCAATGGAGGTCATTCAGCTACCAAGTGTCAGATTCAACATTCAAAGCATCAAACAAAAGATGAAATGATGAACATGCATGTTGAATGAAGAAGGAAGGTGAAATCTCCCAGATTGTGAATAGTCTGCTTGTCATGGGTGCCCAAGGAGAGAATAGGTACCCATATTTTTAGGGCACCAGAAGATGAAATTAGGGTTTATGCCTCCAATCAAAGTTGCTCGATTCTTTGTCAGCTTCGCAACGGATCCAACGGTGCAGTCAATGGATCGTCCAGTCAACTAGAATTCAGCGCTGAACAGGGAAGATCCGCACAGAGGTCAGAATGAGGAAAGTTGAAAATTATCAAAATTGACTAAGTGTTAGTAAAGTGGGTGCCCCTGGTAAAGAAGGGCACCCAAGCTTTTGGAGGTCTAAATAGATGAATTTTCTAGTGCAGCTTACAACATGACTTCTCTAGAATAGATCAAGCTTTTCAACAAGATCACGAGCACGTCAATCTGAGTTGGCAGTCACCAGATGCAACAACCAGAATAGAGGGTTTAACAAGAGTGAAATTTTGAAATTCAAAAGCAAAGGTGAAAACACTAAGAAATTAGCTAACTCTGGTGAAGTTGGGCGCCCCAGCATGCCAGGGGCGCCCAAGCTTTTGAAGGCCTGAATTCAACTTTTTGGCAAAGAGATCCCTAGAAGACCCCTCCTCATTCTTCGTCAGCTTCGTAACGCGCCCAACCATTAGTCGATCCAATGCCTAAAACACCAGATTCGATGAAATCATCTATAGAAGAGGAGCTAATGAAGAAATTGAAGATCAGAAAAATGGCTAACACTGTGAAAGTTTGGAGCCCCTCGAAGGAAAAAGCTCCCATGAATTCAGAGGTTAAGATCAAGTTTTTAGCCAAAGGCTCCTCCAGAACATCCTTCTCAGAATCAATCTGGCTCCGCGATGAATCTTTCAGCTCACCTGTCAGATCAATCTACGAACGGGAAATCAGAGGCGAAGTTGGAGGTCAAAATGGTGAAAAGTTGAAAATGTCTAAATTTTGGTTAACACTGGAGGAAGTAGGCGCCCTTGGTGAAGAAGGGCGCCCAACTTCTCATGCCTTAGAATTTTTTTGAGATTTTCAAAACTTTTCAAAATGGCAAGAGGAAGGGAATGTCCAAGTTCATTGAACAGGCCAATTTTAGAAACCTATTTCAAACCCTAAGTATATTTAAAACATCTCTTCCATTCAATCTTCATCATTTTTGCAGGTGGCATCCAAAGGAGAAGAATAGAGCAGCAAATTTGAAGTTTTATTTCAAGATCCAGAGCTCAAGGTTGCTGATTTTTCATTGAAATTTTCAGACCAGCAACTTAAACCATTGCTTTTTCAAGCTTTTTCATCCAGAAGATCAAATTTTTCAAAGGGAAGGCCAAGGTTTCCAGTTTTCAATCATCTGGGTCTTTTCTCTTCAATCTTCTAAAGAATTTTTCAAGAACTTCATCAAGTTGTAGCAAGTGCTTTTATTTTGCATGTCAATGAAAACCTCAGTGCATTCAAATTTCAACCATTTGGGTCCTTTCCAATTAGTCTTCTAAAGAAAACCCATATCGCAGCTTTTTTTCAAGAAAGTTCAAAATCTAGGGTTGGCTGCTTTTTTGATCAAATGTCAGGGTTTTGCAAATCTAATCAACTGGGTCCATTTCTAATCTTGTTCTGAACAAAACCCAGATGCCAGCTTTTTTTGGGAAAAATTGAAGAAATTAGGGTTTGCTGCTTTTTCAGGAAAAATTCAAAATTTTCAAAAACAGATGATTTGGGTTGTCTTGCATCGATATTCTAAACGAAACCCATATCTCAGAAAAATTTCTCAAAAATTTGTCCGTTGGAGCACAAAACCAGCATTCTAAAAATAGAAAGTTGCTCAAAACTTGTCTAAACATAGGCGAGTTTACAGTCATTCTTCAAGGTTTTCAATATGGAGTACACTCCCCTCGATTTTGAGACCAAATCAGCATTATGTCAAAACTTCATCATCTTAGCTGAAGAACGAGAGAAGGTGTGATATGAGAAAAAAGGAAAGGTATCAGAAAAGAGTTGTGCAATACTCTTCTGTTGGAAATCAAGCGAAGTGTCAAAAGCATAAAGTTGCAGAGCCGCCAAGTTATCAAATTTGTGAGTCATCTTTTCGGGCAGCGATGTTAGAACTCATAAAGCAGTTGAAGAAGTGAAGGATTCTCTAAGTTTGATCATAGAAGGCGAGGAGATCTTGGAGAATCAAAATATTGCCTTAGATGGTATCAATGCACTTGACTGGGACCCAGTTTCCTGCTTTTTAGCGGATATGATTAAGATTTAAAGCGGCTTTCATCTAGAAGCTTTCTTTCCGCTTTCTTTCTATTCTTGGAACGATTCTTATCCATTCTTTGAGGAAGAAAGAAGATAAATGTAATAGTTGGCATTTCCGCTTTTCTGCTTTCTTAGGGTTTTAGATGTTATCTTCTTTCTAGATTTAGTAATAAAGCTTGCTTGCTGAGCAAGCCCTAGATTGTGAAAGCAAGGAGATTTTAGGGTTCCCTACTCCTCTGCTTGTCTATAAATAAGAGCATTTGCTCATTAGTTTCTTCAACCGTGCTAGTGAGAACAAAACGCTGAGCCTATTGTGCCTTCTATTTGTTGCTCAAGTATTGTTCATTTGTGTTGTGATAAGCAAATTGTTGAGCCTCTTTAGCCAACAAGGAGTTAGTGTGATTGATGTTTTCTATTGTGTAAGAGCAAGATTGCAAGCCTCTTTAGCTACAATTTCTTGTTCAAGGCATGTTAGAAGTGAGCTTTGTTTTAGATATTTGAGTAATAAAATCATGAGCCTCCTTTGCCTTGATCCAAAATCTCAGATTTTCGTTATTTGTGTTATGCTTCTATGATCTCGATTCCAACTTACAGTGAACTGTGTAGGTGTTCGTTGAGAGAGAGATTATCGAAGTATTTTGTCAGAAATCTACCTTGTTCATTTCTAGTTTCTCTTGCTCTGCTTATTACTTGAGAAGTTAGAAACGTCTCTAGCTTAAGTTAGTCGTAGTTGAAGTTCTTAAATCAGAAAATCTCAGCTGCAACATTTGTGTTTTATAAACCTTGTGCTCTAGTTGATAAAAAAGATAGGCAACTTAGTTTTAGTTTACTTTCTTGAATACCATCAGCAAGAGGGAGCTTCCCCTCCTAATTTGAAGAGCAGTTTATCTGTGCATAGCTGTCCATTTCAAATACGCATTCCAGAGGTGCAAATTTAAACGCCAACATATTTCTAATCCATTTTCAATTACACATTCTCTTTAGGCTCCTCAAAAAATTACAATACCTCCCTTAGGCCTCTTTGGGAAGAATAAAATATCTAATAGATAGTTGGGAAAGCAAATTGTAGATGTGGAACAATTTCCAATTGGACACATAGGAAAAATCATCATCCTCTTAAACTTAGTACCAGTCAGCATGTTTAAATGAAAATAATGCATCTTCAAGGAAAAACCTTGCATGTAAATCAGCTCCATAAATTGATCAGATTCATATCAACATAATTATTGCATAAAAACATAATAAATGACTTTATAAAATGCTTATCATACTTGAAATAATCACCAAGAATCATTATCTAAAATTAATTTTAGACATATCCTAAAAAAGGTGCTTCAATTTTCCATTAAATATCAATAACATTCAAGAGAAAAACTTATTAATTCCAAACTTTGTGCAATTTCCTCATATCCCGAGTCTTTTATATTTAACAGGATGTAGGGCTTTATGATTTATCAGACTTAAAATTATGACATTTTACTCATTTACAAAATTTTAGCATGCCACCAGATATTGTAAACATCGATGAGATTGTGAGATGCAAAACATTATATTTATCAATCTTAAAATTATACCATTACCCCTTTAAAATAAACTTGCTCACCATATTTTGCTTCATGCGTGACATTGATAAAATGTTGGTCATATCATCGCACAAGTAAAATGGATGCAAATATCATATTTCCTGCTTTAAATATCATCTCACAAAGCTAGTAGTACTTTGTGGAATTTTGAGTGCGTATAAGGGAGAGGAGCCGATCATGGGACTGGGTCCCATCGCTGGTATAGTTATGGACAGCCTGGGGCCCACCGGTGGGTAATATTTATGCCAATAAAAATTTCAAATTTCCTTTTAAATATGATATGACAGATTCATATTAAATTCACAGTATGTCCTATCATAGGTTGACTTTTTTATTGCCACCTTCTCAATAGTGGGTGAATGCAAGTGGACATTTATTTTCCTATTTCACAATATCAAGTGAATGCATAATGATAATCTTATTTCCACAATATAAATAATATTTTCCACCTTCCCAATAAAAGGTTGTTGTGAAGGGATATTTTATTGACCAAAATATAAGTCTTCTTGCATTAAAAGTGAGTTGACATGTACATAAGACATTGCCAAGTGATTTAATTCCAAATATATTTGAACAAAATACATTTCAACATGTCCCATTTCTCATATTCTTTTTACTATCAACTGGTTCCCGGATGTCCATAATAACCAATCTTTTTCTAAATTTTCCTGTAAAATTGAAAAACACGAACTCTCAGGCTCACTATGCATTGCAAAATTTCATTATAATACTTAATTATCACTCTATTATTTACAAATCCACCTAAAAAACAATAATCATAATTTTTTTAAAAAAATTGGTTACAATTCAAAAACAAACTTAATATCACTTCAAATCACCAACCAGAAATCCTACGTACCCATTAAGCTATCACTTCTACCATTAATCCATTGAATGTAGATCAAATTCCCTCTCATAATTCAAATTAATCCACTTGCTACCAATTCAAATTCAACAAACCTATTTATGCAAGCAATCCTCATTTGTGCGATGCAAGTTACACATTACAGTTTATTCAAATTTCTCACTTTTTGCTGCATATCCTGAGCGACGATGACCTCCTCTAGATTGACGTTGTCTCCTCCTTCAACTTTTACAGTAAGTCATTTCCTACCTTCGCAAAAATATAAACTACATTTCCATTTTCTACTATCACCAATTGCCTTCTCCATTTACATTTAAATGAATCGACACATTGGTAATTTCCATAACCATCCTTTATGCTATCATTGGCCAGTCTCCCTTTAAGCTCAGTTATGGTAGAAATATTTCCAACCCTTTCAAATACAAAATTACCATACATATATATGCTGCACAAAATGATACATATCCACGTATGTTTCCCACAACCCTATCCATTTTCATGAAACTTACACATTTATCTATATCTGCAATATATATATCCCTATTCATTTTAATGAAACTTACACATTTCTCTCCCCCTATATATATAATATATATTTGCAGAGATAGATAGATACCTAATTTGAATGTAAATGAACAAGGTATAAATTGAATGTACATACCTATATTTGTTGATGAACTGTTCAGTAATATATTAATTTCAAATTAGGTATCTATCTATCTCTACAAATATATATCTATATTAGGGAGAGAGATATGCGTAAGTTTCATTAAAATGAACATGGCCATATATATTGCAAATATAGATAAATGTGTAAGTTTCATGAAAATTGATAGGGCTATGGGAAACATATATATATATATATATATTTGTAGAGAGATAGATAGATACCTAATTTGAATGTAAATTAACAAGGTATATATATGATATTGCTATCAGGATTCAACCGTGTAGTTTCGAGTCAAACTCATTGACCCATGTGGACCATTCGATATCATGAGAGATGGGTTCTTGTTGAACCTCTACTCATGAAATATGGGTCAATGAGTTTGACTCGAAACTACACAGTTGAATCCTGTTGGCAATATCATAATTTGACACGTTGTGGAAAAATACCTCCTACTTATCAATTGATGAGCTAAAGGGGCTCTATTATGAATGGTTCATAAGGCACAACACTTGCTGAAGGTTTTGCAAATGGGGTAACAACTCAAGAGGGCCTAACCTTGGAGAAAAACTCCCTGGTTAAGCGCACTTGAGCCGAAGCAGTACTGGGATGGGTGACCTCCCGGGACGGACCAGTGCTTCACCTCTGTGAGCATCACCTAGATGCAATGAGTGCTAGGTGGACCATTCGATATCATGAGAGATGGGTTCTTGTTGAACCTCTACTCATGAAACATGGGTCAATGAGTTTGACTCGAAACTACACGGTTGAATCCTGATAGCAATATCATAATCTGACACGCTGTGGAAAAATACCTCCTACTTATCAAGGTATATATATTTCTATTTTGCAATTTGAAATTAATATATTACAGAATAGTTGATCAACAAATATAGGTATCTACATTCAATTTATAACTTGTTCATTTACATTCAAATTGGTATCTATCTATCTTTGCATACACACACACACACAAATATATATTGCATATTCAAATTTATATATTACTATATAGTTCATCACCAAATATAGGTATCTAAATTTAATTTATACCTTGTTCATTCACATTCAAATTAAGTATCTATCTATCTCTGCAAAGTGACTGTATGTATGTCCTCATTTACATTGAACCTAATTAGATGTATGCTTTGTTTGTTGTTCAATTAAAGTCACTGTAAATATAGGCCCCTATCCCTTACAGTCAACTATAATAATGGCTAACTCCTACTTATGTTACATATAATAATTAAAATCCATGACACACAAAATTACACACATTTATATGCTGTACTTTTTATATTTGAGTATGCTATTTGAGAATGGTACTAACATAAGTAGGACTCATCCATCATCAAAGTTAGAAATGGTCGATATTTACGTCACATGAAAATACTCTTGCCCTGTAGTGCATGTAGTTAGAACTGCTATAAAATCCATGGCAAACACCATGAGTTATAAACTATTGGAAAATGCCAAGAATCTAAATTTCATGGAAAATGCCATGAACTTTATACCACTTCACTACATTCTCTGTAGGGAAAAAAAGCTCCTCTGTTACTTTGTTTGTTCTTTAATTAAATTGATAGTGTATAAGTAGGATTTCACATACCATACCCACCATATGTCATATGTCCAAATGTATACCCACGATCGGCTCCTATGCCCACACATAGCTCCTCTCCCTTTTGTCTATGTGTTTTTTCTTCAATTTAACCGACTGTAATTGACAACCCCTCTCCCTTACAACCAACTATGATAGCATATTACTCCTACTTGTGTTATAAACATGGAATGAAAGAGCATAATAACTTGAAACATCAATAAGATAGATATATACATACATATATAGATATATATATATATATATACATATATATCACATATATATATATACACACACACATATATATATATATATATATACATACATACATACATACATACATATATATATACATATATATATATATATATATATGTACACATATATATATATATACATATACATATATATATATACATATACATATACATTTATATATATATACATATTTATATATACATATACATATATATATATATATATACATATATATACATATATATATGTACACACATATATATACATATATATGTACACATATATATATATATGTACACATATATATATGTATATATATATATATACATATATATATACATATGTATATATATACATATATATACATATACACACATATGTATATATATATATACATACATATACATATGTATATATATATACATATATATACATATAGTATATATATATACATATGTATATATATATACATATGTATATATATACATATGTATATATATATACATATATATATATGTATATATATACATATATATATATGTATGTATATATATATACACACACACACACATATATATATGTATATATATACATATATATATATGTGTATATATATATAAGTTGCATAATGCCAGCTTCATTGTCAAGGGACGTGGCATAATTTTTTTTTACCCGACTAGGACGTTGATGACATGGACCCCTTGCTCAAAGTTACCCTACCCACCATCGGTTACATTCAACTTAATTAGATGTATGCTTTGTCTGTTCTTCAATTAAAGTGACAATATGCGAAGAATATCTCAAACAACATTATGAAACATTAGCACAACTTGAAACAACAGTATGATAGAAATATTTGAAACCCTTTCTTGTCTCGTAAAGTTGTTTGAAGATATAAATATTTGTATCATGCTGTTGTTGCAAATTTATATATATGTGTATCATAATGCTGTGCCTATTGTATGATACTATTGTTTCAAGTTTATATATAATGTTATCATAATGTTGTATGATGAAGGGTTTAATGGCATCACCAAAATGTTTATAAGAGGTAGAGTTCTACATATGATAGTATAGCATGCCTTGCTTGATTCATTGTACACATACCCTTCGTCATTTCAAATCAACTCAATTATATGCATGGTTAGATTGTTCTTCAATTACAACCAATAGTAAATGTATGAATTCATTGTTTTAGTCAGTATCATTATTTTCAATATGAAGTGTATGTTGTTTACTAATCACTGTGTTGGTTCAATACAGAGGAAGATAAATGCGCAAAAAAATAGCAGGTGATCTTCAAGGAGGAAGCCTCCACAAAAGTGGAGCTGGACAACTATTCCCACACACAAGAGAGGTGTGTATCTGCTACATATCGATGAGGAGGATGTTTTCATTCCTATTCACCGACAAAATGAAGAACCAAGTACTAAGGAGGAGGTAGAAATTGTTTTGGAACAACCAACCGAATTTGTAGTGCAAGCTAACCTAGCTGTATCAAACAATAAGGTTGCACCGAGGCATGAATGGACCCAGGCTGACATGGACCATTCCCTTGAAGATGTCAAAGACTACAATTGGTCAACTAGAGGTGCAGCAAAAAAGTGGGGTATTCCTACCTCAACATTGTCCAATTGGCTAGGTGGTGTGACCACTATAAAAAAGGAAAGTGCCCCCAACAGTCCTAACTGAGGAGGAAGAGTCATTGATCGTCGAATGGTGCAAGGAGATGGCTATTGTTGGCCAAGGTTTTGAGATCGTCAATATGAAAATGGAAGTGGCCAAAATATGCAAAACAAGGAATAATCCCTTCAAGAATGGGCTTCCTGGAAAGTCATGGTGGACAGGATTCAAAAGAACGAATCCTGATCTTTGCTTGAGAACAACCCAAGGTCAAGATAGAGACCGTGCTATAAATCTGATGCAACCAGTTGTAAGTGCTTTCTATGACACTTTGGAGAAGGCATATGCAGGAGGGAACTATGGACCACAGAGGATTTGGAACTGTGATGAGATAGGGCTGGAAGCTAGCCAAAACGGTAACATGAAGATGCTTGCCATGAAAGGAATGAGAAGTGTTGCTTACATTATCCCAAAGAGCCAGGAGTGGATCACTATTCTAGCATGTGTAAACGCTACAGGTCAAAACTTCCAAGTTTTTATTTGTTCAAGAGCAAAAAAATGGTGCAAAACTACATAGCCAACTGTGAGCCAGGAGCATTGATGGTTGTTCAACCTCACGCATGGATGACTAAAGAGATTTTTATCAAATGGCTCAAGTTTTTTGCTATGCAAGTACCTAGGGGTTTCTCACCCACCCATAGAAACCTCTTGATATTTGATGGGCATGGAAGCCATGTAGCCTTCTCTACCATTACCAAAGAAAGGGAGCTTGGTATTGACTTTCTCACCCTACCCGACCACACATCACACAAGTTGCAGCCTCTTGATGTGAGTGTTTTCTCATCTTTCAAGTGTAACTTCAAAAAGGAAAGAACAAATTGAACCATTAGACATCCAAATCTAGGAATAAGAAGGGCATAATTAGCTACACTTGGCAGCCTAGCTTTTCAAAAGTCATTGATTTTTTCAAACATTATAGTTGGCTTCAAGAGGACAAGTATTTGGTCATTTGATCGAAATGCTTTGGATAATGACATGAGGGTTAGTGAGAAATTCCACTTTGCTTCCCCCGAGGAAGCATCAACTGCTACAAAAATTCTAAGCCTTTCCAACAATGGTTTGGTAGTCAATGAGGGTGAGTCTAATGTTGGAACTATAGAAGTTGGAGATTAGCAAAATGGGATGAATGGTTAGTATGTTCTGCATTTTTTGTATGAAGTTATATTTCAGTATGTTTTTACACTATGTACCATTGTTTGATATGTTTCTCATTTTGAATCAGCTCAATTAGATGTATGGTTAGTTTTTTCTTCAATTGCAATTGATCTTACATGTATGCATTTGTTGTTACACTATGTACCATTGTTAGATATGCATATGCATCTATGCAATTGTTGTATGAAGTTAAATTTCAGTATGCTGTTTGAGAAATGGTATTAACATAAGTAGGAATTAGCATATGGTTAGTATGTTCTGCATTTGTTGTATGATGTTATATTTCAGTATGTTGTTACACTATGTACCATTATTTGATATATTGCTCATTTCCAATCACCTCAATTAGGTGCATGGTTAGTTTTTTCTCCATTTACACTCAATCTTACATGTATGAATTTGTTGTTACACTATGTTCTGCATTTGTTGTATGAAGTTATATACACATATATGCAATATGCATATGCATTGCATAAATGCATATGTTGTATGAAGTTAAATTTTAGTATGCTATTTGAGAAATGGTACTAACATAAGTAGGAGTCGGAATATGCAATATGCATATGCAATGTGCATATGCATATATGCATATGTTGTATGAAGATAAAATTCAGTATGCTAATTGAGAAATGGTATTATCATAAGTAATAGTCAACATATGCATATGTATGTGGATAATTTCAGCAATTTCTTCTCTATTTGTATTTAAATTACATGGATTGGATTCATTTTTTCTTCAAATAATCTCAAACTTACATGTATGAATTTGTTGTTTCAGATTCCAATGAACCACTTGAACCAATAGTATTGGGAGACCATAATACTATTGGAGACATATCTCTTTCCCTGCCAACTCCACTTGAGCAACCCTCCTGGCTCTTAGATGGTGCTGCCAATCTTGCTATGGATATGCATGTGGATGAAGAACAAAGTCTTTCAATGCCATCTCCACCACACTGCATGGGTCTGAATACATTAGTACATTTATATGCTGATTGTGGAGACAGTGACGATGAGTAGTTAGGAGATAGAACGAATGCTACAGATAGTGAGATGCCAGAAACAAATAATACCAATTTGATTGAGCCTTTGGGAGGCCAACAAACTTCACACATCTCACAATTCTTGAAGCTACCAGTTCATGTGGTGAAAGACAAGTCTAATAAGGTAGCTAACCATGGGATCAAATTGCAAAGAGGATCCCAACTCTTAACTACTGATGAATTCATGGCAATGCTAAGTGAACAAGACTAAAAGAAGAAGGAACTAGAAGAACTAAAATTAAGGAAGAAGCAACAGCTTGCAGAGCACAAGATATAAAGGATTGTAGATTTGGAGGCAAAAATTATTATGAGAATTGAAAAGGAAAAGCAACAAGTAGCAGTAGAGGTTGGAAAGGAGCTACAAAAGAAGAAGGACAAAAAAAGGGAGGACCAACGGAGAGAAAAGGAAGCCACAAAAAGGGAAAAAGAATTGGAGAAGGCACAAGAAAATGGTGCAAAGGAGAGGTGAATCAACAACCCTCTAAATCCCTTGCTTGACCACCATAGGATCTTCACATATTTCGTATCTATTCAATGCCCCCAATATTGTCCATCACCTACCCAAGCTACTAGCCAAACATTTCAGAGTTGGAGTCCTTCTCACTCACTCTCCTATACACACTCACCTAGCCCCACAATATTCCAACCATATGAGAGTTGGAGTCCTCGTTTACAGGCCTATCAAACCTCACCCACCCCAAGAATAATCCAACCAACTTAATCATGGAGTCCTTCTCCGTCACAGGCCACATCCAACTCACAAGACAACTTGCCATCAAATTTTAGTCTTCCTACATTTTTCAATTGATTTGAATGTTTGGTTGCTAGTTTTTTGTTGTGAACTTCTTGATGGATTCAAAATGATGTTTGAATTTTTTTTGTTTTGAATGTTTCTAACTTGAAACATCAGTATGGATACCATAGAGACAACATATTCCATCATGTTACTATATATCTCTACAATACGAACTATATGTATCTATCTATCTTTGTGAGAGGAAACTTATGTATCTATCTATCGTAATCTATACATATATGTATCATAACGGTGTATCAATATGATGTTTTAAGTTAATTTGAAAATTTAGTATGTTGTATCATTCTGTGCAACATACATATGTATGGTAATGTTGTATTCGAAAGGGTTGGAAATATTTCAACCATAACAGAGGTTAAAGGGAGACTGGCTGATGATAGCATAAAGGATGGTTATGGAAATTAACAAGGTGTCCACTTATTTAAATGTAAATGGACAAGGCAATTACTGACAATATGCACATACATGTATGCATATGCAGACTTCTACTTATGTTAATATCATTTCTCAAACAACATACTGAAATTCAACTTCATACATCGTATGCATATGCATATCAAACAATGCTACATAGTGTAACAACAAATTCATACATGTAAGATTGAGTGTAATTGATAAACAAACTAACCATGCATCTAATTTAAATATAAATGGAGAAGGCAATTACTGATAGTATGCACATACATATGCACATGCACATGCATATACATATGCTGACTCTTGCTTATGTTAATACAATTTCTCAAACAACATACTGAAATTTAACTTCATACAACAATTGCATATATGCATATGCATATTGCAAATATGCATATTTGCATTTATGCAATATGCATATGCATAGATGCAATATGCATATGCATAGATGCAATATGCATATGCATATCTAACAATGGTACATAGTGTAACAACAAATGCATACATGTAAGATCGATTGTAATTGAAGAAAAAACTAACCATGCATCTAATTGAGCTGATTCGAAATGAACAACATATAAAAAAATTGTACATAGTGTAACAAAAAATTCATACATGTAATATTGAGTGTAATTGAAGAAAAAACTAACCATGCATCTAATTGAGGTGATTGGAAATGAACAACATATCAACAATGGTACAAAGTGTAACAACAAATGCATACATGTAAGATTGATTGTAATTGAAGAACAAACTAACCATGCATGTAGTTGAGTTGATTCAAAATGAACAACATATCAAACAATTGTACATAGTGTAACAAAAAATTCATACATGTGAGATTGAGTGTAATTGAAGAACAAACTAACCATGCATATAATTGAGGTGATTGGAAATGAACAACATATCAAACAATTGTACATAGTGTAACAAAAAATTCGTACATGTAAGATTGAGTGTAATTGGTCCGAACAAAATAACCATGCATCTAATTGAGGTGATTGGAAATGAGAAACATATCAAACAATGGTACATAGTGTAACAACATACTGAAATATAACTTCATACAAAAAATGCAGAACATACTAACTATATGCTGACTCCTACTTATGTTAATACCATTTCTCAAACAACATACTGAAATTTAACTTCATACAACAATTGCATATATGCATATATGCAATATGCATATGCATATGCATATGCAACATATCTAACAATGGTACATAGTGTAACAACAAATGCACACATGTAAGATTGATTGTAATTGAAGAACAAACTAACCGTGCATTTGGTTGAGCTGATTCAAAATGAACAACATATCAAACAATTGTACATAGTGTAACAGCAAATCCATAAATGTAAGATTGAGTGTAATTGATGAACAAACTAACCATGCATCTAATTGAGCTGATTGGAAATGAACAACATATCAAACAATGGTACAAAGTGTAACAACAAATGCATACATGTAAGAGCGATTGTAATTGAAGAACAAACTAACCATGCATGTAGTTGAGTTGATTTGAAATGAACAACATATCAAGCAATTGTACATAGTGTAACAACAAATTCATACATGTAAGATTGAGTGTAATTGATGAACAAACTAACCATGCATCTAATTGACCTGATATTAACATAAGTAGGAGTCAACCATCATCACAGATAGCTGTAAGGGAGAGGGGCCGATATTTACAGTCACTTTAATTGAAGAACAAAAAAAGAATACATATGATCACTTGAATAGACATGTAATTGTAGACCTGCAACTTGCATATATATAATGGCAGTATTAGAACACTATCATACACTCCATAGTTTTGGGTGGCATGCACCTATGTTTAGGCCAAAGTATGTATGTATGTATGTTTGTATAGTATAGTATACTATACACACATGTATGCATGTGTGTATACATACTATACACACATGCATACATGTATGTGTGTATAAGTATATACACACATGCATACATGTATGTGTGTATACTTACTATACACACATACATGTATGCATGTGTGTATACATAGTATATACACATGCATACATGTATGTGTGTATAAGTATATACACACATACATGTATGCATGTGTGTATACATACTATACACACATGGATACATGTATGTGTGTATATACTTATACACACATACATGTATGCATGTGTGTAGATACACACATACATGTATGCATGTGTGTATAGATACACACATACATGTATGCATGTGTGTATAGTAATACACACATGCATACATGTATGTGTGTATAGTAAGTATACACACATTCATACATGTATGTGTGTATAGTAAGTATACACACATCCATACATGTATGTGTGTATAGTAAGTATACACACATCCATACATGTATGTGTGTATACATACTATACACACATACATCTAGGTATGTGTGTATAAGTATGTATGTCTATGTCTCAAATATAGACATACATACATACATAAATAATTATGTCATATGTATGTATGTATGTGTGTATACATGCATACATAATATTTTATTGTTTAGTATAATATAAAGATGTTGAATATTATATCAATTTAAAAAGAAATGTTTTGTCTATTAAAAATTAAAATGATTACTAAATTGACTAGGAAAATATTATAAATGGATATGACTGTATTCCCTAAAACTCCACGATTCAAGCAGAGATGAAGGACAAGGAAGAGTGGACAATGGGGGTCAAGAATTTTTGACCGAGGGGTTCATGACAATGGTCGAAAGAGCCGGCTAAAACATAGGGGCATAAAACCCTTCACAATCGAGCTGTAGGAACACACGAATGGTATGTATATGTATACACACAGTCAAAAAAAAAAATACACATATTGCCACTATACATATACAAATTACAGAGGTATAAAATGCAAACAAAGCTCTATTTGAATGGCGGACTATGTGTATATGTGTGTATACACACATATATATGCATATATTCCAATTATAGAGGTATAAAATGAAAACAAACACATATATTATGGCGGTGTGTGTGTAGACATATAAATATGGATATATACATACATATACACACAATCAGCCATATATATGCATAAATGTAACTATATACACACATATACACATAGTGGGCCATTTATATGCATATATATAACTATATTCTCACATATAGACACAATCCACCATTATATAGTTCTATTATTGCTAGAAAATTATTTGCAGGCCGTTGTTGTGTGTATATGTGTCTATACAAAGATATATATATATATATATATATATATGCATATATATACATTTATATGCATATATATCTATGTATACACACATTTACAAACAGTGAGCCATATACATGCATATATATATATATCTGTATAGTAACATATAGACACAATCGGCCATAATATACATAGTAGCAGCCATGAATAACCTACAACAAAGCTTCATTACACGATGAAAGCATTACAAATTTTTCTTGCTATTTTAACAAATAGAAAAATATTGCAATGCATAGTTACTGCCAGAGTGAGGTTGGAAGACAACCTCACCTACATAGCAAGAAGTTATATAGTTTCCTTTTATTGAATATGGTGTTGATAAACACAAAAAGCATGAAAAATGTATCACCACCACTCGACCATGGCCTCACCACCGTCGGCGTCTGTCCTAACCGAAGTTGGTTCTAAATGGAACCGCTGAAAATGAATGATGTCTCATGAATGGGTGTTTCATGAACAAAATGCAAGACCAAGCGAATGGTGTGCATGCCGAGGTGGTAGGTATTAAGACCGATGGTGAGGAGTGTGTAGTAGTTAATGTGCATTAACTAGGACTGCTAGTTGCAAGTACTGGCATAGTGCCAAACAACCATCGGTCATACAGATGTTTGTGATAGGTATACGCCTAATTTTTACACTTTTTTGGCAATTTTTGGAAATCGCCCCCAAAACCTTGGAAAGCGTGCTTGAAATCTTCCCAAATTTTTATTTCAAACTGCCAGCTCGACAGTGAAGGCATGTGGAAACAAAAATTTAGTTGACTCAGACATTGATGTTGTGGACCCCTTGCTCAAGGTTACCTACCCACCATCGGGCCCTCTCGCTTATCATATTGTAGGATTTTTAGTGTAAAAGGATATGAGCAAAAGTCACTTGAAATACTGTAATGGTGGCTCATTTTTGAAGGCTGTAGGAATACATGCCAGATAGGATAATTGCATAGTTACGATGGGTATGAGGATGAGCAGGATTTCAAAAAATTATCAGATATATCTTGGGTGTGGTCATATTAGGGATTTCAAAAACCCAACATTATGATTTTGTTGTACAGTTGGTTGTCATGGTATCAAAAGATTGATCTATCAATGTCCGATATAATCACTAGAGTTAATGAATCCATGAGAGGCAGTTAAGCCATGTCACGAACCTGAGTGCTGCACTACACAATACAAGTAGACCAAGGGCACACACCTTGCAACAATCCCCCCTAGCACAAGTGAGGGGTTAGAACTTGTGATCCAGGCTCTAGTACCAATTGGTACTTAGATAGTTGATGTTGCACCAAAAGATCGACCTATCAATGCTTGATACAACCGCTAGAGCTAATGAATCCATAGGAGGCAATTAAGCCATGTCACGAACCTGAGCACTACATTGCACAACACAAGGAGACCAAGGGTGCACACCATGCAATAGATTTAGGGTTGTCATTTAAATTTTGCAGAATGGCCTATGTGTATGTTGACAAGTCATCAAAACTCGATTATAATTTCATGTATGATTCTAAAGTAACAATAGTGATGGTATCTTGATTCTAGTTCAAACTGGTATTCTCCAAAGATTTAATAATTGACATGATTTCAGAATTTACCATTCTTTTAAAATGACTACAATAAAGAATTAGGTTGACATACCAGTCTGATAAAAGAACAAAATATGAAGTGCTTTGTTTTATGTAGGAGGTTTCAATCTTGTGAGATATCTAAGTTCTAATGGATATGTCAAAACAAGGGTCAAACTTTCGTTATTGTCTTGATAGTAATAAAAATTTCACAATTTTAAAATTTTGATCAAATGCTCTACATTTTGACAAGCTTGAATGCTCTACATTTTGACAAGCTTGAATGCTCCACAATTCTAACTAAAGACCAAAAAGGAGGAAAATTTATGAATTCCAACTCCTGATTAGGATTAACTCTCAAACCCATTTAACTATGAAAGCCTAGATTTATAAAAACTTCCAAAGGCAAAACCACTCAAAAAACATCTCAACCAAGTGAGCTAAAACTTTACAAAACCTTCACTATACAAAATGATTAATCCTTAAGCTCAAGATTAGGAAAAGGACTCGAATTGACAAAAAAAAAAGATGAAAAAATAAAGAGCCCTCATTTTCAATACGATGTGTGTGTAAGGCACAATAATACCCAGGTTAAATGCAACTTTAAAAAAGTAAAAAATCTCTTGCCATTGGTCTTACATTGTTCAATCACCTATACTCCTACACTCACTCACTTTGATGCTTCTACTAGTACATGATCCATTTCCTTTTCAAGGTTTGATCTCTTTTCTCTCTAGAGGGAAAGGGAAAAAAAAAAAAATCCTCCCCTCACCCCTATTTATGTATTTTTTTGTTCCCTTTTTCATTTTTTTCCCTCTATTTTGAGCCTTTCCCTCTCATTTTCAACCCTTCTCTCTTTTCATACCCTTAGCCCTAGTTCTCCTTTCAAGAGACTACTCGGGCCTCGTAAATCCACATACTCTCTTGAGGTCCATCCTCCTACCATTTTCAAACTACCATCCCTTCCAAACATCCAAGGCATCTTTCATCATTTTTACTTCCTCAAGATCCCCCTTTTTTTAAAATTTCTTTAAATTGACATCACTCCTTATCTAGTCTTGAACCCCTTTCAAAGAGGAGATAAATGCATACAATCTAAATTTTCTCATTATTTCCTTGTGTCAACTCACACTAACAAACAAACTAAATTATATTTATTTAATTAATGAGGCTAATTACTATCACCGATTAATTAAATAAATTCAATTTATTTAATTAATTAGATGAATTTCTTGTCATTAGTTAACTAAAATATCTTTTTTTTTTAATTTAATTAAATAAATATGTACTTCTCATCATTATTAATTAAATAAATTAGTGATCCTCTCCTACACATTAAATGAACCAATCCTTTGATTAAGTAATCTAGTCTTCTAAATAATTAATTAAATAAGACGAATGTATTTGATTAATTAGACTAATACACTTTCTTCCTAATACCCCCATTTAAAAATAAAATTAAGTTATTTCCACCTTATCACTATAATTCAAAAAATTATATTTTTCATCTCCATCCTACATTCATATTTAAGAATATTTGGACATTTTATCTCAAATTAAGCCTCTCCTCCACTTTCCCTCTCACCAAGCACCCACATGTATGCACCATATCCCTCTATGCAAGAAGAGTTGATCCCAACCCTTCATATTGATGATTTGATTCTCCCTATCCACTTACACTCATTTTCATTTCAGGTAATCCTAGTGTTCTATCTAAATTGTTCTCATCCTATTTGTACCTTTATCTCAAGCATCACTTTCCTTTACATGGAAATGAATCCTAGCCATCCATCTTAAGACCAAATCTCAATCATTAACACTTGTCATAATAAATTTATATAAGCATCCTTATTCAAAGGAAAATTCACCATATTTGAAAGTAAGGTACATGCTTAATGAGATAATTTCTAGGGGAGAGTGGCACAAGAACATATGGGTTCACAAACAAACTTACATCACCAAAAAAATTTCATGTTCAATTTTTTGACCTTTTTGGTATAGGTTTGAGCTTTAAGAGAATATCATGGAGTCTTGTAAGGATAAAAATATCTATTTTTTAAGACTTGTCTTTTATTTCAAGCATCATAGACAATCAAGGTGTTTAATGCAATTTTTAAATTATTATATTGGAAAATTTCAAGGTTTCAAGGGCTGAATGGGTTTGTTGGCAAGTTAAAGGGAACTTATCTCAATGGTATGCTTCAAGTAATATTAAAGGTATTGATTGTGTACTCAAGAATCTTGATCATGTTATGATGTCAACACAACTTGTTTTCTCCTTTACCACATATTATTTTATAAAAATAATATCTTCAATGTCACTTCTTTTTTATAAACAATAGGTATGAGTGCTATCAAATAATAGACACATGTGGGTAAACCCACAAAAGTGGTTTAAAATTATAGTGAGGAAGGAAAATTTGCAAAAAAAAGAAGGTTTTTGGGGGTTCAAACGAATTTTTGGTTTGAGCGAACCCATAGGGGGTTCGCTAGAACCCTGGTTCGAGAGAACCCTGGTTTGAGAGAACCCTGGTTCGAGCAAACCCATTAAATGCAGGGTCCCACCATTCCCGAGAACAAAAACAGAAAGAAAACCTTTGTGGAAATGGCTTTCACTCGAACCCCCTTGGTTTGATTGAACCCCCCTTTTCCCACCTTCTCACCCTCTGGCACCAAAAAACTCCAGAATTTTTCCCTTCAAAGTGTTGGCAAAACAAGGACAAACAACTGAGAGGGGGGGGTGAATCAATTGTTACAAAATGTTAAGACTTTTCAAACCTTACTTTACTTAATCTCAGATCTGATGAATGAATAATAAACCATGAACAATCAACATATCAGAAACACATAGAGCACCAAGAATTTTACTTGGAAACCTTGTTAGGGGAAAAACCATGGTGGATGTTAGTCCACAATATTATACCCTGTTAAAAGTATAATGAGAAAATAATGGGAATGCACATGCATTCAGGCACACTTCCTAGAGCTCACTGCTCAAATACAAGAGGGATCATTACCCAACAATACAACAATATGGATTAGATCCACAAGATATGAACTGAAAGAATAGCTTCTACACAAGCCTGATTATAGTTCCAATTAAGCATAGAAAAACCTTTTTCACTCTTTTCTCAACCTTCTTCTCACTCTACTCTTCAATCAAATGATATAAACACTATTCACACATCTGCACTTTCTTTGGCATACATTTGCTCTAATTCACACACTAACTTCACTCAAACAATTGCTCTTATATATCCACAACATGAGATTTCATCAACAACTTAGTCGGCTAGAAAATATAAAACATATTTTCAAAGTCAGCCAAATCACAAATAAATTTGCAATGCGAATCAACCAAGGCCAGACACAACATAGTGCAGACCCAAATTAACAACTCCAATCACAAAAATATTTCAATTGATTCCACCTCAAAGATCCACAACACGCTACTACCATCACGTCGACCAATAACATGAAAAACTGAACATACAGAGAAAGATCTTTGACCATGAACACACCGATCAATGTGGATGCACCAAAAAGATAGAGCATGATCTAGAAGCATAAAAAAAAAAAGAACTAACAGAGAAACATCCGTAGCACTAGAAACATACCAACTTCATTCAAGAACACTGACAAAACACACAAAAATACTGTCAGAACACAACTATTCGCTACATAATCGGATCTTCATGCGGACCTCTGAAACTTCCAGTGGATGAACTAGATATACTAAAAAAAAAATCCCTTTAATCCACACAACTGATCTTCAACGTACAAAACAAGACACCTTCATGACCTTCACAGTTCCACAGAGAAATTGGAACATTTCTTTTAACAATTTTCTCAATATCCTCGACATATATAGCTTCTGATGTATTGAAGGCTAATAGTGTTGACATCAATGACAACCAAATATCAACAACATAACCATAGCATCCAAAAATCTCCCCCTTTGGCATTGATGGCAACACATGATCTATGAAACACATCATCAACCCAACTCATAATCAACACTCTTTTGACTCTTCTTCCTTGGCCTCATCTTCATGAACTTCTCTAGATAAGCAACATTTTTTCACTTTACACTTCTCCCCCTTTGACATCAATGGAAAAGATAAAAATTATCTTCCCACATGCCAACTCTAAACCACATATCTGCACATCTGAGTACTCCCCTTGAGTAGCAGCCATAATAACATCAATCTGGATTAGAATATGATCATGAAATGCATGGATTGATGCAAATTAATGCATCCTAGTTCATATCAGGAGGGTTAATTACCCCTAGCATCCCTCTGAGATACTCAAAAACATCCTTTTGCAATGGCTTAGTGAAAATATCCACAACCTACTCTTTCATAGGAACATACTCCAATCTGACTTATTTCTCACTCACTTTCTCCCTTAGAAAGTGGAACTTGATTGATATATGCTTGGTCTTAGAGTGTAGCACCGAATTATTTGAAATATTTATAGCACTTGAGTTATCATAGTATATGGTAATGGGTTCATCATATACTACTCTGATATCTTTTAGCATATGTTTCATCCACATCACTTGAGTATAGTTGTTTGCAACAATAATACACTATGTCTCAGTAGTAGATAGAGAAATGGAATTTTTGTTTTTTCTCAACCATGACACCAACTTCTTCCCTAGGAAGAAATCACCACCACTAGTACTCTTCCTATCATCTACATCTCCTACCCAATCTGCATCAATATATGCATTTAATATAAGATCATCATCCTTAGGGTACCAAAGCCCAAAATCAACCGTTCCTTTCAGATATATGAAAATTCTCTTTACAATAGTCACATGAGATTCTTTTGGATCAGCTTGAAATCAAGCAACCATACACACAACATTCATAATGTCTGGTCTAGTCTGAGTTAAGTAGAGTAGTCCACCAATCATTGATTTGTACCTTGTTTGATTTTCCTTAGGAGAATCATCATTCTGTGTCAACTTACACTCGGTTACCATGGGAGTACCAATAGGTTTTGAGTCTTCCATACCAAACTTCTTCAGTAGCTCTCTCACATATTTGGATTGAGATATGAAGATCCCCTTGTCTAATTGAGTAACTTGTAATCCCTGAAAGAACTTCATCTCACCAATCATACTCATAACAAATTCATTCTTCATTTCATCAACAAAATTCATACATAGATTATCATCTCCACAAAAAATAATGTCATCAACAAAGACCTTAATAATTAAATCTTTATCATGATCCAATTTGAAATACAAGTTGCTATCAACAGTACCTTTATTGAATCCAAGCTTTAGTAATTATTTGTCCAATCTAGCATACCAGGCTCTAGGGGCTTGATTAAGTCCATATAGAGATTTCTTCAATAAAAAAACCATGTTTTCCTCATCAGTCAGTTGAAATCCATCCGGCTATTCAATGTAAACTTCTTCCAACTCACCATTCAAAAAGGAAGAATTCACATCCATTTGACAGACTTTGTAGTTCTTATATGCAACATAAGCAAGAAATAACCTTACAGCTTCATTTTTGGCCACAAGGGAAAAGGTTTCTTCAAAATCAATACCTTCCATATGAGAATACCCTTTGCATACCATTCTTTCTTTATTCCTGACCACTTCACCTTGTTTATTCAACTTATTCCGAAAGACCCATTTAGTACCAATCAATTTTTTGTCTTTTGGTCTAGGAACAAGTATCCATGTATTGTTCTTTTCAATATGCATTAATTCTCCCTTCATAGCTTCCATCCAGTGTTCATCATTGCAAGCTTCATGTAAATCTTTTGGTTCAATCTTGGAAATAAAACAATACTCTTCTGCAATCTTTCTTCTAGTTTGCACACCTTTATTCTTATCTCCTATAATTTGATTTTCAAAATGATTTAGCTTTACATACCTTAGAGTTTTAGGATTCTCTCAAAATTCTGATTCTTTTGCTCTTTCTTTTGCACTTGCACTTGTATTTGCTTCCTGACTAACTTGATTTACCAGAACCACTGAAACTTATGGAGCATATGGCACAATTTGAAGTTTATTATTTCTCTAAACATTCTTCCCTTGGTTTGTATTATTTTCATCTGAGTCATATCCACAATATTTGGATGATTTAGTAGAATCTTCATCAGCTCTGACATTTGCACTCTCAACCATTTTTATCAGTCTTCTGTTATAGCACTGGTAGGCCTTGCTTCTAGTGGAGTAACCTAGAAATATTCCTTCATCACTTCTTGCTTCAAACTTCCCCATATCATCATCTCTCTTGATGTAGAATTTGCTTCCAAAGACCATGAAGTATTTAACAGTAGGATTATAACCAAACCATAGCTCAAAAGGAGTCTTACCAGTATTACCATTCAAATTTAATCGGTTCAAAGTGTACACAACAGTGCTTACAACTTCACTCCAATATATTTGAGACACATTTCCTTCAATCGTCATTGTTCTATAGCATCTAGAACTATTTTGTTCTTCCTTTCTGCAACACCATTCTGTTGAGGGGTTCAAGGAGTAGATAACTGTCTTCTAATTCTATGCTCATCACAAAAATAATTAAATTCCCTAGAGGTGAACTCACCACCTCTATCTAACCTTAAGCATTTGATTTTCAGACCTTTTACATTCTCTACCATAGCCTTGAAACTTTTGAACTTTTCTAACGCTTCACATTTTTCTCTTAAGAAAGCAACCCATATCATTCTAGAGTAATCATCAATAATCAACATAAAGTACCTTTCACCATGAAGACTTCTGACTCTAGAGGGACCACATAGATCAGTATGCACAAGCTCCAGTAATCCATTTGAATTATGCTGCTAGCTCCGAAAAGAAACTGTAGTCTGTTTTCCCATTTGACACTCCTTACAAATTGTGCTAGTAGGCTTTACCAGCTTAGGGAGATCTCTTACTGCTTGAGAGGAGCTAATTTTGACAATGTTATCAAATTTCACATGACACAACCTTATATGCCATAACCAACTTTCATCTACTTTCAAGCAATCAAACAACTTTCACTAGCAACATTCAAATGAAAAATATTACCTTTTTTGAGTTTACCGGAAGCAATTACATTTCCAAAGTTTCCAAATATCTTGCATCTTCTATCTTTGAACTTTAGATCATAACCCTTCTCCACCATCTGTCCAACACTTAACAAATTATGCTTCAAGCCTTCAACATAAAGAACATCATCAGTGTTATGGTTACCACCAAGACAAATAGATCCTCTACCATGAATCACACAAGCATTGTTATCACCAAATCTCACAAATCCACTGTCATACTTCTCTAGACTTACAAATTTTCTTTTATCACCAGTCATATGATGTGAGCATCCCCATCAATGAACCACTCATAATTTTCTTCAATTTGAGCTACAAGAGCTTTCTCAATTTTGGAAGATCCAATAGCCTCAAGACTATTCTCCTTGATAGCAATGAAGAACCAACCATCTTCATTTCCATTATCTTTTTCAGACTCATCATTAGTCACTCCTTTAGCAAAGTAACATTTCTTTTGGAATGTAGATTTGTAAGGCTTAGATCTAGGGACTCTCTCAGGACATCTTGATGCAAAATGACCAATTTTACTACAAGAAAAATATTTGATAGGAAACTTTCCTTTATACTTACCTTGTCCTCTACCTTTTGTCTTCACAATCAATGATTCCAATTCTTCTAGTTCTTTTTCTTCTTCTTCAAGCAGTTCCATTTCTTCCTCATACTTGAATGTCTTTCTAGAACTCTCTCCCAGATCAAATATTTTTGTGTCTCTTCCAGATACAATAACCTTGAATGCAGTTTTAGTCTTAGGAATAGAATCACCAAATTCACTCAACTCAAAGGAAGCAAGTTTACCAATCAGTGTATCTCTTGTCACATTCGTCAATGATCTAAATTCTTAAATAGCATGAGACTTTGCTTTGTAGGAGGTAGGAAATGATCTGAGCACCTTAGCCACAATTTCTTCTTCTTCCAGAGTTCCACCAACACATCTAATACCCGTCATTATTTCATTTAATTTCTGCATAAAATAAGAAATATTTACATCTTCACCCATCTTCAAATTTTTATAGTTTCCTTTCAAACTCTGTAGCTTAGCCATCTTCACATGCACATCTCCTTCATACAAAGTTTCTAGCTTCATCCACGTCTCATGAGTTGTCTTCAGACCTAACACATTTTTCATTTCCAAATTTGTTAAAGCACCCATCAAAGCTTCCATAGCCTAGACATTATTCTCAGTCTCTTTAAATTCATCAGCAATGGAAGGACCATTATGAGGAATAACATATATGCATTCTTTGTAATTTTCTAGAAAGGTTCACCAATGCACTTCAAATGACACTCCATCCTAGCTTTCCACAATGAGTAGTTTGTTCCATCAAATCTAGGGTTGTCCTTCTTGTATGATGCCATCTTGGATCACCTAAATATTTTAAACTTCTTACTGCTCTGATACAAATTGTTGGAAAAACAAGGACATACAACTGAGAGGGGGGGTGAATCAGTTGTCACAAAATATTAAAAATTTTCAAACCTTACATTACTTAATCTCATATTTGATGAATGAATAATAAACCATGAACAATCAACACATCAAAAACACAAAGAACACCAAGATTTTTGCGTGGAAACCCTGTTAGGGGAAAAACCATGGTGGATGTTAGTCCACAATATTATACCCTGTTAAAAGTATAATGAGAAAATAATGGGAATGCACATGCATTCAGGAAAACTTCCTAGAGCTCATTGCTCAAATACAAGAGGGCTCACTACCCAAAAACACAACAATATGGATTAGATCCATAAGATATGAACTAAAAGAATAGCTTCTACACAAGCCTGATTACAATTCCAATTAAGCACAATTTTTTTTCCCTCTTTGCTCAACCTTCTTCTCACTCTACTCTGCAATCGAATGATAGAAACACTATTCATACATCTGCACTTTGTTTGGAATATATTTTATCTAATGAACACACTAAATTCGCTCAAACAATCATTCTTATATATCCACAACATGAGATTTCATCAACAACTTAGTAGACTAGAAAATATAAAAGATATTTTCAAAGTTGGCTAAATCACAAATAAATTTGTAATGCGAATCCACCAAGGTTGGACACAACATAGTGGAGACCCAAATTAACAACTCCAATAAAAAAAAAATCAATTGATTCCACCTTGAAGATCCACAACACACTACTACCATCATGTCGGCCAAGAACATGAAAAACCGAACATACAAAGAAAGATCTTCGACCACAAACACACTGATCAATGTGGACGTACCACAAAGATAGAGCACGATCTCGAAGCATCCAAAAACAATAAGAACTAAGAGAGAAATATCTACAACACCAAAAACATACAAACTTCATTTAGGAACACTGACATAACACACAAAAATACTGTCAGAACACAACTATTCACTACACGATCAGATCTTCATGCAAACCTCTGAAACTTCCGATAGATGAACTAGATATACTCAGTAAAAAACCATTTAATCCACACAACATGATCTTCAACATACAAAACAAGACACCTTCATGACCTTCACAGTTCCACAGAGAACTTGGAACACTTGTTTTAACAAATTTCTCAATATCCTCGACATATAAAACTTCTGATGTATTGAAGGCTAATAGTGCTGACAGCGATGACAACCACAAAATCTAACACAAAACTTGGGTTAAGGATGAAAATGGAGGAGAATTCACTGACCGAATTGGATGATGGTAGTCCTTGGAATGAGCTATCCAACAAATATAATTTTAATATGTTTTTCTTTTATTGTGTATTTTTTTTTAGTTTTGTTAAATATAGGTTTTTCACATGTCCTCGAAAGAGGAAGGTGAAGAGTGCGACAAGGAGAGGCGCGAACCCAGGTAGTGTGGCATAAGAGCTTCAATTTTTGTGTTAATTTTTTTTTTTAGTCATCTTTGTACATGTTTGTTAAAGTTGGGGTTTAGCCTTGTAAGTGGGGTAGTGGGTTAATGGCTACATGCCAGGTAGTTGGGGTAGGTTTACGTTTTTTATTGTAAAAATAGTGTCGATTTTTTTGGCCAGAATTGTAGTAGTAGTTCAGGGCGTTGGGGGTCTTTTGATAATTTTATGATACAATGGTGATACATGTAGATGATTTTTTGGTGTTAGAAGGAAGTATGTAAAACAAACAGATGATGTATTAACTTTATGAATTAATAAAATAAAACCATATTACCAACCCAAAAAAAACATAGTTTTTTCACCAAAAATCAAGCTCTCGATTCTGCACATGTGGAAAAATAGCATATTATCAAATTCTTTTTTTAAAATATGAGTGCACTAGATATTGAAGTCCTTGATCCAACAAAAAAAATGAATTTTGATACATACAAATTTTTTTATGTTGTATACGGTCCGCCTATGTCTGAATTGTAATTGATTTGACTTCGGAACTTGATTAAGGAAAAAATGTTCAATAAAACACTAAGAAATCAATTGGAAGCACTAAATATCATAGTTACAAATCTAAATTTGAAAAAATTTAGAATTTTATCCTTCATGGAAAAAATGTTATGTTGTATACAGTGAGCGTCACTCCTTAAAAATGATATTTACTGAAAAAAATTAGTTTACGAAGGAGATGGAAAAAGAAGTGCAATCTGATTCCAAAAATTTTGAAAAAAATATATTTAGAATCTATAGAAAAAATTTCACAAATCACTAGTTTGCATCATCTTCAAATTCCTCACAGTTTAGTTGCTATAGGTGCCCGAAAGTGAAGATTTAGTTAGAAAAAATTATTTCAGTGTCTAGTTTGGCCAAAAATTGTAAGCCAGTATTGTGGGATCACCCATGTGAATATTTAAGACCATTTTCATTAAGAAATTTAGATAATGACTTTAAAAACATAGGAAAATGCAATTCTTAGCTAAATAAGCTATAAATACTTATTTCTATCAATCATTTGATAGCACCTCTAAGTGTTATCACCCACGTACAATTTTGTTTATCAATTTTCTTATCTATCTATGTATATGTAATGTGTATATGTATATGTATATGTATGTGTATATGTATGTGTATGTTTATATGTATGTATATATGTATGTATATATATATATCTATGTATATGTATATGTATATGTATATGTATATGTATTTGTATGTGTATTTGTATGTGTATGTGTATGCATATGTATATGTATATATATACATATATATGTACATATACATATATTTTGTGTGTGAAATGTGGAAATTTAGTAAATCAACACAAACCTTAATGAAACGAATTATATAAAAGATTTGCAATAAGTAAACTATTTTGTTTTGCAACTAAACAAATCTTTTAAGAACGTCTCATTGTCCTCTATTCCTAAGGATTTATTAAACCATTTGGCCCTCAAATTTCTATGTGCGCAATGGTTGTTAAAATGATGACTTAGGAAATGAGATAATATTTAGCATGCAAGCCAATTAAATTCCTACATGAAACTATATGATGAAAAGGATAATGGATACTGTGATGAATGGATGATGCTGTTAGATTATACAATGTAAATGATATGACATAAAACTAAGATGATACTCCATATGCTCAAACACTAACTATGAATATGTTAATCTAAAATGCAACTATGATGCAAAGGATGACATAAAATGAAACTATGAAGCAAAGTGTTCTTCCAAGATTTAACTATGATGCAAAACATGATATAAAATGTAACTATAAGACTCCAAAATGATCCCAAGCTCAAATGATATTCCTGTATGATAACTCTATTCAAAAGTGGATGCAAAATACAATGCCAAAGGGTTGTATTTATAGCCTTTTCCAAGAATCTTGTGAGGTGGAAATGATCAACAGTACAAATTCAAACATGAAGGATGAACAATGGAGATGAAGAGAATCAAGAAGTTGTCCCCTTGACCAAAGACAACATGTCAAATGGATGGAGGAATCTCTTAACCAATATGCAACATGCCAAATGGATGAAAAAATTAAGTGTGGGAAGAAAAGACCATGTGTTTGAAAATTGGTTGAAGACATGTGTGAGGAATAGGCCATGTGCTTAAAAATTGGTTGAAGATAATTCTAATTTAAAAATTAGAATTATTTAATTTCATGTGACCCTGGTGAGGTGGCACAAAAAGTTGGACATGTGCTTGAATTCCCAATTGAGATTAGTGAAACTTAATTAAATAAAACAAGCTTATGGAAATTTGCTTATTTAATTAAATTAGAAGAATATGATTTTAGATTTGGAGAATTAGAAAAGGGTGAACAATATAAATAAATTGAGAATTTATTTATATGTAGTCAAAATATTAATTAGATAACTAGTATTTAATTAATTAGATGCCATAACTGATTTTAGGTGTATATATTTTTCCCCTCTTTGAAGTAATGTGTTTACATATTGCTTCAAAGAAAAAATTGATACCGATGTTGAGAATTTTTTTTTCAATGCCCGAGATGTTGATTTTTAGATATTGATAGATATATGCCCCCTTGGGAGATAAATCAGTGAATTTTGGAAATTTTTGAATGTTCTAATGATGATCTCAAAATTTTATGCGTCAGAAATAATTTATCTCCTGAAAAATGATGTAGAGGCCAACAGGTGATAATCTAATTAATTAAGGCCCCTTTGAAAAATAAAAATAAAACAACCCCATAAAATGCCACCTAATTAACCTTTTAAAGGTTAAAAAATTGATTAAAAAGGTCATTTGTTCATTTTTCAATTTTGAAAACTTTGTGAGTGAGAGTGATTAAGCATTTTGGAGTAGAATGGTGATCCCCTACTACATGCACTGGTTCAAGCAAGTCAGGCAACGCAACTGCCTAGCAGCATATGGACCTTCAGTGAGTACCCCAAAAAATCTCATATTTCGCGCATTTGATTTTTCCTCCATTTTTCATTTGAATTTTATTTTTAATTGTTTTAGTGCATAAAACAACTGTTCTAGCGCTTAGGGTAGGTTAGCACATAGGGTTACTGATTTAGAGCATAGGTTCAATGAACTAGCACATTAGGGACCCGAAGTAATGCATTCATGAACTGTTGTAGCGCATAGAGTAGTCTAGGAAATAGGGTCATTAGACTAGCGCATAGATTAAATAGAATAGCACATCAGTCAGTTTGGAACATTGGGACTTTGTTCCAGCACATCGATGAAATGTCCTAGTGCATAGAGTAGATTGGCGCATTGAAGGTCTATTTTAGCGCATTGATGAATTTCTCTAGCGCATTGGGTTTTTTACAACATAGAAAGAATATTCTAGCACATTGGTGAAATTTGATGATTTTCTTGATTGAAATCCTTGATGTTGATGATATTTGATCACGTCAGTCTATGATTTGATGATGATTGATGATTTTGATAGGTTAGATGTCCATTGATCTCATGGTAGGTGAGAATCAATGAGAGGATGGTGATAATTGACCTCATGATAGGCGAGGATCAATTATAAGTTGATTGATTTGATAAACCTCATGATAGGCGAGGTTGAGTTGATGGATGAACCTCATGATAGGCGAGGCACATTGATTGATTTGATAAACCTCATGATAGGTGAGGTTGATTTGATTGATTTGATAAACCTCATGATAGGCGAGGTTAAGTTGATTGATTTGATAAACCTCATGATAGGCGAGGTTAAGTTGATTGAATGATTTGATAAACCTCATGATAGGCGAGGTTAAGTTGATTGATTTGATACACCTTATGAGATTTGATCAAAGTCTCACTAGAGTTGATTAGATTGATAGGTTGATTGATTTTGATTGATGTTGATTGATTAATTGACTGATTTTTGATTTTGTGATGATAGGAGCCTCTCACTAGTTTGCAGATCAGAGAGCAGTTCCCAAGGACATAGGATCTAATTCGCCATTTGAAATAGCCTAAGACAAATATTATTACACGATGTGGGTTGTCCTCTCTCATTGATATGCCCTAAATCAGAATCAACAGGGGGTTGTTGAAAACCTTGATCGAGCGATGACACAGTGAGAATAACACTTTCCATTTTCCCACTGGTGAGATCATGGTTACACTTGAGGATATATATCGTATTCTATAGATTTTGGTGGTGGGAGAGCTGGTTATATATGATGCACATGAGGAGGGCAGTATCGATGCACTGCGGCCAATGTTCTAGGATGATCACATATGCAGATATGAGATTCTGTGGAGGGACATGGTTGATGCGTATGCCACATTTCCCTCTATACTAGTTGGTTTCATTGGAGGGTTCCTTTGTCATGATCACAGGTCAAAGGGGCTCTCAGTTGGATGGGGCAGGATCTTAGAGAGTATGATTGTTCATGGGACTAGATATACGTGGGGTTGTTGCATGCTCGTGCATCTATATCATGATTTTCACTAGGTGGTCTACCTTCAAGGGGCTAGTCTGTCAGCAGGAGTCACATTGCTCTAGGTCTAGGCTTGGGAGCACATAGTTCCAGTCGGCTGGTAGGAGACAGACAAAGGCTAGCCTCGAGGCCCTATGTTCATATCTATGTAGGATGACTTGCTCAGCCTAGGTTGGGAAAGTTGGAGTATTGGAGGAGGGATCTGGATGATCTTGAGTCTATTGTATGGAGGCCATATGTGGACTACGAGTCATGGCCACAGGATGATACGAAGATTCCATTTTTATGTTAGTCAATTTATCTGATTGGTCAGACTCGCTTCATCACTGAGAGATTCAGTTACTAAGAGTTTTAAGACAGTATGATCAGGTTCAGCCCATACCTCAGGTCCTAGCCCATTATGCATGACGATGGTAAGATGTGATAGAGTGGGGGCTATTTTTTCCTATGATGCAATAGTACAACACTTCCAGGGGTTGTTGATCGTCATTTGGGAGGTGCATCCAGTGATCACCGATGTGTTGATAGTAGTAGAGTATGCCTATTATATGTTTACACATCCGTTCCCATGGATCATGATTCTAGATGATCCAGTGCCACTGCTAGCGAAGGAGGAGGTAGGAGGTCATGGGCGGAGGCAATAGAGAGTGGAGGAGGAGGAGGGGGAGGAGGAGGGGGAGAGCAGTGAGGAGGAGGGGAGCAACAATGATGGTGATGATGAGGAGAGTGATGGGGGAGATGGAGGTGGACCAGGGATAGGTCTCGATGTTGCAGAGTTGAGCGTGCATCACAAGAGGTGATGATTAGTGAGCTCATCACAGTAGCGAGTAGAGATCAAAGTGCCATCTTAGTAGCAATAGACACAAATTGTTGCATTATAGGTGTAGGTGCATACACTACAGGGATAGTTGGAGCAAGTATAGGGTCTTTTGACATAGGCACAGGGGTAGGTACAGACTTAAACAGTCAAGCAGGATGTTGCTAGGTAGCAGGAAGAGTAGGTGCAAGCCCAACTTGCACAAATACAAGCCTAGGTGTAGGGACAAGGACAGGTGCAGGGTCAGATTTCTGCATTGACCACTGAGAGGGATTCCCTAAGATGGTGGGAGGAGCAAGTTGAGGCCATTATTGAGAGGTTACAGTAGGCGACATCTACGGGTACATTAGATTATCTCAGAGAGATTCATCACACCGCTCAGGAGGTTGAGTTCTACAGGGGTCGATATCATGAGGAGGTTCCTCTCGAGTAGCAGGAGAGCTTTGCAAAATCTTGATCTGGCAGGTCTCGGTCTTAGGTTGTTAGTGTGGGTGTTACACAACCATTTCCTGGAGATCAGAGAGATCCTGGGGTAGGTCTATCAAGCACAGGGGGAGGCAATGATCCTGGTCATGTGATGCCGACACTGTCTATGGGGAGCATGACATAGCTCCAGTTATGATTCTCTGATGTATTTCTAGACATTTATACACCCTTTATTTAGTTTAGACATTGATGACATTCTTCTTGTTGTTAGAATTTATAATACACAACCATTTTTGATATCCTTGTACACTTTGACATTATGATTTTTGAGATTATATGATATGCGGCAATGATTATGATCTATGTGTCTATATGTTGTTATATGATGACGGATGTTTATGATGCATTTAATTCCTATGTTTATGATGATTATGATGATTATGACATGCTATGGATGCATTTAATTTCTATTGTTTATGCTATGTGATGTTCTATATGAAACTAATGATATGATATGTGATGGATGCATTTAATTTCGATGTGTATGATGGTGATATGCTATAATGCAATGATGATATGATATGATAATGCATGATGGATGATTCTATATGTTTTATGGATTTATGCAAATGATGTTTTATGCTATGTGAGATGAATTTGATTATGCAATAATGATATGTGATGAAACGTGATGTTCATATTGGTTATGTATGGATGTAATGATAATGAGATATAATGATTATGTAAATGATGTTTATGATTCTTTGTGATGATGATATGCTTATATGATGCAATGATTATGCTTAACTAAGTTTGCAAGACTTCAAGGGTCTTAAGCTTAAATGAGTGAATCTATCCAACTTCCAAGAGCTGTGGGAAGGTTGTTGTCAATTGATTCTTTGTTAAATTAAGCTTCACAAAACTTGACATATTTCCTAATTCTTTTGGAAATCTAAAGAGACTCACTCATTTAAGCTTAGTGAACCACTTTCCTAATGCCACTATATGAAATGATTTTGATTATGTAAATGAGATGCGATGCAAGTATTTTTTTTGTGTTTTCTAATGAAAATATTATGATGCATGATGCATGGATGGATGATTAAATATTTTTTAATGTGTTCTAATGTACGAAAATGATGATGCAACTGATATGCAACTAAATGAGAATTTTTTCTAATTGATGCAAGTGATGTGTAACTATATGAAAATGATGTGTTTTTGGCAATGCCAAGTGTACTCAATCCATTAATACAAGAGATAACATTATTGTTGCATCTTTTGGAAATCCCATAAATACAAATGCAAACTAACATGGATGCAATCTACTCTAACCATGCAGATCTCATATGCAAAAGTTGTCATTCATAACAACCGATTTGTCATGCTTTTTATCATCATTGGGCCTTTAAAATGTTGAAAGTGAGTACAAGCATCGATGGTATATTTAGACCACGATGACCTAAGTACTACTTCCATGATGTTTGATAGTGAAAGTTAACACAAGCATCTAAGTATAATTAAACTAAGATGACCTGAGTATTGCTTGCGTAAATAGACAAGAGAAAATAGTTTTCCTATGCAAATTCAGAATGTCATTAGTGATACTTTGTAGAGCACATCCCGTGACAATTTGCACAGTAATAATGATCAACTCATAGACAATACAAAAAGAAAAATTATACTCCTTCTTGGCTCCTCAAGCTCAATACATCATCAAGGTGCTCCAAAGATATGATAACAAAAATCAAAGAATAACAATTGAACATTCCAGTTTTACGTGATAAACCCATGATTTAGAAGAACATCATCCATTTGAAGTTTTCTTTTGATTTGATTGATTTGGCTGTTTGATTTGGATGGTTGATGTGTTCCTGTTTGTGTGATTGATGTTCAATGTTGGGTTGCACTATGATCATTGTTTTAGGTTGTGTTGTACTACTACTATTTGTCCATTGGTTCAAGCTCAAAGTTTACTTTCCCCTAGTGAGTTTAGGATTTTTCCCCCAGTCTAGGGTGAGACGTGACCACGATGCCAAGATATGTACATGGTGCTTTCTACGGATAGGAAGATGGATGGCGAAAGTGAATGGTCGACATGCTCAAAATATATGAAAAATCTAGCCTATCACAAATAGCGCTTGTTGCTAGGTTTTCACTACTTGTTTTTATTGCACTTTTTCAGATTTTCAGATTTTTTTTTATCTTTTTTTGTATTTTTCTCTTTTTCTATTTTTTTTTTTTTAAAATCTTTTTTTGATTTGTTTGGATTTTGCATATTTATTTATTTATTTTTTGTTGTTACCAAGACGCCTGTTTACTAGGTTTTCATCAAGGCAACCATTTTTTTAGGACATTTTCTAATGTTTTTGGTATTTTTCCAGGACCTTTTTCTAATGCACTAGATGATTCAGGTGTAGAACTTATTAAGATGCAAGCTATTGAGGGGTTCATCAAATAAATCACCTTTTGGTGTGGACAACTAATATGCTCCTGATCAGAAGACTGGGATAATGACAAAGGGACCTAGCCAATTTGGTTCAAATTTCCCCTTCTTCTCTTGATCTTGTTGATTTTGGAAGTTCTCTTTCAAGACTAAATCACCAACCTAAAATTTTTTAGGCTTTACTCTATGGTTGTAGCTTTTGGATATCCTTTGTTGATATGCTTTCAAGTGATCCATTGAATGTTGATGAAATTCATCCAAGAGTTCCAATTATTGTAACCTAGACACTCTGTAATCCTCATTTGAAATGATCCCCTTTAGTGACACTCAGAGTGATGGTAGTTCAACCTCAATAGGTAAAATGGATTCTGATCCATAGACTAGGGCATATGGTGTTGCTCCTGTCGGGGTGCAGATACTGGTTCAATAAGCCCATAGAGCAGGGTTCAATTGCACATGCCAATCATGTCCAACATTGTTGACAATTTTCTTCAAGATTTTCATAATAGTCTTGTTTGAGGCCTCTACTTGGCTATTTCCTTGGGGATAATATGGTGTAGAAAACTGATGTAGGATGTGAAACCTCTCACAAAGTTCTTCAACATCCTGATTTTTGAAAGGTCTATCATTTTCAATGATGATGGATTGAGGGATGCCATACCGACAGATGATGTAATTCAAAATGAAGGAAAAAAATTGTTTTCCTATGATGGTAGTTAGAGGGACAACTTCAATCCATTTGGTGAAATACTTAGTGGTTGTGATAATGAACTTGTATCCATTTGACGAAGATGGATGGATCTTGCCTATGAGGTCCAATCCTCACTGAAAAAAGGGCCATCTTGATGCAAAAGGTTGAAGTTCCTGCATTGATGCATGGATGAGATTGCCATGAATCTGACACTTTTGGAATTTCTTGATGAACTAAAAAGAATCCCTCTCCATAGTCGGCCAATAATATCCCAGACAAAGGAGTTTCTTAGCTAAGGTTACACCATGTGAATGAGTTCCACAAACACCTTCATGTACTTCCCATAAAGCTATTTCAAACTTGTCACGTTCCAGACATCAGAGGAGAGTTCTATCAAGATCTCGTCAATAAAGGACATTCGCGATGAGGGTGTGTCGGGCGGTTTGGCGAATGACATTTCATTTTTTATTATGGGATAGGTCAGGAGGGAGGGTGTTATCTTTTAGGTACATATAAATTTTCCTGTAGAGGGAAGTGTCAACCTCAGCTAGATGGTAGATAACTTGTGATTTAGGGTTGTCATAGGATGGGTTGAATAGTTGTTCCACCATGAATTTGTAATGAGCTCGTTTCTCTGCAATCTGCAAGAGAGAAGCAATGGTCACCATGGCATCAATGACTTTGTTGTCACTTTGAGGAATCTGCTCAAATCTTATTTCCACAAAGTACTTTTTGAAATCATCAACCATTCTTTTATAGGGAATTATCTTGTCATCCTTTTTTTGATAGTCATTATTTACTTGATTAATGACTAGTTGTGAATCCCCATAGACATGTAACTCTGTGATCTTCCACTTAATTGCTACTTTGATTCCAATGATCAAGGCTTCATATTCAGCTGTGTTGTTGGTGTAAGGGAACATTAGTGTGTAGGACTTGGGAATGGTATGTCCTTGTGGGGAGATAAACAAGATCTCAACTCCTAATCCATGTTGTGTATAAGAACCATCAAAGTACAAGACCCATTATTGTGTGGACACTATTAGGATATCAACATCTAGAAACTCAATGTTCATTGGATGATTGTCTTGTAATGGTGCTTCAACTAACTGATCTATGATTTCTTGTCCTTTGATTGACTTCCTATCAACATATTGGATGTCAAATTCACTGAGCATCATGACCCACTTAGCTAGTCTTCCAGTTAGATTAGCTTTGCTAAGAAGGTATTTTAGTGGATCTATCTTGGCTATCAATTTGATGGTATGGGTTAGCATATAGTGTCGTAATTTTTGGGTAGCGAACACTACTGCTAGACAAGCCTTTTCAATGAAGGTGTAATTGATCTCATAGCCATTTAAGGTTCTACTGATGTAATATATTGTCCTTTCTTTTCCTGTTGAATCCTCTTGCGCTAACAAGGCTCCCAATGATATTTCAGTTGTTGCTAAGTACAATAAAAGTGGCTTTCCTTCTGCTGGTGGTGTGTGTGGGAAATGTTAGTATCAAAGTGAAACAAATAAAACACACCAATGAAACATTAAACCAAAGAAAACTAACTAAAATGAATTCAAAGAAAACAAACAAAGCTTCTTCAGAACCGTTCCATTGTTCTCTATCTCCAGTGATTCTCTTGAAGCTGCTGCTCTCAGATTGTGTAAGCAAAGCTTCTTAGAATGGCAACCTACAGAATGAGTATGCAAAGGGAGAATGCTTCTCTATCCTATATGCAGGTGGAGTGAAATGCTGATACAGATATGCACAGGGGTTGCAAATTATGAATGCATCTAAAACTATGAAATGAGGATGATAAGCCATGATATGGAATGCTATGTTAGAAAAACTGAAATGCTATGAATGCTTGAAAGCTGTTTGACTATAGTTTTCATGTATGAAAGCTTCTATGTTTTTCAGAGACTCGACAGTCCCTTTTATAGATTTTTGCACGCAAGAGCCTGGCTGGCAAAGATCAATGGCTGTGAGATTGTCTGGTAATTTTGAATGGTGAGAGATGGAGAGGTTGAAAGAAAGATGGAAGATGTTGGGAGGTTGGAGAGAAGAATGGAGGCTTGTCTTCAACCCATGGGAACAAGCTTGCACATGAACAAAGAAATTAATTTTTCTGTTTTGGAAGTTTGTTTCACGGTTGTTGAAGATAATCCAATATTAAATAAATAAATTTATTTAATTTCATGTGAGTTTGATTTTTGATTTTAGGACTATAGAAGTTTTAATTAAATATTTGAAATATTTAATTGTGAATAGACTTTAGAAGAAATATGGAATTGTGAATGAATTTTTAGAGGAAAATATTGAATTGTGAATGGAATTAGAGAAATTAATTAAATATTTGGAATATTTAATTGTGAATGGAATTTTGAGGATTTTTAGAAGAGAGGAATATTTAATCTAATGATAATTAATATAAATAAATCATAATGTTTATTTAATTAATTAAGAAATGGATAAGAAAAGTGATTAAATAAACTTATTTATTTAATCGAGATAAAATAATGAACAATATAAATAAATTATTTAAATTTATTTATACGCAGATTGAATTCAGAGATTTAATTAAATATTAAAAATACTTAATTAATTACCAGACTATTGTGATGTGACCATTTTTAGGTGTATACATTTTTCCCCTCTTTGAAGCGATGTGTTTTACGCATTACTTCAAAGAATTTTGAAATTTTCCCCAAAAAAATTTGCCCCAGATGTTGGTTTTCGAATGTTGATAGGTATATGCCCCCTCAGACGATGAATTGATAAGATTTTGATTTGTTGTGAATTTTATGATTTTTTTTAGATGTTCAGATTGTTTGCAATTTTTTTGAATTTTATGATGTCGAAGATGTCGATTCATCGTTCAAAAATTATGATGTGAAGAAATTGACATGGAAAGATGTGAAATGAAAAATTGATGATCAAAATTGCCCCTATTGTGATAAAATGTGATAAATGCCCCAATTTTTCCTTTAAATAGGTTAAAAATGTCATTTTCCATGTCATTTTCCCATTTTAACCTAGTAAAAATTGTAATTTTTGAGCTCTGGATTGAGAAAGATGGCACTTCCTATCCACCAGCACCGATTCAAGCACATCCGATGACATCATCGGCCAGCACACTATGGACCTGTGGTATGTACCCCGTTAAACTTTTGTGATTTGAAAATTTTCTGTTTAGGGCACGCTTGTCAACCTTTTTGTATTCTTTTAGCACCCTTGATATTTTTCATAGTGCCCTTGATGTGTTTTGTAGTGCCCTTGATTCTGTAGCACCTATGAGGCTTTTTGTAGTGCCCTTGATACTTTCTGTAGCGCCCTTGATCAGTTTTGTAGTGCCCATGATTTGATGTTGTTTAGTGTGATAAATTTGTTCCCAAGGAAAAATATTAGCTGATAAATTTTCTTTCAAGTTAATGAACAACAAATATTTGTTTGATAAGTTTGTTGATTGATAAATTTTCCTTCCATGATGATGAAAAAAAAAAAGTTGTTTGATGTGTTTGCTTCTAAGGTTGTTAAAAAAAAAAAGTTGATTGATGTGTTTGCTTCTAAAGTTGTTAAAAAAAAATAGTTGATTGATGTGTTTGCTTCTAAAGTTGTTAAAAACAAACAGTTGATTGATGTGTTTGCTTCTAAAGTTGTTAAAAACAAACATGTTTTTGATAAATTTTCTTTCATGAAAATGAAAAACAAATAGTTGTTTGATGTGTTTGCTTTTAAAGTTGTTAAAAACAAACAGGATTTGATAAATTTGCCTTCCATGATGATGAAAAACAAATAGTTGATTGATGTGTTTGCTTTTAAGGTTGTTAAAAACAAACAGGATTTGATAAATTTTCCTTAAGATTTGATTATTTATCATGATGAATTTATTTTGATATTGTTTTGTCTCGATGTTCTCGTCCTATTCAATAGGAGATATTGGGCATTTTGCAGCTACGGGAGACATTTATGAGGACATGGAGTTTGATTCCATAGCTTGTGCAGGTAGATCGGGAAGTGATCAAGGCATGTGGATTGACCTCATTGCTTGACATGCCTGAGGTGCACCTCAACAGGGGTCTATTGACAACACTTGCAGAGAGGTGGCACAACGACACGAACACCTTTCACTTGGCGATAGGAGAGATTACTGTGAATCCTGAGGACGTGTACCGTATCTTGAGGATCCCAGTGATGGGAGAGATAGTGATTTTTGATGGCCGAGAGGCAGGAGGCACTGATGCTTTGAGGAGGATTTTCAGAGATGATCAAATTGCTGGATATTTCATCCCATGGGGTGAGATTGTAGATTCATATGCACCCTTGCCATTTGTACTTGCAGGCTTTATTGGAGGTGTGTTGTGCCCCGACCATAGGTCGAAGGGCTTTGCAGTCAGATGGGGTCATGTACTCAAGAGTATGGTGATGTAGGGCACACGTTATGCTTGGGGATTGTGCATGCTAGCACATTTGTATGATGAGCTACACCACATTGTATATGTCAGAGGTCGTAGTTTTGTAGTTGGTTGTTCACTATTACAAATATGGGTATGGGAGCATTTTGCTATCATGCGACCATTGACTCAGGGACGGTGGCTGGATGGTCATCCACACAGATTCAAATATGTAGATATCATTACTCAGCCGAGGCTGGGTAAATTAGATCATTGGCAGCGTCTTCTAGATGATCTAGATACAGTTTGCTGGCAACCCTATGTAGATTGCGAGGGATGGCCAAAGGATGCTAGGGAGATGCCCTATGTGTTTACCGCCAGGTATCTTATTGTTCGGACACTTGGGATTATTGAGAGGTTTCTTCTTGGTTGGGTGTGTCGACAGTTTGGTCATCCTCAGGGTATGCCCATGGGTTCTGCTATTTATGCACGTCGACAACTGGAAATCACAGTGTGGGATCCATAGATTTCATATGATGCAGCGGTGGAAGAGTTTACTAGTTTGTTTAGCTCAGATGTGGGACTATAGACCTGATATTATTGACAGAGGGATGATGGCAGAGTATGGTTAGTATGTGTTGGAGCATCCTGCGCCATGACTATTTGATCCTGATGAGCCTATCCCTATTGTAGAGGAGAGATCACAGATAGGTGGTCATAGAAGAAAGTGAGGCAGTTGCAGAGAGTGATGACTCTGAGGATGATGATGATGAGTCAGATGATGATGGAGATAGCAGTGATGAGGAGAGTGAGGGTAACAGTAGTGGGGGTAGAGGTGGCAGAGGTGGTAGGGGTGGTAGGGGTGGCAGGGGTGGCAGAGGTGGACCGCGGATAAGACACATAGTTGTGTCATCTTTTGTAGATCCTATAGTGTCAGCAGATCCAACATCATCAAGTCAGATAGCGACCTTGTAGGGTATGGTGCAGAGTTTGCAGAGTCAGTTATTACAGGCACAGACCTTAGCTACACAGTTACAGGGACAACTGACAGCAGTGATGACCGAGAGAGATACAGCTCGATGACAGAGTGAGGAGGCCATGGCTCTAGCTGAGAGTCTTCAAAGAGTAGCAGCAGGTGATAGCATGACGAGAGAGCTGACCAGAGCTATCTAGGAGGCAGAGTTCTATAGGATTAGATATCATGATGCAGTGCCACCCGAGCAGAGAGTGAGTTATACACAGTCTCCGTCTACACATTGTCATTCTCGGGCTACCAGCAGGGGTGTATCACAGCCATTACCTCCAGGAGGGTTACCAGGGGCAAGTGGAGTAGGTCCATCAGGTGTAGGTGGGATAGGTCCCAGACCAGCACCATCAGAGGATAGCACTACATAGTGCTTTTGTATATGATGTGTTATTGATACTCTGTTGAGACATTTGTATACACACTGAGATGATCCCATTTTTGATGATGTAACCCCTTTGTACGTTTTCACATTCATTTTTGAGATATATGAAATGCAGCGATGATTTATGTGAGATGAATGTGTCTATGGTCTATATGCATGATGTTTATGATATGACTTATGAAAGTGCAATGTTATGTTCATGATGTATATGTATGCATGATTTATGATGTGAATGTAATCTATTGATGAATGATTCTATGAATATGAATGCGAAATGATGTATGATACAACTTATGAATGCTTTATGAATGTTTTGATTATGATGTATGCTTTGTTTTTATGATTTTCTGATGCAAATATGTATGAAAAATGTATGAAATGATGTTTTTGTGAATGCCAAAATGTACTTAGTCATTTTATTGGAAAGACATGAAACATTTGATACTTGACCAGCTTTTGGGAAAATCTATAAATGTAAAATGCAAATTCTAAAATGAATGCAATCTATACTAACCATGCAGGGTATCTGTACAACATTGCCATTCTGAGAGCTTATTTGTGCTTTTTGTGTCATCATAGAGCATTGAAATGTTGAAAGTAAATACAAGCATCAAAGGGTATGTTAGAACCAGTGATGACCTGAGTATTGCTTTCATGATTTTTGATGTAGCAAGTTAATACAAGCATCTAGGTATAATTGAACCAAGATGACCTAAGTATCGCTTGCATAAACAGACAAGAGTTAACCCATTTCCTATGCAAATTCTGAAATGTCATCAATGATACATAGTAGAGCATGTCTCGCGACCAATTTGCATAGTACTAATGATTTCCTCGCAAATAACAGACAAAGAAAAATCATACTCCTTCCTTGCTTTTCTAGTTCAATACATCATCGAATTTCTCCAGAGATGTGATAGAAAATCAACCAACAATTCAAATTTTACTTAAAGTAGTCCAAACATTATTCAGATTAAGATCATCCAACTTGGTTATCAACATTGATGTTTGTGTTTTGACGAACCTTGTTTTGACCATGTTGTTTGATGTCATTGGCATTGAGTGATCATGTTGTTGTTGTGGTTGATTTGATGCGTAAATGTATGTTGTGTTTTCAAAAACCATCATTTGTCCATTTGTGATGTTCAAAAAGGCTCGTTGCCCCTCTCTTATCCAGTCTATGTTTTGTTTTTGCCCCCAGTGTAAACATAACCTGAATATGATGGATATGTACAAATTTCAGCAAGCCATGATGAAACACAAGGATTCTCATTGCATGATATGTATATGATATATATGTATAAATGATAGATATGTATAGATGATGTCGTAAAGCGAATGCAAGACATAAGTTAATAGATAGAGGAGCCCATTTTGATCACAAGTAGCGTCTGTTTGCCAGGTTTTCACCACTTGTTTTTATTGCACTTTTTCAAGACTTTTATGATTTTTATGGATTTTTTTACGACTTTTTCTGATTTTTATGTATTTTTTTAGGACTTTTTCTGATTTTTATGGATTTTTTAGGACTTTTTCTAATTTTTATGGATTTTTTCAGGACTTTTTCTAATTTTTATGGATTTTTGAGATTGATTCAGACATAGAACTTCTTCAAATGAATGTTGTTGATCAGCTCTTCAAATAGGTCCCCTTCTGACGTGGATAACTGATATGCTCCGGAACCGTATGTTGCAATGATAACAAATGGACCAAGCCAGTTGGGTTAAAATTTTCCTTTCTTTTCTCTGTCTTGCTGATTATGTGGATTTTCTCTCAAGACTAAGTCACCCACTTGAAATGTCCATGGTTTAACTCTGTGATTGTAGCTACGGGACATAATCTATTGATAACCCTTCAAATGATCGGCTGTATGTTAACGTCTTTCATCTAATAGTTCTAGCTCTTGTAGTCGAGATACTCTGTAGTCTTCATCATTTATCAATCCCTTGAGTGAGACCCAAAACAAAGTTATTTCTACCTCTAGTGGTAAGATTGCTTCTGCTCCATATACCAAGGCATATGGGGTAGCTCCTGTTGGTGTGCGAATGCTGGTTCTGTATGCCCACAAAGCTAGATTTAACTGGACATGCCAATCACGACCGGCATCATTTACCGTCTTCTTCAAGATTTCAAAATTGTTTTGTTGGAAGCTTCAGCTTGACCATTGCCTTGTGGATAATAAGGTGTAGAGAACCTGTGTTGGATGTGAAATCTTTCACAAAGTTCATCAACATCCTGATTCTTGAAAGGCCTCCCATTATCAGTGATTATAGAATTAGGAATTCCATATCGAAAGATGATGTAATTTAGGATAAATGAAGATATTTGTTTACCAGTCACGGTCGTCAAAGGAACAACTTCAATCCATTTTGTAAAATATTCTATAAATTTTAGTACTTCTTCCACTGTTAATGATGTTGCAAGTTGCAAGACTTTTGGTTGCTCTTTTGTACTTATGTTGAGGGATTTTGTTGGCTCAATCAAAATAGAAGATCTTTCATGATAATGTTTAGGAAGAGTGTCAAGTTTCTCATCCTTCAGTTCCTCAGAAAGTTTTTCACTATCAGATTCGCTCTTTATTTGTGATCTACCACTGCCATTTTTTGGTTTTCATTGATAGATCCATATTTTATTTCATTTATTTTGCAGCTAAGAGACTTGACACCTTCCCTATCAAAATCTTGAGTATGAGATTCTTCGATTGAACAATTGTTTTCTTGATTAGATGAACAAAGGAAATTTATAATATCCTCATCATCATGGAATGTAGGGATATGGATAGGTGTGTCATTGTCCCAATCAATAAGTTCCAGAAAAACTAAAGGCATGGGATCATTAGGTTGGGTAAGGTCTTGAATTGTCAAAGTCATGACATGGTTGTCATTTTCATGATGGACAAGGTCTATGATGGTATTCTCCTATTGATTGTCAATCTCATTAAAATCTGAATCATCCTCACTTGAGTCATGACCGCTTTGTAAAACATAATCAAGTAGAGGCCTTGAACCTTCTCCTTGTAAGAAAGTGGGTGCAAATTTGTGTATGACATCCACCATTTTCTAAGTTAAGAATGTATCATCAGAGACATAATCCCATTCGTATTCATTAGAATCAGTGTCTGAACTGTTCTGCAATTGGAAAACTGACCCATAAAATTTTTGTAGAGCGACATCTTCATGGGGTTTATCAAAAATTGGTTCTTCTTCATGAGTCTGTTGTGCTTGCTATGAAGTTGACTCTTTTGTATCTTTACCATATCCAAGTCCTATTTTATCATTTGGATGTATTGAAATGGGTTGAATTGGCTCAATGATTCCTTCTTTTCTTTTTCCTATAGGACCACTTCCTTCATAGCCCATTTTTTGCATGATAGTATACCCTTTGCCATATTGCTCAGTAGGTAACTTGATGTGCAAAAGAGATTCATCTTCATCTTTGTATAGCCAGCTTAGGATGTCCCTATCTTCGGCTTCTTCTTGGATGGTGTTAGCTTTAATGAATTTTTCATCAAACTTTGTGATTAACACATAAGCTTGGGATGTGGAGGCTATTGCGATCTTTTGATTTGATAAGGTTGGCTGACCATGTGACCTCGGAGAAGGAGGTAAGCTAGAAAGGGATAGCGAATATTCGCCTATTCCTTTGTCTTTAAAATGTAGCTTAGTGTCAAGATTCTTTGTTAATTCTTGCAATTGGCCTTGTAGATTAGAAGAAGAAATAGTAAGAGCCTCCCTATTATGTGGCACAAAGGCGTCTTGAGTTGCTGGAAGATTTGAACAAGTTTGAGTGCTATTGTAATCAGCTTGTATAGTTATTTCTTGTCCATCATACGAAAACTTGAGGCATTGATAGTACGTTGATGGTACTGCTTACATATCATGAATCCATGGATGGCCCAAAAGTATATTATAGGAAAGATCTCGATCTAGAACCTGACAAAATGCATTTTTCACAACAGGTCCCACTCTGATAGGTAGCATTATTAGTCCTTTGGAAGCTCTTTCTTCATCATCATATGCCTTGATAGTTATTTTCCTTCGTGGATCAATGGAATTTTCTGATATTCCTAAGGCATGTATAAGTTTTAAGGTACAAATTTTTAAACCGGCTCCTCCATCTATCAAGACTTGTCTGATTCGGTGTTTATGGATCACAACTTCAAGATAAAGCGATGAATTATGCAGATGTGTCATGGAAGCATCATCTTTTTCGGAGAATGAAAGACAAGTGGGGGAAGACAAATGTCCCACCATGGCTTGAAATTTGTTTACATCCAAATCTGTGTCAACTGTTGTATTTACAAGAGCTTCTTCCAAAATATTCGTGTATGAGGAATATTTTGAGAAGCTCAAGGATGGAAATTTGAGCTGATGTTTTTCTCAATTGATCAACTAGATTATAATGACTTGGAGAAGGAATATCTACCTTAGATGAACTCCCTTTTAGAACAACCTTTTCTTGTCCTCTTGTAGTCACATTAACCTATTGATATTCTTGTTTTTCCTTGATTTTGATAACATTAACCTGTTGATCATCTACATAGATATGGCAGATTATGTTGTCTTCAACATTATTTATGTTTTTCACTTTGGCATCTGATGTTCGCCCCTTTTGATAGTTTGGTAAAGGATCCTTGAATGCTTGATGATCATCATTGGTATGATGTCCTTCAATCTTGATAGTGCCATTGTCAATTAAATCTTGTACTAGATTTCACAAGGCTTGACAATTATTCATTCTATGACCTTTACATTGATGATAATTGAAATAATACGAGTCATTCCATGACAGTGGTTTGAATCATGGCTCATAATCTCTATGTGGTGGTAAGGTGATAACCTTATTATTGAGAAGCTCCTTGAGAGCAGACTCAAGAGATTGACACAAAGTTGTAAAATTCTGTCGATTTGAAAAGAATGGAGGTCTGGACGGATTTGATGTTTGGGTATTGCCAAGATTGTTATTGAAATTACCACGATTTTGATTGGTCATGCTTTCTTGATTGGAGTTTTTTCCTTGTTGTTTGTTGTTTCCTTGTTGGTTGTTATTCCCTTGTTGGTTGGTATTTCGTGGAGCACTTGATAGGTTGAAGATAGATGGTCTTGTTCATAGATTGTTTGCATCCACTATTCCATCATTGACCACATTTTTATTTCTGTTCCAAAACCTTGTTTTATCATTGTTGTTTTGGTTGGATGAACTTGGATTATCAAGTTTTATCACTCCTCTTTTAACCAAGGCCCCTTCAATGGTGATTGCATTTTCAATCAGTTTTTCAAAGTTAGGAGGACAATGAAGATTAAGCCTGTAGCTTAATTCTTGATCTAGGCTATTGATGAAGATATCCTTTTTTTCCTTTTCAGGAATAGGATGGGAATATCACTCAAACAACCTTCTCCACCTTTGTAAAAATGTAGTGAAGGATTATCCTACTTTTTGTTTCACTTTACAAAGATCAAGCATTGTTATCTGGTGTTGAATGTTGTAGGCATATTGTGATATAAATTGATTTATTAACTCCTCAAAGGTTTTGATTGGGGGGGGTGATCTTGGAAAGCCATTCCATGGATTGTCCACCCAGACTTCGTGGAAACAATTGCATTAAGTAGGTATCATCATAAGCGAATTCTAGACTCATATTTCTGAAATCCCTCACATGTTCAATGGGATTAGTTTCTCCATTGTACTTATCAAATTTAGGGATTTCGCAATGTTTTGGAAAAGGGATCATTTGAAGACTCCTATCGAATGGATAAGGAGATATGTCATCCAAAACATACTTCTTTGTTGTGCCCCCTTGCATCTCCTTTATTTGCCCTTGTAATTCTTTTATCTGTTGAGTAAGGGCACTAAAATCATTAAGAGGAGTTTCAGGATTCTATTTAATCCCTTCTATATCGAAATGGGAAGGTAACTTAGCTCCTTGATTAGGTAATGAAAGAAAATATCTTTCTTTGTTTCATTCTAAAATCCTTTCCATAAGAGTATGGAATCGGGGATCTTGCTCTGCTTCTTGAAGCTTTTCTTCTGTTAATTCATCAACATTAAATGTTTCCTCTTCTTTTTCATTATCATCACCCATTTTACTTGTGGTATTTTCTCCTTCATCTTTTTCCATGTGTTTTCGAGATCTCGTGAAAACAGGCATAAGCTTTGTTCCAAATTCTACTAACTTTTGATCAAAAGAATGAAACAGTGCAATTTGTGATGGATATGAAAGTCAAGATAGAATGAAGATTGTATGACTTGAAAGATTTCTAGTCTTTAGCTTGTGTTGTTCCCTAATTGAAAGGATGAAAATCCTGTTGGCGGGAATTTAAGCAAAAGATCAAGAAGAGGATGATTTTGCACTTTATGAAGTTTGATCGTAGCTTTGTAAAAGGATGGATTTGTGATAAATGCCTAATGTGATTGAGTTCTCTATTGTAGAAATTGATTTGGATGAGTTGAATATTCAATTGCAGGTTGGGGAATATAACAAAAATGAATATGTTGACTATGGTTGTGCCTTTGAGAAAGGGCTCTTCTTTGAAAGAAAGCTCGTGAGTATAATGGTTCTACAGCATAACCATCAACAAAACCTCTAACACAGTCATGATACCTATGGAGAAAAGTTCTATATTTAAGTAAAACCTTTCGACTTTGGTACAAGAATCGTCTTTTCCTCAATAGTTTCTTGTAACTAAGTGGTTTCTTTGGCTTTTTGATTCGTTTGAGAATGGACTTCTTAACAAAGGTTGTGGATTTCCAATCTCGTAACATGAGAATAATCAATGTAATTGTGAGTTTTGGATGATCTTTACTGAATTAATGTATTGAAAACACATCAAGCAAGTTGTAGAATAGTTGTGTTAAGCCCTATACTAAACATGAAGTGTATGATCGAAATGTTGTTCAAAAATTGTTTTCACAGGTTTCACACATGATAGATAGATCAAACAGACTCACTCTTAGTTCTCAAGTAGGTCATCATAATAATCAACATCCCACATCTTAGAACTGCGCCAACTCACACAGCCGTGTCACCCTCGAAAGGGCGCCCATGTTTTTGTCTTTTCCAGGCATGTACTTAGAGTGACGGAAGTGGATACCAGATCCCCTAAGCAAACGGTCCTTGGCAGTTATATGGTGAGTATCTTGGGGGTAGATTCTTCCCTCCCCTGCACTGTGATTAATAGGATGTTCAGAAACTGACAAGTTAGCCACTACACTAGGTTCGTAGTAAGGGTTTCCGTTCGGTGTGGCAAATGATAGACTCCCTTAAGAGACCTCCCAACCTTTAGAAAAAAGGCTTTGGGGATGGTTATCAATGCACACTACCGTCAAAAGAGGGTTTCCCCAAATTTGCTTTAAATTTTATAGTGGGGTGGAATAGCTTGGCTTTGGCTTGAACCCACTTGATTCATTCCTCTTGGGTGAGTACTTTTTCCCACAAGAGCAAGCTCTCTAAAAGGTTTTAACAAAACTTGAAATTGCATGAAATGAAATAGATGAGTTTGGCATTTTGATCACCCAGTTAAGGGGAGAGCATAGGCCTATCACCATTTTATTCAAAGTAAACAAGAGTTCAATTTTAAGCCCAAATAAACAATTTGCTATGCTAGGTGAAGATGTTGCTTCACAAAAACATGAGATTCCTTTTAGCCCAAAACAGAAAATGAAGTGTCTATCCTAGGATTGCTTGATTCCGAATTATGTGACTATCCTATGATTGCTTCATTCTTTTAAAGTTCTCACTGGCCACGGTCGTGTCGTATCCAGTCAAATTGTATTTAAGTTATAGATTACAAATGCAGGTTTTAAAAAATCTATGCTAAAAATTACACTAAAACAGACATCATGGGCGCTATGAAACTACTGATGGGCGCTATGAAACCTATTATGGGCACTAAGAAATCTCTTATGGGCACTAAGAAATCTCTTATGGGTGCTAAGAAATCTCTGATGGGTGCTGAGAAATCTCTTATGGGCGCTGAGAAACTTTTAGTGGGCGCTATGAAATCTCTTACGAGCGCTGAGAAACTTCTGATGGGCGCTATGAAATCTCTGATGGGCGCTGTAACAATGTTAAAGGGAACTAAATTGGGTGTGATTTGCGCTGAAGCGTGTTTATTGCACTAATATGTTGTTTTAGCTGTGACCTGTCAGCAAAACCTGCAAAAAGATGTTAGAATTGGGGCAAGAGCCCCACGGTGGGCACCAAAAATGTGTGTAGGAAATGTTAGTATCAAAGTGAAACAAATAAAACACACCAATGAAACATTAAACCAAAGAAAACTAACTAAAATGAATTCAAAGAAAACAAACAAAGCTTCTTCAGAATCGTTCCACTGTTCTCTATCTCCAATGATTCTCTTGAAGTTGCTGCTCTCAGATTGTGTAAGCAAAGCTTCTTAGAATGGAAACTTGCAGAACGAGTATGCAAAGGGAGAATGATTCTCTATCGTATATGTGGGTGGAGTGAAATGCTGATACGGATATGCATAGGGGCTGCAAATTATGCATAGGGGCTGCAAATTATGAATGCATCTAAAACTATGAAGTGAGGATGATAAGCCATGATATGGAATGCTATGCTATAAAAACTAAAATTCTATGAATGCTTGAAAGCTATTTGACTATAGTTTTCCTGTATGAAAGATTCTATGTTTTTTAGAGACTTGGTAGTCCCTTTTATAGATTTTTGCAGGCAAGAGCCTGGCTGGCAAAGATCAATGGCTGTGAGATTGTCTAGTAATTTTGAATGGTGAGAGATGGAGAGATTGAGAGGAAGATGGAAGATGTTGGGAGGTTGGAGAGAAGAATGGAGGCTTGTCTTCAACCCACGGGAACAAGCTTGCACAGGAACAGAGAAATTAATTTTTCTGTTTTGGAAGTTTGTTTCACGGTTGTTGAAGATAATCCAATATTAAATAAATAAATTTATTTAATTTCATGTGAGTTTGATTTTTGATTTTAGGACTATAGAAGTTTTAATTAAATATTTGAAATATTTAATTGTGAATAGACTTTAGAAGAAATATGGAATTGTGAATGAATTTTTAGAGGAAAATATTGAATTGTGAATGGAATTAGAGAAATTAATTAAATATTTGGAATATTTAATTGTGAATGGAATTCTGAGGATTTTTAGAAGAGAGGAATATTTAATCTAATGATAATTAATATAAATAAATCGTAATGTTTATTTAATTAATTAAGAAATGGATAAGAAAAGTGATTAAATAAAATTATTTATTTAATCGAGATAAAAGAATGAACAATATAAATAAATTATTTAAATTTATTTATACACAGATTGAATTTAGAGATTTAATTAAATATTAAAAAATATTTAATTAATTACCAGACTATTGTGATGTGACCGTTTTTAGGTGTATACAGGTGGTATCAAGACAGGTGGACTCATCAAATATTGTTTTACTTGGTTGAAGGCTCCTTCGTATTTCTCATCCCATTGAAAAGATTTGTTCTTATGTAGCAAGTGAGTGAAAGGATGGGTACCAGTTGTGAGATAAATCTTCGGATTGATTGAAATCTACCTTGCAGAGATCATAGTTGACTAATGTTTATAGGTGGTGGCATCTCCATGATGGCTTTGAATTTTTTAGGATCTACCTCAATGCCATTTTCTGAAACAACGTATCCCAAAAGTTTAGTTGAAATCACTCCAAACACACATTTCTTTGGATTTAGTCATACATTGAAATTTTCTAGTCTGGTGAAGATTTTATCTAAGATCTCTAGGTTTCCTTCTCTGGTGTATGATTTGGCTAATAGATCATCCACATAGTCTTCCATGAATCTGTGCATCATATCATGAAATATTGTCATCATAGCACGTTGATAAGTTGCTCCTGTATTCTTCAATCTGAATGGATGATGTTCCAACAAAAGGTTCCCCACGAATATGTGAAGGATATCTTATCTTGATCCTCAAGTACAATTTTGATTTGATTATAACTAAAAAAACCATCCATGTGCGACAACATGCCATGCCTTGTTGTTACGTCCACAATGATTTTGATGTTTGGTAGGGGAAAGTAATCTTTTGGGAAAGCTTTGTTGAGATCTTTGAAATATGTGCAGATTTTGATTCTTTTGTTTGGTTTGGAAATAGGTATGATGTTAGAAATCCATTAGGCATAGTCAATTGGTCTAATGAATCTAGCATCCAATAACTTCTTTAGTTCCGCTTTTACTAATATGGCAATATGTGGATGCATTTTCCTTAACTTTTGCTTGACTAGTTTTACTCTAGCTGGTAGTGATAAGTGGTGCATGATGAGTTTTGGATCAATCCCTGGCATGTCAACATATGACCAAGAAAAATTGATTTGTCTTTCTGTGAAGAATTTGACGAAGTTCAGTTTTTCTTGATTTGTCAAGGATTCTGCTAGATGGACAGTCTTCACTATTTCTTCATTGCCAATATTGATAGACTAAGTGTGTTCAACCAATAATATAGATCGTTCCTAAAAGTGTTCAGGGAGTGTGTCAAATTTTCCATCCTTCAACACCTCAAAGAGGTTTCCATTGTTGGATACGCTCTTTATTTTTACTTTTTCTAGATTTGATACTGCCATTGAATTGTTGTCACCATCAGATCTATTTGGGATGTATTATTCATTTTGCATCTCAAAAATTTGACACTCTCCTAGTTGGAAGCTTCGTTATGATGTTCAATGGTGGAATCTATTTTGGGATTGGCGGAATAAAGGAAGTTGATAATGGATTCGTTGTTTGAAAAGAGGGGGATATTAGATGGCTCAGTTTGATCCCAATCTATGAGTTCTGGATGTACCAAGGGTAAAGAGTCATTGGATTGGTTAAATTCAGATGTAGTAAGGGTCTCGATGGTAATGTCTTCGGATTTTCCAATAGCGAAATCAATGTCTATAAGGTAACTCTCCTCTGAATTATCCATTTCACTTTGAGTCTAATCGTCTTCGCTGGAGTCATCAATATGTTGTGATCCTATTTCAAGTGGTCTATAACTTGAACTTTGACCCTCCTCATGTATGGGTGTATACTTTTGTACCACATTAATTCCCTTATTGTGACAAGACTCTTCAGATAGCGAATCCCATTCATAGTCGTTGGAATCTGTTTCATGATCATCACTAGCTTGTAGTTGTAGGATTCTTTCAACAACTTGTTGCCTGATTTCTTCCCTTGATTCTTCTTTATACCCCAATCCTATTTTATCCTTGGATTGTATTGTGATAGGTTGTATCAGTTCTATGATGCCTTCTTTCATTTTATCGATAGGACCTTTTCCCTCATATCCCATATTTTCCATGATTGTCTTTCCTTTTCCACACTGCTTTGTTTGTACACTTGAGGTGGATGCTTGTGATGATTCTTCATCTTTGTATAACCAGTTTGAAACCTCTTTATCATCTGACTCATCCATTAATGTTCTTGCTCTCACAAAGGTTCCATCAAATAGGGTGGTTGATTGTGATGATTGTTGTCTCGAGGTTGATGGCTATCCATATGACTTTGGAGAAGATAAAAGTTGTGATAAATATAGAGATTTCTGAAATGAGTATTCCCCCATGCATTTTTCTTTCAATTTGATCTTGGCAACTTGTTTCAATAAGGACTCAAGTTAACTTTCCTGACTTTGTGGAGTAGGCTTTCATGTACTTTCTTTACTTGAGGGATTGGCATCACCAATGTCCTTATCCTTTGATTGGTCCTTTTTCAAAACCCACTTTGACAAGGCATTTAGTTATTTCCCATCATTTGATAAACCCTGAGTTGAGCTTCCCTGTTGTGTGGTACAAAAGTATCATGGGTAGTCTTGAGGGTGTTAAATATTGGGGGGTGTTTGAGTCAACTGCAATAGTGATTTCCTACCCATTGAAAGGGAACTTCAAACATTGGTGGTATGTGGATGGTATTGCTTGCATGCCATGAATCCAAGGTCTTCCCAAGAGTATGTTGTAGGTTAACTCTTTGTCTAACACTTGACATACTATATCTCTAACAACTAGTCCCACTTGAATAGGTAGCACTATCAATCCTTGTGAAGATCTCTCCTTGTCATCATATGCTTTTATTGTGATTTTCCTTCTATGATCAATAGTATTTTTTGAATAGCCTAGCGCATAGACAAGTTTCAAAGTACGAATATTCAAGCCAACTCCTCCATCTATTAGGACATGCTTGACACAATGTTTATGGATTGAGACCTTAATGTGGAGGGCAGCGTTGTGGGGATGATTGACATATACATCATCGTGTTCAGAAAATGACAAGCAGTGTGGTGTAGTCAAATGTCCCACCATAATCTGGAATTGGAAAACCTCTAGATTTTTTGGTACTGTGGTGGTGACTAGAGCTTGTTCCAAGATTTCCTTGTGAGCAGGTGAAATATTGAGAAGTTCTAATATGGATATTTGTGCCGGTATTTTTTGCAGCTGATCCACTATGTTATATTGGATGGTAGGGATAGCAATTGATTTGGATGTAGAAGGGGTAGATCTTTTCAATGTTACCTTGGCTTGTCCTCGTGTGATTGCATTGATGGGTGTGTTGTCTTGTTGTTCTCTAATTTTGATAACACTGATTTGATGTGAGGTAGTGTTGACATCATGGTGACAATTTTCATTTGCAATGATGTTTTGTTCATGTTCAATGGTGTTATCGTTGGTTGAGTTATCATTTGCAATACGATTCAATTTGTCATGGGTTGGATCATAAGCCACCTCAATATGTAGAATGGTGGTGTCATAGACATAGTTTATGTTTTTTCCCTTGCTATTTGATGAAAAGGACTCTCCTTTCTCATAGTTTGGTAGAGGGTTCTTGAACACCCCATGATCATTGTTTGTTTGGGGTCCTTCTACAAATATCATTTTGTTCTCAATTAGATCTTGTATCAAGTGCTTCAACTGCATGCAGTTGTTGGTTTTATGTCCTTTGTTGTGATGAAAGTAACATAAATGAGTGCATCAGTCCACCATGGAGGCTTAACTTGTGGTTCCCAATTTCTTTCCTCTGGTAACGTTATGACTTTAACTTTGATAAGTTCCTTTAATGCCGATTCTGATGATTGTCCCAAAGGGGTGAACCTCCTTTGATTGGAGGATGTTTGATATCATGATGTTCTAGATCCAACATTACCTTGATTGTTGCTTTGGTTGACATTTTGGTTGTTTCTTTGGTTTTTTCTTTAGTTGTTGGGGGGATTTCTATTCTGATTAGTTTTGGCAGCAGTTGTAGTTAGGTTGAATACAGGTTTTCCATTTTGAATTTCAACTGCACCATCATTGTTTCATTGCCAAAACTTGGGTTTGTCACCACTATTGTAATTGTTGGAGGAGTTTGATGAGTTGTTTTCATTGTATATCTTGATGACTCCTCTCTTGACTAAAGCCTCTTCAATTTTAATCCCCTTTTCAATCAATTTTGTGAAGGTTGGGGGACATTATGATTCCAATCTATATCTCATCTCATCATTGAGGTTTTCAATAAATATTTCTATATTTTCCTTTTCGAGTATGGGATGAGAATATTGTGCAAATAAAATTTTACATTTTTGCAATAATACAAGGAACAATTCACCCTTATTTTGTTTCAAGTTACAAAGATCTTTCATGGTGATGTCATGTTGAATGTTGTAAGAATATTGGGTGATGAACTTATTGACTAATTCCTCAAAGGTGTTAATTGGTGGGGTGAGTTTGGAGAACCATTCAAGACATTGTCCACCTAAGCTTCTTGGGAATAATCTCATCAAATATGTTTCCTCATATGCAAATTCAAGACTCATGGTCCTAAATTCCCTCACATGGTCTATCAGATTAATTTTTCCATTGTATTTGTCATACTCGGGGAATTCACAATGTTTGGGAAAGGGTATCATGTGGATACTTTGATCAAATGGATAAGGACAAATATCTTGGATCAAGTATCATTTTGAGGTTCCCCTTTGCATATCAATAATTTGTTGTTGAAGGTTCTTCATTTGGTGGGTTAGGGCTACCACTTGTTCGGGATCATTTTCAGGCTTTTTAGGAGGTGCCTTCAATTGATTCACATCAAAGTCATCGGGCAATTTGGCACCTTGTTTAGCTAGCATAAGGAGGTATTTTTCCCCATTTATTTCAAAAATATTTTCTAAACATTTGTGGAAGTTGGGGTCTTGTTTAGCATGTTGGATATCCTCCTCGATTATTTCTTCCCCCTCAATGTTGTTGAGTCCACAAAAACGATTCTCTTCAGCCTTCACGATGGTTTTTTTTTATTGTTTTGAGTTTCGGTATTTTGAGTCTCAATGATTAGATTTTCAATGGTTGGAATTTCAATGGTTGGAGTTTCAATGGTTGGAGCTTCAATGTTTGGCTCTTCAATGTTTTGATTTTCAAGTCCTTTTTCCTTGAGTTTTTGTTTTTGCAACCTTGTTTGAACGGACATACAAGTGTTATAGTTTAGAATAAAATTTGATCTAAGTTTGGAAGAGTACCAAGGATTATAATTAAGCCCAATAGAATGACATATTCTAATGAGACTAAGTCTAATTTGATTATCTAGCTTCATTTCATGATGAGATGATGATAAATCTTGATGATGAAACTAGGCTTAATAATCAAAAGTGTGATAAATTTGATAATTTTGGTACTTTGAGATGTTAGATCTTGGTTTAGGTTGGAAAATTCCACTTGTAGAGGTAAATTTTAACAAGTTTAGATTCTAAGGAACCTAAGGAATGATTTTGGACTTGAGAAAATTCTGAAATTTTGGTTTAAACTGTGAAACCGGAGAAAAACTTTCTTCCTATATGAGATACTCAAATCTTTGGAAAAGTATTGGATTTCGACAATAGTAAAATGAGTATAAGTTGGGATTGTTCTTTGAAGATATTTTGTAGAAATTGAAGACCAATTTCTCTCTAAATTCATAGAGTGTGGAGAGGCATTTTTGATGAGCTTTTGGACTAAGAACTTTGGAATTTTTTTTTTAGATTTTAATATTTCATGAAATCATTTGATAAAGCACATGTTTAGACTCTATTGTACCCAAGGAATGGTTTTGGCTTGAAAAGGATTCTGAATTTTGGGTCAAACTGTGAGACCAAAGAAAATTTTAACTCTCGGGTTTTGCATTTAATGGATGCACTAAAACAAAGCCCAGATGCACTAAAAGAATTGACAGATGCACTAAAACAGAGGTCAAATGTACCCTAGTTTTGCATAGATGCACTACAAGATTGCTTGAACGTGCCACAATAGAGGATCAATGCACCATAAAGTTGCACAAATGCACTATAAGATTGGTTGAATGTATTGTAAAAATGCACTGATGCATTATAAGATTGCTTGTATGTGATGGAACATAGGATAGATGTGCTAGAGTTTTGTACATATGCGCTATAATAGTAGTTGGATGCGCTAAAAGAACACACAGATGCACTGTAAGATGTAGTGAATGTGCTGAACTAGGAAAATGACGCAGTTTTTTGGAAGTTTGTTTGATTTTTTGGATTTTCCAATTAGAGACCTGGTTGTTTCAATGAATTTTTTTTTGAATCAAGGTTTTCACTTTCAACATGTGATGTTTGTGATTGAAATTGGTTCAAAAACACATTGGTAAAGACACATCAAACATGTACAACTTAGGTTGTGTAGGACTATATTTGTTGGATTCCCACTTGGATTTTACTTCAGTTGTTCTGACTTATAGCGGATGATTAGATGCTTGAACCCATTGGCTCCCCTCCACAACACTCACTTCTACGGGGCAGCCAAGCATCAATACCCATGAATCTCCCATGCCATATTTTTTATCTCTACTAAAATCCGTAAGAATGTGGGATGACTTCAGAATGACCATTCTTGCACCAACAAATAGATTAAATATTTTGGCCTTGCTACAACAAAGAATTTTAATATAGGCATTCCATTCGTGGAGGATCATCCATGTAGCAAGAGACCATTGTTTCCCTTCTTTTCAAAACAATCCTCATGGTACTTGAACTTTCCCCAAGTACCCACATTTATATCCTAGTTGGAAGTCACTTGGCTTTAGCGTGTTATCGGTTGGGTCATTCCCTTGGGTGATTAATTTTCCCCACAAGGTAGGCCCTCTATGGATAAACAAAAGTGAGCAAGTACATCCATAGTTCGATCAATCTTTTTTTTTGTGTGAACAAAGAGAGAACACATGCGATATACTCAAATCACACTCGCAAATAAAAATTTAATGGGTCTGGATTTTTGGTCACCCAATTAAGGGGAGAGCATATTCATACAATTCATCAAGAACGAAAGACATGGTGTTCTTTATCCTTCTTGTAGAAACTCAAAATTTTCCTCACAATCGTAATGATATTTGTCTATTGATTAAATAGATATTATTATTTACTTAATCAATTCATTCAATACTTTCTTCTATTCATGCATTTCATCAAATAATTCTAAGAATCCCAAAACAAACAACGATGGTAGGATCAAAGATCATAGACCCTTTTATCTACAACCTGGTTACAAGCGATCTTCAAAGACATCAAAACCTGCACCTACAAATGATCCTATTTTGGATGAGCTTAGAACATTAAGACAAGAATTGGATACTCTCAAGAATAGTAAAATATCGACTCACAAGTTCTCCATTGAAGACATATGTCCTTATCCCTTCGATCCAAGAATACCAATGCCACCTTTTCCTAACCATTGGGACATACCAAAACTTGACAAATATAATGGAAAAGGAGATCCTAAGAACCACTTAAGACAATTTTGTGCCACTACCATGGAATTTTCAGTTGACGAAACATACCTTATGAGGGTATGTGTAGGATCATGATGGGCCAAAAAGTGGCAATATTATGGGTATTTGTAGGGGTATGTGGCTGACGACTTTTTTTTAACCCAAAATTGATGAAACAAAAAGGGTTTTTAGAGGAGATTCTCAGCTTTCCACCAATATAAATTATTCTTTAATCTAAATTTAATAAATAATTATTATTCATTTTCTATTAGAATTACGACTAAAGTCACTCGATGAAGGGTGATTGAAAAATATCTATAACTTTCAAATGGTATCACATTTTTGAATCCTAAAACATGTGTCACATTCTATGCTTCACATACTATAGGATTACAAAAAAAAAAATTAAATTTCATGATTTTGACAAGTTAAGGTGGTCGACATATACGAGTTTTATATTTTCTAAAAGTTGTAATAAAAATTCATAATTAATTATTTCATTGGAAAAAATTACAAAAAAATATGCATCAAATCTGGACATGAGTCCTCTACTTATATCTAAAATATTATAAAAAAAATATTATCATTTTATTATGGTTAGGGTGGTCAGACAGAACCTACTTCTTATTTTTTCCCTGAAATTTAAGTACTATTGCATTGAAATTTCAAATTTTCACCAAATAGATTTTATTTATTTTTAAATAAACCTAGTAGTTTAGAAACTAAATTCAAATTTCTACAGATTCTATTCTTACATATTTTTGAAATAATATAGATAACTTATTCAAATTTTTACGTCAAGTTTCCTAACACTGATTTTTTTGGATTTTTTGCCACTTAAGGGCCTATTTTTTTTCCATGATGATCCTGCACATACCCATGAGATTATTTCCTCACAGTCTAGGAGGAGAGGCTATGGAATTGTTTTCATGATTACCCCCGACCATCAAATCTTTCCAAGAATTGGCTGATAGATTTGTCTCCAATTATAGTTTCAATTGTGACCTTAAAGTGACCATGACAAATCGTTTCAACACCAAACAAAAAAAAGGTGAATCCTTTGTGTCATTTTTACAAAGATGGAGACATTTAACAAAATGATTGCATTATTCCATTCCTGATCAAGAATTGGTTGACCTCTTTTTTTTAAATTTGAACAAAGAAATCGAAAGGGAACTTTGCCTCAAATGCTTGGATTCCTTTGATGAAGCCATAGAAATGGGATTTCAAATTGAACAAACCCTCATTGATGATGGAACTATTAAACTTAATAATGACAAAGATCAAAAATCAAATTCAAACAACAAGACCCCTTTTTGGGTTAAGAACAAGAATGTAGTCAATGACGGGGTTTTCGATGCAAAAATAACTAAAAAATCATCGTCTGTTTACAATCTCAAAGGTCCATCTTTAGATAAAGGAAAAGAAAAACAAAGAATTTCCCTAAACAAAATTTTACACCATTGGGACAATCACTTGAATCCACATTAAAAGAACTTCTTGAAACCAATATTATAACATTGCCGGAAATAAAGGAATATAATCCACAAGTCAAACCCCCATGGTGGAATGAAGATCACTTTTGCAACTATCATAGACACAAAGGACATAAGAAAAATAGTTGCAATAAACTTTGACATTTAATACAAGACCTTATTGATAGTTCGGTAAGATAGTAGTTGACAGACACACTCCTTCTGATAACTTTGATCGTGAGGTGTTTAAAAAACCCTTTCCCTAAGCATGACAAGGATAAAGGAAAGGCTCTTGAATCTGGTGATGGTGTAAACTATACTACTACTAAGTATGATTATACCATACATAGCATCAATGAGGTCGATAATCATGTCAACACTTTCATCATAAAAGGAAAAGAACCTGATTGCAAGGTTACTACCTGAAAAGGAATTGTTACCCTTAAAGGTCCTAATGCAAAACCTGCTACACCCGCTTCACAATACAACCTCATAGAGCACTTAGGAAAAACACCCACACAAATTTCTATACTTGAGCTGCTATGCTTATCTCCTGAGCATAAAGCTATCTTAGATAAAGCGCTTGCTACTGCTACAATGCCTACAGACCTACATGTAGATCAATTCCAAGCTATGGTGGGACACATCACTTCTCCTCATACTCTCACTTTTACTGAAAATGATGATTCATCCCTTCGACAACCACATAATGCAGCTTTACACATTGATGTCCTCATCCATAATGTTAAGATCAAGCGAGTTTTAATAGATGAAGGAGCAGGCCTTAATATTTGCACTCAAGAATTGATCAAAAAATTAGGGTTCTCTGAAAATGCAGTTGATCCAAGTAAACAGATTACCATAAAGGCATATGATGAAGATGAACGCTCATCTAAAGGATCAGTTACTCTACCAATTAGAATCAACCCTGTGGAAAAGGATGTGGTTAGCCAAGTCCTTGATCTCCCACTAACCTATAATATCCTCCTTGGAAGACCTTAGATTCATGCAATGCAAGAAGTACCTTCTACATACCACTAGTGCATTAAATTCCCCCACAATGGTGTTGAAATCACAATACAAGGAGATCCAAACCCTTTCATGTATTTCCATAATCTAAGCCCTAAAACTGAAATCACAATCCCAAGCAATCGTGAAGCATTTCCTTCCCAAGCATATGTTGATCCTGAGTCCTTAAAAGCATCTTCCTCAAAATCCAATGCAACCGTGATCAAAATATAGGTAAAAGAACAAGGAGTAGGAGAATATACCTTGAATCGTGCCCTTTGCATTGGAAAGCTACCTTTATCTCCCCACACCTATGGAAAACCACAAATGACTAAGACCGCGTCAGATGCAAATACTACAATGATTTGTAAATGAACTACTTTCAAAAAATGGGGGGCCTTTTATAATGAAACAAAAGAAGTTGATCTCCTAAAATGGTTATAGAAAGATGAAGATACAGAAACATAACAAATTGAAATAAAGATACATGTTGAACAATATGGTCAAGGATTTGATATTATGAAACAAATGGGATATGATGGTAAAAGTCCTCTTGGCTTATAGAAACAGGGTATCTTGGAACCAATACAACCTACTCGTACACGAAAATTCCCTGGTTTAGGATATGATGCGCAGAAAGATAAGACCTTGAGTATTGTGGGTGCTTCAAGTAAGGAAGTAGAGTCCTCTAATGCTACACAGACAAATGAGGAAAGTTCCATTGATGACTTCATTGACATTTATGATTATGATAGTGTCCCTACCCCTGAACCTGATCATAATATTTTTACCCTTGAATCCATTCAAAATCTTGACTCGAATCATGATTCTTTACCCTTGGTTCACCCTGAACTCATTGATTTTGATCAGAAGGCACCACCACAACTGGATGTATTTGAAAATGATGAGGCAATCATAAAATTTCTAGGAGCATGAGAAGACACACCCCTTGAGGATCATAAATCAGGATTCATCATAGAACTCAACAGTGCGACTTATTTTGGGGGGACTGCCAAGCCTTTCAGTCATAAAATTATTGAAAATATAAATAGGTCTTCTAGTGAAAATTGCTCTGTGACACTATTAGACCCGAAAAAAGTAAAAATAAAGGACATATCCAAGGGTGAAAACATCTCTGAGGCACCTGAGGATGGAAGGCTTGACACACTTCCCTTAGCAGTATATCATGAAAAATCATCTATGTTGGTGGAGAAGACAGTACCAACAAATCTGGGCACAAAAGAAAAACCAAAGATAATTCATTTAGCAGAATCATTAACACCTGAAGAGAGAATAGAGCATATGTAGTTTTACAAGGAAAGACAAGTTAAATATCATGGTCCTATGCAGATATGTCAGGACTTGATCCAGATCTAGTAATGCATCACTTGTCTTTGCCACCAGGGGCAAAACCTGTTAAACAAAAGTTGAGAAAAATGCACCCACACATTGTTCTATTGGTAAAAGCTGAATTACAAAAGTTGCTAGATGTGGGATTTATCAGACCTATTGACTATGTTGATTGGATTTCAAATTTAGTACCCAATTCAAAGCCTGATGGGGGCATCCGAGTTTGCACAAATTTTAGAGATTTAAATAAAGCTTGTCCTAAGGATGACTTCCCACTTCCAAACATTGACATGATAGTGGATTTGATAGTAGGGCACAAAATGTTATCCCTCATGGACGGTTTCTCAAGCTACAATCAGATTAAAATTGCTCCTGAAGATCAAATTAAGACATCATTCACTTGTCCTTGGGGAACCTTTTATTGGAATGTCATGCCCTTTGGGTTGAAGAACACCAGAGCTATCTACCAACGTGCAATGAACACTATCTTCCATGACATGATGCATAACTATTTGGAAGACTATGTAGATGATTTGTTGGGAAAATCCTACACCAGAGTTGGACATCTAGAGATCATGGATAAAATTTTCACAAGATTAGAACAATACAAGGTCTGATTGAATCCAGAGAAATGTGCCTTTGGGGTAACCTCTGGAAAAATCCTTGGATACATTGTTTCATCTAGAGGAATTGAAGCTGATATTGCAAAAATAAAGGCTATACTTGAAATGCCTCCGCCAAAGAATATTAGTTGGTTGAGATCATTACAAGGAAAACTTCAGTCTATCTATCATTTTATAGCACAACTTGTAGATAAATGTCAACCCTTTCAGCATCTGTTACACAAGAATGTTTCATTTAGATGGGATGGCAAGTGTGCACATACTTTTTAGAAAATCAAAGAATATCTGATGACACCACCAGTATTAGTACCTCCTACAGATGACAAGCCTTTAATTCTATATATATCCACAACCACCACAGAACCAGGGGCACTTTTGGCACAACATGACTCTAAAGGAAAGGAATGTGCAATCTATTACATCAGTCGTACGCTAGTGGGATATGAGCTCAATTATAGTCCTATTGAAAGAGCATGCCTTGCTGTAGTTTTTGCATCACAAAAGCTGAGAAACTACATGCTTACACACTAGACAAAGCTTATTGCAAAAATTGATCCTCTTAAGTACCTCTTGAACAAAGCAACACTCACAGGATGATTAGCTAAATGAGTGATGATTCTTAGCGAGTTTGATATTGAGTACATAGAAAGAAAAGTAATCAAAGGAAAAGGTATCATAGATCAACTTGCCGATGCTCCTGTGATAGATGATCATCCTCTTATTACCAAGTTTCTTGATGAATCAATCTTCAATATGGAATCTACACATCTATGGACTTTATATTTTGATGGATCCTTCACACAAGGTGGCTCTGGCACTGGAATTCTCTTTGTCACTCCGCAAGGGGATTGTATACCTAAAGCTTGCAAGGTACAATTTCCATGTACCAACAATATTGTAGAATATGAGGCATTACTTTTTGGGCTCTGTATAGCTGTACAATGGAAGATCCTTGAGTTGCGTGCTCTTGGTGACTCTCAGCTAGTGATCAGACAAGTTAATGATGACTATAAAACAAAAGATGAAAAATTGATGCCTTACAAAAGAATGGTGGATGACTTCAAGGCCTATTTCACATCAATCTCTTTTGAGTAGATTCCTCGAGATAACAACAAAGCTCTTGATGAAATAGCAACAATTGGTTCCCTTATAGAAATGCCAGGAAATTTCGCTTACTGTGAGTTCCTGGTAGAACCTCTTTTTGAACCTGCTTACAATATACCACAATCCGAAATGATTTATCTCATTGTTGGTCCTAATTCCCAATGGCATGGGGATATTTATACCTATCTTTGAGATAACACCTTGCCATCAAACCTATCCAATAAAGCTCGTAAAACCTTTATCTGTCAAGCTTCCCGCTATGTGATCTTAGCTGATACCCTTTATCGCTGAGGTCTCGATGGTACTTTACTTAGATGTCTTGAGCATAATGAGGTCAAAACTGCTTTACAAGAAGTACATGAAGGTATATGTGGGGAAAATTCTAGCAGTCCTACCTTAGCCAAGAAACTCTTGTGTATGGGTTATTATTGGCCTACAGTGGAAAAGGATGCCTATTAGTTTGTTAAAAAATGCAAGCAGTGTCAAAAACATGTAGACTTGATACATGCTCCTACACAAGAATTGTAGTCTCTTGCTACACCATGTCCCTTTTATCAGTGGGGACTCGATCTCATGGGAAAGATCCATCCACCTTCATCTAATGGTCATAAGTTCATTCTCGTTGCCACTGACTATTTCATGAAATGGATTGAAATTGTTCCTCTCACTCATATCACTGAAAAAAATAGCCACCTTCATACTGAACTACATCATCTGTCGTTATGACATTCCTCTATCCATCATCATAGATAATGGTCATCCATTCAAAAAATAGGATGTCTGTGAACTCTGTGAGAAATTCCATATACAACATCATTTTGCCACACCTTACTATCCTCAAGGCAATGACCAAGCTGAGGCTTCTAACAAAACCATTCTCAAAATTCTTAAAAAGATGGTCAATGAAGCTAGTCGAGATTGGCATATTCAATTGAATCCTTCACTATGGGCTTATCGCATAAGTGTCCGCACTCCCACAGGTTCTACTCCATATGCCCTTGTCTATGGCTCTGAAGCCATCTTGCCCATCAAGGTTGAGCTGCCCTCTTTGTGTGTCTCTTTGTGCAATCAAATCAGTGATGAAGAATACCGAGTTTCCCGTTTGTAGGAGTTGGAACTGTTGGATGAACAAAGACAAATTGCTTTGAATCATCTTAGAGCATACCAACAATAGATGTGTCGAAGTTATAATCATAAAGTGAAACCACGTGCATTTGAGGTTGGGGATCTTGTTCTTCATGAAAATCCTCACACTCAACAAGACAGAGAAAAGAAGGGTAAATTTGAGCCTAACTGGTTGGGTCCATACATTATCACTTCTGTGTATGGATCTAGGGCATACCATTTATCTACTCCGGAAGGTGAATTTTTTAGTGATCCCATCAATAGTATGCACATTCACAAGTTTTATACCTAAATGCTTCAAAGGGAAATCTTTTCAAAGTCCTGAAAAAATACAAAAAAATCATAAAAAGTCCTAAAAAAATACATATAAAGGAAAAAAAGTCCTGAAAAATACAAAAAGGAAAAAAGTCCTAAAAAGAATACAAAAAAGGGAAAAGTCTTGAAAAATACAAATAAAGGAAAAAAAGTCACGAAAAATGCAAAAAATAAAGGAAAAAAGTCCTGAAAAAAAAGAAAAAGAAAAGAGAAATCCATTCGTGTCATGGTGAAAACCACTTCGGTGGCGCCTTGAGCAAGTACCATGGTGAAAATCGAGAAATCGACGCCATGTGTAGAGGCTTTGCTCCTCTTTCCTTTGAAGCTCTACTTGATCTTTTCATTCCCTTTTCATTCATCCTCCACTTCATAATGACCTTTTCACACTCACCATGGCTTGTGAATTGTTCGACATTCCCCTCACTTGCTCGCTTTGCCACACATACTAGGTTGGTCCTATCCCTCATTGGGGCATCTCCTTAACCTTAGCTAAAGATACTGAGCATCTCACGGTTAGAGAAACTACCCTCTTTTTTTATCTACTTGTGTATTTTCCGTAATAAAATATCTTGAAAAAATTCAAAAAAATCATAAAATGTCTTGAAAAAATTAAAAAATATCATAAAATGTCCTGAAAAATTTCAAAAAAATCATAAAATGTCCTAATAAATTTTTTTTAAAAAATCATATGATGTCCTAAAAAAATCCAAAAAAATCATAAAATGTCTTGAAAAAAATCCAAACAAAAATAAAAAATCATAAAATGTCTTGAAAAAATCCCAAAAAGATCATAAAATGTCCTGAAATAATCCACAAAAAAAACCATAAAATGACCTGAAATAATAGAAAAAATCATAAAATGTCCTAAAGAAATCCAAAAAAATCAAATATTCCAAAAATCCACCAAAAATCAAAAATTCCAAAAAACGGTGACACTTTCAGATCACCACACGGCTTTGAACTTCAACAAAATAAAAACATGCAAGTGTTGACAATCAAGCAAACATTATAACATATATATCAACCCATCTTACAAATCCAACCAAACGCATAAACTGTAACAAGAATCAATTCTATATCAAAGCGGAACCCTTGTTTGTTTGTTGATCTTTGCTTATTTTATGATTTTATCTTTGGTGACATGTCTTTTAGCTTCTTCAAGATGTCTTTGACTAGAGAGGCAAGGATGGGGCATGTTCATTTGTTTGTTGTTTGAGGATTGTTTCTTATTCACATGATGACTCGTCTTAGGACATGGTTGTCTAAAACCATCGAGGACCTATGAGCCTATTGTGGATGAGAGCATTCCTTGTCTGATAGTGTCTTCCATGCAATAAGTATTCAGGTCATCTAAGATTCTTATACCTAGATGCTTATACTTCATTACTAAATAAAAATGCAAACAATATTCAGGTCATTTAGATGTTCATGTTATCTAGACGCTTATACTATTTTGTGACATAATAAGCTCAATGATGATAAAAGCACTTAAAAGGCACAAGAGGCTTCATCACCTTCATTCTCTTCCATCTTGCATTTCATTTTCTTCATCTTTCTTGTCGCAGAGAAATCAATCAATTGCTTAACTCACTGATATATGTCTCTTGAATCAAATCTCAAATCAATCAACTTGCGTCTCAAAATTTCGTGTCCCCTTAACCCATCAGTCAATCCATCATTGCAACACCTTTTCTTGCGTAAGCATAATTCTCAATCAGCTTAATTAGCTCAATCAACTTCATTAGCTCATCAACTTGGCTATACTGATCATTTCCATCAATTGTTCAGTTATGCCCATCAACTGTGCATTTTCATCAAAATGTACATCACTACTTTATCACTTGTGCAATATCAGGTATCTAATCACTTTCTAGACATCTATCGAGAGATTAATCTTCTTACAATCTGTTCGATCGATCTCTTGAGGGGCATATCATTCTTATCATAATCCTTACCAAGATATCTTTGGGGCATGTATCAGTTGATCAATCTTTTTCTTTGAAACAATGTGACAAGCTGCATTGTCTCAAAGAGGGGCAAAATGTAGACACTCAAATTTGTCCTCACAATCGTAACGATATTCGTCTATTGATTAAATAGATATTATTATTTACTTAATAAATTCATTCAATACTTTCTTCTATTCATGCATTTCATCAAATCATTGAACCATCTCATGCTCGTTCAATATCTGTTGCATTATTAACGTTCATGTCCATTTGCACTATCATTCATACCCATTTGCATAATAAATCATAATCATTCATAATCCATTTGCATAATAAATCATAATCATTCATAATCCATTTGCATAATAAGTCATAAACATCATTTCCATATTAAATAAATTATCATTATCATCCATAATTGTTTCATATTCATCTCCATTAATAAATCAATTATCATAGTCATTAATTATTATTTCATAATAAACTAATTATCATAACTTGCATATTAATCATATCATTTGCATAAATCATTCATGAAATATTGCATTTTAGTAAAACATCTTTAATCATTTTATTCATATTTGATCATTTTATTCATATTTAATCATTTAGGTACATTTTAATCTAATAACCCTTTATCACTTTCATTCTCATCCATAACATTTAACCCAACAATTTGGGATAATGGCATTTCCTTCTCTCTCATCTTTAATCTCACATTTCATCTTCAACCCCTCTCCATCCTCAGGGAACTCCTATTTAAAATGGGATTTCCCTCTCATTTTGGCTCTCACAAATTTACATACTCATATCATCTTTGCATCTTGATTGCATTTCTCATTCACCATAGCCTCTTTATTGCATTTTGTGCTCATAAAATATGAGAGCAAATGCATAAACAAAGATCTTGGTGATAGGGAGACAATGGAGATTGATTTCTTTTAAAAACATTATTTTGTTTCTATAGTTTAGATTTGCATTTATGGTTTTTCTTTTAATTAGAATGGATTTATTGATGTGGGTTGAAATGGTCGTTCTTACTCCATAGAACCATACATTTTTATAGCTCTACACTTCTTAATTAAGCTAGATAGTCAATGCACTATAGAAAAGACCAAATGTGCTAAAATACTCACTATATGCACAAAGAAAGGTTGGATGCGCCGAAACAGACACCAAATGCACTGGAAGATCTGTCGGATGCGCCAAAACATAAGTTGTATGTACCGAAAGAAACCACGGTTGTGCTAAAACGTCACGTCCAACCTATTTAAATGAACTTTTTCCAGAAAACTGTTAGAAATGGGGTCTAGCCCCATGGTGGGAGCCATTTTTTGTGTGTGTGAAATATGGAAATTGAGTAAATCATCACAAACCTTAATGAAACGAATTATATCAAAGATTTGCACTAAGTAAAACTACTCTATTTTGCAGTTAAACAAATCTTTTAAGAATGTCTCATTGTCCTCTATTCCTAAGGATTTATTAAACCATTTGGCCCTTAGATTTCTATGAGCACAATGGTTGTTAAAATGACGACTTAGAAAATGAGATAATATTCAACATGCAAGCCAATTAAATTCCTACATGAAACTATACGATGGAAATGATAATAGATACTATGATGAATGGATGATGGTGTTAGATTATATAATGTAAATGCTATGACATGAAACTAAGATGATACTCCATATGCTCAAATGCTAACTATGAATATGCTAATCTAAAATGCAACTATGATATAAAGGATGACATAAAACGCAACTATGAAGCAAAGTGTTATTCTAAGATTTAACTATGATGCAAAACATGATATAAAATGTAACCATAAGACTCCAAAATTCTTCCAAGCTTAAACGATATTCCTGCATGACAACTCTATTCAAAAGTGGATGTAAAATACAATGCCAAAGGGTTGTATTTATAGCCTTTTCCAAGCATCTTGTGAGGTGGCAATGATCGACAGTCTAGATTCAAACAAGAAGGATGAATAGTGAAGATGAAGAGAAACAAGAAGTTGTCCTCTTAACCAAAGAAAACATGTCAAATGGATGGAGGAATCTCTTGACCAATAGACAACATGCTAAATGGATGGAAGAATCAAGTGTGGGAAGAAAAGACCATGTGTTTGAAATTGGTTGAAGACATGTGTGAGGAATAAGCCATGTGCTTAAAAATTGGTTGAAAACAGTTCTACTTTAAAAATTAGAATTATTTAATTTCATGTGACTTTAGTGAGGTGGCAAAAAACATTGTAGACATGTGATTGAATTCCTAATCGAGATTAGTGAAACTTAATTAAATAAAACAAGCTTATGAAATTTTTATTTATTTAATTAAATTAGAAGAATATGATTTTAGATTTGGAGAATTAGAAAAGGGTGAACAATATAAATAAATTGAAAATTTATTTATATGTAGTTGAAATATTAATTAAATAACTAATATATATATATATATAGAAAGATGGCTTCATATAAATATTGTAAAGTAAAATGCTTTCTTTATATTAATCTAAGTTAATTAAAACAATGTATACAATTATATAGATTTCAACCCAGATTAGTTCATGACAATTGTAAATAATGATATGCATATATTTTAAGATAGTATAGATATCTTAAAGACATATAAAGAAATATAGTTTTAAACAATTACTATCTTATATAACAAATTGAAAAACTATTTTTATATTAATTTAAGTTAATTGAAAAAAAATATACAATTATACAAATTTCAACTTAGATTAAACAATATATAATAATGTGTATATATTCTAAACAAGTGTGGATATCTTAAATGTATCTATCTAAACACCTATCTATTCTATACAACAAACTAAAAAATACTCATTTTATTAATCTATTAAAAATATATAAAATTATACAAATGTCAACCAAAATTAATCCATAACAATTATGATAATCAATTCAGACAATAAAAAACCATTAGGGGAGAGGGGCCCATAGTGGAGCACCCGAACTTCATGTTTCTCAAAATCCTATGTGGAAATTTCAAATCGCTCCCAATTCTGTACAACAGTTTATTTGGTAACTCATGTGCTTCTATATTTCGTTTTAGGGCCACATCATCAAATATGATGCCACATTAGCATGCTTTTTGTTGAGGTATCAAAAAAGGCCCCCAAAAAAAGTGAGACCGATAGTGGTGCACTAGGTCATGTTTTATTGGTGCGTTGGCATCACATGATTTGTCACTTTGCGTACTTTATGGATAAAAAGTGTTTTGCAATTGGATATTAAAGTGTTCCACTATGAAGCCCACTGATAACTACTTGTATCCCCACTATTGGACCTTACTCCATTATGAGACATAATTACATAACAATGTAAGGCATTGAAAATAATTTGTGAGGTGGATGCTCAGCTAAAACGTCTCTTGCAGAAACAAACAAATTGTACATTTGAAAGACAAGAATACCATTGGAGGCTTGAATGGTCGGTTGAACCATAGCGATCTTATCGGACACGCCATCTCAGAATTATTCAAAAACGCCAAGAATTACCTAATAAACTTTTCTTTTCAGTTTCTACGGACTGCACACTTTGGCTAACTTTTTTCCTATGCTCTACATTTTCACGAACACAAGGAGTTCCTGCGATTTTCGACAATTTTAACTGCGCAGGACAAGATATCTACACATTATCATATATTGTTAATGTAGATTGGAATTATATAATTTTTTCAATTCATTTAAATTAATATTAAAAAAGTATTTTTACATAAGATATGTAATTGTTTCAAAATTATAATTTTGTTTACATGTATTTAAGATATTTACATTAGTTTAAAATATATTCATATTATTTTATATATTTTTTATCATTTATATTTTGTATGAACTAATCTAGGTTGAAATCTATATAATTGTATATATTGTTTTAATTAACTTATATTAATATAAAGATAACATTTTACTTTACAATATTTATATGAATGACATCTTTCAATATCTATTTCAACTGCTATATATAGATATGGGCAAATAGATAGATAAGAAAATTGATAAACAAGATTGTACATGGATGATAGCATTTAGAGCTGCTATCAAATGGTTGATAGACATAGGTATTTATAGCTTATTTAGTTAAAAATTACATTTTTATATGTTTTTAGAATCATTATATAAACTTGCTGAAAATGATCTTAAATATACACAGGTGTCAATTATTTGATAGCACTCTTACCTATTATTTATAAGAAAGAAGTGACATTGAAGATATTATTTTTATAAAATAAATTATGTTGATATCATAACAGGATACCATTGCAATAATATTACTCCAAACGTACCATTGCAATAGGTTCCCTTTTAATTTGCCACAAACCCATTCAACCCTTGAAATTGCAGATATGATAATGTGTATATATTTTAAACTAGTGTATATATGAAAAGCGAACGTCGAATATTTACAGATGCGATTGTCAAGTAATTTAAAGGAGCTTTTTTGTACTCTTGCAAAATCGCTCATTGTGAAAGCACAAGGCAAGACTTTGCATTTGCATTAGAGGGAGACAGAATATGAAGGTGCTGAGAGGTGGTGGTGTATTGATCAAACCGTGTGCGGGTGAAGATCATCGTGAGTTTGTTGGACTGAGCAACTTGGATTTAGTTCAAATTAAATGGCATAACATTTTGCTTTAAGTATTATGTACTAGCTATACTTTCTGACACTAGAGTGGACAATTGTTTCAGGCATGGGGTGGCATAACATTTTGCTTTTAAGTAGTACGCACTAGCTATACTTTCTGACACTAGAATGGGCAATTGTTTCAGGCATGGGGTGCGCCAGATGCGTGCAGCGTGGGCTGATGATGGGCCTGAGTACATAACTCAGTGCCTCATTTGGCATGGAGGAAGTTATACTTACAAGTTCACCTTTAGTGGCCAAGAAGGCACTTAGTGGTGGCACGCGCTTAGCTCCTGGCTTAGAGCTACTGTTTATGGAGCCTTCATTATCCGTCCTATGGAAGGAACACCTTATCCCTTTCCAAAGCCCGCTCAAGAGATTACGGCCGGGCTTAACGAGCACACTCTAAGCTCTGACAGCCAGCTTTGACTTCCTACGTGGTTCGTGGGCCCGTCCAGGCCCGTCTCTTACTCTGTTTCATCAGCTTTTTTCTCATTTTCCTTCCGTTCACTGTTTTGTTTTCTGTTGCGCTCCACTTACTTCACCGCAGTCGCTATCACCGTAGCGGTTATATTTGAATATACACTCCCACCCAATCCATGCTCCACTTACTTCATGGCAGTCACTATCACTGTAGCAGTTAAATTTGAATATACACTCCCGCCCAATCCATTGAAAGTTGCAAAAGAGGTTTTCTTTAAGCCCAGTCGTGGAGAGTGAACGTGAAACATTTATCCCCTTGCAGCCGTTGCAATATTGCTTCTGATAAAAACCTTATTTACCCTGATAATGAAGCAATATGAGAATAGCTCTACATTTGTGACTGGCAGACGCATGTGCTAGAACTGTGGATTATCTGAACATGTGTCTTCGGATTTATGACCTTTATCTTTCTTTTATCTCCTCTGATTTGGAATGTTTGACGGAGCGTGTGAAGAAGAGGATTGAGAATAGGGATCCATATACAACCTAGACTTAACATTCAGGGAGAAATTGAGAATAGCCTTGAAACAACGTATTTGGAAAGCCACACAATCACATGTTGTTGTAGTTTATTTGGCTGTATCAAAGGCACCAAGCAAAAGTGTTGAATAATTTTTCTCTGGGTTTCTAATTTATGCAACATATTTATTGCTACTCTTTAGGCTGTTTTTGAAAGGATGTCGATTAGAGGAGTATTGATACCCAGACCAATAGTGGGAAGCTGCACTAAACAAATTACCTTCGTCCTCGGTGGTGTGCTCTTGATCATCTCAGATCTTTTTTTCTCTTCACAAAATTTTGACAGATATTGTTGAGGCCGGCTCTATTTTTTTTAAATATTGCTTGACAAATATGGATTTTTCATTCATTCCTCGTAATTTCACTTGAGAACCACAACATTCCCATATAACATTCATATCCTACAATTAAAACTGCACTTCAACATCTAGAAAGGCTGAATATTAGGCTGTCTGTTCAAAACAACTATTTTAAATGAGAGATGCATTAAGGGGCTAGCAATTTTAGACTATATTTAGAGGATGCATGAATCATGTATGACTATGCAGTAAGTTTGATTTATTTTTGCATGATGGTAGAAACACCTATTAAATAAAATGTTTCTTTGTAAAAAAATTATTTATCTGTGAATTTGAATGTGATTGTTAAACATAAATTTAATACTAATAATTTAATAAATGAGATGTTGGAGAGATGTGTGGGTGATTGATGTAGATTAGTTCTGTTGCTTTGATTTTTTTTTGGATAAAATGATTGTTATGATCATGACATTTGATCACAATCTCATCTTCTTTTCATGAATACATTCTTGAATTGGAATTAGTTTACCTAGGCTTATTCGTATATACATGCCTTGACTTACACCTCAACTAATACAATTTGACTTTGAAGTTGAAAAATCACAATTGTTCTTTTCGATAAAGTTAGATTCTAATATGTAGAAAATAAATTTGAATTTTGTGAGATGAGATCATACCAACAATCCTATCAAAGGGATAAGACTACAACAAATTTAGGTTGATAAACTTGCAACAAAAATTTAAAAATTAAATGAAGGATAGAGGAGCTTAACTCTAAAACCAATGATAGCGAATCATTGGTCATAATACTATGAATTTTTTTTCCACCTCTAAAAAATTTATAGCTTAGTACAACTTTAGTATGATCACTATTTCAAAATTAGAATAGTTGTAAAAAGCCTTGGAGTTCGATGTCAACTGTTGTAGACATAATCTCAACTAGGTCACACATTTGAATGTTATGGTACAAACATGAACTAAAAAAATGCAACCTATTGGAACCTATGGAGTCTAATCTTCAATATTTAAAGTGCTTTTGTGGATGGTTATGTCTATATAGACCTCTAGGGGATCTTTTGGATTGCTAGGGTTAAGTTATTCTTGGTAAGAACCCCTTTTTACTAGCTCATTGTGACTTGAAATGAAGATTCAATGACAATATTCACTAACATCTACATGGCCTATGAATGAGGTTCTTTTTTCCTTTAGAATATCAAAGTGTGTTTAAATGATTTCTAAGGATATGGATGCATTCTATTAATTAAATTCTTTATATACTAAAACATAGTGCAATTAATTGCATAAACATATACCAAGTTGGCTCATAATGGTAAGTAAGAAGAGGTAGAGGCTTGGAATTTAAATTTGAAGATTTAAAATTTGGGTTCAATCTAGAGCACATATAGAGTATTTAAATAAATAGTTTAATTATATGATATTATATATTGTGTAATTTAATAAAAAGAATATAATAAAAGGATGTATAGTTGTAGCAAGGAGTAAATTGTAATGACATGAGTGTGTTATAAAAACTCTTAATATGTACATATGTATATATATTTGATACATAAAGTGTGGGATGAGGGCCCACTCTTTGTATTTTGAAGATTATAATTAAATACAAAAAGTAAACTCCAAACTTCAAAATCAAGGAGCTAACAAGAAAAGTCTTCTACAAGACTTATGAAAAATAGAAGAATCTAGAGAAAGAAAACAATTTGTAGGCTAGAGAGACCCAAAAATTGAGAGAGTGTTTATGAATTAGTAGGACATAAATATTCCCTTATAAGAGGAAGGTATCATGACCATTTGGAAAGAATCTTCCTCCTCCTAGTAAGGAGGGCATCAGTAGTCCATTAAGTGTTAGCATCAACAAAATCGCTTCTTTTGTTTCATGATTTTTTTGCCTCAATTTTCCAATATTTATTTTTAATAGAGAGAGAAAAATTTAGTTTGGAGATTTAACTCATAGTTTAGGAGATAATGGTTCTTTTGGGACATGGAATGAGATTTCCTTCTTTATCAATGGAATTCAAGAAATCAATTTCTTACTCACCTATGAAGAAGTCATCATCCTCTAGTTTATATGTTCCAAACCATGCATAAATCCTTTCTCATTCTTTGATAGCTAATTAATACCTCCAAAGTCTTCTCTAAGAGGAATCCATGACCTAGTGTATTTCTAATGTGAAGAGATTCTTTAAATATACTTAAGGACTATACATGATATTGTATCATGTCTTTGTGGTGTTGTAATTAAGTAATGACAATCTTGAAAATTTCCAAGAAAGTAATTTATAGAAAAATATATATTAAGTTTCTAGTAGCCAAAATGGGGTGTTACAACCTACTTAGTTGGCCTTGTTAAAGTTATCCTAGAATGTAGATCCTAGCATAAATGGTAAGATCCTTACTACTTGTAGCATCTAAATAGTATTGATATGAACTTAGATAGTTCCTAATTTCTTCCAATCCTTCTTCATACTCAATATTCCTAGCAATTTATAGATGTCGACACACACCAATACATCATATTATAACTCTTTTCTTGGATAAAACGTTGGAGACTATGTATGAAGGTAAAGGCCTATGCTTACCATAGACCATTGGTCACCTTTAAGAATGATGCCTCCATCATTCTTTGACTAAAAGGTGATTTAAATAAATATATAGGTTAGAGAACTAATACTTTGTCTAGGGTAATCAATCCATCTTGTCTCCTAGATAGGACTTGACTCAATTATGGGATAGCCATATGCATATGAGTTTTTTAATTATCATATTTTTCATCAAGTATTTAACCATAGAGTGACTCAAACATTTGGAATATCCTTGGATATCTTCAATTTGAAATAAAAAAGGGGAAGCCTTATATAGTTTCTCACATTATTTCAACTAGTACCACTTATTTAGCACCTCTTTGCTAGTAGTTTTGTAGGGCACATCATATGACTTAAGGCTAATTAGGGAATTGAATTCCCCTCTTATCTAGGTGATAGTTAATGAAGCAATGAGATAAGTGAACATTCACTACCTACCTTCTTGGCTATTGCTTATGGGGCACCAATAATTATCACCTTGCTCATCTCACTCGAAACCTCTTGCACATCCTAACTTGCATATTCTTTTTTGCTTCTCACCATTAACTTAGTTTGATATAAAATTGAACACACTAAACTATATTACTAAATATAATAATTCATTATTATATCAAATTTATATAATTACTTCAAATATGTATCATTTTATGATATAATCATTAAAAATAGCTTTTATATATAATTATTAACATAATTTAATATCAATATATTAATATAAAATTTAGTACAAATATTTATTAATAAGTATTTATATTATAGTAACGGCTTCCAACCCCTTATGGGGTGGTTAGTGTGCATATGATGAATTATTTTACCTTGGAGTTTCGGTATACTATTGTTCATAGGTACCACTTTCCCTTTCTTTGTCATATTTATAGAAATGAAAAGATTAATATACCTTTCTTTTTGTTTTCTTCTCTCAAACAATGCAAGGCTAAGGGAGCTTCACCCCCATTCACCAAGGTCTAATTTAGTGCCTCTATAATTATGCCTCAGTCATTACTCCCCTGTCGGGTCCTCTAGTAGTAATCCTATTGTTAATGTCACCCTCAAGAATCAACCAGACGCCCTCCCCTGCCCTTCTTAGGTCAATACTCTTGGTGAGGGTACTTCCACTGCTAGACCTCCTCCCAAAAACCCCCTTGTTGTTCCCTCTGGTTTGAAACAATCCTCTATTAAAGGTCTCATTATTTAGGGAAACCGTGTTGCTGGAAATTTGAAAGTTAAGGAGACTAGATCTACCCCCCTCGGTAACCTCATTGGAGCTAAGAGGAAGGGTTTAGACAGTGCTAAACCTAAAATGACTAAAAAATTTATTATTGAGATTAGAGATGAGGAGGAACATGGTAAAATGGATGGTTCTATTAGTAAGAAGGGCGAAAGAAGGTTGCCAAGGCTTATCGGCCAATCGACCAAGGGTAAGAAACTATGCTTCACAGAACCTGGTGATGACCTTGAAGAAGAAGCTCTGACCTCCATTAATCTGAGTAAAAAGGAATTGTCAGTGGTTTTGGGTGAAGACCTCTCAGAGGATTCTACTAGCAATGACGAGGATGAAGATTTGGAGGGTAATGACCAACAGGTGGTTGAAGACTTAGAGAACGATGAAGTGGAAGGGGTCAAGAATATGGAAAGAGAAGTAGAGGAATTGGTTAAATGAAAGTTTTGGAATAAATGGAAGAGCAGGCCATGGAGAATAAGGAAGAATATGTGCAGGATAAAGATAGGCCCCTTGATTTTTATGTCACTCAATTCAAGGCAATGTAGGAAAAAGTGGACAAGATGGACAAAGCTTTCAATAAGTTAATGACTAAATTACTCTGGGCATCATGAGAAGGGCTATTTTCGATACTGTGAATGGTGCAACTAAGGTAAGGAAAGGCCACAGAAAGATGAAGGCCTCTCAGGTTGAGGAGTTGCAATTGGACAAGGGGACTACCAGTTTTATGGAGTATTATAGTGAGCAAATGAAGTAGTTGGTCAATGAATGGGACCTAATATGTTATCCAAGAGAGTAATTTGGGTCTTTTGAGTCTCTATTTTTTGGCTTTTTGGATATGTTACTTTTTGGGCCTACATGCCCCTCGTTTTATTGACTCGACTCTATTTTTTGGCTTGTTATTTTTTGCTGGTATGTAGTTTTTGTCATTTTGTATGTTTAGATTGATGGTTCTAATGTGGGGTACTGGTTTGTTTTATACCCCTACTATTTTGTAGTGGTTTTTTTGTTGTCCTGGAGGCCTAGCTTTGTCTTCTTGTTGGGTTCAAGGTTCCTTTCTCCTGCTTTTGTTATAAAAAAAAAAATACTTAACAAATATTATATATAATAATAATTTTATGTAATAATTTTAAATATATAGTATAAACTTAATTATTAATTAATGTTGAGATGCTTTCTATAGTGGTATAAGTAGTCTCATATCATGACTTTGTAAATTAAAACCCCTTAACTTAAATTTTCCTTCACTCAAATTTGATAGTCATTTTGCATGCCAAATAATTAAATATAATTTAATAATTTAAACTTTAAAGTGGATAAAAGTTATTTCTTATAAACCATATATATGCATATACATACATACATACATACATACATACATACATACATACATACATATTTATTATATCAATTTAATTTGAGTAAGAAAATCTTGAAATGAAATGATTAAAATATATTAAAATTATTAAATATTATCCTTCCATGGATCAAAAGTTCCCCTTTAGATTTTTAGTATATTGCTACACTTGATTATGTATTTATCAATCTAAACATTTTTCCTAAAATATTTATGTCAAATGTCCAAGCAAGAAGTGTTTATAGACTTTGTAGACACTAAAATTATTCACCTGATCGTCAACATTTAATTATCATCATATAAGATCTATTAATTACTAATCATCATTAATTTAACATTTTTTTATTAATTTAACATTTATTAATAATCACATTTATCATCATTTAGATTAATTAAAATATATTAATTAATTATTTTATTTTTTTAATATTTATTTAGGCAATATTTTATTCTCAAATTAAATGAGAGCTAATTATTTATTAGTTGTTATTAGCCTTCTATAGTTCATCAATTAGAAATATGTAAGCTTTAGGATTCATTAATTGATTTCATCTTCAAATTAAAACTTAGTCCTTTCATATATCCATTTATTAAATTAAATAGTGTCCCTTTATGAAAAGAAACACATAAAATTAATTGTCTAAAATTAAATATTTTATGCAAAACTTAATAGTATAGTAATTTAAGTAAATAAAACTACATTATATATGCATGTGTATAGGTATATATTTAATGAGTTCAATGTAGGATTGGGTAGCACTCTCTATATTAAAAAAAATAAAAAATAAAGAAAAGTAAACTTCAGACCTTAAATGAAGGAGATAACAAGAAAAACCTTTTGCAAGATTTATGAAAAATAGAATATGTTATAGAAAGCCAAAAAGTTATAGGTTATCTATGAATCTAAAATTGGACTGAGAGAAAACCAAAATTTGAGAGGGTGTGGATGAATCAATAGGAGATACATCTTCCTTAGGAATGGAAGTGATTATGGTTATTTTGTAGAAAGCTTCCTCCTACTCGTAGCAAGGAGGGTGTCTATAGTCTATTGAGTGTCACCATAAAAAAAATCTCTTCCTTCTATCCATAAGTATTTTCCTTAGTTTTTTTTCCATCTCTTCTTACTAGAGAGACCACAACTTGTTTTGGATTTTTTTCATGCTCTAGGAGATGATTCTTCTTTTAGTACATGGAATAAGATCACCTTCTCCATCAATGAATTTTGAGAAATCAATTTCCTTCTCACCCCATGAAGAATTCCTAATCCTTTAACATCTATTCTAAGCCATGGAGAAATCATTCCTCATCCATTAATATATGATTAATACCTCTAAATTATTTTCTAAGAGTATTTTAGAGGGGATGGGGTTGCAAGATCCAAATATTTTTAGCAGATTATAGGGATCTCAAGATGAACCATAGAATTTGTCATTTCTTGAGGATGGTTGAATTTTTTTATGATCATACCAAATGGATTCAATAACTAGATAGATAGATTTCTTCACCCATTTATTTAGAATAACAAATCACAATTAAAGAGTTATTTTTGATATACATCCTACAATTTTATGAATAATTAGATTACGAGGCCTTCAAAATGCAAGAGGTATATCTAGGTGCCCATTTAAAAAATTATTCTAACTAAGAGTTGTGAAGCCCAAAAAAATGTCCATTATATTGTGCTAAATTCTCTAAATGTTAGTTTTACATGTCCTTCACATTATTTTATAAACAACAAGCTTAAGGAAATTCTTCCAACTACTATAGAAATCAAGGATAAAATAGAAATTATTATTATTAAATCAAAATCCAAGATAATTATAATTCTAGTTGTAGTGGACAATCTACAATTAGAAAATTCAAGAAAATGACTATAGGAAATATCTGAGGAACATAACTATAAAAACCTAGCACGATTTTATCCTTTGAGATGACTTGTAACAAGCTGGTGAAACTCTTTTTATTCAATGAGAATATTAAACCTTTTATAAGTTTATATTCATATAATAGAAATTATGAGTTGGGAATAATCCATTGAATATCTAGATAGTAGATAATATAATAGACTTGATCAATTCTAGGAAAATTCACCATCATGACAAATTCACCTCAAGGAAAATTCACCACCAGCAACCATCCAAAATTAATCACACTAACATTTTTTAATATATATTTCCAAAAATTTGAATTTCTTTTACAAAAGAATAATTGAATTTATGATAATAAGCAGTGAATTTTCCTTGAGGTGAATTTGTCACGGTGGTGAATTTTCCCTCAATACATTGCTGGCTGTGAATTTACCAGTAGTGAATTTGCCTGATGGACTTGATCATGATAGAAACATTTTACATCATAGTAAAATTTATAATTCTTGCACCCAACTAGTTTCTACCTAATAAGAGAGATATGATCATATAATAAATCTCAACTAAATCTTCCACATTAAACTTGATTATTATTGCTAATATATTTTTTTTAGAAAGTATTATACTTACTATACTATGCTAACAACCACCATCTAGAAGGATGTCTGGTTCAAAAGAAATAACCAAACAAATTAGCATGTTAATATTTTCATTGTTTCATCTCATATATTCTAATTGTATTACATCTAGCTTCTTATAATTATTTTTTTCCTATTTAAATATTAATAAAAAACTACTTAATATATTTTATTCTGTTAAATGATTTTGTAACTCATAGTTTTATACACTCAATTATAAAGGGTATAAAGTGAATAATCCATCTCTTAGAAAAAAAAGATCTATCATTGAATCCAAGTCTAAAGCATCAAAACTTAGTGTTGAAATTTGAACTAGAGAAGTCCAAATTATTTAATTCAGGAAAATAAAACTTAAATTTTTAGTCGTTTCATAAATTTAGGAAAATGTTTATTGTGAGAAAACAATTATTTTTGGATTTATTGGGTGCAAGATTGTAAAACGATGGAAACAATTTTGTGAGAGAATGTGGTGTAAATTTTCTAAAAAGGAAGTCATTGAATTGAAATGATTAAATTCACTTTTTCTTAAATTATTCAAAATCTTTTTGTTCAGCTACATCTATTGCTTCTTAATGCAAATTGATGTAATGCTTAATTGATTGTTTAATCCTTCACAAACAACAGGAAGAGCAACAGTAAATATGATACATAAATTGGAAACCCAGAGAAAAATTGTTCAATACTTTCGCTTGGTACCTTCGATACAGCCAAAGAAACTACAGAGGTACATACTGTGTGGCTTTCCAAATACACGGTTTCAAGGCTATTCTCAATTTCTCCCTGAATGTTAAGTCTGGGTTGTATATGGATCCCTATTCTCAATCCTCTTCTTCACACGCTCCGTCAAACATTCCAAATCAGAGGAGATAAAAGAAAGATAAAGGTCATAAATCTGAAGACACATGTTCAGATAATCCACAGTTCTAGCACATGCGTCTGCCCAGTCACAAATGTAGAGCTATTCTCATATTGCTTCATTATCAGGTAAATAAGGTTTTCAAAAGCAATATTGCAGCAGCTACAAGGGGATAAATGTTTCACGTTCCTTTCTCCGGCTTAAAACCTCTTTTACAGCTTTCAATGGATTGGGTGGGAGCGTATATTCAAATTTAACTGCTATGGTGATAGTGACTGCGAGGTAGAAGTAGGAGTGCATGGATTGGGCGAGAGTGTATATTCAAATATAACCGCTACGGTGATAGTGACTGCGGTGAAGTAAGTGGAGCGCTACGGAAAACAGAACGGTGAACGGAAGGAAAATGAGAAAAAAATCTGATGAAACAGAGTAAGAGACGGGCCCACGAGCCTGTGAGAGTGAAACTGGCTGTCAGAACTTAGAGGTGTGCTCGTTAAGCCCAGCCATGGAGAGAGCCCAAAGGGAGAATTAGAGAAATAAAATGAAGTCCTGAAAATGGTAAAACCCCAGGCCCACTTCCCCAACGGAATAAAGGAAAAAGGTATGTTCACTTTCGAACCAAAACCGGGTAAAATCATGGAACCGAACAAAAGGGAAAAGTACAATGTTCATGTTCAACTCCCATTCTTCCTCCACAGTAGTATCGGATTCCAGACTCAGGAAGAACTCTGAACCAGGACAAAAGGGAAATGTTCAGTCCTAAATTGATTCTGGTTCTGCCCTGTTGTGGTTTTGCTCTCATCCAATTATGGTTCCCATTTCGCTCTATATAAAATATGGAAATGTATACAAGCCGTGAACCATTCTGTAGAATTCCTCGAACACCACCATAAACTCAAATGTAAAGATACAAAGCAATGAGGCAAGAATTGTTCAACTGAATTCCTCAGATAAATTTCATCTCACAAGAAATCGAATGATCACAAGGTCTGCACAATTTGGATTTGATGCAAATTTTTCAGAAATGTTTTAAGGGATGCAATGATTGAATGGAAAGCACACAGGAAGTATTTGCAAAATGTGGAAGGCATCAAGAGGGCCAAAGAACTACTTGGCCAAATACCTCAAAGTGGTGTTGAGCCATAGAGTGAAAAGCTTTGGAACATGGCATCGACATCGATCAAAGCATGAATGATAGATGAATCTTGTTGGATGATGTAGTTGCAAATTGTCCCAGTGAATATGAGGATGGGTATGGAAACGTTTGTGATAAACACAAAATGTAAAAGCATAAATGAGGCGGTTGAACTGTTTATCAAAACCGTCTTAGAGAAATGTAAACCTATCGAGGTGCAATGATTGCATATGTAGGACATGTACAAAATAGATATGTTGAGAGAAGGCTTTAAAGACTTTCTGAGATGTTGTTGAGGCTCAAAGTCAGATTCATTAACAGCTCACAACGTCCTCCTTGCCCTTGCCCGCAGCCAGAGCGAAGATGGAGGGATATAGACGATGCACGCGAATTGTTTTACATAATGCCTCCGAAGAAACGTCATCATCATTGAATGCAGTGTTGCGAGAGATTTGGACAAAATGGTGCTGAAAAATGTCTTAGCAACTTTCAAACAAATGCATTCACGTTGGAATGAAACTGAACTCCCTCAACCATTGCCAGCATCATTTTCATTGCCAAAGGAAATGGAGCCATGGAGCAAGGTTTGAACATCCTTCAAAGTATGGACAGAACTTACTATAATTGTTTGACGGTGCTTCCACATCATCTCAAGGAAGGTTTGACTGCTGGATGTGCACGAATTGGATTTGTTGAAAGATAGATCCCGCGGCATAAAAGCATGGGCGAATGGCAGGGGAACTATGTGACAAGATACCATGGATGAATTACTTTGATCTGGAAAACAAAAAAAGGAAAAAAAAAGCAATTGAAAGCTTTAGAAACTGGATATACACACAAAAAGTGGAAACCTGTCAACCGTTTCAAAGGAACTAACTAAAGAGATCTCATGTCATGGATAGATATGTTACAAAGCTCACACAAAAATAGAACTGTTAAAAAGACTCTCATGCAAATGTAAATGCAACCAGGGCATATGTATATACAAAATGTGGAAGCATCGACTGGAGCACAGGAACTTTTGACAAATGCACCTCAGAAAATATAGTTTCCCTGGACTGCGATGATGTTGTGGGATATGGACAAAATGTATTTGTATAAAGGATTCTATAAAAATGTTTGAATTTATGAAACACCCTGGAACATGTCCTAACATTGTAAGCCTTGCTTGTGTTTTATGTGCATATGGCCATGTAGATTTAGAATGAGGGTTGTACATACTTCAATGGCATGGGGGCGGGTAAGTTGAGTGAGGCTCAAATAGTGAGGAGATTGAGCAAAGAGATAGAGATTAAAGAAGCCCCTGGATGTAGTTAAGAACCTGGTGAGGCCAGTGGATTTGGGTACCCATTACCAATGCCAAAAGATGTTTCATCTCCTCTACTGTCTGATTCCCCTAGTTGTTTGCCAAATATGACCAATATGGTGAATTTTTCAGCTGTTTGACGAAATGAAGTACAAAAGTGCAGAAACGGAGAGCTGCGGCAACAGAATACAATAAGCTTTATTTCAGAGATGATGATAATCTGGGCGGGAGGCTATTGCAAAATTTGGAGAAAATGGTTAATTCATGTACTACAGTGAATGTGGCCAGGATTAGAGGGGGACATAACATCAAACTTTAAAAGTGCTTTATTGTTATTATTATTTTAATAATGATAATATTAAAGTTATTTACATTCAATTAAAATAATTTGGAATTAATTAATTAATTAATTTTTATGTCTTCCACATTACTTTTCAAGATTGGAACAAATCTTGGAGATGATTTTAGTCCACAAATCAAAATGTACAAAAGGTTTTTGAAGAGAGATGAGTGAAGCGTGATGAACTAAAGGCTTGGTGGTTCCAATACAGTATTTTTTGGAGAATGATGATGATTTATGTAATGCACAAAAGGGGAACTCTAAGTCAAATAAAAAATTGTAATTGTGAACTGAAAGTCAACTGAAATAAAAGGAAAGCTGAAACAAAAAGTTATCTTTTTTATTTAATTGCCTACACACAAAAGCTACAACTTTTGATGTTTGAGTTTTGGAGGGAATTATGTAAATGATTGAGCTATTAATTGTCAAATGAAGCTCATTGTAAAGGGTTAGACACTTAGGAAAATTAGTTAGAAGTTTTACAAGTTAGCTTATTACAGTTTAGCAATACGATAGATGATGCATTTTTCTGATTTTCTTAGTTTAGATGAGGTAATTTGAGGATATTGGTTTTTTGTACACTAGTAGATTTTCTAGAATTGTAAATACTATTTATTTGTTTTACAACAGTAGAAACAGTTAGATTCAAACCTATCTTGAGTTATGCTCTGGAATGATATTTATTTGGTTAATTGTTTGATTTGAAACTTTCAAGGAATGAATGGAATTTAATATTTTCTTTTATTCGAGCTGTGATTTGAAATCTGCTATTAATATTTGCACTGTGAATGAATGACTTTCTATTGATTACAAGTTGCTTTGTTTTGCAGTTTTAGTTTAGGAATTCCTTGAAAGAGTAACAGTGCGATTAATTGGATGGTCAACATTCTTTTCACTCTTAGTTTCTAATCTATCTTTGCCACAGACCCCTCAATTAGAAGTAGGTTTAGATGGGAGTTTGATTTTACAAAAATCAAGAAACTCAATAACAACGAGGCCTTGAACATTACGACCCTCATTGACACATCAACAAAATAACATAGTTGAGAATAACTACAAAGACCTTGGAAGATAGGTGGTTTTAGATCTTTTTTCGGGAGAAATAAAGTAGAAATATTTTGTATAAATGTTGTTGTGTCAATTTGGCCATCCACACGACCCCCTCTTTTCCTTGTCTTTTCTCCTTAAAAAGAGGCCCTTGAAATTTAATTTTGTCATTTCCAAGTTTGCAAAGCTTATTCAAATTGGGAGATGAAATGATGTTTTCACAATAATTGGAATGGATTAATCACTGCTTTTGGGAGGCCTCACTTAGGTGATTTCATGCTTGGTTGGTTTGTGTCTCAAGATTTTGTTGTCTTAAGGAATTCATCTATCCTATAAATTAGCTTTAAACTAGAAGTCCTTGTGGGATTTCTCTAGGCTGATGAAATTAGTGAAGTTTCTAGGCTTCACGCAATTCACCTCGGTCTGAAATTCCCGAACTTTGTGTCTTGTCATGATCTCTGAAATCTTCTCAAATGAACAGAAGAGTTTAAATGCTTTGATTGATTGATGTGACAACTATGTTGTTATGACATTAATGGCAGGTACGAGACAATCGAAACTGCCATTTCCTCATTCGTTCCTCACCCTTTCATTTGTAAACGCAATTTGGAGAGCCTGTATGAGCTGGAGCATCTATGAGGGTGAGCCAGGATAGCAATTTGTAGAGTTTGGGCGCGATTTAGTGAGCTTAGAGGTGGTTTGAAGCTTAGTTCAGGTCCATATCTTCATATTTCACGATCAAAAGTTAGTGAAGTTGCCATTGCACTCAGGTTAAAATGAAATCTTTGCTTTATGTGCATTTTGAGCTTTAAAACATGTAGGGTTTCCATTTAAAATGTTCTGAGCACACTTTTGATGTTTTACATTGCATATTTGAAGGGTGCATCAGTTAGCATTAGTTGTTTTCCGGTCTGAAATCGTCATTTGATTGATTTCATAGTCTTGCACATTTAAACTCTGGTATCATGAGTTAAGATCGCACATTTGGGGTTTTTGCATGATCTCACTAAAGGGTTCTAATGGTAAATGGATTGTTTATTGATTTCACACGTTCACATGGGGTCGTTTTAAGGTTAAACATGTTGAAATCGCCATTGCATTCACAATCGTATTTACAAGCTAGGGTTTGGGCATCACCTCATGCCTACACAAGTTCACATTTCTTGTTTTTTATTATAATGATGTAAAAATGCTTATCTACTAGTGTGAACATTTTGTTTGAAATCACTTTGGTATTGAATAGTTTAAACCCTTTTGCATCTATCGTAGAAATCATGAAGCTAGGGTTTCCTTATGTATGGTATCACGTCCAGGTCTAGGGTAAGCAATCTAAAATACATTTTGACTCACAACATCACATCTAGGGTTGGAAAATTTGAAGATACGCTAGGCTTTAGCATCCTGAAACCCCTTAAAATTGCATTCAAACCCATATTAACTCTCAAGTATGTGCAATTTCAAAACTAGTTGGGAATGTTGCCTCATGAAAATTCATTCCGAACACATGTAGAATCCAGGAGGATCTTAAAATCATGAATGTCAAAACATTAGGAAATGAGCAAACAAGTTCGGACTTTGGACCTTTCGGGGAATTTTCATCCCCATGAAGCTTTTTCACCATTACTCGAATTCCCCGAAATCCCCAAATGTCCGAAGTAAAACGTATCACTTAGTCATTTTTATGGTAAAGGGGTTGCCCTCACGGATTTCATGAAGTTGTGAAATCCCCGAAGTGCATCTAGTTTGTGAGATCTTCTAAGGGAAGTCAGGGGTTGTCTTCACTAAAACACTGATCTCACAGATTCTTGCTTACCACAAAGTTTTTCAGAAACACTCAGAATCTGCGAAGGTCCTGAATATCCAAAATGATAAAATAAGTGCAAGTTAAAATGGCATAATAACAAGTTTCTTGTGAATTTCGCGTTGCATTGAAATGCTCGAGGTCACCAAAGAGTCTGAGATTTTCCTAAGTCATGAAGAGCAGGCCTCGCTAAAATAGTCTTTTCACAGATTTTCCTTTACAATGAAAATTTTCAAGAGTCACAAGAATCCGCGAGAATACCAATTCCTCGAACTCACTATCGATTTGAATTAATAAAAGTGCCTCTTCGTGGATTTCAAGACTTCTTGAAATGTCTGAGGCTAATATAGGTTTTCCTCAGTCTTGACTAAATTTAATCTCTCATGAAAATAGACCTGCTTTGAAATATTTTGTGACTGCTAAAATTTTGTGAGCCTCTATAAACCCGAGCCAAGTTTCAAAAAGCAATAGGTCTTAATGATTAAGCGCTTTCGAGGATTTCTTTGTGCTCCGAAATGTCTGAGGTTCTTCATTCTCGAGGATTTCACCTCCCCTTAAATCTCATGAGAACATCCAGAATCTTTGCAGAACACAGGAAAATGCAGTTTCCTTTGGTGATTTCAGCCTGCCTTGAAATATCTGAACTTCATGACACCTCCAAATCACCGAGTTGTTTTCTAAAGATGAATTTAGTGTTTTTCATGATGGGATTTTTAACATATGATTTCAAAGTGATGTTGCATGCAATTATGAAGGGATGTGATTGACTTTCTCATGAATCTACAATAATTTGAATATGTTTAAAGTCTTATGGGAGATTTGTTCATCCTTTCCACTCTTCTCCCTTTCAAGTAATTAGGATGTTTTGCTAACAAATGTAGGTTGAGACAAGCAAAGTTGAGGCAAGAAAACTGTAGAGAAGGGGGATTCACTGTTCATAAGTCTCTTTATTCTCAAGAGAGTCCTAGGGAACAAACTTCCCTAAACTACCTCAAACTACCTCAAGGAACAGAGCGAGAGTTTCATAATCAAAATGAGTAGGTCACAGACGTCTTCCAGATAGACTAACAAGTTTTTGGTCAAGGATGACAACGCGACATACAGACACTAGCACGGTGTGCTGGAGTCCCAAAGGCACGCTAGTGTCTCGTACGGACTGAAAATTGAGAATATCATAGAAAATTGAAAAGTGACTACTAACAGTCTAATTACTAAGAACTTCCAAAATGTTGAAAATAACAGAATATAACATAATTGAAATAAAGTAAAGCAAACTAAGTGAAATATAGATGATAAAATGAGAGAATGAGAGGAAGAGAATGCTCACAACAACCCAAGAAATGAAGCCTTCAGTAAGTAAATATCTTCAATACTTGCACACATAAGATCGAGGAAAAATGTTGGGGCTGTTTAGGGTAATTAATACATTTGACCGCAAATCTCGGCTAAAATTGTTCACTAAATATGTAAAATCTGATGTTTGTTAGGTGCTTGTAAAATTTGAGGTAATTT
>VDFB02281492.1:292816651-292920403 GCA_007258455.2 Sequoia sempervirens
TAGCCTTGAAACAACGTATTTGGAAAGCCACACAATCACATGTTGTTGTAGTTTATTTGGCTGTATCAAAGGCACCAAGCAAAAGTGTTGAATAATTTTTCTCTGGGTTTCTAATTTATGCAACATATTTATTGCTACTCTTTAGGCTGTTTTTGAAAGGATGTCGATTAGAGGAGTATTGATACCCAGACCAATAGTGGGAAGCTGCACTAAACAAATTACCTTCGTCCTCGGTGGTGTGCTCTTGATCATCTCAGATCTTTTTTTCTCTTCACAAAATTTTGACAGATATTGTTGAGGCCGGCTCTATTTTTTTTAAATATTGCTTGACAAATATGGATTTTTCATTCATTCCTCGTAATTTCACTTGAGAACCACAACATTCCCATATAACATTCATATCCTACAATTAAAACTGCACTTCAACATCTAGAAAGGCTGAATATTAGGCTGTCTGTTCAAAACAACTATTTTAAATGAGAGATGCATTAAGGGGCTAGCAATTTTAGACTATATTTAGAGGATGCATGAATCATGTATGACTATGCAGTAAGTTTGATTTATTTTTGCATGATGGTAGAAACACCTATTAAATAAAATGTTTCTTTGTAAAAAAATTATTTATCTGTGAATTTGAATGTGATTGTTAAACATAAATTTAATACTAATAATTTAATAAATGAGATGTTGGAGAGATGTGTGGGTGATTGATGTAGATTAGTTCTGTTGCTTTGATTTTTTTTTGGATAAAATGATTGTTATGATCATGACATTTGATCACAATCTCATCTTCTTTTCATGAATACATTCTTGAATTGGAATTAGTTTACCTAGGCTTATTCGTATATACATGCCTTGACTTACACCTCAACTAATACAATTTGACTTTGAAGTTGAAAAATCACAATTGTTCTTTTCGATAAAGTTAGATTCTAATATGTAGAAAATAAATTTGAATTTTGTGAGATGAGATCATACCAACAATCCTATCAAAGGGATAAGACTACAACAAATTTAGGTTGATAAACTTGCAACAAAAATTTAAAAATTAAATGAAGGATAGAGGAGCTTAACTCTAAAACCAATGATAGCGAATCATTGGTCATAATACTATGAATTTTTTTTCCACCTCTAAAAAATTTATAGCTTAGTACAACTTTAGTATGATCACTATTTCAAAATTAGAATAGTTGTAAAAAGCCTTGGAGTTCGATGTCAACTGTTGTAGACATAATCTCAACTAGGTCACACATTTGAATGTTATGGTACAAACATGAACTAAAAAAATGCAACCTATTGGAACCTATGGAGTCTAATCTTCAATATTTAAAGTGCTTTTGTGGATGGTTATGTCTATATAGACCTCTAGGGGATCTTTTGGATTGCTAGGGTTAAGTTATTCTTGGTAAGAACCCCTTTTTACTAGCTCATTGTGACTTGAAATGAAGATTCAATGACAATATTCACTAACATCTACATGGCCTATGAATGAGGTTCTTTTTTCCTTTAGAATATCAAAGTGTGTTTAAATGATTTCTAAGGATATGGATGCATTCTATTAATTAAATTCTTTATATACTAAAACATAGTGCAATTAATTGCATAAACATATACCAAGTTGGCTCATAATGGTAAGTAAGAAGAGGTAGAGGCTTGGAATTTAAATTTGAAGATTTAAAATTTGGGTTCAATCTAGAGCACATATAGAGTATTTAAATAAATAGTTTAATTATATGATATTATATATTGTGTAATTTAATAAAAAGAATATAATAAAAGGATGTATAGTTGTAGCAAGGAGTAAATTGTAATGACATGAGTGTGTTATAAAAACTCTTAATATGTACATATGTATATATATTTGATACATAAAGTGTGGGATGAGGGCCCACTCTTTGTATTTTGAAGATTATAATTAAATACAAAAAGTAAACTCCAAACTTCAAAATCAAGGAGCTAACAAGAAAAGTCTTCTACAAGACTTATGAAAAATAGAAGAATCTAGAGAAAGAAAACAATTTGTAGGCTAGAGAGACCCAAAAATTGAGAGAGTGTTTATGAATTAGTAGGACATAAATATTCCCTTATAAGAGGAAGGTATCATGACCATTTGGAAAGAATCTTCCTCCTCCTAGTAAGGAGGGCATCAGTAGTCCATTAAGTGTTAGCATCAACAAAATCGCTTCTTTTGTTTCATGATTTTTTTGCCTCAATTTTCCAATATTTATTTTTAATAGAGAGAGAAAAATTTAGTTTGGAGATTTAACTCATAGTTTAGGAGATAATGGTTCTTTTGGGACATGGAATGAGATTTCCTTCTTTATCAATGGAATTCAAGAAATCAATTTCTTACTCACCTATGAAGAAGTCATCATCCTCTAGTTTATATGTTCCAAACCATGCATAAATCCTTTCTCATTCTTTGATAGCTAATTAATACCTCCAAAGTCTTCTCTAAGAGGAATCCATGACCTAGTGTATTTCTAATGTGAAGAGATTCTTTAAATATACTTAAGGACTATACATGATATTGTATCATGTCTTTGTGGTGTTGTAATTAAGTAATGACAATCTTGAAAATTTCCAAGAAAGTAATTTATAGAAAAATATATATTAAGTTTCTAGTAGCCAAAATGGGGTGTTACAACCTACTTAGTTGGCCTTGTTAAAGTTATCCTAGAATGTAGATCCTAGCATAAATGGTAAGATCCTTACTACTTGTAGCATCTAAATAGTATTGATATGAACTTAGATAGTTCCTAATTTCTTCCAATCCTTCTTCATACTCAATATTCCTAGCAATTTATAGATGTCGACACACACCAATACATCATATTATAACTCTTTTCTTGGATAAAACGTTGGAGACTATGTATGAAGGTAAAGGCCTATGCTTACCATAGACCATTGGTCACCTTTAAGAATGATGCCTCCATCATTCTTTGACTAAAAGGTGATTTAAATAAATATATAGGTTAGAGAACTAATACTTTGTCTAGGGTAATCAATCCATCTTGTCTCCTAGATAGGACTTGACTCAATTATGGGATAGCCATATGCATATGAGTTTTTTAATTATCATATTTTTCATCAAGTATTTAACCATAGAGTGACTCAAACATTTGGAATATCCTTGGATATCTTCAATTTGAAATAAAAAAGGGGAAGCCTTATATAGTTTCTCACATTATTTCAACTAGTACCACTTATTTAGCACCTCTTTGCTAGTAGTTTTGTAGGGCACATCATATGACTTAAGGCTAATTAGGGAATTGAATTCCCCTCTTATCTAGGTGATAGTTAATGAAGCAATGAGATAAGTGAACATTCACTACCTACCTTCTTGGCTATTGCTTATGGGGCACCAATAATTATCACCTTGCTCATCTCACTCGAAACCTCTTGCACATCCTAACTTGCATATTCTTTTTTGCTTCTCACCATTAACTTAGTTTGATATAAAATTGAACACACTAAACTATATTACTAAATATAATAATTCATTATTATATCAAATTTATATAATTACTTCAAATATGTATCATTTTATGATATAATCATTAAAAATAGCTTTTATATATAATTATTAACATAATTTAATATCAATATATTAATATAAAATTTAGTACAAATATTTATTAATAAGTATTTATATTATAGTAACGGCTTCCAACCCCTTATGGGGTGGTTAGTGTGCATATGATGAATTATTTTACCTTGGAGTTTCGGTATACTATTGTTCATAGGTACCACTTTCCCTTTCTTTGTCATATTTATAGAAATGAAAAGATTAATATACCTTTCTTTTTGTTTTCTTCTCTCAAACAATGCAAGGCTAAGGGAGCTTCACCCCCATTCACCAAGGTCTAATTTAGTGCCTCTATAATTATGCCTCAGTCATTACTCCCCTGTCGGGTCCTCTAGTAGTAATCCTATTGTTAATGTCACCCTCAAGAATCAACCAGACGCCCTCCCCTGCCCTTCTTAGGTCAATACTCTTGGTGAGGGTACTTCCACTGCTAGACCTCCTCCCAAAAACCCCCTTGTTGTTCCCTCTGGTTTGAAACAATCCTCTATTAAAGGTCTCATTATTTAGGGAAACCGTGTTGCTGGAAATTTGAAAGTTAAGGAGACTAGATCTACCCCCCTCGGTAACCTCATTGGAGCTAAGAGGAAGGGTTTAGACAGTGCTAAACCTAAAATGACTAAAAAATTTATTATTGAGATTAGAGATGAGGAGGAACATGGTAAAATGGATGGTTCTATTAGTAAGAAGGGCGAAAGAAGGTTGCCAAGGCTTATCGGCCAATCGACCAAGGGTAAGAAACTATGCTTCACAGAACCTGGTGATGACCTTGAAGAAGAAGCTCTGACCTCCATTAATCTGAGTAAAAAGGAATTGTCAGTGGTTTTGGGTGAAGACCTCTCAGAGGATTCTACTAGCAATGACGAGGATGAAGATTTGGAGGGTAATGACCAACAGGTGGTTGAAGACTTAGAGAACGATGAAGTGGAAGGGGTCAAGAATATGGAAAGAGAAGTAGAGGAATTGGTTAAATGAAAGTTTTGGAATAAATGGAAGAGCAGGCCATGGAGAATAAGGAAGAATATGTGCAGGATAAAGATAGGCCCCTTGATTTTTATGTCACTCAATTCAAGGCAATGTAGGAAAAAGTGGACAAGATGGACAAAGCTTTCAATAAGTTAATGACTAAATTACTCTGGGCATCATGAGAAGGGCTATTTTCGATACTGTGAATGGTGCAACTAAGGTAAGGAAAGGCCACAGAAAGATGAAGGCCTCTCAGGTTGAGGAGTTGCAATTGGACAAGGGGACTACCAGTTTTATGGAGTATTATAGTGAGCAAATGAAGTAGTTGGTCAATGAATGGGACCTAATATGTTATCCAAGAGAGTAATTTGGGTCTTTTGAGTCTCTATTTTTTGGCTTTTTGGATATGTTACTTTTTGGGCCTACATGCCCCTCGTTTTATTGACTCGACTCTATTTTTTGGCTTGTTATTTTTTGCTGGTATGTAGTTTTTGTCATTTTGTATGTTTAGATTGATGGTTCTAATGTGGGGTACTGGTTTGTTTTATACCCCTACTATTTTGTAGTGGTTTTTTTGTTGTCCTGGAGGCCTAGCTTTGTCTTCTTGTTGGGTTCAAGGTTCCTTTCTCCTGCTTTTGTTATAAAAAAAAAAATACTTAACAAATATTATATATAATAATAATTTTATGTAATAATTTTAAATATATAGTATAAACTTAATTATTAATTAATGTTGAGATGCTTTCTATAGTGGTATAAGTAGTCTCATATCATGACTTTGTAAATTAAAACCCCTTAACTTAAATTTTCCTTCACTCAAATTTGATAGTCATTTTGCATGCCAAATAATTAAATATAATTTAATAATTTAAACTTTAAAGTGGATAAAAGTTATTTCTTATAAACCATATATATGCATATACATACATACATACATACATACATACATACATACATACATACATATTTATTATATCAATTTAATTTGAGTAAGAAAATCTTGAAATGAAATGATTAAAATATATTAAAATTATTAAATATTATCCTTCCATGGATCAAAAGTTCCCCTTTAGATTTTTAGTATATTGCTACACTTGATTATGTATTTATCAATCTAAACATTTTTCCTAAAATATTTATGTCAAATGTCCAAGCAAGAAGTGTTTATAGACTTTGTAGACACTAAAATTATTCACCTGATCGTCAACATTTAATTATCATCATATAAGATCTATTAATTACTAATCATCATTAATTTAACATTTTTTTATTAATTTAACATTTATTAATAATCACATTTATCATCATTTAGATTAATTAAAATATATTAATTAATTATTTTATTTTTTTAATATTTATTTAGGCAATATTTTATTCTCAAATTAAATGAGAGCTAATTATTTATTAGTTGTTATTAGCCTTCTATAGTTCATCAATTAGAAATATGTAAGCTTTAGGATTCATTAATTGATTTCATCTTCAAATTAAAACTTAGTCCTTTCATATATCCATTTATTAAATTAAATAGTGTCCCTTTATGAAAAGAAACACATAAAATTAATTGTCTAAAATTAAATATTTTATGCAAAACTTAATAGTATAGTAATTTAAGTAAATAAAACTACATTATATATGCATGTGTATAGGTATATATTTAATGAGTTCAATGTAGGATTGGGTAGCACTCTCTATATTAAAAAAAATAAAAAATAAAGAAAAGTAAACTTCAGACCTTAAATGAAGGAGATAACAAGAAAAACCTTTTGCAAGATTTATGAAAAATAGAATATGTTATAGAAAGCCAAAAAGTTATAGGTTATCTATGAATCTAAAATTGGACTGAGAGAAAACCAAAATTTGAGAGGGTGTGGATGAATCAATAGGAGATACATCTTCCTTAGGAATGGAAGTGATTATGGTTATTTTGTAGAAAGCTTCCTCCTACTCGTAGCAAGGAGGGTGTCTATAGTCTATTGAGTGTCACCATAAAAAAAATCTCTTCCTTCTATCCATAAGTATTTTCCTTAGTTTTTTTTCCATCTCTTCTTACTAGAGAGACCACAACTTGTTTTGGATTTTTTTCATGCTCTAGGAGATGATTCTTCTTTTAGTACATGGAATAAGATCACCTTCTCCATCAATGAATTTTGAGAAATCAATTTCCTTCTCACCCCATGAAGAATTCCTAATCCTTTAACATCTATTCTAAGCCATGGAGAAATCATTCCTCATCCATTAATATATGATTAATACCTCTAAATTATTTTCTAAGAGTATTTTAGAGGGGATGGGGTTGCAAGATCCAAATATTTTTAGCAGATTATAGGGATCTCAAGATGAACCATAGAATTTGTCATTTCTTGAGGATGGTTGAATTTTTTTATGATCATACCAAATGGATTCAATAACTAGATAGATAGATTTCTTCACCCATTTATTTAGAATAACAAATCACAATTAAAGAGTTATTTTTGATATACATCCTACAATTTTATGAATAATTAGATTACGAGGCCTTCAAAATGCAAGAGGTATATCTAGGTGCCCATTTAAAAAATTATTCTAACTAAGAGTTGTGAAGCCCAAAAAAATGTCCATTATATTGTGCTAAATTCTCTAAATGTTAGTTTTACATGTCCTTCACATTATTTTATAAACAACAAGCTTAAGGAAATTCTTCCAACTACTATAGAAATCAAGGATAAAATAGAAATTATTATTATTAAATCAAAATCCAAGATAATTATAATTCTAGTTGTAGTGGACAATCTACAATTAGAAAATTCAAGAAAATGACTATAGGAAATATCTGAGGAACATAACTATAAAAACCTAGCACGATTTTATCCTTTGAGATGACTTGTAACAAGCTGGTGAAACTCTTTTTATTCAATGAGAATATTAAACCTTTTATAAGTTTATATTCATATAATAGAAATTATGAGTTGGGAATAATCCATTGAATATCTAGATAGTAGATAATATAATAGACTTGATCAATTCTAGGAAAATTCACCATCATGACAAATTCACCTCAAGGAAAATTCACCACCAGCAACCATCCAAAATTAATCACACTAACATTTTTTAATATATATTTCCAAAAATTTGAATTTCTTTTACAAAAGAATAATTGAATTTATGATAATAAGCAGTGAATTTTCCTTGAGGTGAATTTGTCACGGTGGTGAATTTTCCCTCAATACATTGCTGGCTGTGAATTTACCAGTAGTGAATTTGCCTGATGGACTTGATCATGATAGAAACATTTTACATCATAGTAAAATTTATAATTCTTGCACCCAACTAGTTTCTACCTAATAAGAGAGATATGATCATATAATAAATCTCAACTAAATCTTCCACATTAAACTTGATTATTATTGCTAATATATTTTTTTTAGAAAGTATTATACTTACTATACTATGCTAACAACCACCATCTAGAAGGATGTCTGGTTCAAAAGAAATAACCAAACAAATTAGCATGTTAATATTTTCATTGTTTCATCTCATATATTCTAATTGTATTACATCTAGCTTCTTATAATTATTTTTTTCCTATTTAAATATTAATAAAAAACTACTTAATATATTTTATTCTGTTAAATGATTTTGTAACTCATAGTTTTATACACTCAATTATAAAGGGTATAAAGTGAATAATCCATCTCTTAGAAAAAAAAGATCTATCATTGAATCCAAGTCTAAAGCATCAAAACTTAGTGTTGAAATTTGAACTAGAGAAGTCCAAATTATTTAATTCAGGAAAATAAAACTTAAATTTTTAGTCGTTTCATAAATTTAGGAAAATGTTTATTGTGAGAAAACAATTATTTTTGGATTTATTGGGTGCAAGATTGTAAAACGATGGAAACAATTTTGTGAGAGAATGTGGTGTAAATTTTCTAAAAAGGAAGTCATTGAATTGAAATGATTAAATTCACTTTTTCTTAAATTATTCAAAATCTTTTTGTTCAGCTACATCTATTGCTTCTTAATGCAAATTGATGTAATGCTTAATTGATTGTTTAATCCTTCACAAACAACAGGAAGAGCAACAGTAAATATGATACATAAATTGGAAACCCAGAGAAAAATTGTTCAATACTTTCGCTTGGTACCTTCGATACAGCCAAAGAAACTACAGAGGTACATACTGTGTGGCTTTCCAAATACACGGTTTCAAGGCTATTCTCAATTTCTCCCTGAATGTTAAGTCTGGGTTGTATATGGATCCCTATTCTCAATCCTCTTCTTCACACGCTCCGTCAAACATTCCAAATCAGAGGAGATAAAAGAAAGATAAAGGTCATAAATCTGAAGACACATGTTCAGATAATCCACAGTTCTAGCACATGCGTCTGCCCAGTCACAAATGTAGAGCTATTCTCATATTGCTTCATTATCAGGTAAATAAGGTTTTCAAAAGCAATATTGCAGCAGCTACAAGGGGACATAAATATGTGACATAAATGATGATAAATATTTTACCCCAACATCATGTAAGGTTGCTTTTTAATTTTTCCTTTTATAAGGATTCTTTATTCATTATTGTTATCATTCAATATATTTAATTTAGAAGCCCAATCATAGAGTTCTTTTAGATCAATTTATTTCTCAAGGTTGCATAGCATAATCAATGGTTTTTTCTCTCTTCATGTGATAGGTGTTTTGGTTGTAGGTGATTTATGGGAGCTATGGGGTTTAGTAATCTACTCCAACATGAAAAAGAGGAAAGAGATATTGATGAGATAACATTTGTGTTAGAAGACCTAAAATAATAAGAAGAAAAATAGATGAAAAATGTTTTCCATAATGTGAATGGAGTTGAGTTGCATGTAGGAGAAGTGAATGACTTGAGATAAAATAACTAATTATGAAATAGATTAATTTTAATAATATTTTTTTTGTAATGAGTTGAGTGCAAATGAAATGGTGATAAGGGAGTGGAAAGAATTTTGGTGAAGGTGGTCAAATTGTGGCGAGTTGAATCCTGCAATAGAAGAGAAGAGATGAGAGGAAAGTGTATTTGGTGGAGGTTCACCTATGGTTGATAGAAGTCCACAAGTGAAAGAGGGATTAGTAAGTAGGTTTCGTAGAGGAAGACAAGAATAATTCTAAGTAAATTTTGAAAAATGAGAAGAAAGATAATTTCATGGTACCTATGATAGTATTGGAGTATGCTATAAATAATTTACTATTTAGAATGGTATTTCAACCACCTAACTCTATTTTGTGAGCTATGATCTCAAACATTTTACTCGATGTATCTAATGTAGAAGCATTCAAGCTCACAATCAATCTTACATCACAAAAAGAAAAATTATGTTCAATTTTTTTATATTTTTGGAGTAGGTTTGATCTTTAAGAGAATCCTGTGGAGTGTTATAAGATTAAAAAAATCTATTTTCAAAGACTTGGCTTCTTTTTCAAACATCAGAGGCAACCAAGGTGTTTAATGAGTTTTTAAAATTATTATATTGCACAATTTCAAGGTTGAAGCGGTCTATTGAATGTTAGAGACAAATTGTAAAATAAAATAATTAATTTACTCAAATTGGATGCCTAGGGAAGTGTGCATTAGAAAAGTAACATTTAGAATTCCATTTTTGTCTTATTCTTTCATTTTGGGCGCCTAGAATGGAGGAAAAAACTAGTGATTTTCTAGACAAAATATTAATCTCTTTAGTTTCCAATTTGGGGTGACTAAGGATAACTTGATTTTTTTTTCATTTTCAATAAAATCTATTGAAAAAATGCATAGATATATGGTATAGAAAGCTTTTGCACCATATTTGAAAGTATTTGATGATAAATTTTCAAGATATATAAAGGAATTTAAAAAAAAACTGACAAAATTAAAGAGTATATTTTAGCACCACATTTTTGATCCTCAAAAGGGTTTTAATTTTTTTAAATACAAAATTTAATGATGTTAAGAAGTAGCAATCACAAAAAACAAGGTTGAAGAAAGGATTTGCAAGTTGTTTTGAAGGATTGCATGACAAAAATGTAAGAAATTAGCTTGCCAAGAGGAGAGGCATAGATGAAAAGGAAGAAGAGTGTTGGAGGTACATTAAAGGAAACCAAGAGAGCTGTAGGATGAAGGGGAAAGCTATCTTGAAAAGGAGGAGTGAATGCCAAAAAGTTGAAGGCACGAGGGTTTGAAAATTTGAAGGCATGAAGTGCCTAGAAACCCTTGAAATTTGTAATTTTATTTTTCTATTAAATCATAGCTATGTAATTGATTCTTGAAGAATTTGTTAAATATAAATGCATTTAAGGCTTTGAGTAAATTTGTGTTTCCAAATTTTATTTCAATATATATTTACATTGATATGTGTGCAAGAGTGTGGGTTGGATAATATGTTAAGGTTGCAAGATTAGGTGGTTTGACAAACATCATGTTATCGAATAGTGGTCATTATCACAAACATCAAGATTGGGTCTTATTGTTTGGTAGCAGGTTTTTTGTACTAATCTTTCTTTGAGTGGGAGTCTTTGCAGAAGTATTTTAAAATATTGCTGTAGAAATAAAGATGGCAAGCACATCCATTAGAATTGAGATGGATAAGTTTAATGGCAGCAACTTCGAGTTATGGAAGTTATTAAAGATGGAGGATATGCTCATGGATAAAGATTTGTGGGCTGCAATATCCATTACAAAACCAACCAATATGACTCAAGAAGAGTGGGATCTAAAGGATCGAATAGCCAAGGGTTTGGTTAGACTTTGTTTGGCTGATTTAGTGCTCTTGAATGTCCATGAAGAGAAGACTGCAAAATCTCTTTGGAAGAAGCTTGGAGATGTTTATCAGGCTAAATCTCTGGTAATCAAATTATTCCTGTGAAAGAAATTGTATTCTTTGAAGACGGAAGATGGAGGATTCATTGCAGATCACCTAAATGAATTTAACATGTTGATTGCTCAGTTGGGTTCTGTTGGTGACAAGATTGAAGATGAGGATCCTTGCATGTTTCTGTTATGTTCTTTGCCAGACTCATGGGATCACCTGGTTATGGCTATTGGAAGTACCACCACCAGTTTCAAAATGGATGATGTGGTTCCATCGCTCTTGTATGAGGAGATGCGAAGAAAATCTTCTGAGATGGCCAAAGAAGCACTTGCTATTCGTGGTAGACCTAAAGAGAAAGGCAATAAAAGGGACAAAATTTTTAGATCAAAATATTTAGGGAGATCTAAGTCTCTTGGAAAGTTCAAAGAGAAATGTCGGAACTATGGCAAACCTGGTCATTTACGTAAATATTACGAGGAGAAGAAAAATAAAGGTAATTTTTTTTTTTTTTTTTTTTTTTTTTCGATTGACTGAAAAATCCTCTCAAGATGATGCAGATGATTTTGTTGCAGCCTTGGCAACACATGCATCAGAAGATGTGTGGTTAATATACCCAGGTGCCTCTTTCCACATGACCTCGCATAGGGGTTGGTTCTCAAAGTATGAAGAGTATGATGGTGGGAAGGTGTATTTGGGTGATGATTCTCATCTGAAGATTGTTGGCCATGGAAGAATTAAGATTAGATTCCCTGATGGTAGAGTGAAGGGGATTGATGGTGTATTGCATATCCCGGGTTTGGCACAAAACCTACTTTCTGTGAGTAAGTTAAGTAATGTGAGTGTGCAGGTTGTTTTCTCAAATGGAGGATGTAAGATGACAAGAGGATCTATGGTGTTGGCTAAGGGTGTTCGGATCGAAACTCTATACAAGTTGGATGCATGCACTATTCAGTGCAATAGTTCTTTTGATATTTCAAAGAAAAGGCCTTTGGATTCTTCATCCTCACCATCATATCTAGCAGTGAAGAAGTCTATTGTTTGTACATCTGATGGCCATGCTTTCAGGGTACCTAAAGGTGCAAATGCTTTGGAGATGAAGCTTCCAATGGAGAAGACAATGTTATGGCACCAAAGACTTGGTCATATTGGTGAGAAGGGTCTTAGAGCCCTAAAAAATAAAAGCCTTGTTGAAGGCCTTGATGATTGTAATCTCGAGTTTGACTTTTGTGAACATTGTGTATATGGAAAACAAAACCATGTTTCTTTCTATTCCAGTTCTCATAAGTCTTCTAGGGTTTTGGACTATATTCATCCAGATGTGTTTGGACCTGTAAATGTTCCTTCATTAAGAAAATCTGTATATTTTGTGTCTTTCATAGATGGTTATAGTAGAAGGACATTTGTTTATTTTCTTAGGAGTAAATTTGAAGTCTTTAATCAGTTTAAGGAGTTTAAGGCTTTGGTTAAAAATCAAACTGATAGAAAGATTAAATGTTTGAGGATTGACAATGGTGGTGAGTTTTGTTCGGCAGAATTTGATAAGTTCTGTAAAGAGCACGAGATTGAAAAACATAAGACAACTCCATACACTCCATAACAAAATGGAGTTGCAGAGAGGATGAATAGAACGTTGATGGAGAGGGCTAGGAGTATGCTGAGTGGTGTTGGCCTTGAGTAGAAATTTTGGGTTGAAGCGGTAGCCATTGCATGTTATCTGATCAATAGATCTCCTACATCAACTCTTACTGAAAAGACACCCATGGAGGCATGGTTTCGTAAGAAGCCTTCGATGAGACATCTCAAATTTTTTGGTTGCGAAGCTTATGCTCATGTTCCGAGTGTAAAGAGATCTAAGTTGGAGAACAAGGTAGTTAAGTGTATCTTCATTGGCTATGGTGTCGATGTGAAGGGGTACAAGCTTTGGGATCCAATGTCCGAGAAGGTTCTCCATAGAAAAAGTGTAATACTTTGGGAGTTGAAACCTTCCACGGTTGAGCTGTAGCCAAAGAAAGAGGAGAAGCAAAAGGAGGTAGTTCAAATTCCACTTACTCCAATTAAAAGTGAACTACATACTCCTGTTGAACCTGGTGATGAGGAGAGCCCTAGAAGCTCTAAAAGTTCTAAAGAAGAAGAACCATAACCTCAACAATTCATGAGGTCTACACGTGATAGAAGGCCACCAGAGAGGTTTGATTATTCACTAGAAATATTTGGTTATTCACTGTTGGATTCCAATTGGTTTTTTGCTTTGATTGCTAATACTGATGAGCCTAGGACTGTTAGAGAGGCTATGGGTATGAGTGATATAGATTCCTGGATGAAAGCCATGGATGAAGAAATTGCTGGTTTGAAGAAAAATAGTTACATGGGATCTGACACCTTTGCCTAAAGGATGTAAACTTATTTGATGTAAATGGGTGTTCAAGAAGAAATGTGGTCTTGATGGTAGTGTTGAAAAGCACAAGCCATGTTTGGTAGCAAAAGGGTATTCTCAGGTGGAGGGAATTGACTATGGTGAGATATTCTCTCTTATTGCGAAGTTGACATCTATTCAGTTCTTGTTATCACTTGCAACAGCGTATGGACTAGAAGTGGAACAAATGGATGTGAAGACAACGTTACTTCATGGTGACTTGGAGGAAGAGATCTATATGTCACAGCCAAAGCATTTCATGGTAAAAGGTAAAGAAAATCTGGTTTGCAAGTTGAAGAAGTCTTTATATGGTCTTAAGCAGTCTCCTAGAATGTGGTACCAGAAATTTGACACCTTTGTGTTGTCTTTGGGATTTCTGAGATCTAAATCTGACCATTGTGTATATTACAAATCTGATAATGGTCGCATTCTCATAATTACATTGTATGTAGATGATATGTTGTTTTTTGGGAATGGTATGAATTTGATTTCAGATTTGAAGTTTCAGTTGTCAGCATAGTTCGAGATGAAGGATCTAGGTGCAACAAGGTATATTTTGGGGATGGAGATCAAAAGAGATAGAGCTTGCAGAAAGCTTTGGTTAATCTAGAGCAACTATGTGAATTCAGTGTTGGAGAGATTCAGTATGGCAGATTGCAGGCAGTTAGTTGTTCCAGTGATGCAGGGGATGAAGCTTTCTGTGGAGGATTGTCCAAAATCTCCTACTAAGATGGAGGACATGACTAAAGTACCATATGCAAAAGCTATTGGCAGTTTGATGTATGCAATGGTTTGTACGAGGCCAGACATTACCCAAGCAGTGGGAGTCCTTAGTCGGTATATGGCTAATCCTAAACGAATACATTGGAATGCGGTAAAGAGAGTGCTTAGATATCTGCGGGGTACTTCCGAGTACTCTTTATGTTATCATGGTTATCCTACTGGTTCTCATTATTCTGTAAGTATTCATGGATATGTGGATTCAGATTGGGCAGGTGACATTGATAGCATAAGATCCACTAGTGGATATGTGTTCACAATGAATGGTGGTGCGCTTAGTTGGATGAGTAAGTGACAGGCTGTAGTCGCTTTGTCCACAATAGAAGTAGAGTACATGGCAGCTATTCATGCTTGCAAGGAAGCCATTTGGCTTAAGAGGTTGTGTTCAAATATTGGTTTTGATGCAGGATAGATTACTATCTGTTGTGACAATCAGAGTGCCATTTGCTTAGCAAAGAATCCCACTTTCTATGGTAGAACAAAACACATTGATGTTCAATTTCATTTTGTTCTTGATATGGTAGAAGATGGAAAGGTAAATTTGGAGAAGGTTGACACTATGAGAAATGTTGCAGATGCATTGATGAAGCCAGTGAGCACAAAGAAGTTTAGATGGCGTGTTGTTTCCATGGTCCTTGGGGCCCTAAGTAGTTAATTATAGATGACTTATGACAGGGCTTCGACAAGTGGGAGAATGTTGAGATAAGTGGTTGTCTCAACCTATGCATGAAGAATATTAATAGTGTAGTTAACTAATTAAACACATGAAGGGTGTCAATGATGGATAATTGAAACTACGGATCGCATGAAGGAGTTATTTACAATGCAATTTGCATGTAGGCAATTAGTGCATGAGCGGTGGAAGTTGAGTTCTCCGCTAGTGCCTACGGTGATCATTTTTTACTATGCAATCCATACGTCAATTTTGAACTAAAAGTTTGCAATCTGAGTTTACAACGTATATTGCATGCATTGAAGCAATCTATTAATTGCGGCTCTTAATTATTAAATACTTTATGCCTTAGAGTATTGGAGAGTTAGAAGAGAGTTTTTTAGAGACACTGTTATGCTGCCAGAATTATTTCTATTTTTGTCGAAGATTGGTGAACACCTGGAGAAGCATAGTGCTACTATTGTATTGTAATTCTTTGTTATTGATAATACAAAGTATCGTGCTTTTGGTGTGTGGGGTTTTTTTTACTTGGAAAGGTTTTCCCCACATAAATTTGTGCGTTATGGTATTAATCTTTTATGTGTGTATTTGAATGTGTTTATTTCTTTGTAACAGTTTAATGATTTGTATGAATTTGCACAATTTCTCTCACATAGATTAGTGTTGGAAGCGTTGTTCTGCACCTTTGCTTCCTTTCATTTTAGTCGGCCAAACTCAATTGGAATAATTTCGCTTAAGTAATTTAACTTCAGTCGTGCAAGCTGTAGAATTGTAAGATTCCCCAGCTCTGCCGGAAGAGAGACTGTGAGATAATTATATGAGGCTGAACGGGGTCAAGTGGGAAAGTTGGCCTAGTAATTTAGGAATATTACCTGTGAGGGAGTTATAGTAGATGTATCAAATGGTGAGCGACGATATTTTGCCGAGCGAAGGAGGAATTGGCCCCTCGTATAGACCGCCTCCCATCCATAGTTGTTCCAGAAATTACATCTGGCCGAGCCATGAAGGAATCGGGCCGCTCATATTGTTTTGTCCCACCTTCAATATCCGAAGTTAAGTCAGATTGGAGATAATGGTCAAGGATAACACACCAGAGAGACTGTTACCGGTTAGACCCAGGTTTTGCAGTCAGGTGAAAAGCCCAAGCTGTTTGGGTATGGTTCCGCTCATTAAAAGGTTAAGTCATAAATCTAGCATAACCAGATTGGTACAGTTCGATAGAGAATGAGGAATTGGGCCTATTAAATTGTTACCACGGAGGATGAGCTGCTCTAACTTGGATAGCTTCGAGAGGCTGGAAGGTATGGGGTCAGTAAGGTTATTAAAAGATAGGTCGAGGATTTTAAGCGCGATACAGTTGGAGAGTGATAACAGAAGTGTGCCGATGAGATCGTTCCAGCCCAGATCAAGAAAAGCGAGAGCAGAGCAATACGCGAAGGCAGAGGATGGAATTTGGCCGGTTATATGATTGCAGAAAGATTCAATGTAGTGAGGCAGCTAAAGTTGGGGATGTTAACTGGGAATGGGCCAAAGATGGCCTTATTTTGCAGATTGAGGGCGATTACGCTTTGCTTGGAGCAGTCACAGGTGACGCTCATCCAGTTACAGAACTTGGAGAGATCTCCCTCGAGCCAGTCATCGAGGGGAAAGGCAGCGAAGCTCTGTTTCAGAGCCACAAGTGACTCCGCATCTCTTGGGATAGCCGTCGCCTTTATAGTCACTGTGACAACTGAAATGAGTGCCATACAAATAGCAAAACAGGCCATTACTACAATTACCTAATGACAGTATTAACATAACAGATGGGCATGAGGAAAGACATCCCACTCTTCTTAAATAGAATTCAGTTCAACGAGTGAAGAGTAATTTTGACCAATTAAATTTTTTTTTACCACTTTTAGTTATGTATGAGGTGTAAATTTTATATTGAGTGATAATGTTTAAGTAGAAAAGAAGAGTGGTATTTAATATAATTTTGAGTTTATAAAAAAATAAAATGCATATAACAAGTTACATGATTATGGGATAGTGAAGTCAGTATAAATTTGGCATTATTTTTTGAGTGTATTTATTTGAAATTTAGATTAGTCTTTTTTGTTGTTCTTCATATATTGACTATTCCAAATAATTTAGTCTATATATTTTTATAATAATGAAATTTGCATACTAATACTATTATGATTAAGGGTTCTAATATATGGATGTTTTAGACCATGCAACCTTCAGAGTTAACACAATAAACTACAATCCAATAAATAAATCACATAAATAGGAATAGAACATTATTTCATTTTCAATTTTCTAATGAAGAAATGTGACAAGATTCGACAACAAAATGACTTAACACTCGAGTTGCAACTAATTTTACCTTCCTTTAGACACATCTTCACTATCTACTCTCTCTAGCTTAATTTATTGTATCTTCCTTTGACTACCATCCTCTGGTAACCTAAGCATGATAATTAAATGGTTTGTTGTCCTAGCCAACCAATCATTTGAGCATGCCATTTCATATCCCCTCTATAAGTAGTTGAGTTAACTCACGAACAACACATTATTACGAGCCCCAATACAAGTATGTGCAAATAGCAATGACTATGAAAAACATCATTGACCAAAAAAGCATGATGTGCAAGCTACCCTAATGCATGGAGAGCTCAAGGTTCCCTCATACACAACATTCACATCTATGCATAAGCCCCAACCATGTGTAATATTTAAACATTTATTGTAATTAAACTACAAAACTATGTGTAGGAATTGAAATATCACTAACACTATTTTTGTCATATATTTATTAAACCACTTTATTAAAATTAAATTTATTAAATAATCTCAATTTTTAATTACATTAAGTGAATTATTTTTCCACAAACATTCAAAATAATAATATAAATTCATTTAAATCTATTATCCAAATATAATTTAATAAAAATTATGATAAATTAAATTAGTTAAACCTTTGATCAAATTAGTTAATAATCATAAAAATCAAGTTAACTCAATCTTTCAAAGAGAAAAATTAGTTAATAAATCAAACTTAATCAGTTAACTCTTCAAGATGAAAATAATCAAATAAATCCATTAGATACATAAATAAGATAATTGAATAATAATAGCAACCACATCTCACATCCACCCCATCTTCAATTGGATAAGTCTTGATATGAGATTGAATCCTATACATGTTTGCTTCTTTAACCAAAATACAATAAATTGAGATCAAATCCTTAATTTCATAAAATCCTAATCCTAGTTTATGCAAGTAGATGTTGATCAAATGGGTAATAAAAATTTGAGAAATATTCATTGAGAGGATATTCATTTTCACTCTATATCAATTTTTATTTGGTTATTGTTACTTAAATCTTTTTTTTGAGGGATTTTATTCTAGATGTGGGTTTTGGTTGAGGTTTCACATTGTTTTCTAGGTAGCACTACATTTGGCTTGCATAAGAAGATAGTTGTAGGTAGATTTGGGAGGCCTTATTTTTTAGCATGAGACTATCCCCATTCAAGGCACTTCTTTGGTGAAACTTTTTGATGCCCTCTTATCATTAATAAGAATCAATTTTTTAGGTGATAGAAATATATATTGAAGCATAGATTTTTGGGACCTACTTTCTTTCTAACACTTCTAGGATTTTTCACCTAAAAGGAGAAAGATGGGTCCAAAAATGCTTATGTTTACATTCAAAGATTAGTGTGATATGGATGGAAAATTCGTAGATGTGATGTTTAAATACAAGAATCTAATAGGATTGATTGATTAATGAAAAGAAACTAAGGTAAAACAACTTGTTTGAAAACACATTGTGTATTGCAAAATCACCTACAAATGAATGGAAAAATGCAACAAAAATGAATTAGACTAAAAATGTGCTCCTTGAATTTTGATGAAGATTGGAAATTTCTTTTGAAATGATATTGATGATTTTTTTTAGGCCTGGAGGGACTCATTCGCCATTCTGGGTGAATCAGTCCCAGTTCTAGTAAACTGAGTCGGGATCCGTTTCTAACAAAAGGGTACTAAAAAATGTAGAAAACTCAGAATTGACCTTGTGGTGGGACTCATTCACCACTTTTGAATTTTTGGATTTTCAAAGGTGGATTCCAAAGCTTCCGATCTGCACTTTGATGCCCTACAGGTGTCTGCTTTCGAAACTCTAATTTACGGGCCTGACAATGAGATGTTGTTGATTCCTTGACTTGTTGAATGAAGAGAGGACTTTAGCAACTTTGAAACTTGATCTACAATTATTTCCAAGCTTCCAAAGGACCTAAATCTGCATACACACAAGAAGAGAAGAAGAAATGTTGATTGTTAGGGCATGGGGGTTTGGCTTGGTCAAACATCGTTTAGGTAATTAAACCAAAATGATGAAAGAATAGAATGAAACATGCAATAATAGAATTGATTACATTTCCATGATGATAGATCTTGAAAGTATGCAACAAAACATGTAGAATATGCCCTTGGATGTCTTAGGAAGCTAAATCAATGACTTGCAATGTGAAAGCCCTAACTTGCTTGACTTGAAATGGAAGAATGGTGGATGAATAATGAAGAATGTATGTCTATGAGAGGAAGAATGTAGAATGAGGAAAAAAAACTTATTTATACAAACTTGTGCCTTATTTAACCATTCATACCTCATCATAGGATGACATAATGTGTTTTTGAATAAAAACCTGAAAGGAAAATTTAAAATTTTTGAATTTGGATCCAAGGGGGACTCATTCACTGCCCATGGTGAATGGGTCCCACCTAGGATCTGAAAATATATGTCAGGAATTAAGTTACATTTAATGTTGTTTGTCGGGTTAACATTCAAAAATACACTTAATTAAATCATATGAGGGAATAAAGGGGTCAAATAAGGCATAAGAAAGGGGTAAATAGTGAAGATGTGCCTAGAAAAGTGTGAAATATTGTTACAAGACTTTACAACACTTCAAAATAGGACTTGTTTAGTGATGAAAAGGTGATTTTTAGGTGAATTACAATAAATAGAGTCTAGAAGAATGTAGAAATGTCTTACAACACTTCACAACACCTTCAAAAGACATCATTAAAAGCATTTTATTTAATTTTCAAGGGTCCAAGACTTAGTGTGGATGCATAAAATGCTTCACAACACTAGAATAGGGCCTCATTAAGTCCAATTAATCATGAATTATTCTCATGCCAAGAAAAGGGTACTCTTTTTCTACAACATATATAAATTTCATTTTTATCATATTGACATTATTTGATCAATATTAGCCATAGAAAAATATAGATTATTTCCAAGTCTTAGTAGTAGTCTTCATCATTTATAAAACTATTACTGGCACTTAGTTTCTAGTAGTAATCTCTCCATACAAGTGGCTTCTTGGTATTCTTTTGCATCTCCTCTCTTAGTACACTCCAATTTCTATTTATTTGAATCCATTCAACCAATTCATAGCAAGAAATTACTTCTCAAATGGTGGTTATTGAGGGAATCTTAAGTTAGCTACACCAAATTTAAGGCATTCTCAAATTGATCTAAAAGTTCCATAGTGTGTATTTTCCTCCTTAGAGTGACTTTTGAATCTTTCTAATATGATCTCTAAGAATCCCATTTTACTATATTTATTTCAGTAAAATCTATCTTTCCTTCCTATACTAAGTATTTTGTGGACATTTTAGTTTATTTAATTATCAATAGAAGCTATTCATTATTAAAACTTTAAAAAATTATAAAAAAATTCATAACATTTGTGTAGAGGGGGCTTCTTCAATTTCTATGATTTTATTGTCATACGTCATTACTAGTCAAACTAATTAAAATTTCTTACTAACTTAATTTTTATAGCTTGACTTGCCAAATACTTCAAGTTTAAAATTATCAAACACTTAGTTCTAAGTTCTTAAAATTAACCTATTTGTGTTGATTGTTTAGATTAGTTGTGTGTTTTGGTGATTGGATTCACATACTCTCTCGTCTTGCACCTTTTAGATGATCTCGAGGACCAAAATTGATCTAGTTCACTCTTCTTCCTTTTTATTTTTTTACTAGGCCTACCTAAAGATTTCATTACCTTAGGAGATGAATGAACTCATTCATTTTTGTGGGTAGAAAAAGTAGGGACAAAAAAAATTGTACCTTAAAGGAGAACCATCATGTGTAGCATAACCTTGGTGCCCCTTTTGTAAGGAGACAAGGTGAAGTAGATTTGGACTTATCCACGAACACATTCTTTGAGATGGGTGCTTGTTAATAAAATTGAAGATCACATACTTTAGAGTATATAGTTGAATCCATTAGATTGATTTTTATCTTAATTAAGCATCCATTTGGTTTCCAATCCATGTAGTACACTGTTCTATGGATTGCACCAAGTGCTTACTTATATTATACCCCAATTATGTCCATGTTTGGCCATGGTACAAACATTTCTAGGGAATTAACTATCTCAATCTCGTTGGAAGACACAAGACAACTGAGAGGGGGGGTGAATAAGTTGTCACCAATGGAATTCACAAAACTCAAACAATTATCAACTCCACATCCACTTTAATCTATTATTAAGTATGAGCAAGAAGTGAAAATAACAAAAAGAAATATCAACACAAGAAACACTAGATTTATGTGGACAACCCAATAAGGGAAAAACCATAGTGAGGATTAACTCACAATATAAAGTAATAGAAAAACCAATTACAAGAGGGTCACTACCAAAGGGCTCACTGCCCAATATGGGACTCACTATCCAGATAGGACTCACTGTTCAACAGGGAGGCTCACTTCCTACAGATACAAAAAGATAGAAATAAGAATGTTACACAAAGAAAATTTTCTCAATGCAACAAAAGATCCACCAAAATAACTTCCACACATCCACAACCTTGATCAAAAAATTGCAAACACCATTAGCTCACTGCTTTCAGGAGTCTAACACATTAAAGTATTGCTACCTCAATTCACTTTCGCACAATATTGCTTCTCACACTTGTCACATGTCACACACCATCCTTAACATCTCGACTTGCATTTATACCATCTTTAACCTTAGCAACTTTCTCCAAGGTTGACTACACACACTTCATATTAAAAATTCAAAGTAGGCCAGCAACTCAACATTCATGTAGTGGAAGAGAATGAGAGAGGACCAAACCAACACTTAACCAAGACCCAAAAAAACATCTCAGATCAATCACACACTTCCTTAATTGATACTTATCCTTCGTATGACGTGTAAACACTAAGTCAACCAAACCTAATAAAAACACAAATGAACTTTGAAGTACATGCTTCTGCAATGAGAAGATAACATGCAGACCACATAACACATTTCACCATACACTAGTCACACATCTTAGATGCCTTCAGATTCATCCACAGAAAATGAAAAAACCTTCATACACAAAATACTTTCCATTAATCCATCTAGATTACATAGAAACACAGTAATTCTAAACCTAGTCTTTTGGAGCATCAAACCACAAACAACTTTGACAAAAAATAGATAACACCATTACAAGCCTTCTACTAGATATGCAGGACCTGAAACAAACCAATGGAGGACTGCGGAGTAGATACATTTCTCCCAATCCATAGATAAACAACTTTTCTAGACTAGTTCACACACCATTGAACACAACTTTCACTCTTCATCAATCCAGAAGCTCTAATTAAAGATATATCACCCAAGGATTCCCTTAAATAACACTTCAGATTTGCACAAGCATAGGATCAACACAGAAGAAATGCGAAGCACATACCAGAGCACATTTTGAACACACACACAATTTTGTCTTCACTATTTCTCAAAAGCACTTGGTAACTCATCATATCAGCACACTTGCAACACCATAAAGATAGCTCCATGTACTCACAACATCTCTACATTATCTCAAATATACATGCACAACCTGCAATCACTTGTTTCATTTCTCTACAACAACCTCTACTATGTTGACATCAATAACAACATTAATGACAACACTGCCATACTCATTCATACTTGCAACAAGGGTATGTGTAGGATCATCATGGAAAAAATAGGCCCTTAAGTGACAAAAAAATTAGAAAAATCAAAGTTAGGCAACTTGACGTAAAAATTTGAATAAGTTATCTATATTATTTCAAAAATATGTAAGAATAGAATTTTTAGCAAATTGAATATAGTTTCTAAAACACTAGGTTTTTTTTTAAAAATATCTATTTGGTGAAAATTTGAAATTTCAATGCAGTAGTACTTAAATTTCAGGGAAAAAATAAGAAGTAGGTGTCGGTCTGACCACCCTAACCACAATAAAATGATAATATTTTTTTATAAGATTTTAGATATAAGTAGAGGACTCTTATATCCATTGGATGCATATTTTTGTAATTTTTTTCCAAGTAAATAATTATTTATGAATTTTTTATTACAAATTTTAAAAAGTATAAAAAATTTGTATGTTTGACCATCTTAACTAGGTCAAAAATTCGTGAAATTCAATTTTTTTTTTTTTAATCCTATAGTATGCAAAGCATAGAATGTGACACATGTTTTGGAATAAAAAAATGTGATACTGTTTGAAAGCTATAGATGTTTTTCAATCAGTCTATCAATCAGAACTCTAGTCATAATTTGAATAGAAAATGAATATAATTACTTATTAAATTCAAAGTAAAGCATAATTTATATTGGTGGAAAGCTTAGAATCTCCTTTAAAAACCTTTTTCTTTTCATCAATTTTGGGTAAAAAAAAGTCTTTAGCCACATACCCATGATATTGCCACTTTTTGGCCCATCATGATCCTACACATACCCACAATCTTCCTCTTTTTCATTGATTGAAACACATGATGTGAGAAACCACCAAAGACACAATACACACTCTCCTTTATTTTCTATATTAGACAAGCTACACAACATTCTTGCACTTTCTTTTCCTTACAATATTCTCTCTTTTTCACATGATTCTCTCCCCCCCTTTGAAATCAATGGAAAAGAACAAAAAAGTCTGATCACTTGCTCTTAGGAGTGCAACCACATCTCATACTGCAACAATGATACTTCCTACTCCCCTTGAGGAGTAGACCCTAGTCATCAATCCAAACAAATGCAGAATCTATAGATCCACTGGACTGATGCACCTCCATGTGCACCTAGTTCAAAGAAGGAGGGGCAATAACCTCCAACTTCTCCCTGAGATACTCAAAAGTATTCTTTGGAAGATCCTTAGTAAATATATCAACAATTTGATCCTTTGCTAACACATTCTCCAATTTGACTTCATTCTCAAATACCTTCTCCCTTAAGAAATGATATTTGATAGATATATGCTTTGTCCTTGAATGCATTACCGGATTCTTTAATATATTTATTGCACTTATATTATCATAGAAGATATGGATAGGATCATCACATATCACTCCTATATCCTTCAATGTTTGATTCATCCATAATACCTATGTGCAACAAGATGCTACTACAATGTACTCAGGCTCTGCACTGGATAAAGAAACTAGATCTTGTTTCTTGCTTAGCCATGAAACCAAAATTCCTCCAAGTGTACCATAGAAAAATGGCTCTTTAATATTTTCATGGTCTTTTAGGTCTTTCTTCATGATGCTTGGTCTATTTTTCTTTGATTTAATGTTTTAATGTGACTTAAAAATTCACATTAGGTCCTAAATATTCAAATTATGACATCTTGTGAAGGTGTTGTAAAACATTTCTAGACTTTTCTAGAATATTTTTTATTACAATTCACCTAAAAATCACATTTTCATCACTTATCAAGTCCTATTTTGAAGTGTTGTAAAGTCTTGTAACAAAATTTCATAGTTTTCTAGGCTTAATTTCACTATTTACACCTTTCTTATGCTTTATTTGAAACCTTTTATGCAATCATAAGGCTTAATTAAGTGTGTTTCTGAATGTAAACTCGACAAACAATATTAAATGTGACTTAATTCTTGACAGCCACTTTGAAGTCCAAGGTGGAACCCATTCGCCATGGGTAGCGAATGAGTCCCTCTTGGCTCCAAATTCAAAATATTTCAAATTTTCTTTCAGGTTTTTGTTCAAAATTACCTTATGTCATCCTGTGATGAGGTATCATTGGGTTACTAAGGAAAAAGTGTTTATAAATGAGTTTTTTTCTCCTCATTTTACATCTCCTCATTCACTTGCATTCACTAAACATCAATTCACATTTGAGCACTTTGCATCATTCAATCAAGCATCATTCAAGTATCTTGGAGCAACCATTGACATAACTTCATATTTCTTCAACAAGGTTGTGGTGAGTTTGGAAAATTTTCATCTTTTTTATTCATATTTCCTTGTTCATTTCCTTCCATTTCTTCATTAAGGGTTTGATTACCAAAGTGGGATTTGACCAAGGAAAATCCCTATAACCTAACCCTTAACCATTTCCCCCCTTTTGCATGTGTGTTTGCAAACTTGTGTATGCAGATTTGTCAAAAAGTTAGGTGTTGAAAGGTGGTCAAGAAGTAAACAAAGTGTTTCAAGTCAACTACTTCCTATTTCAAGCTTGCAGATAACCTACAACGCGTTTTATGCAAATTTGACTCTGTGAACCCAACAAGAAGACAAGTGCAGATCTGGTGCTACAGAATTGGTCCCTGATTTCATAGAATTTTGGGAGAGGACTGATTCATCATCAGTGGTGAATGAGTCCCACCTTAAGACTGGAAAAAGTAAATTCTATTAGATTCTTATTCATGAAAGCTAAAAACTAGTTTTTAGAAGTTTTTGCCAGAAGTAGGACTGATTCGCCATCAGTGGCAAATGAGTCCCACTGGTGACTTTCACTCATTTCTGTTAGGATTCATATCACTCCAGATTCATCATTCACTACCCAGGCGTGCTCTAATTTATGGTTCTTTAATTCTATTTTCCATTTATTCATATTTTACTTCATGCTTTCATATCACATTATGTTTTCAAACATTGCACATTTCTTAGGTTTTGCATTCATAATTAGTCAATTACAAATTGATTAGTTGCATTTAGATCATCTCATTTAGCCTAAATCACATCAAAAATACATTATATTGAGTGAATCACATTGATTTTGAGGGTTTATCTCTCTCCTTTTAGATGAAAAATCCTAAGAGTGCAAGAGTAGCCTATAGACCTCATTCAAAATCTATGGTTCATTTTGGTGAACCTTCATATTGAACACTTTATCTTTCTGATTTCATTTGCATCAACATTCATTTAGGTTTTGTTTTGTTTTTTCATCTTAGAGTTCCTCAAATTGCATTAGTGAAAGATTCATTAAGCTTCATTTTGCATATTAAAACATTAAAAAACTAAAAATCTGAATTTGCATATGAAAAGCATTAAAATCACTTTAAATTTTCTGAAAAACATAAAAAAAATTCATACTTGGACTCATTCGCGACCTTGGTTGAATTAGTCCACCTGCACATTTTTAACAACATTTTCAGGCATTTTCTAGGCATTTACTACATTTTTGTTCTCTACTGTTATTTCTCTGTTTCAGTTTGCATAATTTCTATTATTTACATTTTTCACTCCTAGATTACATTGCATTTGCATTTAGCCCATATTTTGTGGTACTTGTATGAGTGTTTAGTGTCCCATTGATAATGCTTTAGTGAGATGAAGTTCTAGACTCATGGCTTCCCATGATAGCACTTTCGTTGTGGACCTTGGGATCTCAAAAGTGTAAGGAAAGCTAAGGTGCGGAACAAACTCTCCTAGCATCAAAACCTCAGGGAAGAATGAAAAGGTGACTTTAAATTTTCAATTACAGTCCAAATAAGATACACTTGAAAGAAATAACAGAAACAGAGAAATAAACATACATAGATGAACACCAGATTTACATGGGAAAACCCTTATGGGAGAAAAACCCACCACACCAAGAAAATCCTCTTTGTATTATAGTAATGGAAATTACATACAGAGATCAAACTTATCTTTCTGATGTCAATTTATAATAGCAGATTCAATGATCAACCTTGTACAAAACATTTCAGTTACAATGCTCTCTGAATTAAATTCATACACACTGATCACACACCGACTCGTTCACCACACTGTTCACCGAACTGATCATCATCTTCAATTTTTTAGTATATCCATGTCATTCACAGTCTGTTGATCTTCCTCACAAGAATGGCCACAACATTCCAACTGCTAGTGGTTCCCATTCTACTTCTCCAATTGGTCGAAGAAGAACCACATAAGATAGTCATTCAGTCAAGACGTTCAAACTGTGTCGCATGTCGGTGAGACACTAGTCGTGTCTCCCTGATGCCACAAAGCCCAACTATCGATATTAACCAGATTCATCACCTTCAGCAAGAGGTTATGCTGAGTTCAAAAGTTGTCGCTCAGACTCACGCTATCGTTAAGACATCATACCAATATCCACTGCATGTAGCTCTATCGGCAAGACCATTGCTATTGGCGAGAGGTCATACCGATGTTCATACCCATCGGTGAGACTTACTCTATCGGAAAGATTGGCAAGACCTTTCACTAATATCCTTAGCAGACCCATTGTCTAGACAATCGCTAGTCACTATGAGTCATAACGAGTCCTCCAGTCATACCGATATGAGCATCTGTTGACAAGACTTAGGCTGTCTCTAAGAGTCACCTTGCAAGTTCCAAGTCACCCTGAGTCCATCCTTCGCTAGGAGTCATACCAACAATAGACTATTCCATTGGCGAGACAATCATCCGTCGCCAAGAGTTCTTACTGAGCCTTTATGTCACCTCAATGACTTCGAGTGTATAACCATCAACAAGACATATATTGTCGAGACGAGTCATACCGAATGTTCATGCCTCTCCCCGATGACTTCACTCGCCCAGAGTCCCACAACATCCGATAAGAATAACTTGTTGGCCAAACCAACCCACTCGGTAGAGGGTTACACCGAACACAACAAGTCACACCGATAATATCCCTCGCCAAGAGTCTCTCTGACCAAACACCATCGGCCAAAGTCATGACTATCAACAAGACAGCTCCATCGGCAAGACTTCTCCCGATGCTAAGACTCATTCCGACTATCCAAGTTACGCCGAAGGATTAGGTTATGCTGATCACTGAGAGATTCCATAAGTCACACCAACAAGCTAACAGATTAAGATCAGAGGCAGATCAGCCAGACATCTCAGCAATCACAGCGACCATGCTTACTTAGCGGTTTTAGCCTGTGAGATTGAGGCACACAATTCCAACAAAAAGCTCCTACTCCTAGTATGGACAATGGTGCATTAGGGTAAAAGTACAAAGTTGTGTCACACTTTATAAAGGAAATGACCAACACTGATCCAACTTTTAAACTTGAATCACTAAAAAGTGGCATATATGTTTTGAATTTTGAAATGATGTAAACTAGTAAAATATGTATTTTTTAGTATATTTTATGTTTGTATTTTAAAAAAAAATTTAAATTTATTTTAAACTAGTTTTAATAAATTAACACTATAATTTAGTTGTCATGAAAAATGAAGTTACATGAGACATCAAACTTTATATAGTAAATTTTATTTTTTCAATTTTTTTGTGTATTTATAACTTGAAACTTTAGTGCATGGATATATTTTTTCCCAATTTTGATAAATAGATATTTTTAAATAAATATTAAAATGTGCGTGAATCAAAAAACACTTTTTTCCATGGGATGTCAACTTTCATATTAAATATTTATCTAAAATGGAAAAAAAATTATACTATCTTGAAATAGATTATTTTATCTAGTGCATCATATTTTTATTTTATTTTTTAATAAGTTTTAGTATTTTTCCTTGGCATGGTAATGAACCTAATATTTTGTGCTGATAACCTACTTTTAGTAAAAAATAAAAATAAAATATAAATAATATTTAAACTATTAAAATAAATATATTTTTAAAAACTACACTTATGGATCTACAAAAGGGTATTTTTATATATTTTTTAAAATGTTATTTACATTAGCATGAGTTATTGAAACTTCAAGTTTCTCAAATAGTTTTATTTTTTTGGTAAATTGGACTCAAAGTGGTGCTCCATATATTTTTAGCCAACAATTTTAGTTGAAAAAGTGGTAGAAGTATCTAACTTACCTAGAATGAATCTTACTAGATCATATGTTGGACCAAAATTGATTTTTAGTTAGAAATACTTAAATTTAGTTGTGCTAATAAGTTGGTTGAAAGTGTGACACAACTTTGTGCTTTTACCCATTAAGCATGGATACTACCACTAGTATGCTTTTACCTTCACATTCAATGCATGTCAAGACACACAAACTAGTTCCATTCCGAAAGAAAAAGACATTAGTATTCATGAGGATTTTGCACATTTATAACAAGATGTAAGTCTTGAAAACATTTCCACCATCACCATACCTACGATAGAAAATCTTCATCACTTGATTGAAAGTGACGATGGTTTACAAGTTATGAAAATAATAGCTAAGATATATAATAAACATGCACCTTCCACATCCCAATCAGAAAACATTATTGCGAGCCAAGGAGGATCTCACATTCCTCCTTCAACCATAGCATCCATACTAACCTATACCACTCCTCAAGTAACAAAAACTATGCAACAGGTTAGTCATGTGACTCCTTTCATTATTCCAATTAGCATTCCTAGTTCTTTTGTGGCATCGAATGTTCCATCTTCTACCTTCACCCATCTAAGTGTTCCTTTCACTTCCCCTAACATTACATACACTCCATCACCATTTTCCCTTCCATCTCATACCATTTACACTAATCCCATCATTACACAACTCTTTAACACCATTTCATCCATGTAACAACAAACCTCCACCATTAGCAAAAGTCAAAATGCTCCACCCACATATCATGTCTGCAATAGCCCACTATCTTTAGAAATCTTGAGAACATAGATACCATAGGGAATTGAAATGCCTAGGTTTGAGAAATATGGAGGTAAAGGAGACCCTACTAATCATGTCAATGCTTACACAACCTTATGCAATGATTTTGTCCTTGATGATGAACTATTAGCCAAACTTTTTCCTAGGACCTTGAAGTACAGTACATTAGAGTGGTTTTCAAACTTACCCAATCATTCCATCTGATCATTTAATGAGCTTGTAGATACCTTTATAAGTCATTTCCAAGTCCATATGACTCCCAAAAAGACAATGGCTGATTTAATGCGATGTAAACAAAATGCAGATGAAAAAGTAACTAATTTCATTTCATGTTATCAATCATTGTATGCTCAAATTGATGTCAAGATTCCTGATTCACATCTGCAAAAGATGTTTATCGAAAACTTGCACACTCACCTTCAGAATAAGTTAACTATGATGAAATTTCCTTCTTTCATGCATTTATACATGACCCTTTGTGATTATCACAACTTAGTTTCTAGTCATGACTCCAAGTCCACTTCTAACTGAGCTAAGAAGTCCGAGCAAAATAACCTAAACAACACTCAAAACTTTAGAAAATCAAATAGAGGATTTTTACAATTAAATCCACCTTCTCCGCAACCAACCCAACCTATTTAGAGTCAAGTGGTAGCTGCTAAAGTAGCAGTTCCCTTTACCTATGAGGACCTAAAGAGACAATTTACCCCCTTAGCCGATACTCTCCATAACACAATGAACCAATTTCTCTAGCAACAAATGATCACTTTGCCTACCTCTAAACCACTTGATACCACCAAGCCTTTACCACCCACCTTTAAACCAAATGCTTATTGTCATTTTCATTGCCAAAATGGACCTAACATCAAACAATGTAAGCATCTCAAACACTTAGTTCAAGACCTCTGGTCGTTTGTCCATTCTGGGTTTCAATGATCAAGGCAATAAGTCTATTACACCCCTTAACTAGAATTTACAAATTTTCACCAACCCTATTCCTAAACATAATGTTTCATTTGTCAAGGCTAGTGAACCTTCAAATACTCATGTGATGAACATTGATACAAATAATGAACAACTTGATATAACTCCAAATGTTACCCAAGTTAATCCTATGGATGAACTTGTGGGTACAATAGATGTTATCCCTCGTAAGGGCCCAACCAAAAAATCTCTTGATATTACTTTTTCTTCTCATGATATACTTAAAATGCTTCTTGATGGTCCTCTTTACATAGCTGGCCAAATCTATGATAAGCCCACTAATAGGATATTAATAGATCCCACTTGTGGCAAGAATGTGATCACAGAAGAGTTTTTAGTATTACATGATCTCTATCAAGATGATTATAATAAACCAACTACATGGATTAAAAAACATACTGGTTTTGCATGCCCTACAATCAGATCAATCGTACTCCCATTACAGATAGGATCCAAAACTTTGGATGTAACATTTTCTATCATTCCACAATCAAATCAATTTTGTCTATGGCTAGGTCATCCTTGGCTTTGCTCGATGAAAGCGGTCCCGTCAGTTGTGCACAAATGTTTGAAGTTTCTGCATGGAAATGAAATATTTACCATACACCATAGTGGTTTTCATCCATTGTCTTCTAAAGGTAATTTTTCCTTAGAAGCCTTTTGGCCTGAACCTATAGATCCCATCACCCCCCATAAAGATTTCTTTTTCATAACCTATCAAAATTTCAAAGCCAAAAAAATAGTCGAGTTGTCTCTTCACTCACTGTCCATGTCCACTTCCGCTCCTCCCATCATAAATGAGACAATGCTTTATCCTGAGTATGAAAATGAACAAACAATACCACCCCATGAGAAACTGACCCTAGACACTCCCCCTTCATCTTTTAAACACCCATGAGATAATGAAACAAATCAAATCATTGTGCCTCCCCACATTAAACAAGTGTATAAAGACAAAGAAAAAGTGATTGACCCATCTTCTTTGATTTCTTTCATTCTTCCCCCTCGAGAAGAAAAGGAACCTATGATGAATCAACCCTCTCTTACACCTCAACAACTTCAAAATAAAATTAAAAGAAACTGTGGTGCTAGGGAGTGTAGGCGTCGTCATCGTCTCCTTTCTTGTTAGTTACAAATGGAAGGAAACAAAGAAGACCAACCTCCACCTTTGACAGAAGCAATACCTGATCACCCTCCTCCTCTTGTCCCACCATAAGATAATACAGTCCAACCCTCACAAAAAAATGATTTGATCCAACAACCACAACTTTTAATACATCCTTCCTTGGAAATAACCCTACGTCCTCCTATCGTAACCAATCTTGATGATGACGATAATGAGGAGATCACAAAAATAGATGAATAAGTGCATAATGATCTAAAATATTTATTTTCATCTACCATGAGATTAAATGATAAACTATCTACACCAAGTGAAGAACCTGGCACATATCCTAGTTTGACACTTGCAATTCTTCCTTTGGACAATCAACCACCCTCGCAATACATTGGACATGATTGGGAGGTGGATGACTTGTTAGATGGTTGACTAGCCTTTTATTTTCTCTTTCTTTTGCAATTTTATGTGTATTGTGTTCCCCCATAATGTGCGTTTGATGTTATTTCTCTCTTTGTGTACTCCCTCTATTTATACCTCTAGTCTTCTATATGTCATCCATTGTCTTTTTCACTTTTTCTTTTGTGTTCTCCTTTTGGGGATGACACAAAGTGTAGAGATGCTCCATGTCTCTTCCATGTTGACCCAAAAGTTCATTTTTCTTCTTTTTTTTCCTTTTTATTTTGTGTTCTCCTTCTGGGGATGACGTAAAGCATTGAGATGCCCTATGTCTCTTCCATGTTGATCCAATTGGTCCCTTTTCCTTTTCCTTTTACTTTTCCTTTTTAATCTTTTCTTGTGTTTTTCCTTTTGGGGATGACACAAGGAATTGAGCCCGAAATGTCTCCTTCATGTTGACCCAAAAGATTTTCCTTTTATTTTTCCTTTTCCTTTTCCTTTTCCTTTTCCTTTTCCTTTTCTTTTCACTTGTATTTTCCTTTTGGGGATAATGCAAAGCATTGAGACCGTAATGTCTCTTCCATGCTGACCCAAAATGAACTTTCTTTTTCTTTTGTTTTCGCTCTCTTTGTGTCATTCTTCTAGTTATATGTGCATTTGGGGAATGATGACAATTCTGACCTCTTTAATCAAAACATTGCAGCAACGAACATACTGACCCCACATCCATAGATCCCTTATGTGCTTGGTGTGTTCCTTCCTGGGGGGAAACTTCCTTTCTTTTGTTCTCTTTTTCGTTTACATGAAGCAACCTTACTCAAAAACATATGACTTGGCATAGGGGTTTTCCAAGTTGGCTCTCATGTATTACTTTTCCTTTTTGCATTTTCCTTCGCTACTTTAAAGTAATTGCTCACATAACATTGTGTAGGAATTCCTTTAAAGTGGGGGGGCATGCATTGGCATCATTTCATTTGTATTTTTGGTTCTTAGTGTAGCCTAGTCACTTTATATGATGCGTTTGTCACTTTGTGGATGACATTGGGTGTGATTTCCTTCATAAGTGTGATCTATCTTAGAATATTACATTCCTCTTGGTGGTTTGATGTGACACACTACATCCCCTAAGTTGTGAATATTCTGTTCTTTGATTGGTCCTCTCTTAGATACATTAGATACAATATTCCCTAAGTGACAGACCTTGCATGAACTTAACAAGACTCCTTTGAACATTTTACATGTTACATTTTTTCATTCTACATCTTTACCACCTTCCATAATGCAACTTGCATGCATTTGGTACTATTCTCTTTGTTCATGAGTTCTAAGCATATGAAGCTTTGCTTGTCTCATGAAGCATAAATCAACATTTTCCTTTGTGGTGCCTTGCTAAATTTATCAGGATGTATAATTTTGATATGGTTGAGTGGGAATCCCATTCAATGGTAAAAATTTCCCCATAGCCACCTATGTGTTTGTGAGTGCATACCAAATAGCGTATGTACTTCACCCTTTTGGGTCTTCTCACCCAACGGACTACGATGAGTTTTGTCACCCTAGAGCGAGTATACATTTTCTTTTTCTCACAAATAGCCTAGATTTATTTTCCTTCTCTTTCACTTGTGCTCCTTTGTTCTTATGCTTAGTTTTCCATGGGATCTTCATCTTAGGGGCTTGATCATCCCTCTTGATCATTGCCATTCCATCTTGCTAAGAATAAGTGCATCTGGATCTTTCTCGATGTGCATAGCTACTTTAGTGTGAGTTTGAAGCAAGTTCATCCTCTCACTAAAGTGGGGGCTAAATGTACCATATAAAAATGGCCCTTTCAAAGGTGGTCAAGAAGTCAACAAAGTGTTTCAATTCAACTACATCCTATTTCAAGCTTGGAGACAACCTACAGTATGTTTTCTACAGATTTGACTCTGTCAACCTAACAAGAAGACAAGTGCAGTTCTAGTGATATAGAATTGGTTCATGATTTTATAGAATTTTGGGAGAGGACTGATTCACCATCAGTGGTGAATGAGAATGGAAAAGTAGATTCTATTAGATTCCAGTTCCTGATAGCTGGAAACCAGTTTTCAAAAGTTTTTGCCAGAAGCAAGACTGATTCGCCATTAGTGGAAAATGAGTCCCACTGATGATTTTCACTCATTTATGTCAGCATTTAGATCACTCCAGATTCATCATTCACTACCCAGGTGCACTTTGATTCAGGCTCCTTTAATTCTTTTTTGCATTTATTCATATTTTAGTTCATGGTCACATATCACATTGTGTTTTCAAACATTGCACATTTCTTAGGTTTTGGATTCATAATTAGTCATTTACATTGATTAGTTTCATTTATATCATCTCATTTATCCTTAATCACATCACACATATATTAGATTAAGTGAACCACATTGATTTTGAGGGTTTATCTCTCTCCTTTTAGGTGAAAAATCCTAAGAGTACAAGAGTAGCCTATAGACCTCATTCAAAATCTATGGTTCACCAAGAAAGAATGCACCACCACTTGTACTATTCTATTCATCCACACAACCAACCAAATATGCATCAATGCAAGCACTCAAAGTGAATTCAGTATCCTTAGGATACCACAAGCCATAATCCAGAGTGCCTTTTAGATATCTGAATATCCTCTTCACAGTTGTAACATGTGCTTCTTTAGGTTCTACTTGAAATCTGGAAACCAAACATATTGCATGCATGATATCCAGTCTAGTAGCAGTAAGATAGAACATTCCACCAATCATAGATCTATACATGCTTTGATCAACTTTAGGAGAATCATCATCCTTACTCAGTTTGCATCTAATCACCATAGGGGTATAGACTAGTTTGGAATCATCCATTCCAAACTTCTTCAACAACTCTTTGACATACTTTTATTGTGAAATGAATATGCCCTTATTAGTTTGATTCACTTGAAGTCCAAGAAATAAGTTCAATTCACCAATCATAGACATCTCAAAATCCTTTTTCATCTCCTTTGCAAATCTCTTGCACATACCCTCATTTCCTCTGAAGATAATATCATGAACATACATAACCACTATAAACATTTTATTTCATTTAAACAACTTTGAAATAGAAATTACTGTCTGTGGAGCCTTTGCCGAATCTTTGTTGTGTCAAATATCTATCCAACCTTGCATACCATGCTCCGGGAGCATGTTTAAGTCCATATAGTACCTTTTTCAACTTACAGACCATGTCTGGTTTATCTGATAACTGAAATACCTTCGGTTGCTCCATGTACACCTCCTCTTCCAATTCTCCATTTAGGAATGCAAACTTAACATCCATCTAATATACCTTGAAATCTTTGTGAGCAGGAAAATACCAAAAATATCCAAATAGCCTCCATTCTTGCCACCGGGGAAAATTTCTCCTCAAAGTCTATTCCTTCAACTTGTGAATAACCTTTGCATACAAGTCTTGTTTTTTTTCTTACTACTTCACCATTCTCATTCAGCTTATTCCTAAACACCCACTTTGTACCAATTATGTTCTTGTTTATAGGTCTAGGAACAAATTCCCATGTCTGATATTTCTCTATTTGCTACAACTCCTCTTTCATTACTCTAACCCAATTCTCATCTTTTCATGATTCAAACACTATTTGAGGTTTTATCTTGGAAAGTAAACATAGAATTACCTTAGCTTCCACTGCTTTTCTTCTTGTCTTTACAACTTCACTTTTATCTCCAATTATATGTTCTTCAGGGTGATTTTTGTGTACATATTTTGGAGTATTAGGAGTAGGTTTTGGAGCTTCTTCTTCTTCCTTATTCTCTTCTTGTACTTTTCCATAGATAGGTTCATTTGGTTGAACTGGTTTGTGCATATCTTCATCAACTTTTACATTTGCACTTTCAACTATCTTTCCCAATCTTTCATTGAAGCATCTATAAGCTTTACTATTAGTTGGTGAGACCAAAGCCTTTGAGTTGTTAAAAGAAATTCATGGTGGGGTATGTGGTGGATATTACATGGCTAAAACCACTGTGCATAAAGTATTAAGGGTTGGATTCTAGTGGTCCACAATTTTTAAGGATGCATAAAAATTGGTAAGAACATGTGATGCATGCGAAAGGTTATCTAGGAAACTGAAATTCTCAGGTAACTTGCCCCTTAGACCAGTAACTATGTAGGAACCTTTTCAACAATGGGGTATTGACTTTATTGGAGAAATAGATGAAAATTCTAGTGGGGGAATTCATGGATTCTTGTGACTATAGACTACTTTACAAAGTTGGTGGAAGCCATCCAAACCAAAAGAGCAACAATTAAAGTAGTCACAAACTTCTTAATGGAAAATATATTAACCAGATTTGGAGTACCAAAGAAAATTGTCTCAAAAAATGCAATCTACTTTTGATCTAAGGATTTTATAGACTTTTTCTCAAAACATGGAATCTAGATGTCATATTCTTCACCATATCATTCTCAAGGAAATGGTCAAGTAGAATCAAGAAATAAAAGCTTGATGAAAATCATCAAAAGGATTCTTGAAAAGAATAAAAGAGCTTGGGATTTCAAGTTAAGGTTAGCCTTGTAGGAAGATCAGGTGACTATTAAGAAGGCCACTGGTTATGCACCTTTTGATTGACTAAATGGCATTGTAGCTAGGCTACCATAGAATAACATAATGTAGATGTATAAGTTTGTCCAAGAGTATGATGAGGACATATACGACACAATACAACATAGGATTGATGCATTAATGGAAGTAGGTGAAACAAGGAGGGATGCTCAAAAAATAAGTGCCAAGTTATAGTTACAAGTCAAGAACTTGCATGACAAGAAAGAATCCTCAAGGAAATCTCAAGTAGGGAACCTAGTGTTCATGTGGAATGCAAGATCCAAAGATATGGGAAAACATGGAAATTTTGAAGCATTATGGCTTGGCCCTTATTCAATCAACAACACTCATGGTGAAGACTCATATTTCCTACAAGAGTTAACAGGTGAAATTATTGAGCTACTAGTACATGGATAGTTCTTGAGGCCATACTTCTCTTGAAGTAGGTTCTTTTCTATGTACATTGTAATGACTTGTAAATATTGTGTATAGGTGTGTTTTCTTTAGTTTTATTTGGTCTGGTCTGGCTACTTGGTCTGGGTAGTTCCTAGTTTTGGAACTTTTTGGTTGGTCTACTTCAACCTGAGATTCTAGGATCTCACCATGCCTATGAGAGGCATGCGTCCCTAGTCGGAACCACTGGTGGAACCCTTAATTTTTTGTGTTCCACTGATTAAAATTATTCTAAACCTGGTTATTCTCATCATTGTCGGCTTAGGGTTTTATCCTGTTAACCATGCTTTAGGGTTTTGTGCTCCTTAACCCTCTTAAAAAGGTTTAGGCCTAAAATTCCTTATGGACGTTCTAATTCGTCATTGACCCTTTATTGTCGGTTCTTAGTCATTTAAGTTATGCTTTATGCCTTTTGTCTCGTTGATAAACGTACCCCCCTTGATCTTGGTAGTCTCATGGCCATATTGAAAACATTGATTTATTATAATGTGGGTTGAATTTTGTATAATTCTAAGCTTGGGTTTTAATATTCGCCTAAGGTTTTAACCTTAATTTTTATGTCCCTGACCGTCGTCTACCTAGTGATGGCCCCTTCTTAAAAACTAACATTTTTGGCATGTGCAGATATTAAGTTCTATGTTGACCATTTGATCATTGTGAGAAAATCTCCACCATTCCCTGCTTCCCCGTCTCATTCTATTCCTCATTAAAATAATCATATGGGTAGGTGTTCGATTTCCATGTGTCATGCTCGGTGGTGGGCCTAGTGTTTTCAAAGGTCAGTAGGTGAAGGTTTCAAAGAGGATCAACGATAGGTGTCATGTGACGTTCCTTCATCTAGGTTGTTCCCCACTACCCCATATGTTCCAAATTTATAATAAATTATTATTGTGGGCTAGCGGGCTATGGAGGCATGTCTCAGGGTGGAGGGACCTACCAAGCTATAAAGCAAAGCAAACATTATGTTGAGAGAATATCAACGGTCGATAGTGGGTGACATGGGTCAATCCTAACCACTCCTCACTATCCCATGCAGGGCCCATATTTTTTGTCCAGTTTCCAACAGGGAAGCAGGAGAGCATCAGGCGGAGCAACCTGAAGGGCGTGAAGGACATTGGGATAAAGAAAAATATTTCAGCATGGGGAATATATAGTAAAGTGTGTGCTACTAAAAGGAAATATGAGGCATATTTTTTAACATGTGAGATCTTTTAATCTAGGCCATTGGTTATGTCAAAGGAATATGGCCACGAGTGAGTGGTCCCATATTAAGACATGAATATATTGAAGGCATGAGATTTAATCTCATCCCTTCCCCATCTCCCCGTTGCAAGGAGTTGCATGAGGGATATGTTTTAGGGGGGAATGGGAAGGCTAACATGTGGACATTGCTTTAGTACCATGGAGATAGTGGAGCCCGCACATGACAAGAAATCCCCTCCACATGGCTTGTATTGATTTGATGAATGCTATGGTTGCTTATAGTCAATTTTTCCAAATCATGTTGACTTAATCTAAATCATTTGTAAATCAACACATCTACACAATCAACGGTTGACATTTCTAGATTATTTTGAAGGCAAGTGAGTCATTCTAGTCCGTGTGATCAAGCATTAATAGAGGAAAGGAAGCCAAGCTACCGAATAAATGGGTCATGCATAGCTATTTAAAATTACTTCAAAGTATAATTGAGCATTGAGAAAGACATTTTTCACACTTGGAGAGCTTGTGTTGTGGTTTTCAGGCCTCTTCGACATCAAAGCTAGGTTTATTAACATGCAAAAAACCAGTAAGTGAATTATTGCCTTCTCATCAGAATTGTTGATAAATTGTGGTCTCCAAATCTTTCTATCAATTAGGGTTTTCTTTATTTTTCATTTCTTTTAAGGTTTGGCATTCATTGAAAGAAATTAGTTGGTCATGCATTCTTATAATTCCTATCAAACTCTTAGTCAAAAGTTTATTCTAAGAAACTAGAAACCTTGCTTTATAAAACCCTTGAGTTATGGCTCCTAAAGCAAAAGCATCTTCATTGAAAGGGGAAGCCTTCATTCCCAAAATACCTTTGAGTAAAGACCTTGCTGAGCAACAACCATCTTCAACAAGTGAAAAAACTAAGGTTCAACTACTTCTCTAGGGTCTGCAAGTAGTTGAGGGCTTAATTGATAAACATAGTTTTATTAGGGATGCCAAACTACCTTGCACTATCCGGGAATTATTCTATGACTAGTTCAAAAATAGAAATATGGACATTCCAGTTGGCAACCCTTGAAATCTTGACCTATGGAAATTGATTGTGCCTAATTATGTATAACTAGATATTGATTTGAAAGAAATAGCTGTGAATTATGACCCAATCACCAAGAGTGTGAGGTCTTATGATGGAATTAAATTGGTTAGGGTCACCAAGGAAGAGGTTGCTTGTGTCTTCAGACTCATTGAGTGGAGTGATGATATGCCTAAAATTAATGAAAAATCCCTTAGGGAGGAGTAGATAGAAATAAGATTGCATTAAGGGTCCATATATTCCCAAGGTACTTAGAAAAAATCTGGGGCTGAAAAATCACATTGGGACAATTTGATAAAGGGTAAACCCACAATAGTGGGTTACAATTTTTCAAACGAAGAATAATTAGAAATGCTCATCAAAAAAATTGAAATGGTTTACCCCTTCTAATGAAGGGGGTTCGAATGAACCACCCCCCTTCTAATGAACCCCCCCTTCTAATGAACCCTCCCCCTTCTAATGAACTAATGAACCCCCTTCATTAGAAGGGGGGTTCTAATGAACCCCCTTTTTTTACCTTCCCCTCCACCATTTCAAAATTTATGCATTTTTTTGACTATCGAAGCTTGGGAAGGAGGTGCAAATGGAGTCAAATTGATAAACCAAATTGGATGATTGTAGTGATTGAAATGTTCTTTCCAACAACTATAAATTTAATATATTTTGTTTTTATTTTATATTTTATTTTTTAGTTTTACTATACATAGGTTTTTCACCGAATGTCAAGTTCGATGAAAAATCATTGTGGAAAAATAGTAAATTTGAGGGGAAAAGAATTAAAAAAAATATATCCACTAGGTATTGATGTCCTCGTTCTAACAAAAAAAGAAAAATTGAATTTCAATACATACCAAAAAAGTTATGCGTGTCGAAGTGCACCTATGTCTAAATTATAAATGTTTTGACTTCAAAACTTAATTAAAAGAAAATTATTGAACAAAATGCTATGAAACAAAATGAAAGCCCTAGATACTTGTGTTACCAACCTAAATTCAAAAGAATTATACTTTTATCCTTTGTAGAAAAAAATTTATGCTTGCCGAAGTACACACCACTTTTTAAAAATGTTGTTTACTATTAAAAACTAGTTATCAAGGGAGACACAAAAAAATTACAATTTAATTTCAATTTTTTTCAAAAAAAATACTTTTAAAATCTATAGAAAAAATCTCACAAATCACTAGTTTACATCGTTTTCGAATTCCTAATAGTTTACCTACTATAAGTGTCAGAAAGTGAAGTTTTCTCTAAAAATATTGATTTCAATGTCAAGTTTGGCCAAAAAGTGTAACCCATTATTGTGGGATGACCTAAAGATACTTTTCCTATTAATTACTTTGTCTCTTATTTCCAAAGGACTTTCTACTCCATTTTCTACATAATTGGCTATGATCTTGTCACTGGAATGCCCATGGTATGGATGTATATGGAAGCTTGCATTCAACACCCTTAGTATTTCACAACATATGATTATACAAGGTTTCTAATAGAGAGAATTCACGAGGGTTTGGTAAAATTGAAGAGGGGTGTAGATGGAGTGAGGTTTAGCTGGTACTCATTGTTAATGCACATGTTTATGTTCAAAGGTTCATCTTACTTTGGGAAGAATATGATAGTGGATAGGATGGAAGGTACTTTGGAGCTACTTGTTTAGTGTTGGACTACCGTCTTGGATAAGGATGATAAATTTTTTGATTATGTGATATTTGAGAACTTGTTTGCTTCAGAATTGAGAAGAGCCCTAGTTGTGAGTATGTCAAGAGTTTCCAAGGCCCTACATGATTTCTCAAGACCCAAAGATAGGAGGCTTGAGCTAGGGTTTGATCATAATTGGGGAGATGTTATCCCTTACCCTGCATATATTGTTTTGAGAGTGTATGGTCCCACTATTACACCTCACTTGTTGCCTAAGTATGTCCTAGAAAGAACTAGATTTCTTGAGGTGATGTATCAGTTGGGAAGTGCGGAGAACAAACACTTGTTGGAAGAGGGAAAATGAACATTTTTCCCCTCATACACATGCTTCTTTGATTTTGTAATGACAAAGGGAGGATGGAATAATATAAATAATATAATCAAGACTTTTCACATGAAAAGAGTAGTGACAAGGGAGAATCATGAACCTGAAGGCTTCATGTCCTAGTTAAAGGAAAGGAATAGTAGTTCCAAGTTTGTGCATATTTTCCATTTCCCCTAGGATATAATAAGGAACATCTTTGATTTGGTGGAGCAAGAGAGTAGAAAAGCAAGGTGGACTGCTTTTAACAAAATAAAAAGAAAGGGAAAGGAAAATGATCCTAAATTTGCTGCTCTTACACAAATCCCCATATAATGCAGAGAGTGGAATATGTCTTCTAGAACTTTGAAGAAATGGTTGGTCAGCTTGGAGGTGAAAGAATGATTCAAGATAAGGGGAAATCCCCCATGGAAGAGGAATAGAGTGGAGGAGAAATTCTTGTTATAGAGGAAAGGCTTGTAGATCAATCTCCTAAGAAACAAAAAATAATATTTTTCATGAGGAAGATAAAAGCAAAGAAAGATGATGCAGTGGTTGCTCCCTCTCAACAAGAGGAGCAAAGACCTCTTTCTCCTATGCCACAAGTGCTACCACCATCTCCTCCAAGGAAAAAAAAGCCTAAAATTGTGGATGTTGATGCCCCATAATAACATGCATCACCACCAAGGGAGCCACCATTGAAGAAGCAAAATGTTGAACAAACAGGTTTGGTAGATTATGATGATGATGAACCTGATGAGGAAATTTGGGTATCTGAGTAGGAAATGTAGCAAAGAATTCCTCCTGCATGAGCAAGAATGGTGTAACAATAGTTGGGTATGAGGTTAAGTAAGGTTGACCTCATTGGGCTTAATGGAAAGGATGATGTGATCATGGTGGAAGAATGCATGAAATTCATGGATGGTGATTCATTTATAAGATCTCAAGCTTTCATGGAATTTTCTTACATGGCCAAGAAGGATGAATATGTTAGCAATCTGGCCAAGCAAAGAAGTCTTCATCCAGAGTTACCTGTTGGCACCATATAAGTACAGGTCTTGAATAAAATGAGAGATAAGTTTCAGGGTATGACTGTAGAAGAGGGTAGAAAGTTTGTAAGAAATAGAGATATTTTGTTGTTACCAAAATGGGATTTGGCTCTTCCTATTACCTTGGATACATAAAAAGGTGTGATAGACCTCTCTACAATTCAGAAGAAGAGGAGCTGCAATTGCACTACAAGGATATTCTTTCAGTGAGCAGTGGGATGCATTAGCTATTTGGTCCCTAGCCCAAGTACAAGAAATCTTGACTTTGCTGAAGTTGCACCTAACTACAGTGGAGGCCTAATAATAAAGAGAGTTTCAGAAACATCATCTCTTGAGGCAACAAATATGTCTATTTAAATGTTGCTTAGTTCACAAGAGCCATCATGGAATAGGTAATTGCAGAAAAGGAAAAGTTCAGGACAAAATAAAATGACTTGTTGGTTGAATATGAAAGGACTGAACAACAAAAGATGCAAATACAAACAAAAATAGCATTATTAGAGAAGTTGCAAAATTTTCAATTAAGAGAGCAAACGTAGACTAGTGTTGATTCTCCTACCACTCCACATGAAGATGCACCCATTGATTATGCCCCTTCAACAAGTTCCTCATGGGAAATTATGCCATATAATATGGGAACTGAGCTCATTTCAATAATAGAGCCTGGTACATTAGAAGCACCACATGTAGAGGAAGGTTCCAACAAGGAGGATTTGCTTAAGAAACTAAATGATTATAAAGAGAAATGTGACAATCATGATAGGGAAGTCTTTATTAGTAATGTGAAGATTGTCACCACAGTTTGGGAACATTTAAATAGGGGGGTTGTTAATAGGTTGAATAGTATTCATAATAGTTATCCTCCATGAAATCTGCTATAAATAATTTTAGCAATGATAAGGAGAAGGCTATTCCACTTATGGAGACATGGATCCCTAGGTTGCAAGTATTAAGGATGATGTCTATTGGAGATAAGAAGGATGCTAACCCCTTTGAGAAACTTAATCCCACCATTGCTATTGTAAATGAGATTCAAGAATTTAGGGGAAATTTTGAGCCTTTGGAGGCCAGGATAAGGGAATTGGTTAAAAAATTTCATGAATCACATCATGGTCTCTTTCCATCCATTTTAAGGGATGGTGGTAGCATAAAAACCCTACACATGAGTGGAGAAAGTAAACTAATGATATCATTTTAGGTCAAGTTGCTTTGATTTTCTAGGGGCATGATATGGAAACACTAAAGAGGAACATAGACATGTTGGCCCATGTAGAGATTGTCTTGGTGGAGTTTGATAGGGAAACCAATCAGGTAGTTACCAAGTACTCACCTTATAGAAAAAGGGTTGATAATGTCATGAAATTCAGTTGGCCCACTGAGGAGGAGTTCCAAGCCTAGAGGAGCAAATACTTGCATGGACTAGAGGATTAGGTACAATAATGAGGTGGCAATTATAAGTTCTGATTTTGAAATCTACAATCATGATGAGTAATGGATGGGAGAAATGCAATGCATAACTTGATATTAGTACAAATTAGGCTTTTGTTAAAGTATGAACAATATGTTGCTTTATCCCCAGTTTTAATTGATGAAAAGTTTGTAGACATGGACATATTCTGTGTCCCTTTTTTTTTATTCTTTCATTCTTTCTTTCATTTTCATTTTGTGTATGTGGACACACTTTTTGAGTACGAGGATATTGTTAAAACTGCTCGAAGATGCCTTTTGAAAGGTGGGAATGGATATCCAACAACAAATGATAATAACTTTTATCTCATATATGTTTCCCTCCATATAAGAATGCAAATGTAACTACAAAGGGAATATATGTTTAGTGGTCTGGTAGAATGGTGACATTTGTAATTTCTGGCTCGAAGCTTGTTTTGCTCCTTTGTTTCTATAAGAAGGAATTCAAGGCCAGAAACTTATGGGGTTCATTTTATTGAAATTGATCACAGAGAATTGTAAAAAAATTACTGAGCATATTTTGAGTTTTGTCTTTAGTTCTAAGCCAATTAGTGGGGTATGTGCAGGATCATCATGGAAAAAACAAGCCATTAAGTGGCAAAAAAATTAGAAAAATCGGAGTTAGGCAACTTGCCATAAAAAATTGAATAAGTTATCTATATTATTTCAAAAATATGTAAGAATAAAATCTGTAGAAAATTGAATGTAGTTTCTAAACTACTAGGTTTTTAAAAAAATCTATTTGGTGAAAATTTGAAATTTCAATGCAGAGTACTTAAATTCCGGGGAAAAAGAAGAAGTAGGTGTTTGTCTAACCACCCTAACCACAATAAAATGATAATATTTTTTTATAATATTTTAGATTTAAGTAGAGGACTCATGTTCGGATGTGATGCATATTTTTTTGTAATTTTTTCCCAAGTAAATAATTAATTATGAATTTTTTATTACAACTTTTTAAAAATATAAAAACTCGTATGTCTGACCACCTTAACTTGGTCAAAACTTCATGAAATTTATATTGTTTTTAATTCTATAGTATGTGAAGCATAGAATATGACACATGTTTTCGATTCAAAAAATGTGATATCATTTGAAAGCTATAAATGTTTTTCAATCAGCCTATCAATTAGGACTTTAGTCGTAATTCAAATAAAAATGAATAATAATTATTAATTAAAGTCAAAGTAAAACATAGTTTATATTGGTGGAAAGATGAGAATCTCCTTTAAAAACCCTTTTTGTTTCATAAATTTTGGGTAAAAAAAAAAGTTGTTAGCCACATACCCTACACATACCCATCATATCGCCACTTTTTGGCCCATCATGATCCTACACATACCTAGTGTGTATGTAATTTTGATAACAAAACTAGAAAATACAATACAAAATGGTGAAAATTTCATGTCCATTTTCTCTCATGTGTACTTGTTCTATGAGTTATGCATAATATGATCAAGGATTATTTTATTCATCTCCATTGATTTCTAGTGGATGTAGGGTTTTTTTCTTGCTTATTAATTCAAAGAGTTAATGTAAATTCTTGAATGAAGCTGTTGATTCATATGAATTGAGTGCTAGGATATTCATAAGTGGTAGTTGAGAATATAATGTGGAGATGTTGTAATGTAGTATTTTAAAGCTTATAGGATGCTATGTATAAAATTGTTATTAGGTTGCATAGGTTAAGATTGACTCTATGTTTAGGATAAGGCACTAGTTTGAGAAACATATTTATAATACATTTCCTAGGCCAGTTCATGAACAAATCACTCTTTATTTACAAACTTTTCAAATGAGTTATCATTGCAATTATTTTTTGATGAATTTCATTGTTCTCATGCTCCTTGAGTGTAGAGTATTGTTAAAGGAGCAACCAAATATTTAGATACACTACGTTGTTGAGTGGTAATATGAGAATTATCTTCTATTCACAATGTATTTAAATGTTAATTGTATAATTTATTGAATATACATTGTGGAATCACCCTCCCAGGTTTCATAGAGCCCAAAGTGCAGGAGGAAAGCTCCGGTGCTTTCACTCATTTTTTGGCCAATCCCTTTAGATTGATAAATATTGGAAATGACAAAGTGCATAGGTAATTCTAAAGATTAGCTTGGTTCTTAAAAAATAACCAACACTAAGTAGATCTCTTAGGGCTTCCTATGCATCACTATTAACCCTAAAATTATCCCTCTCAACCATTAGATCATCCCTCTCCACATATATTTGCAGCCCATATTTGTCTAATTGCACCATCCCTAGCTATACCTATAGACCATCCACACCACATAAAGTCCATTTCTATCCCTTTGTAAATAAGCTCACATGAAATCTCTAGCCACTATTGTATCTCTTAAGAGATGTGGGAAAACACATGTGGCCCTACTAGGATTTCATATTATATTCCATATTACCTCAACACTCAGTCTATCTTATATCTCTTCATAATATACTCTTTGTGTCCTTTGAAATAACACACTATCAACATATAGCCTAGGTGCTTTATATCCTCTGACCATACCTCTACTCCTCTATATGGCCTCCACATAATGTCCTGTCAATTCAAATCATCAAATTCTAACTAATAGTAGTATGTATCTCCTTGATGGATCCATGAGTATCCCCTATAAATTATCCAAACATATGCATGTCTCTTTGGCTACACATACCTCATGTATCCCTATTATTCTACCAGCTACCATACGTTCCCATTCCCAACTATGTAGTAGTGTAGGGGATGTAATATTGTGCACCTTCTATACCATCAATTGTAGATTCCTAAATAACTATGCCAACAAAAGGAATTGATGGAAATGCCATATGATCACCCAACACATATACAATGCAATCAAAAAGTCCCATCTAAAATATCTACCAATCTTGTTAGGCAACAAGACATTGTTAACAAAACTCATCAATACTAGTAGAAACCTCTAGAACCATGAAACATCAAAATGTAGGGTCAACCCTTGTAGTGGTATGTCCTACTACCTACAATTTTATCAAGTCCTAATGATGGATCATTGAGTGTGATTGAAAATGTTGAATAAAAATCATATACAGTTTAATTCAAAATCTTACAAAATTTCTATTTCATGGACAATGCAAAAATAATAACTACTAGTGGCCATGCCAAAATCTAAAGAAACTACCATATTTCCTCCAATATAATTGTTATCTAATGTGTTATAAGATATAAAGTGGTGGTCACAAATTTTTCTTGCTTCATTAGCACCATGAACATATCCCCTTCTACTAAAACATCCAACATCCTAACTATCTCATGTTAGGAAATTTGTGTCTCAACCTTGCAATTATAATAGGTTAATTTATTGAGTGCAGGGGGTTGGAAGGGGATACACCCCTTGCAAAATCCAGGGAGGTACCCCCATGCAGCTAGGGGGTTATGACCCCCCTAGTGGGGGGTTTGAGGCTTGCACACCTTGGAAAGGGTTTGGGGGAAACAACCCTAAAATCCACATTATATATATATTTTATCATTGTAAATCTAGACTAATCATCGTTAAGTCATAGATATGAAGATAGAGATTATGTTGGATTGTCTTGTGCTAGAAGGAAACCCTATTTTATGAGCATATTATATTATGGCTATGCGTTGCATTATTGTATTATGTGTGAACGTCTGATAGTTGTTGAGTTGCCTCTAGATCTCTGGTTGGTGATAATCCTCTGAGAATATTTCTTTGCAAGTATATTATAATCTTGTTGATTTTAGATTAATATATTGGGTGTCTTTTGGAGTGTGATGTTTTTCTCCCACACGAGTTTTCCCTAGGAAAATCACTATGTTGTGGTATAAATTGTATTTACGTTTATTTCTATTTAATTTATCTAAATGTTGTAAAGATCTAGTTTTTTGGTCATAACCCTCCTCTCAAGATTAGTGTATGAATTTGTTATACTACCTTACCCTCCTTACATCTCATACACTGCAAATATTGATACAAACTATCACTTAATATCCCTAAATGTTCTCATTAGCTCCATAACACCTTTAGGCCTCTCACATGTAAGCAATATGGGTAACCACTATTGCAACCATGAAACATAATTACCATCATTTTATTCTAGCTTATTTGTCTTTCCCCTACCCTCCAAACACAAACATTGCACCTATAGCATTAATTCTATTTTCTTGGTGTAAGTGTTGTGCATTGTAACACAAATTTCTTAATATGAAGCACAAATACTTCAATAGTAAAAATCATTCACTAAAGAGAAAAAATGCCACAATTATGTACAAACACAGATTCCTCTTCCTTGCCATGAAAGTGATACATTCAATCATGAAAATACCATATGCCTTTAGAAAAATACCATAAAATGAATTCATGAAGCATTTCTGGTTCCATCCATCATACTACCCTAACACATGCCTATTGATGTGTGTTTTTCATGTCACAACTAAGATAAAATACTAGGTATTATATCACTTTTGAAAGGAAATATGATAATAATAACTTAGAAAAAAGACTACACCAAGGATTCTATTGTCAAGTATTGAATTGTAAAATAACTTAGTGTTCAATGTATAATTTTTTTCACTTAGGGCCTTACATTTACTCACTGGAACTAAATGAGGGTTTTGATAAGATTTAGATGGAATATAAAACCCTAATTATACCTTCAAATTTGAGATCTAAAAATAACTTTGGTCTTCTTATTTGACAATAATTTTAAATCTCTTCTTAAAATGTGATACCAGAAAGTTGGTTTACAATTGAAACATAGATTTTTGGGACCCTATGGACTATTCTTGCACTTCTAGGGTTTTTCACCTAAAAGGAGAGAGATAGGGCCAAAAATGCTAATGTACCTCTCAAATCAGAATGTATGTAATGTTTTTTAGTGTAAATGGACTTAACTAAATGCAATTGACTAATCTAAATGATTGAAAATGAATGCAAAAGTGCAATTACAACTATGTTTGAAAACACATTGTGATATGCAAACAACTATGTAAATGAAGAAATAATGCAAAACAAAAAGTACATAGATGAACCTAAGTGCACCTGGATGAATTGTGATGATTTTGGAGTGTTCTGAATGTTGATGTAAATTTCTGAATTTTCACAGTAGGACTCATTCGCCCAGGGTGGTGAATTAGTCCTGCTCTTGGTGAAAATGTGTAGGGAGCTAGTTTCTATTTGTCGAGATTCAGAATCTAAAAAATTCAGATTTTCATTCCTAAGGTGGGACTAATTTGAAATAGGTAATGAATCATTCCTCTCCCAAATTTCTAAAATCTACTTGTCAGGTTACTAAAGTCAGTTATGTAGAAAACGGACAAATAACTCTCTCCAAGCTTGAATTTGAATCAAGTTGACTTGAAACACCTAGTTAACTTGGAAATCAATCTTCAACACCTAATAACTTGTCAAATCTACATACAAAGAACTAACCCTTGATAATGCAAGTCTGAAGTAATGTCAATGGATGCCTCAAAGTGCTTAAATAGTGCTTGAAAAGATGTTATATAATGCTTGAATGCTTGAAATATGAGATGAAATGCTTGAATGAGTGAGGAGATGTAAAATGAGGTGAAAATCACTTATTTATACAATTTGTATGCCTTATTATTCATTCATACCTCATCACAGGCTGACATCAAGTGATTTTGAATAAAATCCCAAAAGGAAATTTGAAATATTTTGAATTTGGGGCCAAGGGGGACTCATTCGCCACCCATGGTGAATGGGTCCAACCTAAGACCTGTTGATGGGTGCTTTTACACACTTTCTCAACATAGGTAATGCACATGTACACTACCTCTCTTGAATGGAAATCTTCCAACAACAAGTTGCTGAAAATCTCCCCAAGGTCTCTCGGGTGATAGGTCATGACTTACATAGAACTCCTCAGTTGATGTTGATGTGATTTTTGCTGGTAATCATAGGGCATAATTACATAGCTGGATGTGAGGTGGATCTTAAAATCTAAAGTTTCTAAGGTGGAAGTTGAAATGCACTTTGCTGTAGGTTCGAACAACAATCCAAACTTCAGTGTTTTCCTTGAGTTTTGGGTTTACAATGTGCAATGAACCTTAGCACAGGCTGTAACTTAAAAAAAAAGGAAAAAGATCAGGGAAGAGGGAAGGTTCTTGGATCTGCAACTAACTGTGAACAGTGATCATGGAGGTTTTGCTATGGACAACTCCCTTCAAACAAAATTCCACTTAACCAAGAAATCTACAGTATCGTGAAATTTGTGCTATCTTCAAAGGTTTGCTGATATTTTACCATTCATCCACCATTTACATGCATGAATAAAGATAAATATTTGAAGAGAAACTTCAAATTTTAGCCCAGGCTAGCTTTGCAAGGCCATTTACTAACAACAAACAACAAAAGTATGGGTTGGAAGACATCAACACAACAAAAATTTCTACAATCACAAAACAACATGACTAAAGTCTATCTAAGCACCTTAAATCTAACTTAAAATACCTATGTAAATATAAAAAAAGCATTTAAAAATGGAGATTGAACCATGAAACATGTGGAGAAATCATAAAATACACCAAGTTAATATATTTTCATTATAAATTTTAGTAGCATGTCTTTACAACAACTCAACTCTCTTTGAAAATGAGAGGAGACCCCCTATTTATAGTGTTCAAAAAGTTAAATGAATGGCCAAGATTTATTTTCATTGTGTGGCCAAGATTCACTACAAAATAGGGTTTCACCTACCCCCAAATATATTACAATTTAAAATTATATTCTTGTCTTTTCCCTATTTGTCCTTGTATGATAGCACTATAGCATTTTGTCTTTTGTTGACTACTCTTTCTGCTGTAGCTATTCCTTCAGGAGCTCTTCACTAATAATAGGGCTGCCCTCCTGCTTCTTCAAAGCTGCATATTTCATGAATTTTAGAATCACCGGCTGGAGTTTGTCAACTTCTATTATCTTGGACCGCAACATCTGATAACTCCATTCTTTCGAGTTGTCCTCAAGCTTCTTCTAGTCTTCATCATACTTTGTGGCTTGATCTTAGAATAGTTCTGACTGGGCAAAGGCATAGTTGGAAAAAATCATGAAATCTACAGTTACTACATTGGAAATCCCATCCTCCATCCTCTTCTAGAAATAAGGCTTTATTTTCTCTGGATCCATCTGCACCGCGGGCATGTCATATTCCGTCATCAGCTTCAGATATTGGGTGTAGTCCACCCTAATTTCCTTGACCCATTTGATGTCTGAATCCACTTTATCCATTATTTGTTCCAACCTTTCCCTTCTATTATCGAAATCCCGCCTCCACATGTCCACTAGCCAGTGATCATCTCTTTTGAATGTGAGCTCCTTTTCCCATGTGGCCTTCAGTAACCAGAGGATGGCCTCAATATTTGAATAGGTGGAATCATATGTTGTAGGGAAGCTAGTGCAAAGCTTCTTCATGCTCTCTAAAGATTGTTATAGATCCAAGAACTTATTGGCTGTCCGAACCACCTAGTCGATACCCATATTCCTGATGTACAAGACTTGTCAGAACCAACTCTTTGTAGTCTTGTCCAAGTTCTTTATCTTCTCTAATTTGTCAATTTTTTCTTTGAATAGCAATTGGGGTGGAGCCGCGGATGTGGTAGGCATGTCATCCACTAAAGACCATTGTTGGATGTAATATATTAAGGCGGCTACCTGTGCTTTAAGTTTGTCCTTCGAGACCTTGTCCTATTGTATCAAGTGCACCACTATAGCCACTGACTCTTCAAGATGTCCCACCTTCTGCTCTCTGGTAGTAGTTCCCAAATTAATGGTGGAAACATTATAGCTTACACCCTCCTCGCCTACCACAGGTGTTGCTATCTATACGGTTTGGGACCCAGAAGCATCCATTGTTACCTTGGATCTAATTTTGGGCTTCTTCTCCTTCCTGGTTGAGATTTGTGCTTGGGCTAGGATAGCCTCTAGCCTTGCTCTCAGATCCTTAGGAGCGGGAGTATTCTTCTCAAGTTGCCTCTCCAGCCATTCGGCCATGGAAAAATTTCCTTTTGGCGACTCTTGATCACCTTCACCTCCCCTGTTCGGACCTCCATTTGTTCACCTATGGTAGTCCTTTCTTTCATTTTGGTGTTGTCTCCCTCTTCTTCATCGGAGTCCTGGATGAATGTGAGGCGTTTGACAAGATTTCTAGTAGTTGATCCCTCTCAGGGACTTTCCTCTGTCTCAATTTCCTTCTCCTTTATTTCTCCAATCTGTTTGTCCTTGTTCATGTACTCCTGAGGCTTGTATTCTTCTATATCTTCTTCTCCTATAGGAGGAGGTGGCACAATCTCCAGTTGTTTTTCCCTTATAGGGATTTCTACATTTTTCGTTGTCCTGTCGCCCTCCTGCCCTTCTTTGGGAGGTGACCTTTCTATTTCTTCCTCATCATGTTTCAGTTGCCTGGCCATTTCTTCTTCAAGATCATCATCAAAATTTTGTACGATGACTTTACCACCGACATCCTCCTCCTCATCTCCGCTCTTGGAAGAGCCTGTTCCTTCCTCTTCGTAGGCCACCCTATCAATTTTCCAATGTTCATACTCTGGGTGTTCATGGTACTTGGGTATGTGCAGGATCATGATGGGCCAAAAAGTGGCAATATGATGGGTATTTCTAGGGTATGTGGCTGACGACTTTTTTTAATCCAAAATTGATGAAATGAAAAGGGTTTTAAAGGAGATTCTTAGCTTTCCACCAATATAAATTATGCTTTACTTTGAATTTAATAAATAATTATTATTCATTTTCTATTTTCTATTCGCATACAATAGGATTAAAAAATAAAAATTGAATTTTATGAAGCTTTGACCAAGTTAAGGTGGTCAAACAAGCGAAGTTTTTATATTTTTAAAAGTTGTAATAAAAATTCATAATTAATTATTTACTTGGAAAAAATTACAAAAAATATGCATCACATCCGACATGAGTCCTCTACTTATGTCTAAAATATTATAAAAAAATATTATCATTTTATTGTGGTTAGGTGGTCGGATTGCACCTACTACTTATTTTTTCCTAAAATTTAAGTACTCTGCATTGAAATTTCAAATTTTCACCAAATAGATTTTTATTTTCTTTAAATAAACCTACTAGTTTAGAAAGTACATTCAATTTTCTACAGATTCTATTCTTACATATTTTTGAAATAATATAGATAACTTATTCAAATTTTTATGTCAAGTTGCCTAACTTTGATTTTTCTAAAATTTTTGCCACTTAAGGGCCTATTTTTTCTATGATGATCTTGCACATACCCACTCATTGGCCTCCTCTTCAATTTCCTTCGAGACTTCTTGTTCTCGTCTCTCCCACTCCTCAAAAATTAAAATTGTGGCCTCCATTATTGGTGGTCTCGTGGAAGGTTGCGAGGGCGTGACATTGGTGAGGACCCATGCTAAGGAAGTCTGAATGGTGGGGTCCATGAAGATATATGAGACCTCAAAGAGGAAATTTTGCATATGTTGGGAGAAATCCTCCTATAATGCTAGTGCGGGCATTGGCGTTGTCGTTGCTACTAGTGGGAGGAATGTAGTAGGCGACATGGTGGCGAAGGAAGGTGGAGTAGTCACGGTGAAGGAAGAGTCAACAACTATTATGGGCCTAGCCAAGGGGAAGGTGTGAGATGGACTGAGATATCCACCATAGGAGGGGATGTGGTGATCATTTGTTGGGAGATAGATGCCAAGGTGGTCGAGACAGGGGGAGCCGGAAGAAGTTCTGGCTGATTTGTTCTAGCTTCCTCACCTTCCTGAATTACAAGTTGTTTTGCAACACTTCCTGTTTGTATGGGTTTCTTGGAAGGTGAGCCCCTTGAATCCTTTCTAGTGTACACTTTAGGATCTGGAGATTGCTCCGTTTCGGTCTGTTTCCTCTTTTTTGAACTAGTGAGTGGAGGAGATTTGGATGTCCCGCCTATTGAAGTTGTGGTGGCCACATATTTGGTGGTATTGGGTTCAATCTTTAGCCCTTCATATGTTAGGACCACTCCTTGTTTCTTTAGCTAGGCCACTTGTCTTTTAACCCATTCTTTAGTTTGGGCCACGATGGGTTTGGTTAAGATCTCGAGGTCATTGATCTCCTGTTCATCCCAATCAATTGCAGGCAGTGGTAAGTATGAGACTGCATTATACCTTGGATCCATAACTATGCTTTTGTCTTCCTCAACTTGATCTGGTATCGAGGGAATAGTTGCACCCTTCTTACGAAGTATGCAGTCATCCTCATGTAGTGCTGACACGCACCTCTTTGTTGTCTTGGCATTTTTCCCAGAAATCCTCAACATTATGCAAGTGGGCGTACTCTGATCCCAGTGCTTTTCTCATGTGCCCATATGGGTCCACCTGTGGGTGAGTAGTTTGTAGTCGGAAGTGGTACTCAGCCAATTCCTTTTCTGAGTTCCCAACACACTAGGAAGTTTGCAATTTATACATGCCCTGACCGAGGGTCAAGGGATAAGAGATCCCTACTAAATTTCTTTTGCTAAGGATGGTGTGCACATGTTGCAACTGCTGGGAGAGTTCCAATAGTATAATCCGGTCATTGGGGTATTGGGGCAGCTTGTTTGGTCTTTCAGTGAAACCCTAGGTGCAAATGTAGGTGAATTTGAGAAATTGTAGGAACAAGAAAGCGTACTACTTTAGGAATGCCCATGCATTGTGAGAGACCCTCCTCTCAAAATCCCCTCTGAGCAACTGGATAATGTGACCAATAAAGGCATCATTCACCCTACAGTATTCCTTCTTAAAGTTTCTAAACTGGAGCTGGGGATATCGGTTGTAGGCTTTTAGTTTCTAGCCCGTCTCCTCTTCAGGTGCCACAAATAATCTACTATACTGCATTTGTTCTACTAGTGAATAGACCAAATAGGAGGTCATGTAGAATTTGGAGCTCTTTTTTACGTTCATAAACTGCTCATGGAAGTAGTTGCTAGTGATGCCTCCCCAGGAGAATGAGGCTTTCGTGGTGACATCCTCATCCCCACGAATGATTTTTTCAACAAAGTACACCATCCATTCCTAAAAAAATGCAGCAGAAGGAAGGCCCATTACCCGACTCAACATGGTGACTAGTCATGGTAGTCTTCATGGAAATCGCTGTGAAATAGTTCCTGAGGGACCTTTGCAGCACTGCCTCTTTTCTCCTTGAGCCAGAATTGGTTAATCAACCTTTTGCAACCTATCAGGTCTTCATCTCAAGTTGCCTTTCTCTCTTCCATCATGGGAACTTCCATTTCCTCAAAGGTAGGAATGTGAAAATTTTTTGTGATTCCCTCAGCTGACATGTCAGCGAGAATATTCCCATCTTTTTCAATGATGGTCCTTGTCTTGGGTTGGTAGGCCTACCGACAGGCCATGACTAGTTCAAGGGAAATGAGAGATGGGGGGAAGCCTGTAGCTTTTGTGATTCCACTTTTCCTGATCAATCTGGCATTGTCAGTCTTTGGGTGAATTCTAACCCTTCGTTTAAATTCATCAATATCGACATGGCTGATATTGGTGTCTATGATTTCTTTCTAGTCTATGGTGATTTTCAAACGTAGAGGTTCACCTTGGAACTAGAACTTCATCTGGTCTTTATCCTCCTTCCCACGAGGAGTCTTTCCTGATTTCTTTCCTTTGTGTCTTTCTGCAATTGCCCCTGAGGGTCCTGCACCTGATTCCATATATCTTGCAAACATGGACATAATGAGTACAATCATTTATAAAAGCATTAGTGTTAGCCAAAATCCTATGGACTAAATCCAATTAAACATCATGTGGTTAATGAAGTTAAACCTTTTCCTTTTAGATGTCGTTGGTCACGTTTTAAAGGATTTCAGACAATCTAGGCTCAGCGGGGCAGAATTCCCTTGCATAAATGTTGTTTTGAAAGGGAAAATAGGCCGGGGTGATCCGGGTGGTTTCTCCCATCTTCACATTTTGATGGTTTGAAAGGCTCGTGTCGAAGAGGGCCAAATTAGAGCACATGGGTAGGCATTAGTTTTAAAGTTTGAGGTCATTTTAGTCACTTTTGGGGCTCCCTAAGGTTTAGGCCCAGAAAGCTGTCAGGGGTTCATTGTTCGAAACAACTAGCAAGAAACAGAGTTCTGGGGATGAAACTCCAGGGTTCGAGACTCGGGTGGGCCAAGGATGACCGATATTTAGTTTCTATTTTGAGGCACTCAAGCCTGAAGGGGCGGGAAGCTATCATGTTTTCGCCGTTCAAAACAGCGGGCAATGAATGGAAGTCTAGAGGGAGCAGCCTGGCGAACCGGACCCGACATCAAGCTTGGACGTTAGATTTGCTTCATTAAGTTTTCGTTTGGTGAACAGGAGGGCAGAGCCCAGAGGTTAGAAAGGTGGGCATGTTTTTCCCTTTTGAAATGATGAAGGCGAGATAGAATCTCGGATGGCAGAGCCTAGTGAGGGTATGTATGTCAAAGTTCAATGTTGTTTGTTTCTCCTCGCAAATGAGGGCCTAGGGCTTGGGAGGTGAAAGGTCACTGATGAATTGCCATTTGAAACAATGAATTTGTGACGGAAGTTCATGGATGGAAGTCTGCGGACTGGGACCTGGCGAGATGATAGATTGGTTTGTTTGAGAGTTTAACGCCGAACTGCGAGAGGCAAGGCGGGACTCGGAGCTCGGGAAGACGGGTTCATTTTTCCATCTGGGAATGGTGGGAGCTCAGTGAAGTTCTAGACATGGAAGTCCAGGGATTCGGGCCTGGGAATCCAAAACAGAGGTTGAGTTTCATCGTTTGAAGTTTGCATTCACAGCGATCAGATGACGAAGGTCCGGGTTGGCAGGCCCGAAAGAGGGTGTGATTGTTTGCAAAAAGTTATGTTTTCTAAGGTTTCACCAGCGGTGGAAGGAAGACTCAGGCTTGGGAGATGTAAATTCCCCTGGGCGACGAACGACCGTGACAAGGTCGAGTTCTGGATCAAACTAAGAGGGTGTTTTAGAGGTTTTTTGAAAATTCCAAGATATGGGTTTTGTGCATTTTATCATGTTTTAGCAAATTAAAGCATTGTTAACCCATGTTAATCATCATTTTAGGTGTTAAAATTATAAAAAAATCCTTCAGGAGATCAAACGGAAAACCTACCTTGGGAGTCCGATGAGAGAAGACGTGAAATCCACTAAGGGCAACCGAATGATGATCTCGGACGTGAGTGCGGCAGGCGATGGGTGCACTAATCTCCTCTGGAAAGCACTCTGATTTCCTTTGGAAAACTTGACAAATGAAACTGATCGGTTGGCCCCTTTATTTATACCCTCAATAGCAATTAATTCCCTCATTTAATGCAGGTATGACCGGTAGGTTGGTTGGTAGATTTAAATTCTCAGACGGTGGCGGGAGGTCCGGGGTCTGGGGGCCGGAAAGACACGAGACAATGACCACTTTAAAATTCTATTTGAAAACCATCGGTAACAAAGGGGAACTCAGGGCCTAGATGGTGGAGAGTCGACATCAGTTAGCCATTTCAAATGGTGAAATCACCGCGGAGTTCTAGACATGGAAGTTTGGAGAGTCAGACCTAGCAGGAGGAAGAGCAATCCGAATTTTGCATAAGTTAAACTAGCAGCAAAGAGGGTGCTGGGCTCCGGAGTCTGGGAAGGTGGAAGTCTTCCACTATTCGGAATGACAAACATAAGGAGGAAACTCGGCTAGGGAAACCCAGTGGGGCGGACCTGACCGGCCCCAAGGCCGCTGGCAGGAACAAACTGCTAAGGAGACTCCGCAATGCACTAGGACTTAGCCAAATTGGATGGGATGAAACATGGTCAACTTAAGATGATACTTTGGAGGCGTGTTGACCACTTAGGACATCGAAAATGGGGGCACACAAAATGATATGGTGACAAAATGATCTGGCAAGGTGAAAGAAAAGAGGGTTCCCATTCTAAACAGGGCGTGTGTGCTGAGGGCACAACAAGACCTAGAAATAAGTGTTGGGAAAAATGTTGTATTTAATGTTATTTGTTAGGATAACATTAAAAAATACACTTAATTACAACTTATGAGGGTATAAAAAGACCAAATAAAGCATGAGAAGGGTGTAAATAGTGAAAATATGTCTAGAAGAGCATGAAAGCTTGTTACAACACTTTACAACACTTCAAAATAGGACTTGTTGATGAGTAAAAAGGTGGTTTTTTAGGTAAATTATATTAAATAGAGTCTAGAAGAATGTAGAAATGTCTTATAACACTTCACAAGACATCATTCTTTGAGTTTTAGTACCTAAATGTTCAAGCCATGTTACAACATAAATTCAGAGCAACATAGTTCCAACACCATGAAACAAGACCTAAAAGGCCATGAAAATGACAAGAGGCCATTTTTCGATGATGCATTGAGCCCCCACTTTAGTGAGAGATTGAATATGTTTCAAACTCACACTAAAGTAGCCATGAACATCAAGGGGAGGGTTCAAATATAATTGCATTAGCAAGATGGAATGACAACGATCAAAAGAGATGATCAAGCCCCTAGGATGAAGATCCCATGGAAAACTAGACATAAGAACAAAGGAACACACAAGTGTTGAAAAGAATTGGATGAATCTTTGATCGTCAATCCAACTAGTTGTGGAAAGAGATCTAGGCAGATTGTTTGAAAAAGAGAATGTGTACTCACTTTGGGGCCATGAAACCTCAGGCTGTCTACAGGGTGAGAAAGCCCAACTATATACTCACTTTGGGGCCACAGAACTAGTTGTCCACAGGGTGAGGAAGCCCAAGAAGGTAAGATACATACGCTAGTTGGTATACACTCACAAACAAAAAAGTGGCTATGAGGAAAAGCCATGCCACTAGGTGGGCTTCTCGCTCAACCATGTCAAAGTTATACCCATTGATAACTTTAAGAAGGTGCCACAAAGAAAAAGGAATGGGTATCAATTTGAGCTTCATGAGACAAGCAAAGCTTTGTATGTTTAGAACTCATGAACAAATAAGATGGCACCACAGGCAAGCAAATTGTGTTATGCAAGGTGGCCATACAAAATGCAACGATGTAAAAGTGCAAAAAAGTAAAAAATAATAAGTAAAATGTATTTAAAAGATGTTTGAAGGAGTCTTGTTTAGTTTATGCAAGGTTAGTTACTTAGAGAACATTGTATCTAATGTCTCCAAGAGAGGACCAATCAAAGAATAAAATATTCACAACCTAGGGGATGTAGTGCATTGCATTAGACCACCAAGAGGAATGTAATATGCTGAGAAAAATAACACTTATGAAAGACATCACATCCAATGTCATCCATAAAGTGACAAACACATCATATAAATGACAAGGCTACACTAGGAACCAAGAATGCAAATGAATTAATGGTAATGTATGCCCCCCACTTTAAAGGAATTGCTACACATCGGTCTATGAGCAATTACTTTAAAGTAGAGAAGAAAAAAATGCAAAAAGAAAACAAGACATGAGAGCCAACTTAGAAATCCCTATGCCAAGTCATATGTTTCGAAGTTAGGCTATGTCATGTCAAGGAAAAGGAAAAGCAAAGAAAAAGGGAGTTTCCCCTAGAAAAGAAAGCACACCAAACACATAAGAGATCTATGGATTTGGGGTTAGTATGTTCATTGTTGCAATGTGTTTATGAAAGAGCTTGGAACTGTCATCATTCCCCAAATCACATAGAATTGGAAGAATGACACAAAGAGAATGAAAAAAAGGAAAAAGAAAGTCCATTTTGAGTCAACATGGAAGAGACATTGTAGTCTCGATGCTTTGCATTGTACCCAGAAGGAAAACACAAGCAAAATGAAAACAAAAAGGCTAAAGAAAGGTGAAAAAGCTTTTGGGTCAACATGAAGGAGACATTTTGGTCTCAATGCCTTATGTCACCCCCAAAATGAAAACACAAGAAAAGAAAAAGTAAAAATCAAAAGGACCGATTGGGTCAACATGGAAGAGACATAGGGCATCTCAATGCTTTGCATCATCCCCAAAAGGAGAACACAAAACATAAAGATAAACAGACAATGCACGATGAATAAAAGAATAGAGGTATGAATAAAAGAAGTGTACAAAGAGAGAGAACATAAAACACACGATACACACATGAAAAGGAAAATAAAAAGAGAAAAGGGACAATTGATGCAAATAAAAGTGAACCATTAACTAAGGTTATAGGTTTCTCAATCTTAAATAGATAAGCAAAAAAGGAATAACATAGTTAAGAGACAAAGACAAGTGCAGTACAAGGACAAGGCTAAAAATGTCTTACCCTCCACAAAGTTTAAAGGAAAGAATGAGCCGAGGTGGGTGATGTGAAAGGATCATGCAATAGTGAGAATAGGGAATTCTACAACTATGACATGATGATGGGATTTTGTTCCATTAAGGTATGACAGGGAAACAATCGGTATTAGTGAAGTGATACTTATCTAGTATTTCCTTCAATGTCTGAAATTCTTCAGTGTGATGTCCAAGGATGCGATGATATTTTCAAAATGGTATGTTAGAGTCTTTTGGTGAATAACCAACCTATTTAGAGGTGGTAAAAGTATAAGACATTTATTTAAGAGCAGTTGAAGTCTCCTTTCACATTCAAGTGGAGGATGTGTGGGAAACTTGATCTTTTTGAGTTTGTAAGGTTGTTTTCACTTGCTAGATTCTCCTTGTTCATGAATAGAAGGAGGAGAAGGACCCATGGGGATCCTAACATCCTTATCATTAGAAGGAGATAGTGGTTGTTCACATAGAAGGAGAATATTTAAGTTATGAGGAGCATCCCAGATCATTGTACTAGCATCCTAAAGTCTCCTAGGTTGAAGAGCATGTCTCTTAGGATGAGAAGGATTTGATATCCAAGTCCCGATGTGCTTGCTATAGTTGATTGTTGTGCAAGAATTTTATGGATGTCATGTTCATGTTTTGTGTCACAACCTTGTTTACTTAAGATAGTGAATCCTTTACCATATGTTTCCTCAAGGTTGATAGGAATGTTTGTGACTTTGTGCTCATAGAAGGGTTGTGAATGTGATTGGTGAGAGGAACTAGGTCCACTTGAGGGAGGAACCATTGGTCCTATAGTGACTTCAGGATGCAAATATGCAAAGTGATCAAGAGGTGCAACAGTGGGAAGGTCTTGTGATTTCATGGATGGGTACAAGGTTGCATTGGCTTCTAGGTTGTCAAGGTAGTCATTGTAGAACTTGTGCATGCTATCATCATCTTCTCCAATGATGTATCCTTCATGAGGAGGACAATCATTAGGAGTTGTAGGAGCATGTTGGAGCTCAAGGTCATTAGGGTCATAGCCAAAGGCATAATTAGACATGTCTACCAATGATTTTAATGAATTCCAAAACTTATTGAAAGAAAATGCTATGATGCAAATAAACTAAGATACAATAAATGAGGAAAAATAGAGATTTTGTAAAGGAAAATAGAATGTAGAAACAAGAATCAGTAATGCAAAAAAATGCTAAAAATATTACAGAGATGTTGAAAAAGTGCAGAGGGACTAATTCGCCCTGGGTGGCGAATGAGTCATAGTATGAAGTTTTTAGTGTTTTTCAGAAATTTAAAGATAATTTAAATGCTCTATAGAATGCAATCAAGGATCCAAAATGCATATTTTTACTTTTTTCAATGAGATGTAAGGCAAAAATGTAATCTAAATGAAGTTTTCACTAATGCAAAATGAAAAGTCTTAGAATGCAATAACAAATCAATGTCCTAATTGAATGATAATACAAATGGAAACTAAAATGCAATATGTGAATGCAATTAGAAATTCAAAGTGTTCAAAAGTCGGGTTCACCAAAATGAAACATAGATTTTTGGGACCCTATGGACTACTCTTGCACTTCTAGGGTTTTTCACCTAAAAGGAGAGAGATAGGGCCAAAAATGCTAATGTATCACTCAAATAAGAATGTATGCAATGTTTTTTAATGTAAATGGACTTAACTAAATGCAATTGACTAATGTGACTAACCAAAAATGAATGCAAAAATGAAATTACAACTATGTTTGAAAACACATTATGATATGCAAACAACTATGTAAATGAAGAAATAATGCAAAACATAAAATACAGAGATGAATATGAGTGTACCTGGATGAATTGTGATGATTCTAAAGTCTTCTGAATGCTTATGGAAATTACTAAATTTTCATAGTGGGAGTCATTCGCCCAGGGTGATGAATTAGTCCTCTTCCTGGTGAAAAAGTGTCAGGAGCTGGTTTCTATCTATCAGGATTTTCAATCTAACAAAATTTAGATTTTCAGTCCTAAGGTGGGACTCATTTTCCACAGGTGGCGAATCAGTCCTCTCCCAAATTTCTAAAAAAATAAGAGACAACTCTACAACACCAGATCTGGAAAAGTCTGCATTTTGGGTTGCCAAAGTCAGTTTTGCAAAAAATGGACAAATAACTCTCTCCAAGCTTGAATTTGATTCAAGTTGACTTGAAGCACCTAGTTGACTTGGAAATCCATCTTCAACACCTAATAACCTATCAAATTTGCATACAAAGAGCTAACCCTTGATAATGCAAGTTTGAAATAATGTTAATGGCTACCTCAAAGTACTTGAATAGTGCTTGAAAATATGTTATAAAATTCTTGAATTCTTGAAATATGAGATGAAATTCTTGAATGAGTGAGGATATGTAAAATGAGGTGAAAATCACTTATTTATACAATTCTTGTGCCTTAGTATCTAATCATACCTCATCACAGGCCGACATCAAGTGATTTAGAATAAAATCCTAAATGGAAATTTGAAATATTTTGAATTTGGGGCCAAGGGTGACTCATTCACCACCCATGGCGAATGGGTCCCACCTAGGACATAAAAACAAGTGTTTGGAAAAATGTTGTATTTAATGTTATTTTTTCAGGATAACATTCAAAAATACATTTAATTACAACTTATGAGGGTATAAAGAGACCAAATAAAGCATGAGAAGGGTGTAAATAGTGAAAATATTCCTAGAAGAGCATGAAATCTTGTTACAAGACTTTACAACACTTCAAAATAGGACTTGTTGATGAGTAAAAAGGTGGTTTTTAGGTAAATTACATTAAATATAGTCTAGAAGAATGTAGAAATGTCTTACAATACTTCACAACACCTTCACAAGACGTCGTTCTTTGAGTTTTAGTACCGAAATGTTCAAGCCATGTTACAACATAAAATTACAGCAACATATTTCCAACACCATGAAACAAAACCTAAAAGGAAATGAAAATGACAAGGGGCCATTTTTCTACGGCACAACAATTTCTGGGAGATTTTGATTTTTGTTGAAATCAAATATTTTTAGAAAATATAATGATTTAAGCCTTAAAAATCCTATTTAAAGCATTCCAATTGAAGAGGGTTTGATCAAACTACCTTAGATCAAACCCCTTTGGATAAAACCCCACTAGTTTTAAACCATATTTATAACCGAGTCTCCTCTACACCTATCAAAATGTTGATAAAAAACCACTTTTGATTTACCTTTTGGGGGAACAAATGAAATAATTTTTTTTGTTTTAAGTATGTAGTCCTTATTATAAGCTTCCCAAAAAGTATAATTTTAAATAAATTTAATTTTATTATTATATTTATTTTTTATTTCTTGTAAATATAGGTTTTTCACCGAAAATCAAGCTCTTTGTTCTACACATGTGGAAAAATAGAAGATTATCATTTTTTTTAAAAATATGAGTGCACTAGATATTGAAGTCCTTGATCCAACAAAAAAAAATTGAATTTCGATACATACAAAAAAAATATGTGTTATACGGTCTTCCTATGTCTAAATTGTAATTGGTTTGACTTTGAAACTTGATTAAGGAAAAAATATTCAATAAAAGACTATGAAACTAATTGGAAGCACTAGATATCATAGTTACAAATCTAAATTCAAAAAAAAATGAATTTTATCCTTCATGGAAAAGAAGTTGTGTAATATGGTGAGTGTCACTCCTTAAAAATGGTGTTTACTAAAAAAATAGTTTTCGAGGAGATGGAAAAAGAAGTACAATCCAATTCCAATTTTTTTGAAAAAAATATATTTAGAATCTACAGACAAAGTTCCACAAATCACTAGTTTGCATCATCTTCAAATTCCTCACGGTTTAGCTGCCATAGGTGCCCAAAAGTGAAGATTTAGTTAGAAAAAATTAGTTTAGTGTCTAGTTTGGCCAAAAATTGTAAACCAGTATTGTAGGATCACCCTAAACTAACTTTCTAATTTCAAATAAATTTCAAAACATGGGGTGAGAAAATAATAAATATAAAATTCCAATGGATACCACAATATTGACTTAGTGCATCAGGTAGACGGATCCCTCAAATAAACCAATTTATATTTAATCAAGTATATATTCACAATGTTGTAGAAGTAATACAATATTCAATGGATGTAAAGATTTTAAAATCATAATTCTTCACTTAAATACCAAATATCTGGTCCAATTCAAGAAAACATTTATAATTGAACTTGATTTAAAATATGCTCAAAGTAATCATGCAAAGTAACTCACAATCAAGAATTCACAAATGCTATGAGCTAAAGATCTATCAGATATTTTAAAACTTCATCTCTAATGCAATTGAACTTTATATATTATTGGATAAACGAACCATGATAAACTATTTAAATAATCAATAGAACACCAAATCAATGTTTCTACTTTTGTTGATTTCAAAAAGTTTTAGATACAACAATTCTTGATCTCTCTCTAAAAACTACTACTACTAACTGCTAGCTAACTCTCTCTAGTAAATTGTACAACAAAAAACAAATGCATTTTATAGAAGAGGCAAGGAAACTTTATTGTGTCATGAATGGCTGAGAATCATCCATCACCAAGAACTGAGATTGCATTTGCATTTAATAGTTGAAATTGCATTTAATATTCATCTTTCATCTCCAACTAAATTCAGTTACAAACTTGCCCTAATAGTCGTCTTTAATAGTTGTCTTTCATACAAAAAGACAAAATACACCTCTTTTATGTTGAGTTTTCAAAGATAGGACACCTTTGGCTAAACTTGGCATTGGAACATATAAATAAAAATTAAATTTATGGAACTTCATTAAATATTTCTAATCCATTTTCAATTACACATTCTCTTTAGGCTGCTCGGAAAATTACAACACCTCCCTTAGGCCTCTTTGGGAAGAATAAAATATTTGAATAGATAGTTGGGAAAGCAAATTGTAGATCTGGAAGAATTTCCAATGTGGACACATAGGCAAAATCATCATCCTCTTAAGCCTAGTACCAGTCAGCATGTTTAAATGAAAATAATGCGTCTTTTAAGGGAAAACCTCGCATGGAAGTCAGCTCCATAAGCTGATCAGGTTCATATCAACATAATTCCTGCATAAAAGCATAATAAATAACTTTATAAAATACTTATCATGCTTGAAATAACCATGAAGAATCGTTTTTAGCCATATCCTAAAAATGCGCTTCAATTTGCCATTAAATATCAATAACATTCAAGAGAGAAACTCATTAATTCCAAAATTTGTGCAATTTCATCATATTCCTGGGTCTTTTATATTTAACAGGATGTAGGTCTTTATGATTCATCAGACTTAAAATTATGGAATTTTACTCAATTACAAAATTTTAGCATGCCAGCGGATATCGTAGACATCGGTGAGGTTGTGGATGCAAAATATTATATTTATCGATTTTAAAATTATACTATTACCCCTTTAAAATTCACTTGCTCACCATATTTTGGTTCGTGTGCGACTTTGATAAAATGTTGGTCATATCTTCACATAAGTAAAATGAATGCAAATATCATATTTCCTGCTTTAAATATCATCTCACAAAGTTTGTAATACTTTGTGGAATTTTGAGTGCTTATTGATATTGCGGGGTTTTTTAGTGTCAAAGGCTATGAGCAAAGGGAGAGGCTGCGAATTTTGGCGGAGCAGAGGCATTCAGTTGGCATAATACTTCCTTTGACTCCGTCAAAATATTTTGCACGAATTTTATTTTCTTTTCAATTTCATATCATTGCAGTTACATTAATTGACTGGTTTTTTCCTTAAATGGTTACATTTAATATAACCATCAAATTTAAACCAGTGGTTACATCATCAACGTTTGTCAAGAAAAACATTTCATAGTTTGAAAAAAAAGGGGTTTTTTCACATTTTGTCATAGTTAAAAATTTGTCAAAGAGGATTTTTTTTTCTCTTTTACAATGAATTTGACAAAAGAAATATTTGTGAAAGGCAAAAGTTGATATTTTTTTTTTCTGAGTTAAATTTGTGAAAGAAGAATCTTCTTTTACAATGAATGTGGCAAAGGGAAAGTGATAGGGGGAGGTACAATATTTTGCCTTAGTTAAAAATTTGTAAAAGTTTCTTTTGCAACGAATTTGGCAAAACGGGGGGTCATCATAATGGGGGTTTTCATTTTTTTGTTTGTTTGTCTTTTATTGAATTTTGCAAGACATTAATTAATCTATGTCTTCTTCAATCAACCTCATGACAATAAATTTGTAGAACTCAAATATAAAATATGCTTGTAAACACACTCATATAAAGTGCCACAAAACTGAATGTGTGTTTCTTAGGGAGAAAATTTGGAAAATTATTGTACATAAACTAAATTACAAAGTGTAATGGAGGGGCTATACCATCACAACATGGATTCTTGTGATTCTCACCTCATGTGAGTATCTTGGAGCACACCTTGTACATCTCTACATTCCTTACGCACTCTCAATCTTACTTGTTCTACTTATATTTTCTTAACATTAAGGGGGGACTATGCTAGTGTTATGCTAATGCTTCTTTCAGTGAAGCAAAATCTTCTTTTTAAAAATGCTTCATTCAATGAAGAAAAATATTCTTTTTAAAAATGCTTCTTTCAATGAAGCATGATTTTCTTTTTGGAAGGCCTCATGAACCTTCCTTCTATCTTGATCTCTTGAATGGAGGATTAATTTAGTGGATTAGATTTTGAGATTTTAGTACTCCTTATCACAATACTATCTGTATTATTGACTTCATAGAGTTTGATAAACTTTATGTACACTAGTTGAGTAGTGTCCATATGTTCATTCATGTAGTGTTTTGTATCTCACATCTTGATCTACATCACTTGGAGATTCATTGATTCTAGCAAGCACCAGTCCATCATCAATAGAGTTTACAACTTCGACATGCTCAAGGATTTCATCATCATATTCTTATCAAGGGGCATTTTTCAAAAGGTCTTAAATCCTTCTGCTTTCTCTTTTTGGAGAGGAGTTTTATTCCCATTGGGTTTTCTCCTTTACTCCACTTTATGAGAATCCATTGTACATGGGTACCTAACATGGCCTCTAGCCGTGACCCATTTCTATCTAATTGCACTTTTGTGATCTCTCTAGCATCACTTTAAGGGGTGTGTTAGTGTGAATAATTAATCTATTCACCATACTTAAGTGTACTTAGGTATAGTGAATAGATTAATTATTCAGACTAACACATAATTTACCATTCTGTTAAAATGACTACAATAAAGAATTAAGTTGACATATCAGTTTGATAAAGAACAAAATATGAGGTGTTTTGTTTTATGTAAGAGGTTTCAACCTTGTGAGATATCTAAATTCTAATGGATATGTCCAAACAAGGGTCAAACTTCTACCATTATCTTGATATTAATAAAAATTTCACAATTTCAAAATTTTGACCAAATGCACTACATTTCCACAAGCTTGAAAGCTTCACAATTCTAACTAAAGATAAAAAAGGAGGAAAACTTATGAATAGCAATTCTTGACTAGGGTCAACTCTCAAAACCATTTAACTATGAAAGCCTAGGTTTACAAAAACTTATAAAGGAAAAACCACTCAAGAATCATCTCAACCAAGTGAGCTAAAAATTTACAAAACCTTCACTATGCAGAATTATTAATCCTTAAACACAAGATTAAGAAAAAACTTGAATTGACAAAAAAAAAGAGACGAAAAATAAGGAGTCCTCATTTTCAATAAGGTGTGTGTGCAAGGCACAATAATACCCTTAAATGTAACTTAAAAAAAAAAAAAGACTCTTACCATTGGTCTTACATTGCTAAATCACCTATACTCCTACACTCACTCACATTGATGCTCTTGAACTAGTACATGATCAATTTTCCTTTTAAGGGTTTGATCTCTTTTCTCTCTAGAGGGAAAGGAAAAAGATTTTTTTTAATCCTCCCTCACCCCTATTTATGTATTTTTTGTTCTCTTTTCATTTTTCCCTCTATTTTGACCTTCTCTCTCATTTTCAACTCTTCTATTTTTTATACCCTTAGCCCTAGATCTCCTTTCAAGAGACTACTTGGGCCTTGTAAATCCACATACTCTCTTGAAGAGGCATCCTCCTACTATTTTCAAACTACCATCCCTTCCAAACATCCAAGGCATATTTTCATCATTTTTACTTCCTCAAGATCCTTCTTTTTTAATTTCTTTGAAGTGACATCACTCCTCATGGTCTTGAACCCCTTTCAAAGAGGAGATAAATTCTGGGACTCTAAATTTTCTTATTATTTCTTTGTGTTGAAACTCAATCTAACAAACTGAATAAATTGTATTCATTTAATTAATGATGCTAATTACTATTACTTATTAATTAAATAAATTTAATTTATTTAATTAATTAGACTAATTTCCTGTCATTAGTTAACTAAAACATTTTTTGTTATTTAATTAAATAAATTAGTGATCCTCTCCTACACATTAAATGAACCAATCCTTTGATTAATTAATCTAGTATTTAAATAATTAATTAAATAAGACAAACACATTTGATTAATTAGACTAATATACATTCTTCCTAATACCCCCATTTAAAAATAAAATTAAGTTATTAAATAAATATGCACTTCTCATAATTATTTAATTAAATAAATTAGTGATCCTCTCCTACACATTAAATGAACCAATCTTTTGATTAATTAATCTAGTCTTCTAAATAATTAATTAAATAAGAAAAATGTATTTGATTAATTAGACTAATACACATTCTTCCTAATACCCCCATTTAAAAATAAAATTAATTTATTTCTACCTTATCAGTAGAATTCAAAAATATACATTTTTCATCTCCTCCCTCCATTCAAACTTAAGAATATTTGGACAATTTATCTCAAATCAAGCCTCTCCTCCACTTTCCCTCTCACCAAGCACCCACATGTATGCACCATATCCCTCCATGCAAGAAGAGTTGATCCCAACCCTTCATATTGATAATTTGATTCTCCCTATCCACTTGCACTCATTTGTGTTCCTTGAGGTAGCTAAGGAAATCCTAGTTTTCTATCAAAATTGTTCTCATCCTATTTGTACCTTTATCTCAAGCCTTACTTTCTTTTACATGGAAATGAATACTAGCCATCCATCTTAAGACCAAATCTCAATCATTGACACTTACCTTAAAAAATTTATATAGCCATCCCTATTCAAAGGAAAATTCACCATATTTGAAAGTAAGGTACATGTTAAATGAGGTAATTTCTATGAGAGAGTGGCACAAGAACATCTGGGTTGATAAACAAATTTACATTACTGAAAAGAAATATTTTATTTTCATGTTCAATTTTTTGACATTTTTGGTATAGGTTTGAGCTTTAAGAGAATTTAGTGGTGTCTTGTAAGGATAAAAATATCCATTTTTTAGGACTTGTCCTTTATTTCAAACATTATAGGCAATCAAGGTGTTTAATGCAATTTTTAAATTATTATATTGCACAATTTCAAGGTTTCAAGAATTGAATGGGTTTTTTGGCAAGTTAAAGGGAACTTAGCTCAATGGTACACATGGAGTAATATTATAGGTCTTGATTGTGTACTCAAGCATCTTGATCATGTTATGATGTCAACACAACTTATTTTCTCCTTTACCACCTGTTATTTTATAAAAATAATATCTTCAATGTCACTTCTTTCTTATAAACAATAAGTAAGAGTGTTATCAAATAATTGACCCACATGAATATTGAAGACCATTTTCAATAAGCAATTCACATAATGTCTTTAAAAACATATAAAAATACAACACTTAGCTAAATAAGGTATAAATACTTATGTCTATCGATCATTTGATAGCACTTCTAGGTGTTATCGTCCATGTACACTTTTGTTTATATATATATATATATATATATATATATATATATATATATATATATATATATATATATATATATATAACATTGAGATAGATATTGAAAGATGGTATTCATATAAATATTATAAAGTAAAATGCTTTCTTTATATTAATCTAAGTTAATTAAAACAATGTATACAATTATATAGATTTCAACCTAGTTTAGTTCATAATAATTGTAAATAATGAAGTAATATATATAATAATATGGATATATTTTAAACTAGTATAGATATCTTAAATACATATAAAAAATGTAGTTTTAAACAATTACATTATCTATATAACAAATTGGAAAATACTTTTTAAATATTAATTTAATTGAAAAAATATATATAATTATACAGATTTCAACTTAAATTAAACAATATATGATAATGTGTATATATTCTAAACAAGTATAAATATCTTAAATGTATCTGTCTACAATATATAAGAAATATCAATGTTGAAACAACTATCGAACAAATTAGAAAATACTCATTTTATTAATCTATTAAAAATATATACAATTACACGAATGCCAACCTAAATTAATCCATAACAATTACGATAACCAATTCAGACAATAAATAACCATTAGATGCGACAAAATCACATGGCAATGTCAGGCATTGGGAATGCTAACTGCTCCGGTAATAATGTCAAGTGGATGCTCAGCCAAAACCTCTGTTGCAGAAACAAACAAATTGTACGTTTGAAAGACAAGAATACCATTGGAGGCTTGAATGGTCGGTTGAAGCATAGCGATCTTATCGGACACGCCATCTCAGAATTATTCAAAAACGCCAAGAATTACCTATTCAACTTTTCTTTTCAGTTTCTACGGACTGCACACTTGGCTAACTTTTTCCTATGCTCTACATTTTTAACATCACAGGGAGTTCCTGCCATTTTCGACAATTTTAACTGCGCAGGACAATTTTAAATAAGATATCTATATATTGTTTAATGTAAATTGGAATTTGTATAATTGTATAATTTTTTCAATTAATTTAAATTAATATTAAAAAATATTTTTACTTAAGATATGTAATTGTTTCAAAACTACATTTTTTACATGTATTTAAAATATCTACACTAGTTTAAAATATATCTATATTATTATATATATTTCTTCATCATTTACAATTGTTATGAATTAATCTAGATTAAAATCTATATAATTGTATGCATTATTTTAATTAATTTAGATTAATATAAAGAAAATATTTAACAATATTTATATGAATGACATCTTTCAATATCTATCTCAATTGTTATATATAGACATAGGCAAATAGATAGATAAGAAAATTGATAAACAAAATTGTACATGGACAATAGCATCTAGAGGTGCTGTCAAATAGTTGATAGATATAGGTATTTATAGCTTATTTAGCTAAGCATTGTATTTTTATATGTTTTTAGAGTCATTATGTGGATTGCTTACTAAAAATGATCTTAAATATTTGTGTCAATTATTTGATAACGTCTATTGTTTATAAAAAAGAAGTGACATTGAAGATATTATTTTTATAAAATAATAGATTGTAAAAGAGAAAATAAATTGTGTTGACATCATAACATAATTAAGATAATGACTCATGACTCAGGGCCTATAATATTACTCCAAATGTACCATTGAAGTAAGTTCCCTCAAACAAACCCATCTAATTGTAGATATGATAATGTGTATATATTTTACACTAGTGTATATATGAAAAGGGAACGTCGAATTTTCTTTAATATTTACAGATGCGATTGTCAAGTTATTTAAAGGAGCTTCTCCGTCTTGCAAAATCGCTCATTGTGAAGGCACAAGGCAAGGCTTTGCATTTGCATTAGAGGGAGAGAGAATATGAAGGTGCTGAGAGGTGAAGGTGTATTGATCAAACCCTGTGTGGGTGAAGATCATCGTGAGGTTGTTGAACTGAGCAATTTGGATTTAGTTCAAATTAAATGGCATAACATTTTGCTTTAAGTATACTTTCTGACACTAAAGTGGACAATTGTTTCAGGCATGGGGTGGCATAACATTTTGCTTTTAATTAGTACGTACTAGCTATACTTTCTGACACTAGAATGGGCAATTGTTTCAGGCATGGGGTGCGCCAGATGCGTACAGCGTGGGCTGATGAGTATATATCTCAGTGCCCGATCCTGGCTCTGAGCTACTGTTTATGGAGCCTTCATTATCCGTCCTAAGGAAGGAACACCTTATCCCTTTCCAAAGCCTGCTCAAGAGATTACCGTCCTGCTAGGTATATATCTGCAACAGAAATTCTACTCTCCCATAGGTAGTTTTCTTGCCCAATACTTCTCGATATAACTAGATGTCTGTAGTGGTATTTATGAACAGGGGAATGGTGGAACAGAAATACCATCCATGTTGTGAATGCAGCAACACGAACAGGAGCCGCCCCTAACGTCTCAGACGCTTTCACTGTCAACGGGCAGCCAGGAGATCTGCATCAGTGCTCAAGTGCAGGTGCTCTAGTATTATTAAACCTAGTTCTACTTTTGATTAGTTAAATGTTTCCAATGCACTGTTATACGCTGAAATAAAATGTTATTGTTGAATACAGATACATTTAAAGTTTCTGTTAAGAGCGGGGAGACTAATCTTGTCACGGTTATACGCTGCGCTCAATACTGATCGGTTTCTCATCATTGCAAACCACGAGATGCTTCGTATACAAAACCTTACAAAACAAGCCTTCTGATGTTGGGTTCTAGGCAAACCACAGATGTACTGGTGACTTTCAATAAAGCTGCAGGAAGCTTATGTTGATTTTTATGTAGCTTGGACAGGTGTCTCCATTCCCAAGAAGTGCTTATTTAATTATTTAATTATTTTCTAGAGACTTCCAGAAAGGGTTGAGTTGTCTAGATAATTATGTAATTAAATAAATTGATTCCCCTAGAGACTTCTAGAATCCAGTTAGTTAGGGTTTTTAGAGTCTATTTAATCTTAGCCATTGATTGAGATTAAATCATGGCCATTGGTTTTCCAATGAGAAAAGTATAAAAGGGGATCAATGGGCATTTGGAGAACACACAAGTATAGAGTTGAGAAAGACTTGCAGTGATAGCAAGTAAATTTGCAGTGAGAGCAAATAGTCTTGCAGTGTTAGCAAGGGCGCAGTGATAGCGTTGGGGATAGCAGCTGTGGAATTTCAGCAGGAGAAATTGAGGGAAGAATTTCCGAGAAGATTATTGCCGAGCTCTACCAGTAAGAGGCAAGCAGCTTTGTATTCCTTAATTTTGCTGAAGTTTAATATAATTCCTCATCTGCAGTAGTGGTTTTCCCTTCGGGGTTTTTCCACGGACAATTTGTCCAAAATATTGTGTTCATTATTGTGAATGTTTTCTTCTCTATTTCTGTGAGTTTTATTGGTGAAGTTGCAGGTTGTGTTATTTTTTGATATTTGCTAAGAATTAATTTTGAGTCAAATAATCTATGTATTAGATAGGAGATTAATAATCAGTAACTGCAATAGAATTTTCATGGTATCAGAGCTGATTTGAGGCGATTACGCTCAACAGGGAAGGAAAGATCCGCCTCTTCAGAATTATTATTATTATTTGTCTTTTATCTTTTGAGATGGCCTCAGCAGGTTTAAGAGATCAGGACAGATTGGATGGAGCCTCAAATTTTGGTGTCTGGAAAGCCAGAATTTCTTTGTTGCTGGAAGAGAATGGGATCAAGGAATATGTGACTAGTGTTGTACCTGTACCTACAGATCCAGCACAACTCTTAGCATATAAGAAGGAAGATGCCAAGGCGAGGAGGATGATTCTTGATGGTGTCAAGGATCATATTGTTCCACATGTCGCAGAGTTAGATACAGCGAAGAAGATGTGGGATGCCATTCTGAATCTGTACCAGAATGCTACCACTAACCGGAAGCTGATTCTCAGAGAAAAGTTGAGGACTACTCGGATGAACAAGGGAGAGGACGTGACAAGTTACCTCACCAGACTCAGACTTGTCAAGGATGAGTTGGCTGCTGTTGGAGATAATCTAGGTGATGACGAGCTAGTGCGGATAGCCCTAAATGGGTTTACTAAGCAGTGGGATGTCTTTGTTCAAGTTATTAATGGACGAGACACCTTGCCGAGTTGGGATCAACTTTGGAGTGACTTCACTTAGGAGGAGCTTAGACTAAGTCTTGTCAGTAGGACCAGTAGCAAGAGTCAGCAAAGTGAGGCAGAACAGGAGAACGTTGCCCTTGCAGGAAAAGGGAAAGCAAAGAAGGGGTCAAACAAAGGATCAAATTCACAAGGTGAGAAGAAGAAGAAGAATTTATCCAAAGTGAAGTGCTATGGCTGTCACGAGTTTGGCCACTATGTCAGTGATTGCCCGCAAAGGAAGAAAGGCAAGAAGCAGACGACAGCTTCAGCAAGTGCAGATGAGCTCTCTAGTAGAATGGAGGATGAGTTCGCTCTCATAGCTTGTATGGCTAGCTCAACCTCACAGGGTGTTTGGTATATAGATAGTGGGGCGTCATTTCATATGACAGGAGTTAGAGAGTACTTCTCCAGCTATAAGGAGGAGGACATCAGAATGCAGATTTCTATGGGGAACATGTCCAAACTCAATCCAGTTGGGAAAGGGACTGTTCTATTTCAGAGGGAGAATGGTAAGCGGATTCCATTCATGATGTGTTGCATGTGCTAGGCTTGGGTATGAATTTGATTTCCATATCTGTCCTTCAGGATAAAGGTTACAATGTACTCTTTAGAGGGGCAAGTGTGTTAATCAAGCACAAGGATTGGAAATCACCCATAGCTATTGGAGTTAGGAGCGGCCGGCTTTACAGGTTGCAGTTTGATACTCATAAGGCACTGATGAGCAGCAATAATTCTAGAGATCAAGGAGAGCTATGGCATAGGAGGATGGGCCATATACATCATGGAGCACTTAAAATGCTTCGTGAGGCTGTGACAGGTGTTCCAGAGGTGAGCACAGAGCATGATGATGTTTGCAAGGGATGTGTGTTGGGGAAGTTTGCGAAAGCAACTTTTCCAAGGAGTGACACTAGATCCAAGGGTGTTCTTGATCTAGTACATTCGACATATGTGGACCAATGTCCACGAAGTCTCTCAGAGGATATGAGTACTTTGTTACTTTTATTGATAATTTCTCCAGGAAGACCTGGATATACTTCTTGAAGACCAAGGATGAGGTTTTCGCTTCCAAAGTTCAAAGCTCTTGTGGAGAATTCGACAGGGAGGAAGATAAAGGTTCTTCGGTCAGACAATGGAGGCGAGTACAAAGGGAAAGAGTTCTAGGAGTTCTGTACCAGGGAAGGAATCAAGAGAGAGTGGACTGTTCCTTACAACCCACAATAGAATGGGGTTGCTGAGAGGAAGAATCGGTCTATATCAGAGGCGGCAAGGGCTATGCTGCATGACCAAGATATGCCATGTTACTTATGGGCAGAGGCATGTAGTACAACAGTGTATATTCAGAATAGGGTACCACATAAGGTATTGGGCAAGATGACACCAGAGGAGGCGTTCTCAGGGAAGAAGCCAGATGTCAGCCACTTCAAGATATTTGGGAGTTTGGCGTATTGTCACATTCCAGGTGCGACACGTTCCAAGTTAGATCAGACTGCAGAGAGGGGGTACTTTGTGGGGTATAGTGAAACCTCAAAGGCATATCGAATATTTATTCCAGGGACCAGGAGGACTATAGTTAGGCATGATGTCAAGTTCATGGAGGACAAGGCATTCAGGAGGTCTAGAGATTTTCCAGCAGATGATCAGAGTGAGCAGCTAGTGGAAGCTCCAAGGATCATTCAACCAGATCAAGGACAGCAAAGCTTGAGTACAGTTACTAGTACAAGCACAGGCTCAGGTGCTGAGAGTTCGCAGAGTATGGAGCAGCAGATGCAGCAGATCCAAGAGATGCATCAGGGTGATATGGAGGTTGATACTTCATCCTCTACAGTTGGTAGCAAGAACCAACAGTCACAAAGTGATACTCAGGAGTTTGTGGGAGCTCCTAGGATGAGTAGTAGATAGCAGAGACAACCAGCCAGGTATGATGACTATATGGCATTAGTTAGTCAGTTGGTAGATAGTGAACCTTCTAACTATCAGGAGGCTGCATAGCAGAAAGTGTGGCAAGATGCAATAGTTGAGGAGTATACCTCAATAGTGGAGAACGATGTGTGGGAGGTTGTGCCTAGACCAACAGATAGGGCAGTGGTTGGATCACGCTGGATCAAGCACGGTGCAGATGGTAGCATCGAGAAATACAAGGCAAGGTTTGTGGCCAAGGGGTTCTCTCAGAAGGAGGGAATTGACTATGAGGAGACATTTGCTCCAGTGGCCAGGTATACTTCTATACGAGTCATGATCTCTCTTGCAGCACAGATGGGATGGCAGATCCATCAGATGGATGTCAAGACGGCGTTTCTTAATGGTGAATTGAAAGAGGAGGTATACATAGAACAACCAGAGGGCTTTGTGGCACACAGCAGTACAACCCACGTGTGTAGATTGAAGAGAGCTTTGTACGGACTCAAACAGGCTCCCAGGGCGTGGTATGAGCACATTGATAAATACTTGCAGGGAATGGGCTTCGTGAAGAGTGAAGCAGATGCTAACCTCTACTACTTGGTGGTTGGAGGTGAGGTTCTCATTCTTGTTCTTTATGTGGACGACTTGTTTTTAACAGGTTTACTAAGGCTCATAGAGGAAAGCAAGAGGGACCTCGCAGCAGAGTTTGAGATGAAGGATTTGGGGCTTATGCACTACTTTCTAGGCATGGAGGTATGGCAGACAGATGGAGAGATTTTCCTTGGATAAGGGAAATACTGCATCGAAATCTTGAGGAGGTTCGAGATGGAAGATTGCAGAGCCATGTCTACTCCTATGATCATGAATTGGAATAAGGTAGAGACATCTAGGGAGAAGGATGTAGACCCCACCTTATACAGGCAATTGATTGGGTCTCTCATGTATTTGGTCAACACCAAGCCAGATATATCCTTTGCAGTAAACTCTCTTAGTCAGTTCATGGTCGAGCCGAAGAGAGTGCATTGGACGGCGGCAAAGCATGTGTTGCAGTATTTGTGTGGTACAATCAAGTATGGAATCAAATATGCTCGAGGTGATGGTATCAGGTTGATAGGATATACTGACGCAGATTGGGCAGGCAGTACAACGGACAGGAAAAGCATTTCAGGGTGTTGCTTTAACTTGGGATCAGGAGTTGTCTCTTGGTACAGCAGGAAGCAGAAGTCTATGGCTTTGAGTTCTGCAGAGGCAGAATACATAGCAGCTAGCATGGCGATGTGTGAGGCGATATGGCTTCGGAAGTTGCTAGTGGCCTTGTTTGGTTAGAGGGTTGAGACTACGGTGATACACTGCGACAATCAGAGTTGCATCAAGTTGTCTAAGAATCCGGTGTTTCATGATAGGTCTAAGCATATAGACATCAAATATCATTTCATCAGAGATTGTGTACAGCGCGGGATTGTTCAGCTATAGTATATACCTACAGATCAGCAGGTAGCAGACATTTTGACTAAGGCATTGGGGAAGGAGAAATTCATCTTCTTCAGAGATAGGTTGGGTGTCATGCAGAACACCTTCCTCGCTAAGAGGGAGTGTTGATTTTTATGTAGCTTGGACAGGTGTCTCCATTCCCAAGAAGTGCTTATTTAATTATTTAATTATTTTCTAGAGACTTTCAGAAAGGGCTGAGTTATCTAGATAATTATGTAATTAAATAAATTGATTCCCCTAGAGACTTCTAGAATCCAATTAGTTAGGGTTTTTAGAGTCTATTTAATCTTAGCCATTGATTGAGATTAAATCATGGCCATTGGTTTTCTAATGAGAAAAGTATAAAAGGGGATCAATGGGAATTTGGAGAACACACAAGTATAGAGTTGAGAAAGACTTGTAGTGATAGCAAGTAAATTTGCAGTGAGAGCAAATATTCTTGCAATGTTAGCAAGGGCGCAGTGATAGCGTTGGGGATAGCAGCTGTGGGATTTCAGTAGGAGAAATTGAGGGAAGAATTTTCGGAGAAGATTATTGCCAGAGCTCTGCCAGTAAGAGGCAAGCAGTTTTGTATTCCTTAATTTGCTGAAGTTTAATATAATTCCTCATCTGCAGCAGTGGTTTTCCCTTCGGGGTTTTTCTACGGACAATTTGTCTAAAAATATTGTGTTCATTATTGTGAATGTTTTCCTCTCTATTTTTGTGAGTTTTATTGGTGAAGTTGCAGTTGTGTTATTTTTTTATATTTGCTGAGAATTAATTTTCAGAGTCAAATAATCTATGTATTAGATAGGAGATTAATAATCAGTAACTGCAATAGAATTTTCACAACTTCCATTACAGGTTGTCTCCACAATTTCAAGGTTTCAAGGGTTGAATGGATTTTACAATTTGCAAAGTGAATAGACTAGGTAGCAAGTTATGCTATTTAATTTGACACTTTCACAACCATCACACATCTTTGAAGGAGATTTCATGAATTGATTTAAATTCAAATGCTCACCATTCCCACCAACTCAAACGGCTGATCTGCTCATGCCAACTCAACCAACATGCATGCAATTTAAAATGGCAGCAAAGTGATCGACCAATCTGCCCATGCCAACTACTAGAATGTTTTCATGCCAGAATGCCGGAATAGAGGTCGACATGCCTGTAAATGAATTTCAATGAATTCAGATCTACACAAAGGTGAAACACACGCTTGCAAATGAATCTGATTGCATCGATCTACTTTGAAATCGGAAAGCCAAAATTTAAAATCGTTGCCTTAGTTTATCAAGCAGAATATGATATGCGAGCTCCAAAAATGCAAATACCGAGCTCCAAAAGAAATTTTTGAGAAAACTATAGCAGTATTTCAAAAATATCATCATGACTGCCAGAATTTCTACAAATATTGTCCAAATTAACTCTATTTGTAAAGAATAATTAAATTTCACCAAATATTTGCAAACTTTTACTCGAATTTTAAAAATTTAAATAGATTGATGCCTTTTCAAATTGAGGAAATATTACATGCATTTGCACAAACAGCTCTTCAATAAGCTACACTTTCACGAGAACATTGGAGCAGACATTTGACAAGATCCAAAAAAAATAAAAATTAAATAGATTGACGCCTTCTCAAATTGAGGAAATATTACATGCCTTTTGCACAAATAGTTCTTCAATAAGCTACGCCTTCACGAGAACACAGGAGCAGACGTTTGACAAGATCCAAAAAATTTAAATAAATTGACACCTTTGAAATCTGAGGAAATATTACATGCCTTATGCACAAATAGCTCTTCAATAAGCTATGCCTTCACGAGAACATAGGAGCAGATGTTTGACAAGATTCAAAAACTTTAAATAGATTGACGCCTGTCTTTGCACAAATAGCTCTTCAATAAGCTACGCCTTCACGAGAACACAGTAGCAGACATTTGACAAGATCCAAAATATTTAAATAGATTGACGCCTTTGTTACATGCCTTTGCACAAATAGCTCTTCGATAAGCTATGCCTTCACAAGAAGGCAGGAGCAGACATTTGACAAGATCCACGATCCATTCAAATCCATAGCTTCACACAAAGATGCCTTTAAACGTACTCGCTTTAACACGTCTTGTCAACAACTCATAAATGAAATGTAGTGAATTAACATTTGCACTAGACCAACCCTAACACCATGTGGAAATTGAGCCAAGTAAATTGGATGAAATGAAAATTACAACATCACATGAATTGCAAGCGAAAATGGAAGATGATGAATTAATCACAAATAAGGTAGAATTTGAGTGAACTAAATTCCATAAATTTGGATGGAAAAGGTTCATTCAAATTCATAATTAATTGAGAGACAAGTGTCTAGTAACTACCTCTCCAACTACTTATACCAACTAAGTAGTGATTAATATGTAGTAAAATATGTGGCATAAATGATGATAAATATTTTACACCAACATTATGTAAGGTTGCTTTTTATATTATTTTTTATAAGGATTCTTTATTCATTATTGTATTCATTCAATATATTTAATTTAGGAGTCCAATCATAGAGTTCTTTTGGATTAATTTATTTCTCAAGATTGCATAGCACAACCAATAGTTTTTTTCTCTCTTCATGTGATAGGTGCTTTGGTTGTAGGTGATTTATGGGAGCAATGGGGTTTAGTAATCAACTTCAACATGAAAAAGAGGAAAAATATATCGATGAGATAACACGTGTGTTGGAAGGCCTAAAATAATACAAAGAAAAATAGATGAAAAATGTTTTCCATAATGTGAATGGAGTTGAGTTGCATTTAGGAGAAGTGAATGAAGAGATAAAATAACTAATTATGAAATAGATTCATTTTAATAATGTTTTTTTGTAATGAATTAAGTGTAGATGAAATGGTGATAAGGGAGTAGAAATAATTTTGGTGAAGCCGGTCAAATTGTGGTGAGTTGAATCCAATAGGAGAAGAGAAGAGAAGAGAGGAAAGTGTATTTGGTGGAGGTTTACCTATGGTTGACAGAAGTCCATAAGTGAAAGAGGGATTAGTAAGTAGGTTTGGTAGAGGAAGACAAGAATAATTCTAAGTAGAGTTTAGAAAAGGAGAAGAAAGAAAAATTTCAAAGTACCTATGATAGCATTGGAGTATGCTATAGATAGTTTACTATTTAGAATGGAATTTCAACCACCCAACTCCATTTTGTGAGCTATGATCACAAACATTTTACTCAATGTATCTTATGTAGAAGCATTCAAGCTCACAATCAATCCTACATCATAGAAAAAAAATTATGTTCAATTTTTTTATATTTTTGGAAAAGGTTTGAGCTTTAAGAGAATCTTGTGGAGTGTTATAAGATTAAAAAACTCCATTTTCAAGACTTGGCTTCTTTTATAAACATTAGAGGCAACCAAAGTGTTTAATGAGTTTTTAAAATTATTATATTGCACAATTTCAAGGTTGAAGGCATCTATTGGAATGTTAGATACAAATTGTAAAGTAAAATAATTAATTTACTCAAATTGGATGCCTAGGGAAGTGAGCATAAGAAAAGTAACATTTAGAATTCCATTTTTGTCTTATTCTTTCAATTTGGGTGCCTAGAATGGAGGAAAAAACTAGTGATTTTTTGAGAAAAAATTAATGACTCTTTAGTTTCCAATTTGGGGTAAAAAAGGATTTAAAAAAAAAAAATTCAATAAAATTTATGGAAACAATGCATTAGATATATGGTATTGTAAGGACGGAAAATGTATACCCTTACATTTTCACACTTGTTTAGGCCCTCCTTATTAAATTGAGCATAATTTTGCCTTGATTTAATCTTGTAATGTGTTTAACACATTCACATTAGGTCTTGGGCCCTTGTAAACCAAATGAGCCTAATTGTGCCTTATTTGGGTGTTGTAAAGTGTTTCCTAACACTTTCACACTAATCTAGGGCTTCATTAATAAATTGGGATTCTTTATGCCTTATTTTGCATCCACAAGCCTTAATTAATGCATCTTTTCAAGGATAATCCCGACATAAACCAACATCGAAGCATAATTCATGTGATTTTGGATTGTATGGCCTAGATTTATTGATCTGAGACTCATACACCACCTTGGACATATGGTTCCCACCTAAGTTTCATGGCCTCGATCTAGATTTCACATCAATCTATGCATTTTTCTTGAAAAATGTGTCCCAAAGCATAACCTAATGGGACACATACGCCACCTTGGGTGCATGAGTCTTGTGTGGTTTAAACCTAAATTAAATTCAAATTCTTGGTGGGATTTTATTCTCCTAGATCTAATGTTGGCTTGTAGAGTTGTAATTTCGAGAAATTTGGCATAAACAAGTATAAATAGAAGGTTATTTCACTCATTTTCATTGAATAGGCAATCAAGTGATCGAAGGATTTCATGATACCATTCCTAATAATAAATTGGAGATCACAAGAGCCTTCAAGAGCTGATTATCAAGTGTTTTAGAGCATCATTCAAGTATCAAGCATCATTTCAAAGTAATCATACATCATGTTTGTTTTTGAGCTAACATTTGTGGTGTAGGGTTTCTATGATTTAAGTAAGCATTCAACTCAATATCCACAACATTCAAGCAAGTTTCAAGATCCACATTCATGCTAGCCATCTCATACATGTTTGCAACACTTTATTCCTAGGGTTTGGTGAGTTGCAACATTACATTTTGTTCATTCATCATTCCTCCTTTACATTTGATTTCATTTGAAGGTTTGATTACCAAAATGGGGTTTGACCAAGGAAAACCCCTTTCTACTAAAAAATCAACATTTTTCTCTCTTTAGTGTGTGATTTACAGATTTAGGTTGAAGATACATTGAAAAGAAAGATTGAGAAATAAGTTGTCCAAGTTATCACCTTCTTTAGAAGATCACTAAAAGGAATCTATAGAGTAGAATTCAACATTTTAGATTTGAAAATTAGGTTGAGAAGACATAGTAGAGATTGAAGAGCAGATTCAGATATTGATCCTTCAAAAAAGCCAAGTAGGATTGATATGCCACTTCTAGCGTATGAGTCCCAATACAATCAAATTTCTAGATTTTAGGAGTTCCAAACCTGTCATTTCCAGATTTATGTTCCTACCCAGAAACCCTAATATGGGACTAAATCACCCAGCCTGGCATATTATTCCTAGTGTGCATTAAATTTAGCATTCTCAACATTTCAAGTCTTCATTTAGGCTTCTACAAGTTTCCATGTGCACCTCTATACTTTTCCAGCTTACTATTATGTTTTGCATTCATTTCTAGGTCATCTATTCAAGTCTTGCACATCATTAGGTTTGATTATTAGGTCTCACATGTTACATGTCTTTCCAAGCCCTATCTTGGTGGTGAACCCTCCTTTAGTCCTTAATCACACCCTAGGATACCTTATTGCAAGATCTCTTTCCTCCTTTCTACCCTTGGATTGAGATCTCTAAGGTTTCCTTGAATGTAACAAGAGTGAAATAGGAACCCTATCTCCTTGTGCTCCATCTCCTAAAAGGTGGGGAACCCTATTTCCGTCGTTACATTTTGGTGAACCCGACGTGAACACCACTTTTCTGATTTGGAGTGCATTGTAGTCCTAGATCTAGCTTACATTAACTTTGCATTAGGATTTTGCATTAGTTGATTTACATCTAGGGGTTTTAAATCTTGCATTAGTGAAAGTTCATATAGGTTACATTTTTGCATCTTGCATTATTGAATTTCATGTAAAATCTATATTTGTGCTTAGTCTAAACATCATACAAACTAGAAAGCATAAATTTCACTTAGAATTTTCTAAAATTTATGCAAAAACCCTAATCTAGGACTCATATGCCCCTCTGGGCGATTTAGTCTGAGTATAGGTGCTTTTACTTGATTTCTGGGTATTCTATGGTGATTATTATTCAACATTTAAACCCTTGAAAAACCTTGCTTGGAACTCATATACCCCTCTAGATGTTTTAGTCTTGTTTCAAATTTGAAGTTGCATTTTACAGCATTAAAAACTCTGTTTCTATGTTTTTGTTTGTTGTTGTTAGTTATCTATTGTAGAGTTTATGTTTCATCCAATTCATTGCATCCAGCTTAATTGGTTCATTTTTTGCATTGTTTAAATTCAAAATTACATTTAGAGAATTTCATTTTAGATTGTTACATAGTGTAATAAGTAAATTACCTTGTTTAGAATCTAAAAGTTGCATTCATGCTTCATTTCCCTATACCCTCTTTCCATTTTGAGTTGGGACTCTAATTTTGTGAAATCTTGTATGAGCTTTACAACTTGGTGTCCTATTAGAAATACTATTGTGAGATGTAGTTCAAGACTCACGTCATCCCGTGATGCACCATTCATCATGGATCTTGGGTTCTCTAGCTCTCTTCCTGATAGTGTTGATAATCAATCCTAAATGGATCCTAGTATGTATGCTTCATTTCCCATGACTACCATGCCTTCAACTACTATGTTTCTCGTTAATAATACTATAGCTATTATCCCTAGCTCCACTCAAGCTTTGGGATGCACTCAAAGCCAAGGAGGAACTTCCATCCCTACATACACTAGTACTCAACCTACCATAACAATTCAACCCACTAGCAGTGTGAACACTTACACATTTCCATGGGGAATTCCTCTAGCTTTGTGCCTTCGACTACAATATCTCCCCAAACCTCCTTTATCTTGAGTTTACAATTCACTTGTCCTCTACATACATACACTTCTCCACCTTACAACACCAATGATGCTATCATTAACATAATTTTACAAAGCATGGCATCCCTTCAACAACAAGTCACAACTCTAAATCAAAATAACAATGGTCAACCTTTGCAATACATAAAAACTAGTCCCTTATCCTTGGAGATATTGAGAGAAAAAATAACACAAGGTGTAGAAGCTCCCCAGTTTGAGAAATATGGTGGGAAGGGAGATCTTGTTAACCATGTTTTTTCTTTTACCACTCTATGTAGTGATTTCATCTTTGAGGATAAACTATTGGCTAAATTATTCCCTAGATCCTTGAAAGATATTTCCTTGGAATGGTTCTCCTCATTACTGAATAACTCAATTCATTCATTCAATGAACTTGTTGAGGCTTTTATTAACCATTTCCAAATGCACATGACCCCTAAGATGACCTTGGCCAATTTGATTAGATGTAAGCAAAAATATGATGAAAAGGTTACTAACATCATTTCATGCTACCAATCATTTTATTCCTAAATCGATGTATAAATTCCCAATCCTCACCTTCAAAGAATGTTCATTGAGAACTTGCTAACTAAGATGCAAGACAAGATTGGCATGATGAAATTCCCTTACTTCATTCACTTGTGTACTTCCCTTCGTGATTATCAAAACTTGACTAGTAGTCGTGAAACAAAACCCACCTCTATCCATCCTGAAAAGTCTAAATCCACAAGTCAAAACAATTATCAACCCTTTAGAAAATAGAATAAAGGTTTCCTCCAACTAAACCCTCCTCAACCAATTCAACATGTTGATGCCCAAGTGGCTGCTATAAGACAAATCCTTTCACATTTGGGGATCTAGCTAGGCAACTTACTCCCTTACCTAATACCCTTCATAACATAATGTCACAACTTTTAGAATAGAAAATGATCACCTTACATCCTATTAGAACACATGATCCTAATAAACCATTACCCCTCAGCTTTATATCGAATGCTTATTTCCATTATCATCGATAAAATGGACATGACACAAAACATTGTAAGCATCTTAAATATCTTGTGCAAGACCTCGTTGATTTTGGTCTACTTTCAGTTGCAGGTGTTAATGATCAAGGAGATAATTCCATTGCTCCTCCTAACCAAAACTTGCAAATATTTACCAACCCTATGCAAAAATGCAATATTTGATTTGTCAAATAAAATAAAAATAATGATGCACAACATGGTGAATGTTGACATGAATGATGACACCATGGATACTATTGAACAAGATCCTATGGATACTAACGAACAAAGTTACTTGGATGATATGGTTGGATTGATCGAAATTCAACCTTGTAAGGGTTGAACTAAAAATCCTCTTGACATTGCTTTCTCCTCAAAAGATATACTTAAACATGCACCCAATGGTCCTCTTTACATAGTCAGTTGAATCTATCATAAGCCCACTAATGGGATATTAATTGATCCTGTCTATGGAGAGAATGCGATCACTAAGGAATTCTTACTTGTGCATGAACTCTATCAAGAAACATATGATAAAATCAAAAGCATGGATAAAGATGCATAATGGTTTTTCTTGCCCTACGATGGGATCGATCACCCTTCCTTTAATCATTGGATCGAAACAATTGGATATCTCATTCTCCATCTCGATGTCAAACCAATTTCATGTGAAGCTTGGTTATCCATGGCTACGCTCTGTGGAAGTTATCCCATCGATTGTGCATAAATGCTTAAAATTTCCCTTTGACAATGAAATCTTTACTATGCATCATGGTGGCTTTAATCCTTTGTCTTCCCATGGGAAATTTTCCTTATATTTTTTTGGCATGAGCCTATGGATCCTATTAAACCTCGTGAGGAATTATTTTTCAAATCCTTCCAAAAGTTTAAAGTGAAGTGCATTGCAAAATTATCCCTTAAGAACATGCCTCCACCCATGAATGAGCCTCTTATCCTTGATGAAACTATGATTGAACCTAAAGACATTCCAAACAACCAAGACCAACCTAAGATAGATCCTTTTCCTAACCCCTACAAATGACCAAGGGACAATGAAAAAAATCCCATCATGCCTTCTAAGATAAAATAAGTATACAAAGCTAAAGAGAAAGTGGTTGAACAACCTCCTATGGCTCCTTCCATTACTCCCCTTAGGGAAGAAAAGAAACCTATGGTTGACAAACCTACTCCTACAAAAACACAACTTGAAAACTAAACTAAAAGAAACCAAAGTGCTAGGGAGCATAGGAATAGACATCATGCTCTTGCTCGAAGGTTAAACAAAGAGAACAAAAAAGAAAGTCAACATCCAAACTTGACTGAAGTAATGCATTATGAGTCTCCTTCGTCGCAACAAAAAGATCCTACACTGCAAATACAATAGGAGTTAAACCATTCTTCAAGGACATTATCATTCAATCTCCTTTTGTGATTAACTTGGATGATGATGATGAGGTTGCTAAAATTGATGAAGAAGTGCATAATGAATTGAAAACATTATTTTCCTCTTCTATGAGCTTAAACGATAATTCTCCTAAGAAAAGAGTTGAACTTGGTGATAACCCTAGTTCGACTCTTGCTATTGTCCCTTTGGCTAGTTGTCTGCCTTCTATATACTATGAACATGATTGCTCCATGCAGACAACTTGCTAAAAGGTTGAGTCGCATGTGCCATGTACCAGTCTTGCTTTTTTTTCCTTTTCATGTTCTTGTGAGTGATTGCATGTGTGTAATGTGATCCCATGTGATGTTTTGTTTGATGTCTTCCTCTCTCTTTGTGACATTCCTCTATTTGTACCTACATTCTTCTCTATGTCATAAACATTTTATATTGTTCATTTGTTTTGTGTTTTCCTTTTGGGGATGATGTAAGGTGTCGAGAAATTCATGTCTCTTCCATGTTGACCCAAAAGCTTTTCTTTTATCTTGTTCATTTGTCTTGTGTTTTCCTTTTGGGGATGAGGCAAGGCATCGAGACATTCATGTCTCTTCCATGTTGACCCAAAATATTTTCCTTTATCTTGTTCATTTGTCTTTTGTTTTCCTTTTAGGGATGACACAAGGCATCGAGACATTCATGTCTTTTCCATGTTGACCCAAAATGTTTTTCTTTTTTTTTGCTCTCTTTGTGTCATTCTTCCTATTCCATGAGTATATGGGGAATGATGATAGTTTCAAGCTCTATTAAAAAATTGTAGCAAAGACATACTAACCCAAAATCCATGGATCCCTTGTGTGATTTTGTGGGGACAACCATTTTTCATTTGTATTTTGAACTCATGCTTCATCATGCAATCTTCTTACTTCATGCGAAGTGTCTTTTCACTTTGTTGTGATATTGGGTGTGATGTCCTTCAAGAGAGTGATCTCTCTTAGCATATGGTATTCCTCTTAGTGGCTTGATGTGACACATTGCATCCCCTAAGTTGTGAATCTTCTATTATTTGATTGGTCCTTTCTTGGAGACATTAGGCATGATGTTCCCTAAGTTAAGGCCTTAGATGACATAAGTGAAACTCCTTTGAATGTACCATACACTATTTTACAATAATTGTTATATGGCTACCTTGCATAACACACTTTGCTTGCTTGTGGTGCCATACTATTTTTTCATGGGTGTCAAGCATACAAAGCTTTGCTTGCCTCATGAAGCTCGAAGTTCATTGTTGTGTGGTGCCTTATCAAAGTTATCATGAGGTATAACTTTTGTATGGTTACCGTATGGAAGCCGAACTTACATGTGGATTTCCCATAGCCACTTGCTTGTCTGTGTGAGTGGATTCTACCACATGTGTGAATCTTGTTGGGGGCTCACCTAGTGGATACAAGATTCCACTAGCCCTTGTGATCATGTGTGCATTTGCATAGTGGAGATTGCATTCCACTTGTAAACTTCCTTGGATAAAAGAGCTTAGATCTAACCCACATCGTGCTGGGTAAACTCACAAAAGTGGTTTACAATTCGAGTGAGGAAAGAAAAGTTGTACAAAATGACCCCATGCAAAAAAAATTGGTTTTTGGGGTTCGAACAATTTTTTTGGTTTGAGTGGACCAAAAGAGGGTTTGATAGAACCCTAATTTGAACAAACCAATTAAATGTAAGGTCCCACCATTCCTTAAAAAAAAAAGCTTTTTTGAAAGGGGGTTCGCTCCAACCCCCTTTGGTTTGCCTGAACCCCCCTTTTCCCACCTTCTCACCCTCTGACACCAAAAAAGTCCAAAATTTTGCACTTTGAAGCTCAGGTTGAGGATGAAAATGGAGGAGATTTCACAAACCCAACTAGATGATGGTAGTCCTTGTAATGAGCTATCCATTGAGAATAATTTTAATATGTTTTGGATTTATTATGTATTTGTTTTTTTTGTTTTATTAAACATAGGTTTTTCATTGAAAATCAAGCTCTTTGTTCTGCACATATGAATGGGTCATCCCACAATAATGGGTTACACTTTTTGGCCAAACTTGACATTGAAATCAACATTTTTAGAGAAAACTTCACTTTCTGACACTTATAGTAGGTAAACTATTAGGAATTTGAAAATGATGTAAACTAGTGATTTGTGATATTTTTTCTATAGATTTTAAATATTTTTTTTTTTTTAAATTGAAATTAAATCGTAATTTTTTTGCATCTCCTTTGATAACTAGTTTTTAATAGTAAATAACATTTTTAAAAAGTGGTGTGTACTTCGGCTCGCATAACTTTTTTTCTACAAAGGATAAAATTATAATTCTTTTGAATTTAGGTTGGTAACACAAGTATCTAGTGATTTCATTTTGTTTCATAGCATTTTGTTGAATATTTTTCTTTTAATTATGTTTTGAAGTCAAAACATTTATAATTTAGACATAGGTGCACTTCGGCTTGCATAACCTTTTTGGTATGTATTGAAATTAATTTTTTATTTTTTTGTTGGAATGAGGACATCAATACCTAGTTTGTATATATTTTTCAAAAAATTTTCCCTCAAATTTACTATTTTTCCACAATGATTTTTCATTGAACTTGATGTTCGGTGAAAAACCTATGTACAGTAAAACTAAAAAATAAAATAAAAAATAAAAAAATATATATATTAAATTTATAGTTGTTGGAAATCACGTTTTGAGCATTAAAATCATCCAACTTGGTTTATCAAGTTGACTCCATTTGCACCTCCTTCCCAAGCTTCGATAGTAAAAAAAAATGCATAAATTTTGAAATGGTGGAGGGAAAAGTCAAAAAAAGGGGTTCATTAGAACCCCCCTTCTAATGAAAGCGGTTCATTCGAACCCCTTTCATTATAAGGGGGGTTCATTCAAACCCCCCTATATGGTGCAAGAGGGGGTTCATTAGAAGGTGGTGGGGTCATTCGAAGGGGGGGTTCATTAGAAGGGGGGTGGTTCATTCAAACCCCCTTCATTAGAAGGGGTAAACCATTTTAAATTTTTTGATGGGAATTTCTAATTTTTCTTCATTTAAAAAATTGTAACCCACTATTGTGGGTTTACCTGGATAAATAGCAGATTATCAATTTATTTTTTTTGAAAAATATGAGTGCCCAAGATATTGAAGTCCCTGATCTAGCAAAAAAAATAAATTGAATTTTGATACATACAAAAAAAGTTACACGTTATATGGCCTGGTTATGTCTAAATTTTAATTGGTTTGACTTTGAAACTTGATTACGAAAAAAATATTTAATAAAACACTATGAAAATAATTGGAAGCACTAGATATCATTGTTACAAATCTAAATTAGAAAAAATATAATATTATCCTTCATGAAAAAAATGTTATGCATTATACGGTGAACACCACTCCTTAAAAATGTTGTCTACTGATAAAACTAGTTTTCGAAGGAGATGGAAAAAGAAGTGCAATCTGATTCCAAATTTTTTGAAAAAAATATATTTAGAATCTACAGACAAAATATCACAAATCACTAGTTTCTATCATCTTCAAATTCTTCATGGTTTAGCCGCTATAGGTGCCTGAAAGTGAAGATTTAGTTAGAAAAACTATTTCAGTGTCCATTTTGGCCAAAAATTGTAAACCAGTATTGTGGGATCACCTTGTTGAATCAAAGCTTGATCCATCCTTTCTTTTGTTTTTATTTTTATTTTCTTTAAGCCTTTGCTAGTGTATGCTTGTGCCTTGACTATGCACCTTATATCATTTTCATGTGTGTCCTCTTGTGCCTATGTTGCTCTGCTATAGGATCCTGATCCTGGGGCTTGGCCATCTCCTTTGATCTTTGTTATCCTATGTTTTCTACATTGGTATGCTTGGACCCCTCTTAATGTGAGTCTGTCTACTTTAGTTTGAGTTTGAAGCAGGTTCATCCTCTCACTAAAGTGGGGACTAAATATAATGACAAAGAATATATACCCTTACATTTTCATGCTTATTTAGGCCCTCTTTATTAAATTGAGCATAATGTTACCTTGATTTAATGTTGTAATGTGTTTAACACATTCACATTAGGTCTTGGGACCTTGTAAACCAAATGAACCTAATTGTACCTTATTTAGGGTGTTGTAAAGTGTTTCCTAACACTTTCACACTAATCTAGGTATTCATTAATAAATTGAATTTCTTTATGGCTTATTTGGCCTTATTTTGCATCCACAAGCCTTAATTAATGCATCTTTTTGAGGATAATCCTGACATAAACCAACATCCAATCATAATTCATGTGATTTTGAATTGTATGGCCTGGATTTAGTGATCTGGGACTCATACACCACCTTGGGTGTATGGGTCACACCTAAGTTAGGGACCCAATTTGGATTTCACATCAATCTAAGCATTTATTGAAAAATGTGTCCCAAAGCTTAGACTAATGGGACTCATACGCCACCTTGGGTGTATGAGTCTCGTGTGTCTTAAACCTAAATTAAATTCAAATTCTTGGTAGGATTTTATTCTCCTGGATCTAATGTCGTCTTGTAGTGTCATAATTTCAAGAAATTTGGGAGAAACAAGTATAAACACAAGGTTATTTCACTCATTTTCACCTAACAGGAAATAAAGTTATCTAAGGCTTTCATGAGAGCATTCCTAATAGAAAATTGGAGATTACAAGAGCATTCAAGAAATTAAAAGCGCCTTCAAGAGCTAATTATCAAGTGCTTTAGAGCATCATGTCAAAGTCATCATGCATCATGTTTTTTTTTGAGCTAACATTTGTGATGTAGGGTTTCTGTGATTTAAGAAAGCATTCAATTAAAGATCCACAACATTCAAGCAAGAGTCAAGATCCACAATCATGCTATCCATCTCATACATGTTTGCAACACTTTATTCCTAGGGGTTTGGTGAGTTGCAACATTATATTTTGTTCATTCATCATTCCTCCTTTACATTTGATTTCATTGTTTGATTACCAAAATAGGGTTTGACAAAGGAAAATCCCTTTCTACTAACAAATCAACATTTTCCCCTCTCTTTAGTGTGTGATTTGTAGGTTTAGGTTGAAGATACATTGAAGAGAAAGATTGGGAAAGAGGTTGTCAAGGTTGAAAAGTTGTCCAAGTTATCACTTTGTTTAGAAGATCACTAAAAGGCATCTACAAAGTAGAATTCAACATTTCACACCTGGAAATCAGGTTGAGAAGACAGAGTAGAGATTAAAGAGTAGATTCAAATCTTGATCCTCTAAGAAAATCCAAGAAGGACTAATATGCCACTTCTGGCATATGAGTCCTAATATAGTCAAATTTCCATATTTCAGGATTTCCAGACCTGTCATTAAACCATATTTCTATTCTTGCTTAGAAACCCTAATCTGGGATTAAATCACCTAGTCTAGCGTATGAGTCCCAATGTGCATTAAATTTATCATTCTTAGCATTTTAGGTCTTCATTCAGGCTTCTATAGGTTTCCAGGTGCACCTTTATACTTTTCTAGCTTACTATTGTATTTTGCACTCATTTCTAGGTCATCTATTCAAGTCCTTCATATCATTAGATTTGATTATTAGGTCTTGCATGTTACATGTCTTTCCAAGCCCTAGTTTGGTGGTGAACCCTCCTTTAGTTCTTAATCACACCCTAGAATACCTTATTGTAAGATGTCTTCCTCCCTTGCTACCCTTGGATTGAGATCCCTAAGGTTTCCTTGAATGTAACAGGAGTGAAATAGGAACCCTATCTCCTTGTGCTCCATCTCTTAAAAGGTGGGGCACCCTATTTTTGTCATTACAAGTAGAGAAAGCTTGTGCACCGTATTTGGAAGTATTTGATGTCAATTTTTCAAGATATATAAAGGAATTTTTATAAAATTGACAAAAATTAAAGAGTATATTTGAGCACCACATTTTTGATACCTCACAATGGTTTTAACCTTTTTTAGATACAAATTTAATGATGTTAAGAAGTAGCAATCACCAAAAACAAGGTTGAAGAAAGGATTTACAAGTTGCTTTGAAGGGTTGCATGACAAAAATGTAAGAAATTAGTTTGCCAAGAGGAGGGGCATAGATGAAAAGGAAGAAGAGTGTTGGAGGTACTAAAAGAAAACAAGAGAGTTGTAGGATGAAGGGGAAAGCTAAATTGAGAAGGAGGAGTGAATCCAAAAATGTTGAAGGCATGAAGTGCCTAGAAACCCTTAAAAATTTAAAATTTATTTTTCTATTAAATCATGACTATTAATTGATTCTTGAAGAATTTGTTAAATATAAATGCATATAAGGGTTTGAGAAAATTTATATTTCCACATTTTATTTCAATATATATTTACATTGATATGTGTGCAAGAGTGTGGGTTGGATGATACGTTAAGGGTGCAGGATTAGGTGGTTTGACAAGCCGCCCTCTATATTTTCTACATAATGGAGCAACCAACTCATCACGTTATACCTTTAACCTCTCATCCAAGAGCACTTCCAAGATCATGGAGGCATAATGCTATTTTTACTGCTACATTTTTATTTATTTATTTATGTCTTCATTGATCTATTAGAGGAGTGATTTACTTTGGATTGGATGGTTGTGTTTTGATGCATTCCACCTTGTTTGTGGTTCAAATTTAACTATCATAGATAGAAGCTAGCCTATCATGAAATTTAAAAGTTCATGATACAATAGTGGATACATTAGACAATTGATTAAAATAAATAATAGTATTACGCATATTAATAAGAATGATACAATTTCAATAACATTTCATCTATAATTTAAACTATATGATTGATCTAATTATTATAATTAATAAATATTTGAAATAAAAACATTTAGTAAACACTATTCAAAAATAGTAATCCTTATTTATTGGAGAGGAGAGCAATCACCTAATAATAGGTATGATCATTCTATACTTTTATAATTAGAAATATTATATTTAAGTGTATCAAAATATTTATTCTACTTTACATCTTTTATAACTCCTAAGTGCTAGTATTAAATAGAGGGAGAATACAAATACATCCCAAAACAATTTCGCAGATATTAGCAAAACATGATAACAATCCTAGTGAGCTGATTCTATCAGCTTGAAGATCGAAGTAAGCCTAGCTGTCGCATTGGGGTCCGAGATTGTCTCCAGAATTCTAACAACCTCATTCATTGTTGGACGATTTTCAGGTCTGGGAGAGGTGCAAGCCAATCCCAGCTGCACCATATTAATCATTTGTTGCTCGATGTCGTCTGCTTCGTCTTCAAGCGTGTGAAGATGAGGAGCAATCACTTGAAATGGTGTGCCAGTCACGGAAGTCCTCAGTGCCCACTTTGGAAGTGTGTTTTCCTCCCTAAACATCGCGGACGTTGGATTTTGCCCTGATATCATTTCTAAAATGACTACTCCGTAGCTGTACACGTCTCCTTTTGCTGTCATTCTCCCACTTAATGCATACTCTGGAGAAAAAATAAAAACAAGAGATCTTGATCTCAAGCAAATACAATGCACAAGTTGTTTAAAGTGGGTTTCTTATAGAGAAGATGCACTTACCTGGCGGCATGTAACCGATCGATCCTTGCAAATTGGAGGTGCTAAATCCGTGGCTCAAGTCATCGTATTTCAGAATTTTTGAAATCCCGAAATCGGTAATCCCGGGCTCGAAGTCCATGTCCAGCAAGATGTTGGACGGTTTTAAATCGCAGTGTAAAATTGGCTGCGGACATTCATGATGAAGGTACTTCAATCCGTGAGCCACGCCCCGTGCAATTCTCAAGCATATGCTCCAGGTAAGTGTCTTTTCTTGAATGTATGAGGCCAAGGTTCCATTTGGCATCATCTCCATAACCAAAGCAATGGTCTTTGACGCCCAACAGTAGCCCAACAAGCGAATTAAGTTACGGTGTCGTGCCGCGGCCAGTGCTCGGATTTCAGCAATCAGGCTCTCACTCACTGTAACACTGCTGTCGATCTCGTCTTTGAATCTCTTCACAGCTACAGCTTGTTCGCTGCCGGATATATTTAGCCTCCCGCTATACACGGTTGCCATTCTACCGGAGCCGAGTATGTTGTTGTCGTTAAAACCTGTAGTCACATGGAACAGCTCCTTGTGATTTACTTTGACTATTTGGCTCTCTAAGGACAGATCCCTCTGTCCCGGGTACTGATAGTTGGCGTCTGAAGTACTCCCTTTTCTCCTGTGAACATAAAAGTAAACCATGGCCGTTAGAACAACAGCTCCAAAACCAAACGATCCAAGGATAATTAAAAACTTGGATCGGTTTGAGAGACCACTGGAGGATTGAGCTGATGACTTGGGGCATTCTAGGCTGCAGAGATCAGAATTCCCGATGAAAGAGCTGGCCGACAGATTTCTGAACACACCCCAGCTGGGAATTGGACCAGACAAATGGTTATAAGAAACATTCAGAAAAAGGAGGGTTTCCATGTCGCCAAAGTAACTTGGTATGGGACCAGATAAATTGTTGACAGAGAGATCCAAGTGCGTAAGAGTGATAAGTGAGCCCAAGGTTCGCGGAATTTGACCATTAAATTGATTGCTTGAAAGGTTCAGCTGCAGCAGCTCCACGCAGTTGCCAAGGCTCTCCGGGATTTCGCCCTCTAAATGATTGCCGGCCAGGTCTATTACAGTAACAAATTGCATACCCCCTATTTCTGCCGGAATCTTTCCATTAAGTAGATTACGGGGCATTGAAAATGAATGAACTATATTCCGCAGGCTTGCAATGGCGGGAGGAATGTTACCATATAGCAGATTGTAGCCGAGGGACAGATCCTGAAGATTGGTACAGTTTGAAAGGGATCCCGGTATTGTTCTGGACAATTGGTTTTGCTCCAAATGCAATTCCGCTAGGAAGCGTAGGCGACCCAGCTGTGGAGGTATGGACCTGCTTAGCTGATTGCTCTGCAGGCTCAGAACTCCCAGGGCCGAACAGTTGCTGAGCTCCGCTGGAATTTTTCCGCTGAAGTTATTGTATTCCGCTTCAAATTGTTGAAGGAATTTTAGTTGGCCAAACTCGGTCGGAATACTTCCGCTTAATGAATTTCCCCTCACTCGTGCCATCTGTAGAACCGTAAGATTCCCCAGCTCCGCCGGAAGAGACCCTGTGAGATAATTACGCGAGATGCTCAAGACGGTCAGGCGGGAAAGTTGGCCCAATGATTTTGGAATATTACCCGTGAGAGCGTTGCTGTAGATGCCTAGGTTTCCGAGCGCTGATATGTTCCCGAGCGAAGGAGGTATGGACCCCTTGTACCGACCTTGTCCCATCCATAGCTGTTCCAGGAATTGCATCTGGCCGAGCCATGAAGGAATCGGGACGCTCATATTGTTTTGTCCCACCTTCAATATCCGGAATTGAGTAAGATTGGAGATAATGGTCGAGGATAACACACCGGAGAGACTGTTACCGGTTAGCCCCAGGTTTTGCAGTCGGGTGAGAAGGCCAAGCTGTTTGGGTATGGTTCCGTTCATTAAAAGGTTAAAACATAAATCCAGCGTTACCAGATTGGTACAGTTCGATAGAGAATCTGGAATTGGGCCTATGAAATTGTTATTATGGAGGATGAGCCGCTTTAACTTGGATAGCTTCGAGAGGCTGGAAGGTATGGGGCCAGTAAGGTTATTAAAAGACAGGTCCAGGATTTCAAGCGCGGTACAGTTGGAGAGAGATAACGGAAGTGTGCCGGTGAGATTGTTGCGATCCAGATCAAGAAAAGCGAGAGCAGAGCAAGACGCGAAGGCAGAGGATGAAATTTGGCCGGTTATATGATTGGAGGAAAGATTCAGTGTAGTTAGGCGGCTTAAGTTGGGGATGTTAACTGGGAACGAGCCAAAGATGGCCTTATTTTGCAGATTGAGGGCGATTACGCTTTGGTTGGAGCGGTCACAGGTGACGCTCGTCCAATTACAGAAGTTGGAGAGGTCTCCCTCGAGCCAGTCGTCGAGGGGAAAGGCAGCGAAGCTCTGTTTCAGAGCCACAAGTGACTCCGCATCTCGCGGGATGGCCGTCGCCTTTATAGTCGGTGCGACAACTGAAATGAGTGCCAGACAAACCGCAAAACAGGCCATCACTACAATTACCTAATGACAGTATTAACAGAACAGATGGATAGGAGGAAGGACATCCCACTCTTCTTAAATAGAATTCAGTTCAGAGTGAAAAGTAATTTTGACCAAAATAAATAAATAAAAATTTACCACTTTTAGTTATGTATGAGGTGTAAATCTTATATTGAGTAATGATGTTTTTTATGGTATCAGCAAATTCACCTTTAATGATCCACTGCCATGAAAAATTCTTAATATATATTTTCAAGATTTTGAATTTTTTTTTGCAAAAGAATAATTAGGGTCTTATTTCTTTATTAATGCGGTGAAAATTATTCTTTTGCAAAAAAAATCCAAAGTCTTAGAAATATATATTAAAAATGTTAATGCGATGAATTTTCCCCAGAGGTCAATTGTTGGTGGTGAATTTTCTAATTTTGTTGTAGTGAATTGTTGGTTGTGAATTTTCAGACAGTGAATTGCCAGTGGTAAATTTTCTTAGAGCTGTTTTTTATACATCTAAAGAAGAGTGGTATTTAATATAATTTTGAGTTTATAAAAAAATAAAATCCATCTAACAAGTTACATGTTATGGGATAGTGAAGTGAGTATAAATTTGACATTATTTTTTGAGTGTATTTTGTTGAAATCTATTTTAGTCTTTTCTATTGTCCTTGACATATTGATTATTGATAAGTAGGAGGTATTTTTCCACAGCGTGTCAAATTATGATATTGCTATCAGGATTCAACCATGTAGTTTCGAGTCAAACTCATTGACCCATGTTTCATGAGTAGTGGTTCACCGGAACCCATCTCTCATGATATCGAATGGTCCATTCGAGTCAAACTCATTGACCCATGTTTCATGAGTAGTGGTTCATCGGAACCCATCTCTCATGATATCGAATGGTCCATTCGTCTCTCACTCGAATGGACCATTCGATATCATGAGAGATGGGTTCCGATGAACCACTACTCATGAAACATGGGTCAATGAGTTTGACTCAAAACTACATGGTTGAATCCTGATAGCAATATCATATATTGATTATTCCAAATAATTTAGTTTATACATTTGTATAATGATAAAATTTGCATACTAATATTGTTGTAATGAAGGGTTCCAATATAGGGATGTCTTAGATTATTAGGGGTTCTAATATATGGATGTCTTAGATCTTGCAACCTTCAAAGTTAACACAATAAATTAACATCCAATAAAGAAAGCACATACATAGGAATAGAACATTATTTCTTTTCAATTTTCTAATGAAGAAATGCCACAAGATCCCACAAGAGATGTCAACAAAAAAATGACTTAGCACTCCATATGCATTGTGATATTGCTATTAGGAGTCAACCATGTAGTTTTACGAGTCAATTTCATTGAATCATGTTTCATGAGTAGTGGTTCACAAGAACCCACCTCTCATGATATGAACGGTCCACTTAGCACTCATTGCATCTAGGTGATGCTCATAGAGGTGAAGCATTGGGCCTTCTTGGGAGGTCACCCATCCCAATACTACTCCAACTCAAGCGTACTTAACCACAAAGTTTTCCCCAAGGTTAAGCCCACTTAGCTTGCAACCCCATTTGCAAAACCTTCAACAAGTGTTGTGCCTTATGAACCTTCATTATAGAGCCCCTTTAGCTCATCAATTGATAAGTAGGAGGTATTTTCCACAACGTGTCAAATTGTGATATTGCTACTAGGATTCAACCGTGTAGTTTTACGAGTCAAACTCATTGACCCTTCATGAGTAGTGGTTCACAAGAACCCATCTCTCATGATATGAATGGTCCACTTAGCATTCATTGCATCTAGGTGATGCTCATAGAGGTGAAGCATTGGGCCTTCCCGGGAGGTCACCCATCCCACTACTACTCTAGCTCAAGCATGCTTAACCATTGATTTTCCCCAAGGTTAAGCCCACTTAGCTTGCAACCCCATTTGCAAAACCTTCAACAAGTGTTGTGCCTTATGAACCTTCATTATAGATCCCCTTTAGCTCATCAATTGATAAGTAGGAGATATTTTCCACAACGTGTCAAATTGTGATATTGCTATCATGATTCATTTGTGTAGTTTTACAAGTCAAACTCATTGACCCATGTTTCATGAGTAGTGGTCCACAAGAACCCATCTCTCATGATATGAATGGTCCACTTAGCACTCATTACATCTAGGCGATGCTCATAGAGGTGAAGCACTGAGCCTTCTCTGGAGGTCACTTATCCCAGTACTACTCCACCTCAAGCATGCTTAACCATAGAGTTTTCCCCAAGGTTAAGCTCACTTAGCTTGCAACCCCATTTGCAAAACCTTCAGCAAAAGTTGTGCCTTATGAACCATTCATTATAGATCCCCTTTAGCTCATCAATTGATAAGTAGGAGGTATTTTCCACAGTGTGTCAAATTATGATATTGCTATCAAGATTCAACTGTGTAGTTTTATGAGTCAAACTCATTGACCCATGTTTCATGAGTAGTGGTTCACAAGAACCCATCTCTCATGATAATGAATGATCCCCTTAGCACTCATTACATCTAGGTGATGCTCATAGAGATGAAGCATTGAACCTTCCCAGGAGGTCACCCATCCCAGTATTGCTCCAACTCAAGTGTGCTTAATGAAGGATTTTTACCCAAGGTTAAGACCACTTAGCTTGCAACCCCATTTGCAAAACCTTCAACAAGTGTTTTTCCTTATGAACCATTAATTATATAGCCCCTTTATCTCATCAATTGATAAGTAGGAGGTATTTTCCACAGTGTGTCAAATTATGATATTGCTATTAGGATTCAACCGTGTAGTTTTACGAGTTAAACTCATTGACCCATGTTTTATGAGTAGTGGTTCACAAGAACCCATCTCTCATGATAATGAATGATCCACTTAGCACTCATTGCATCTAGGTGATGCTCGTAGAGGTGAAGCACTAGACCTTCTCAAGAGGTTACCCATCACAGTATTGCTCTAGCTCAAGTGTGCTTAATGAAGGAGTTTTGCCCAAGGTTAAGACCAAAATGTGCAATGTCCCCACTCAAGACCAATGCAAATATGGATGAAATATGCCTAAAGGTAATGTCCTAAATGCAATAAGCTAATGAAAGCTATTGATTATTAATGCAAACCTAATGAAGTGCAAGATGTTTGAAAACATAGTGTAGTATGCAAACATAAACTAAATGACCTAGAAATGACTATGAAATGAAACAGAAAAAATGTAGAACTAAAGAGGTGCACTTGGAAATGTGTTGAAGACTGGAAATGCTATTAATTCTAAAATTTTGACCTACTGGGACACTTATGCCATTTTAGGTGACTTAGTCCCATATCTAAAAAACTGTATCAGAGCTCGTTTCAGCCAAATGGGTATCCAGATCTATAGAAACCTCTAAAAAATAGGTGTAGTGGGACTAAGTTTCCATTGATGGTGACTTAGTCCACTTTGAATTTTTTGAAAATATGAAAGTGGAAACAAAAGCTCTCGATCTATAATTTATGTTCCTCTAGGTGTCTGATTTTGAAACTATTAAATTTGGGCCTGTAAGTGATTTTTTGTGGATATTTTGACCTAGCCAACAAGGAGATGCCTTCAAAAACTTTGCAACTTATCCTTCAATGATTTCCAAACATTGAATATACCTAAATCTACAAATACACAATGAAAGAAAGAGAAATGTTGAATGTTAGGGAATAGGGGTTTTCCTTGGTTAAACCCCTTTTAGATAATTAAACCAAATGGAGAAATGAGATGAAGCATGAACATGAAATGAAGGGATTAGAAGCTTTCCATGATGATTTATCTTGAATTTCTGCAACAGTGCATGGAAATTTTTCCCTTGAATGTCTGAGAAATTATCTTGAATACTCTCTAAATGATCTAACCCTAGCTTGCTTGAATTGAATGCATGATGAATGATGAATGAGTTGTGAATTAGGGTTTTAAAAGCTTGTTTATATAGGCAATCCATCTAATTTTCCCGTTAATTTGATCCCCAAGGTTGACATGAAGGAAAAATAAACTTAAAATCCAATTTTTCCCACTTGAACCTCGAAAATAGCCCAAATGGGACTAAGTCGTCAAGCTAGGTGACTTAGTCCCACCTGGATGGGACTAATTCACCCAGATGGGTGACTTAGTCCCACCTGGTTGGGACTAATTCACCCAAATGGGCGTCTTGATCCCACATGGGCTCTTTTGCCAGATGAATTGTTGGGGAATGAATTTTTTTAGTTTTTATGTTGATTTCATTGGGTCTTTGATCAAAATAAGCCTCAAGATGCATGATATGGGCCCATAGGGGCCTATTAATAATGATTTTAAGGGTAATTATGGATAGGGACACAAATTTCAATGTGAAAGTGTGATTAAATACACTTTACAACATTAAAATGAGGTCCACATAGCCTAGAAAGGCACAAAATTCAATGTGAATGTGTAAGACACATTACAACACTAGACTAGAATTAGGTTTAATTTAGAAGACTTCTAGATTAATGTGAGAATTCCATTAAATACATTTTATAACATTGAATTAGGGGAAGAATAGGTCCATTAAGTCTAGAGAAGTGTGAAAGTCTTTTACAACACTTTACAACACCTTTACAAGACATCAATAAATGCATTTTATTTAGTTTGCAAGGGTCCAAGACCTAGTGTGGATTTGTAAAACACCTCACAACACTAAATCAAGGTATCATTAAGTCCAATTTATCATCAATTAATCCCAAACCAAACAAGGAAAAAAGGATACTTTTTCAGTGTCCATAGTTTCATGAGTAGTGTTTCACAAGAACCCATCTCTCATGATATGAGTGGTCCACTTAGCACTCATTGCATCTAGGTGATGCTCACAAAGGTGAAGCATTGGGCCTTCCCAGGAGGTCACCCATCCTAGTACGACTCCAGCTCAAGCACGCTTAACCACACATTTTCCCCAAGGTTAAGCCCACTTAGCTTTCAACCCCATTTGAAAAACCTTAAGCAAGTGTTGTGCCTTATGGACCATTCATTATAGAGCCCCTTTAGCTCATCAATTGATAAGTAGGAGGTATTTTCGACAGTGTGTCAAATTATATATAATAATATAATATTATATAATATAAATATTATATTATACTATAATATAATATTATTATATATATATTAATAATATATTATATTGTATTGTAATATAATATATATTATTATACAATAGGGTAAGTGCACCAAGATGGTTCCCAAAAAGAGGGCTTAAGTGGCCACTTTTTTTCTTCTTCTGAAATTAGGAAATATTGACCTTGGACGTGAAATTGAGGATAGTTACACTCAAAATTTTGAGATGGAACAAAAACAAGGATCAAAGTGCTCCAAGTCTACTTTCTAAACTACTAATTTATTTTGAAAATGGTTCAGATTAAGGGGTTCAAAAGAGGGATGTACACAAATTGGTGCTATTTTTGTTAGAAAAACATAACATAGCAACTCTTGTACGACTCGAGCACGGTGAAATTTTTTTGTAGTATTTTTAAAATCGCTAAAGTCAAAAGTTAGCTAATAGTATCTAGTTGATGCATGATTTTTCTGATAATTTTTTAATGAATATTTGATTTTTTAATAATTTTCTAAGTGGGCACTTCCTGAAAAGCTGAATTTTGGCCGTGCTCCCCCTAAAAATTTTTGAAGGTAATTGATTTTTAAAACTTTGTAGAATGGAGTCTAGTTTCTAAAATGTAATTTATTTGAAATTTTGGTGAACGGTTAATTTTTAACAAAAAAAAACCAAACACTGCTTTTTGGCGAAAAAAGAGACATACAAACAAAAGAAATTATGGGTGAAAGGCTTAACATTATTAAAAAGAGAAAAAAATTACATCGTTGGATAGCTAAGAAAGAACCTAACATTACCCATGTGTTTAATTTTGTCGATATTGAACCAGATGCAATCCCGACAGTGAGCATGAACCTGATTATGTGAAAAAATTGTAGAATTTGCAAAAACACATCTGTGGTCATTGGGAAATGCCCTCCAAGCCTTTCGGTTGGTATTCCAAAGAAAATACCAATGCTAAGGCTTGGGGATTCCCAAAGAAAAATATAACGTGAGCGCATTATAACACGCTCACGTTATGTCCTAGTTTTGACATTTTTTTCTTATCCGGGATATATGTCAAGCAAGACATAATGTGCACGCGTTATGCCTTCGTTAATGTTAAATTCCACTCTATTGAATGTTTGTTGATATATTTGTATGTACATGTATGTTGGTGTGTCATGTTTGTATGTATGTATGCCTATATGTATTAGCGCATGTATATTGTATGGATGTAGCATTTTATGTACATATGTATTATGCTTGTAATATGTATATATGTATGTCTTTAGAGGGAGGGAGAATTTTAAGAGAGAGAGTTTTATAGGTAGGGTGGGATGGGGAGAGAGAGTCCGGAGACAGGGAGTGGGAGAGAAGGGGTTAGATTGAGGGGGACTTAGATAGGTAGGGTGAGAGGGGGAGACTTGAGAGATAGGGAGAGAGAGGGAGTGGGA
>VDFB02281492.1:292920493-293009131 GCA_007258455.2 Sequoia sempervirens
GGAGAGAGTGGTGGAGGGTTGGAGAGAGTGGTGGAGGGTGGGAGAGTGGGAGAGTGGGAGGGAGAGAGTGGTGGAGGGTGGGAGAGTGGGAGATAGGGAGGGAGAGAGTGGGAGAGGGTGGGAGAGAGTGTGGGAGAGTGGGTGAGATGGTGGGAGAGAGGGTGTGAGAGAGTGGGAGAGAGTATAGACAGAGAAAGAAAATAAACCTATAAAAGAAACCAACTTTATGTTAACGTGAGCACATTTTTTAGAAGTAGAGATATGACCATTCTAGCGATAAATAACGTGTACACATTATAATGCACTCGCATTATAATGCATGCACTTTTTTTCTTGCACTAAAAATGGTAAAAAAACACAATATACCTGTGATGTTAGCCTACATTCTGCATATTCTCCTAGTTTTGCATGTGCTCTGACAAAAAGTAGCTTTTTCAAGTTTGAGTGAAGTGCCCATGAATTATTTTTAGATTCCACCACCTTTTTCATGATCTTTTCACCACCTTTGCATGAAATAACATAGTTTTCACATTGAAAGGCATATAATATCAATTCAATTTTGAATTCTTGTGATAATTGATATACAATTGAAGTTTGGAGGGGAACAAGCTTTTGAAAAAGTCAAATTGTTGAGGAGTTTGAGGAAAGAATTAGAAAAGGCTACATAATTGGGTAGAACTCCTCCATTTCAAACTCTAGTTTTTTAGATATGTGAAGTGTTTGTACATTTTATTTCATTTTATTATGATTTACTTTCATTTTTGTTGTTTTGCATATTCCATGTTGATCATTGTTTGTTTGTCATGTTACAACCTTAGGTTGTTAATGGCCATTTTAAATTACACAATCTTATACACTTTCCACCCAAACACATAGAATCGCTTCGAGCTACATTCAACCAGATTGATCCCTTAAGGACCGTCTAAAGGGAAAAATGGCTGCAAACTTCAACATGAGGTTAATTAGAAACTATTATGCTTAGAAAATTCTCATCTAATCCTATGAGATCACGTTGGGCCCTTCTACAATAACCTCTCTCAGTTTTTGATATCTCGAAGTGGTTTTCTTGTGGTGTCCAGTTTTCAGTTGATGGAAAAAGTGTCAAATACAAGCAGTGGAAAGTTGCAAGGTGGTGCAACTTTCATTCTGCAACTCGTGTGACCAAACAGACTATTCCAACACATCTGAATATGAATTTTTACACTAGGAATGGTCCTCTTTTGCACCCAAACATGCAAAATCGTTCTAAGCTACGTTCAACCAGATCAATCCCTTAAGGGTCCAAAGGGAAAAATGGCTGCAAACTTCAGCATGAGGTTACTCGGACACCGTGACATTTAAAAAATTCTTGTTTGATCCCATGGGATCAAATTGGGCCCCTGTAAAATTACCTCTCTCATTTTTTTGTTATCTCATAGTGGTTTTCCTATGGTGTCCAGTTTTCAGTTGATGGAAAAAGTGTCAAATGCAAGTAGTGGAAAGTTGCAAGGTGGTGCAACTTTTGTTCTACAGCTCGTGTGACCAAACAGACTATTCCAACACATTTGAATAGGGATGTTTACGCTAGGTATGGTCCTCTTTCACACCCAAATATGTTGAATCACTCTAAGCTACATTCAACCAGATCGATCCCTTAAGGGTCCAAAGGGCAAAATGACTACAAACTTCAGCATGAGGTTACTCGGACACCATGATGCTTAAAAACTTATTGTTTGATCCTATGGGATCATGTTATGACCCTCTACAATTAATTCTCTCAGTTTTTATTATCTCAAAGTGGTTTTCTAGTGGTGTCTAGTTTTCAGTTGATGAAAGAAGTGTCAAATGCAAGTAGTGGAAGTTGAAAAGTGGTGCAACTTTCATTCTACAACTTGTTTCACCAAACAAATTATTCCAATGCATCAGAATAGGCATGTTTACATTAGGAATGGTCCCCTTTCACACCCAAACATGCAGAATCGCTCTGAGCTACTCTCAACAGGATCGACCCCTTAAGGGTCCAAAGGGAAAAATGGCTACAAACTTCAACATGAGACTTTACTCAGACACCGTGATGCTTAGAAACTTCTCATCTAATCCTATGGAATCCTATTGGGCCCCTATAAAATAACCTCTCTCTATTTTTGTTATCTCAGAGTGGATTTCCTGTGGTGTTCAGTTTTCAGTTGATAGAAAAAGTGTCAAATGCAAGTAGTGGAAAGTTGCAAAGTGGTGCAACTTTTGTTTTGCAACTTGTGTGACCAAACAGACAGTTCCAACACATTGGAATATGAATTTTTATGCTAGGAATGGTCTCCTTTTTCACCCAAACATGCGGAATCGCTCCGAGCTATGTTCAACCAGATCTATCCCTTAAGGGTCTAAAGGGAAAATGGTTGCAAACTTCAACATGAGGTTACTCAAACACCATGATGCTTAGAAACTTCTTGTCTGATCCTATGGGATCATGTTGGGCCCCTCTACAATAACCAATCTTGGTTTTTGTTATCTTGGAGTGGTTTTCTCATGGTGTCCAATTTTTAGTTGATAGAAAAAGTGTCAAATGGAAGTAGTGGAAAGTTGCGAAGTGGTGCAACTTTCATTCTATAATTCATAAAAAAACCATTCCAATGCATCCAAATAAGCATGTTTACGCTAGACATGGTCCTTTTTCTCACCCAAACATGCAGAATCGCTCTGAGCTATGTTCAATCAGATCGATCCCTTAAGGGTTTGAGTGTAGTATGTTGAAATAGGCCATTCCACCTATTGTTCAGGCTGTGTCTCGGTGATATGGGCCTGATGTAACTAGGATAGGGAGTAGGAATAAAAAAAATAGCATTACTAAGGGCATTGGAAGAGATTACTAATGCTGCCCTTGTTGAAAATTCAAAATTGAGGCCCCTTAAAAGCAAGGCTAGAAGAGGTGAAAATAGGAAATTGCTTGAAAATAAGTTAGAATAGGTTGGAAATAGGGTGAGATTGTAGAGTTTGATGTGTTCAAAAGGTTTTTAAGGATAGGGGAGGTCAAAAATATGTTATGGCATGACATACCCTAGTTGGAAAAATAGGGGTTTTGAATGAAAAAGAGAGGTTTGAGGGAGTAAACGTGGGTAAAGTAAAGGGGAAACATAATTTGGTGGTAAATTAAGTTTGTGCAGGAAGAATGAAGAGTGTTGGAATAGGTTTTGAAGTTCAAGTTTGAGGGTTCAGTTTTTCGGTTTGGCCAAAGTTTTTTGGAGGGGGGTTTAGCTCGTTGGTACAAAAATAATGCAAAAACAAAATATATATCTATGCAACCTAGAAGCATGTATTAGGATTAAAATATCACATATCATCATATAAAAAACAAAACCACCATAAACTTGAATGTCATTTAAAACATGCATGATAAATATTCATCATTGAAACTTGAATTGTGGTAGCTTGATATACAAAGTCTATTGATGATAGGGTTCAATTTGTATGATTTTGAAAAAAGAAGCAAACTAAGTAGAGTTATCAACATTATTCGTAAATCATAAGATTTTTTTTAGTACACTAGCCATTTTGATGTCTTCTTGTAGTCTCAAACATTATTTTGTGTCATTGTTACATTGATCTTTAGAGTGGCAGCTTAATATAGCTCCATAATACAAAATCCGGTTCACCTTTGTAGTGTAACAACGGCATAGGTAGATTTTTCTTTCAAAGAACCAAAGGGTGGCTACACAATTGAAGTGTATAAACCATAGAAGCAAAAATATGCAAAAAAATCCTGATTAATCCCGATTTTTAAAATATCTGCAGGCTAGACGATTTTTTCGCTGATTTTTTGAGAAGATCTTTGACCTTTTGGTCAATGGTTTTTTCCCATTTCAATCAGCAAAATTGCCAAAAAAAAAAGCATTTATAACCTAAAAAAAATGTGAATAAAATCATGCTGATTTTTGTGTGAAAAAAAACCATGAGTCCATAGCTTGTTGCTTACTATTATGCTTTGATAGATTTTTTCCAAGCATCCATAGCTTGTTTGAAAGTACTTTTTTTAGGCTTTTATCCATAGCAGCAAGGCAGTGAATTGTTTGATAAAATGCTTTGGTAGACATGTATGAAAAATGTGGTAGCATAGACAAGGCAGTGAACTATTTGAAAAAATGCCTCAAAGAAATGTGGTTTCATGGTGATGGAATGGCATGAGGAATGCCATGACAAGCAAATTGCTATGGATTGTCATGGAATTCCATCACCATTGAGAGAAAATTTCTTTGAGGCTTTTTGTCAAACAGTTCGCTACCTTGTCTATGCTATTTCTTATTATTATGCTTTGATAGATTTTTTCTAAGCATCCATAGCTTGTTTGGAAGCACCTATTTTAGGCTTTTAGCCATAGGAGCAAGGAAGTGAATTGTTTGATAAAATGCTTTAGTAAACATGTATGAAAAATGTGGTAGCATAGACAAGGAAGCGAACTATTTGAAAAAATGCCTCAAAGAAATGTGGTCTCATGGTGATGGAATGCCATGACAATCGATAGCAATTTTCTTGTCATGACATTCCATCACCATGAGACCACATTTCTTTGAGACATTTTTTTCAAATAGTTCATTGCCTTGTCTATGCTATTGCTTGCTATTATGCTATGATAGATTTTTTCCAAGCATCCATAACTTGTTTGAAAGCACCTATTTTAGGCTTTTAGCCATAGTAGCAAGCAATGAACTGTTTGATAAAATGCTTTGATAAACATGCATGAAAAATGTGTTAGCATAGACAAGGCAGTGAACTCTTTGAAAGAATGCCTCAAAGAAATGAGGTCTCATGGTGATGGAATGCCATGACAATGAAATTGTCATGGCATTCCATCATTTTGATTGTCATGGCATTCCATCACCATGAGACATCATTTCTTTGAGGCAATTTTTTTAAAGAGTTCACTACCTTGTCTATGATATTGCTTACTGTTATGTTTTTGATAGATTTTTTCAAGCATCCATAGCTTGTTCAAAAGCACTTGTTTTAGGCTTTCAGCCATAGCAACAAGGCAGTGAACTATTTGACGAAATGCTTTGGTAGACATGTATCAAAAATGTGGTAGTATAGACAAGGCAGTGAGCTGTTTGAAAAAATGCCTCAAAGAAATGCGGTCTCATAGAATGCCATGACAAGCAAATGCAATTGGTAGCTGCTCCTAGTTTAGTTATGCAATGTGAAGTAATTGCATAACTGCTTAGTTTGACTTTGTAAAAACTATATTGTAATTGAAATTTTTTCATCTATCAGCATCTAGTTATTAGTTATGCAATGTGAAGCAATGCTTTGAGTTTGAAAAATGTACAATGCAATGTAATCAACGATATGAATACAAACTACAAAAATATATTTTTTACAATTTATTAGTTAAACTCTTTATTTTATTTTCTCTCTATATCTCTATGCTATGGAAATGGCTTTAAATTTTTGAAATCTTTTTTTATCTCTTGTTCTACTTTTTTTTACCCTTTTTTTAAATCTGATTTTTTCCGATTTTTTCTAGACATTTTACCGATTTTTTCAAAAAATATTATACTTTTGGTTTGCCGATGTTTTCCCCAAAAGACTTTTGCTGCTATGGTATAAAAAATATATTTTTGTAATATCAAGGATAAGTTTTGAAACTTCCATGCATTGCTAATCTAAAAGGAAAAGTCTTTTGCCTAATTTGTATGCAACCATGCTTTCGACATTGTCAAAATGAGTAAAACTTCCTGAATGATGCAAAGGCATGGCCAAGCAGTTCTAATTCTTCACATGAGAGAAGAGATATGATGGAGAGTACATCAAGCCAATGAGAACAAAAGTGTAATATGTTTTATTTTGTAGTATTCCTCTGTTTCTCTATAGATGTGTGATAAATTCTCAGTTCAATGATGCTACACCCTTAATATTAGTGTACATCGGGTTATGAATAGTCAGCTTGTGGCTATCTTAACTCTCTATTAAGTCATATCATCATTAAAGTATATTGTTATTTAGTTGTTTAGGTCGGCCTAAGACTTATATAGGTGTGTCTAAGTCAGCCTAGGTGATATCCTAGGCATAAATAGGTATATATAGGAGGTTGTGAGTCTTATTTCATCATCAAGTTTTGAAGTGTGTTCTCATTAGAGATATTTGGAGGTTTTCCCCCTCAAAGTGGCTTGTTATTCTCAGTTATTATCAACTATTTGCAGCATATTTCATATCATATTCTTCTATTTTGCAAGTTATCTCTTAACAAGTGGTATCAAAACATGATCTTGACATCATAGAGACAAGGTTTTTCTCAATTTTGAAGGCGATTTTGGGAAGAGCATATCTTTCAAATTTTAGCAAATTTTTTTCTGATTTTTAAAGAGTTTTTGAAGAACGTATTAAATAAGTTATAGTCCATATTTCAGAATAATTGGAGCATAATTAAGCAAATTACTATAGAATTAGGGTTTCTACACAATTGTTTTGGAATTTACATATCTCGTACATATTGTTGAATTGGAGTCTTATTTTTATTGGGTTTTTGAATACATACTAAAGGAGATTATACTAAAAAATTTGGAAGAATTTGAGGAAAAATAAGAAAGTTATTGAAAAATTAAAATTTTCACAATTATCACTCTCCACACTACAAATTTGCTTATTTCTTGGAGATTTTTCTAGGTGAGAGTTATTTTGGCTCTAGTAAGTTAGAGTAAATTTTTTAGATAATTTAGGTTTAATTTGTGTGAGTTATTTCAAAATTAGTGGTTCCCATCATGATGGGGCCTACAACAAGGGGCAAAAAGAATGTTGTCACTTCGGGGAAGACTCCTGATAAGGATGGGGTAACAATAGAGGATATTACTCCTAATGAGGAAATAAATAAGTTCAAGGAATACATTTCATCAATGAAGATGGATATGTGTGACCTAAGAGGAGATATATAAGACATATGAAACATGTTAAGCACCTACATGGCTGAACCAAGAAAGGAGTTCTCAAGCGACCAAGGGGAAAATTATAGGTCAACTACCAAATTGACACAAGCTTTAGTACTCCTATGGGATCAAGGAATTTATTTCCAAAGGTGGATATGCACAAGTTCGATAGAAAGGACCTCTAGCATGGATAAACCAAATGGATAATTTTTTTTGAAGTACACTAAATCCCAAAAGGACAAAAGGTCACGATGGCTTCCCTATATCTAGAACCAGATCAATTCATTTTGTATCATTGGCTTTGCACTCATTGAAGAAAAAAGGGGCTCACCATCTCATGGTCAATTTTTATGGAGGAACTCCAAGCACAATATAGCAATAGTGTGACACACAACTTCTTCAGCCAACTAGCTAAACTTCAACAAACAAGATCAGTTAAGGATTATATTCAGAAATTCCAAAATATATCCTTAAGAGTGGATACAATTATGGAGGAAAAATTGAATGATTTATTGTTGGGGGTTCTCAAGGATCACTTTCAACATGAGGTACGCATGTTTAGGCCTAGCTCCATAAATGATTCTTTTATCTTAGCATGTAGGGTAGAGGAGAAGTATTTGATTCCTAAGAAGCAAGGGGCTAATGTGACAAGAGAGAAAGGATATTCAACACAACCTACTAGGTTGACTCCACAACAAATTCTGGAGAAAAGAGCAAAAGGGTTGTGTTTCAATTTTGATATCAAATACAGTCGAGGACATAAATGCAGTGAAAAGAAATTGTTCTATATTGAAGGTCCAAGTGAGGAAGAAGAGGATGAAACCATACTAGAGGATGAAAGGGAGTCAAATGAGGAATCAGATGATTCTCATCCAATCATTTATTTTCATGCACTCTCAGGTTTTAGTGCTCCACAAACTCTCAAGGTGGTGGGGTTCTTAAAGAAGCAAAAGGTAACAGTGTTGATCGACTCAGGTAGTACTCATAATTTCATCAACAAAAAGTTAGCTACTCGTCTAAATTGTTTTATATATCTAGCTCCAGAGTTTCAAGTTTTGATTATAGATGGTGGTACAGTTAGCTATTTAGGGAAGTGTCATAGCATTAAATTATCCATGGGAGATTATCAACTTGATACCCCAATGTATGCGATATCCATGGGTGCAACATATATTGTTTTGGGAGTACAATGGCTTACTACATTGGGAATGATTGAGATGAACTTCCAAGAACTATTCATGATATTTCAATTAGAAGGAAGGGTAGTAGAGCTAAGGGGGTTGAAGGAAAAATCCCCCAAAAAGGTAAGCTCTCATCAAATGCAAAAGTTGCTTAAGAAAGGAGTGGATGGATTTGTGGCCCAACTATGTTCATTAGAAGTCTCTCAATCTAATGATCCTACTCATCTAGATTTGCAAGCAATAATTGACCCTCACTCAGTTTTTCTTGGAGATATGCCTAAAGGACTTCCTCCTAAGAGGGATCATGATCATGCCATATAGTTAGTCCCAGGGAGCCAACCACCAAACATCAGGCCTTACAGGTATCCACACATACAAAAGAACTTGAGATAGAAAAAAATGTTGAGGAGATGCTAGAGGCAAGAATTATTAGGCATAGCCAAAGTGCTTACTCCTCGCCCGTGGTGATGGTATGTAAGAAGGATGATACTTGGCGCATGTGTCCAGATTATAGAGTGCTCAACATGTACACCATTAAAGATAAGTTTCCTATTCCAGTCATTGATGATTTGCTAGATGAATTGAATGGAGCTATGTATTTTACCAAGTTAGATCTTAGATTTGGTTATCATCAAATTCAGATTAAGGAGGAAGATATTTATAAGACAACATTTCAGACTCATGAGGGTCGTTCTGAATTTTTGGTGATGCCATTTGGTCTTACCAATGCACCATCTACATTCCAAATTTTGATGAATTCCATTTTTAAGAAGTACTTGAGAAAGTTTGTGTTAGTATTCTTTGATGATATATTGATTTATAGCAAGACTTGGGAAGAACATTTGCAACATGTGGATCAAGGATTACAAATACTTGAAGATCATAAACTCGATGCTAAGCCATCCAAGTGTGCTTTTGGTCTTACGAAGGTGGAGTATTTGGGACACATAGTTTCACATGAAGGAGTAAAGGTGGACCCTAACAAAATTAAGGCTATCATGGAATGGCCTATTCCAAAAACCATTAAGAAATTGAGGGGTTTCTTGGGATTCATAGGGTACTATAAAATATTTATGAAGAATTATGGTCATATAGCAGCACCTCTCACCACTCTATTGAAGAAGGATTCTTTTCATTGGAACGAGTTTTCCAATACAACATTTGAGAGATTGAAGGAGGCTATGTGTACAAATCCAGTGATTACCACTCTTGAATTCACAAAGGAATTCATTATGGAATGTGATGCTTCTAGAAATGGGATAGGAGCAGTGCTCATGCAAGAAGCTCGACCAATTTCTTTTGAGAGTCGCCAATTAAAGGGTAAGAATCAACTAAAACCTATTTATGAGAAGGAAATGCTTGCAATCCTCCATGCAGTTAAACAATGGAGGCCTTATCTATTGGGTAGACACTTCAAGGTTAAGACAGATCATGATAGCCTAAAATATTTTTTGGAACAAAGACTATCTTCTGAAGAGAAACAAAAATGGGTCACTAAGATGTTAGGATATGACTTTGAGATTGTATATAAGAAAGGGAAATAAAATATTGTAGCAGATGCACTTTCAAGGAAGGATGAGAAAGATGAAGCCTTATTGTGTGTCCTTTCAATATTACAAGAAAATTGGGTGGAGGAAGCCAAAGTAGAGTGGCAAAATGATGTTGTGATAAGTAATCTCATCGAACAATTAAAAAGTGATCATAGTAGTTTAGATAAGTTTTGTTGGAAGGTAGATACTCTTTGGTATAAAGAGCGTTTGTATCTCTACAAGAATTCCACTCTTAAACACAAGATTCTCACAGAGTTGCATGAGTCTCCAATGGGTGGTCATTCAGGATTTTTGAAGACATATCATTGAGTCAAGCAATATTTTTTTTGGGAAGGGCTAAAAGTTGATGTTCAAAAATTTGTTTCTGATTTTTTGGTTTGTTAAAGGAATAAAGGGGAGACAATTAAGACACCAGGTCTCTTGCAACCCTTATCTATTCCTAGCTAGCATTGGGAAGAGGTATCCATGGACTTCATCATAGGGCTTCCCAAATCTAAAGGTCATAATGTCATCATAGTAGTAGTTGATCACCTCACTAAGTATGCACATTTCATTCATTATCACATCCTTTTACAACAAGTGCAGTGGAAAAATCTTTTTTGGAGAATATCCAAAAGCTACATGGTACACCTAAGGTTATTATTAGTGATCTTGATCCTATCTTCACTAGTCACTTTTGGAAATATTTATTCTCATGATTGGGTACTCAATTGGCTCATAGCTCTTCATACCACCCTCAATCAGATGGAAAAAATGAGGTTGTTAATAAGTGTTTGGAAGGATATCTACGTTGTTTCACTTCAGAGAAACAGTCTCAATGGGTAGATTGGCTACCACTTGCAGAATGGTGGTATAACACTTCTTTTCATAGCTCATAAAAAATGTCTCCATTTTTGGCAATTTATGGATAGCATCCTCCTTCCATCACATCATCAATAAAGGTGTCACCAAGAGTTCAGGCAATAGAAGACCACTTGCTTCATCAACAACAAGTACTTTCAAGACTCAATGAGAATTTAGCCATGGAACAAAATCGAATGAAACAACAGGTAGACCAACATCGTAGTGAAAGAAGTTTTGAAGTTGGGGATTAGTTCTTCTTGAGATTGTAGCCTTATAAGAAAATCTCACTAAAGAAACAAAAAAAGAATAATAAGTTGTCTCCAAGGTATTATGGTCCATACCAAATTATGCAAAAGATTGGTAGTGTTGCCTACAAGCTATAATTGCCACCAACAACAAAGATACATCTAGTTTTTCATGTTTCCTATTTGAAGAGGGTAATTGGGAATAATATTCCCACTCAAAAAACACTACCGGAGCTTGATGAAGAAGGAAGAATCATTTTGGAACTAGACTACATTTGTCAAACACACATAAAGAAGCTAAGGAATAAAACTTTCGCTGAGTATCTCATCCAATGGAAGAATTTACCAATTGAAGATGCCACATGGGAGGATGAGGAGTTCATTCAAAAGAATCCAAACTTGATTAAGTATTGAGGAAAATGCTTCTTTGAAGAAGGGGGCATGCTACACCCTTAATATTAGTGTACATCAGGTTATGAATAGTTAGCTTGTGGCTATCTTAACTCTATATTAAGTCATATTATCATTAGTATATTGTTATTTAGTTGTTTAGGTTGGCCTAAGACTTATATAAGTGTGTCTAAGTTGGCTTAGGTGATATCCTAGGCATAAATATATATAGGAGGTTGTGAGTCTTATTTTATCATCAAGTTGTGAAGTGTGTTCTCATTAGAGATACTTGGAGGTTTTCCCCCCTCAAAGTGGCTTGTTATTCTTAGTTATTATCAACTATTTGTAGCATATTTCATATAATATTCTTCTATTTTGCAAGTTATCTCTTAACAAATGATGCAGAACAATTTTTGAAAAAAAAAAGTTGTGTCACAATCTACTTTCAATCTAGCAAGCAAAAATGAAAGCTTAGCCTCTTGGAATTAAAATGCTTGTTTGAAAAACAAATGAATAAGAATGAGGTAGTTAAGGTGTTTGAAGTGATTTAGACGTCACTTTTAGGGTTCCCTTGGGTGTGGGTCATAGTCAAACTCCATAAAACATTAAAAAAATGTTCAAAAAAAGACATTTTTGGATGCCTCTAGGCACACAGGTTTTGTCTTGGTTTGCTTGGGTTCTATATGGGTTTTTCCTGGGTTCTCTTAGGTTTTATTTGGGTGAACCAGACCCAAAAATGAAGGACCCTAGTTGAACTCATAAGCAAACCAAACCAGGACCCACACCAGCTAAGCGAACCAGAACTAGAACTAGGGCTAAAATAGAAGAACCCAGTAACATAGATAATGTGTCAAGAAGTTGACTACTTCATCTACTCTGAATATTATGTTTTGCAAGTGTTACATGAAGATTATGTATCCTTTGCTTAATTCAGTTGTTCCAATCAAAGGATTAAATATAAATTGGAATCTTTTTATCAATCATTTCATGGAATACCAATTGAAAACGTGTTTTTTGATTTTAGATACTTAGTTGTTTACTATCAATCAATTAATTTATTCAAGACAAACCATGAAGGACAACAATGATCAATGCTAGGGCTAACCAATTAATAAGTATACATGTAAATAAGTCAAGCATGTAAATGTATAAGGGAAGCACAAATAGTCACAAACATGTAAGCCTTGAAGTATACACAGGAATACATAGTATACACAACTTAATACAAAGTATATGCACGAATACATGGTATACACATGAAAATGCATAAGTTACAAAGTATACATTGGAACACGCATAAGTCAAAAAGTATACACATAAGTTGTAAAGTATACACTTGAAAACACGTAACTCATATCTATTGAACCATGAATTTATAATGCAAATATGGATACCATCGATAAAAAAGATTTGTATTAACCAAATAGCCATGTACGCATACATCAATATATGTCGATATAAGTATAAAATATAGTTACAAAATAGCCATATAGGCTTAGGAGAATTCCATATAGGCATACAATGTCAAATATATCCAATACAAAATATGTACAAGATTGCCATGTCTAGGCATACAACAAAGGGATCTAGAATCAAAATTCATTTCTCTCCATGCTTTGGAAATAAATTCTTTCCCTTTGTTTGGTGATCCAATGGCGATAAGACCATCACTCATTTCTGTTGTACTCGAGGAGTGCTCCTACTACTCCACCTAGAGTTTAGCTCCTCATGAAGTTTTAACTGTTACAATAAGAAGTAAAGACATTAATATATAGAAATTACATTATAAAAATGATATATATAAAAAAGTAATCACTTACGGCCATCTCACGATCGCTCTCCATGATGGAAATATTTGCACGCCGATGCTAAGGTGTGCTCAAGCCCTATATAAACCATCCACATATGAATTAAACTATGAATCAATAATGGTTTGATTTTTCACTAGAACTAACATCTATAACAACAAATGTAAATTGAAATTTAGTAATTTGCCTCATACCTCCCCTATTAGAGCCATCGAGGATTGTATAGCGGATGAAACGCCGATATCCATTGCTCTTGTAACATTTGGAGGTGTTTTTATCACCAACATATGAAAATAAAAAAACAAATTATGCAATCACAAAAAAGTTACAATATCGATCCACATCATGACTTAGAATGTATGAGATCTAATGAACAAAATTTTTAGTACAAGTATTATACTATATATTTTTGATTATCATGCTTACTATATTCCCTCTCCATATCTTGTTTGAAAGGACGTGTTTTAAGGCTTTTACCCATAGCAAAAAGTTTTTGAACCATTTGATTAAATGGTTTTGTAGACATGTACGATAACTATGGTGGCATAGAGAAGGCAGTGAACTATTTGAAAAAATGCCTCAAAAGAAATGGGGTCTTGTGGTGATGACATGCCATTACAAACAAATGCATGTCATGGAATTCCATCACCATAAGACCACATTTCTTCCAGGAATTTTTTCAAAAAGTTCATTGCCTTCTCTATGGTATTATTGCTTACTATTATGCTTTGATAGATATTTTTCCAAGCATCCATATAGTTTGTTGGAAAGCACCTATTTTAGGCTTTTAGCCATAGCAACAACTGCAAAGAAGTGAGTAGTTTGACAAAATGCTTCGGTGAACATGTATGAAAAATATGGTATCATAGGAAAGGTGGTGAGTAGTTTGAAGAAATTCCTTGAAGAAATGTGGTCTCATGTGGTGATGGAATGGAATTCCATCACCATGAGACCACATTTCTTCGAGGCATTTTTTCAAACTACTAACTGCCTTGTCTAGATGCTATTGCTTACTATTATGGTTTCATAGATTTTTTCCAATTATCCATAGTTTGTCGTGCTAGTGCACCTTTGTAAGCACATGCCTCCATGTGAAGTAATTACATTGTGCTGCTTATGTTGAATTTCTAAATAACTATATTGTATAGTTGAAATTTGGTCATCTATCAACATCTAGTTATTAGTTATGGAATTTGAAGTAATGCTTTGAGTTTGAATGATGCAACGTAACCAACAATATGAATATAAACTACAAAACTATATTAAGTAGAATTCATTAGTTAAGTTCTCTTTATTCTATTACCTCCATGTACGTCTGAGTAAATCCACTGGCACTAGGAGGTGTTTCCTTGAAACCTCCAATATTACCCTATTCAACATCCAAAATCACATATTAAAATACCATTCATAAAACAATGCTATTAACATGTAATAAATTTATAATTGTTTAATAGTTACATACCCCACTAATAGGTGTACTGCACAAATAAGTAGGTGGAGGACCGGTGTATCCAATCTCAACACTACAACCCTGCAATTTTATTAAAATAATAAAACTAAATTAGTTAATATTGCATTTTAGAATAAAAATTTAATAAATTAAATTCAATGAACATGCTGATTTTTACCTGAGTATAAATTCCATATGCATCATGAAAAATGTCAGCCATCCTCGCCATCCTCGTAGATGCATACGGATCTTGCGTAGCATCCTCCTGAGTGCCGGTGGGGTCATATGAACAAGTCACCCTGCAAGATTGACACACATGGGTTTAAAGGCCACCACCCAAAGACACCCCTAGATGGCACTGTACAATAGGGCTAGTATGATGGATGAAACTCCAGGTCAAAGTGTTGATCACCAGCAATGTCTCTATGTCAACACTCTCCTTCGCAATGATAGGAATAACAATGTGCTCATGAGGCGGCCTAGCGAGAGGTTGTCTCCCTTGCCGCATAGGATCCAATTGTGCATTGGGCCTATCCTGAGCCGACCCCCCACCTCTCCCTTGCAACTCCCTCATATCACAATTGTTGCACAGTGGGTAATCAAAGACCAAGTACCACCTATCATAAAAATGGTTCCTAATCTCTTGGTGGTGGCACTAGGAAACCTCTTCGCATTGAGGCTAAGATTTTGATGTGCTCTAGGGTCAGTGAATAAAGAGCACAAATCACCTTTAGTAATTTTAAAATATTTTCCTTGTTTATATGATAGTTTATTTGCATAATATGCCCTAGCTACCTGCCTTCTATCTTGTAATCCAGTTATTTGTTGGGTAATTGAATCTACATTTTTTAACATCTCTTTCAATGAATTTTCTAGGGTCATTCTTGCTGTGGTTGAAGCATTTGGATCACTCAACCTACTAATAAAATCCTCAATTTGTTTTTTGTTGTTCTCATTTTCACTCAAATTTTGTTGAGTGTTAGGAGGGTGTTGAGTGATTGGTGGGGGAGGTTGATTTTGTTGTTGAGGATTTTCCTGCTCTTCTTGTTGAGGATTTTTAGGATTTACAGGATCATTTGCATCTCCTACAAACTTAAAAAAGAAATCAAATCTAACCTAAAACAAACAAAATCAACCTAAAACTAAGAAATTCAAAACAAATAGAAAAAAATACTTACCTCCCACACCTCTTCATCATGGTGGTGCCATCTTTCCAAAGAAAAAGAAACTGTTGTTGATGAATTTTGTAGAATGCCTCCTCCTAGAATGTGAGCACAAAATTGAGGGTTTTTGGCCGTGGGCAGAGAAGAAGAAAAATAGACAACAGAAAATGAATCACTTTCACTTTTTTTTTCTTTTAAAATGACATAACATGAGTGCGTTATAATGTGCTCGCGTTATGAGTTTTCAATTTTTTTGGGAATTGGCCACAAAAGTGTAACCAAGCTTCATGCACCCACCCAATATATTATATTATATTGTAATATAATAATATATATGTTATATGTTGTAATATAATTTATATATTACCATATAAATTTACCCTCATACCATATAAGTCAGGTCCCTGAACCTAATGAAATTAAAAAAACAACATGAGCTAAATGGATATTTGTTTGTAAATGGATATCTATTTCCTATGTATTAAAATCACAAAAAGGAAAACCTGAGAGTCATTTTCACTATGCAAAATACCTTGTGTGTGTGTATTTGTATTTGAGTGACTTAGATATCTATTTCCTCTTGCATTTTTCAACTCAAATCACCCAAAATTCACAAGTATGTATAAATTTGTTTTTTTCAATTTTATTTTAGTTTTTGCATATTTTTTAAAGAATTTTAGTCAAAAATAGGTTTTTGAATAAGTTTTTTTTGCTTTAAAATGGTTGTTAATTTTTAAAATTTTCATCATCAAACAAGCTTAAGAATGGTTGATCCCAATCTTGGTCAAGCTAAAAACCTTGCAAATCCTCCCTTGCCACCAATTTCTCCATCACAAAATGTGCCCACAATCCATGAATCTATCCATAGGAATTTAAATCAATTGAGAAACATATTTTGAATTTATGAGACTCACCGAGCTCTATGATATGAAAAATACTTTAGGAACAATCATTTTGAATGTTGAAACTTTGACAAACCAAAATAATAGGTTTGCAGAGTGGCGAGAGTCTTAAAGGAAAGATTATGCCAATGGTTTATCATATGATGAAGTGAGGGGACTTGACATTGACAAAGCCCAATTAGCTAGTTATTCATCAATCCCAAAACATGATAGCCTATAGATGTGTGGAAGCCTAAATTTTCAATTAAATGGTGCACACATAGAGGTATATTAGATAATTTCTGGAAACATTAGTGGATGGTTTTTGATAAACCTTCCAACAACAATCTTGATGTCCCACATTATTTTCTATGAAAATTATATACCAATTTTTTCCTAAGGAGGCACGCCAATTACTTTGATATGCAAGATTTCCAAGGTGTGGGTAGAGGGATGCCACATGATAGACCCAAAAAGCATTGATTCACCCTACTTCTCCCTATTTCACCTATTGCTTCCCTGACTCTAGTACCTTAACTTGAGATTGTTGTAGATGCAGGGAGTTAGAGCATTTTGGATATACATGCATTGAGTGATAATTTTATCACACAGAGCTCACATGTTGCATAGCTGCATAATGGTGCATCCCATCATGATGGTGATGCATCTATTGCATTAATTGATACTAGTACACCCTCCTCTTCAACACATATTTGTGTGCCCCATTACTGCATCATGTGCCTCAATATATGTTTAGGTCCTCTTTGACAATCCAGTGAGGCTCGAATTGACACATGTGATTATGAGTTCCATGATATTTTAGATGTAGGAGTTGAGAGAGCACAGAGTGGACCATTTCCAAGAGAGATATCGGGTGGAAGAGTTGATGTGGAAGCATTGATAAGACTTAAAATAATTTAATAGTGTGTTTTATCTAAATTCTTTCATATTTTATAAGTGATATTAGTACTAATATAAGATTATGTACTAAAATCTTTAACAGTTGCTGAAAGAGGACCAAATTTCACAAGTGCAGGAGGCTACATAATCAGCCATTTGATTTGGCCTAGAGACTTAGTATACCAGGTATCATTTAAATTTTTATTTAGATGTTAATTTTTTAAATCTATTATGTTTAAATACATGTACATAGATTGATAGTCTAATGCAATCTTGTCTTTTTATGCAGCAACCTGGTACTTTTACAACCATGTTGACTAAGCCTGACACATTGTAAGAAGCTACTTAATAGGTATGTGTTTTTTATATTCTCGACATTATGATTATACGTGCATGTGCATTTAAATTGTGTTACATTATTGTACATTTTTATATAGGAAACTATCTTAGCTACTTCATCCATCATGAACCTGTCTAGTGTACAAGCATCACAATAGGTATGTATTTATTTTATATTGCAGATATATACATTTAGATAGGAGTAAATATATTTTTAGTAAATATGATTATTTGTAAAAATTATATGTTAATTTGTATCAATTTTATTTTACCTACTGTAGTCCTCTTCTTGTTTCAATAATGTGACGAATGTGGGACCATTTCATTATATGAGGACTCGTAGTCATCCTAAGGGACAATCATATGCATAACAACTTGTACAAAAAAGATCAAGACATTAGGTAAACAAGAATTGCATTTTTGATATAATATAGTTCAATATAGTTATTTTGATGTTAAATTGATAATTTCTAAATTAGAATTTATAACTTTCTATTTACTAGTCTATCTTGTCAACCATTCATGCATAATTAATCTAATTTATGGTTTGAATTGTTAATTGTGTAGGAAACTTCAAAGCCACTAAGTTCTTCGAGGAGCCTCAATTTTGATGATCCAACACAAGATTAGGATTTGATAGAGATTGATACATTTAGGGTTTGATAGATCTTGAGGTGACATATATGCCACAATTTGTAAAACTTGTTTTGAGGAGGAATACATGCCAGATTTGTATATGCACAAACATAATTATTCTACATTTTGATATATAAGAATTGATATTTGATTTAATTTTTTACTCGTGTGCATTTCTTTCTACTTTGAAACTTCAAAATGGAATGCATAATTATTTTAGAATGGTTTAAATTTATGATCAATAACAAGTTATAGATTAACGAAATTGCATTTTAATAGAACTTATGAATTACAATTGGTAATCCATCTATGTTAGAGTTCATTCATACTAAGGTTCACATACATTACATTCCATGAGACCACATTTCTTTGAGGAATTTTTTCAAACAATTCACTGCCTTTTCTATTGTACAACAATTTTCATACATATCTACCAAAGCATTTTATCAAACAATTTACTACCTTTTTGCTATGGGGAAAAGCCTAAAGTAGGTGCTTTCGAACAAGCTAGTAGATATTAACAACATAATATGAATGACTTGAGCTAATACTACCAATGTGACTATAGGAAAAGTTTCATAGGGGTACCAACAAAGAGGAAGAGTAATAGAGTTTTCAAATATTTGATTACCTCCATATGTTGCATGTTGAACACTCAATTTGAGTTCATACAGATGATTTTAAGGTCTCTTGAATGAATTTACATTTGAAATTATTTTGTTTTTCAAACTCCTATAATGAAGTGGGAAACTGATTGTTTTTTCAAAAGAAGCTAAAATTAATGAAAAATGGTATGAGAAGCACTATATAATATTTGTTGAGAAGAACTATTTGAAAAAATGCCTCAAAGAATCGTTGTCTCATAGACAAGGAAATAAAGATGAAAGGAGTTGCTTACATGGAAGTCTTATGGCATTAATTCTTTTGATTTATTAAAAAATTCAAACAAATCCCATACAACTTAATGAAATATATGCCATTATCGCATTCATTCAAAAGTAATATAATCATCTTGATAAAAATCAATGTCACTCAATGGTGTTACACACTCTATACAAACTATATGAGTGATGCAACCATCAAACAAAACCATTACAACTCAATTCGACATTCATGGCATTAAAACCTTCAAGCTTAATAACATGTCACTAGATCCTTCATGTAAAAGGTATAAAATCATCATGAATAAGAATCACTATCTTTCAACCATGATACATAAATAAGAAAATTATGTACACCATAGGGGTTTGATGCAACCTTTAAACAAAGTCCTTACAACTCAACAAGATACATGTTCATTAGATTGTTCATGTGAAATCTATACAATAATCATGATCAAAAAATAAGACATCACTCAACCATGATGCATGAACAAACACTATATATGAACACCATATGAGTGTGATACAACCATTAAAAAAACCAAATAAAACTCCATGAAATGCATGTTATTTGACCTTCCACATGCAATTTGTATTATTGTAATGGACAACAATGAATGTTGCTAACCATAATGTATGAATAAGAAAACTAGGCATATCATATGGGCTTGATGCACACTAGTCATAATGCAAACTTCACACAAAAGAAATAACACTCATATGATATTGTCATATATGTCAATCAATCTTGATCCACACCAAACTTTCTATATGAGTTTGATGCAATATTCAAATAAGAATATATAAATGAAATACAAATGTAATGCAACCTTTCAACAAAAACCAACATACAAAAAAATGATATATATCATCAATTCCTTCATGCAAATATTGTATAGTCACATAGAAGCATCAATGTCACAATGCATGAACAAGCAAATATCAAAAGACTTCCATACATAATAATTTGTAATCATCAATTCAAATCCATACAAGTTAGTGGCATACATGTTATTAGAACTTTTACTCAAAAATTTATAATCAACATGCATGAATAAACACACTAAGCACACCATAATGAACACTAGTTATGGTGTATATGCTTAGCAAAAAATCCAAAATTGGTAGGATGCTGTTATATATGCCATTCAACCAACACAATTTTCATACTCCATTTGAACAATCAAAAACAAGAGTCAGATTCATTCAATTATGATGCATAAAAAAATGCATTAAATATAGCATATTTTGATGTATGATCAAAATATAATCTACACCATTTAACCCTAATAAGCCATTATCCTACCCTTATCATCTTATCATTTTCATCATCATTTCTTTCATCATTGAACATCATTATCTTCCTATCCAATCTATATCCTATCCTATCATATCCAATCTTTATTATATTTTATCCTATCTCATCACCCAATCATAATCCATATCATATCTTATGTCAAAATCAATCTTGTCTAGAGTCTATGAAATAAAAAAGGAATATTCTATAAGAACACTTGAAAAAAAAGTATACCAAAGTGAATGAGATAGATAATGTATTGAATGAAGAGATTCTTCCTGCTCTCAAGAAATTTCAAGGAAGGTTCCTGTGCAGTATGTGGAATGGGAAAATGGAAATGAAGAAGTTGAAAAACTCAAGAGGTTTTGTATTTGGTAAGAATTTTTTTAGGAAAAGAAAGCAAGAGATAATGCTATAGGTGGATTTGAACAAATGAAGAAAAAAATTCTTGAACTTAAGACTTTAATGGAGCAAATACAACTGGAAATAGATGATATGGAAGAAGCAATATCAAATGTAAGTGCAAAAAAGAGAATTGGTGCAATGGACACATAAAAGTATTCAATACATTGAAAACTATTAGAAATGTGTGCCTCAATCCCATAGGATGAAACCTCTAAGAGAGCCAAGTCGGTGTGACATCTTTTGTGTCTGGCCGACTAGCAGTTGAAACCTTGTTGAATAGTTTAGGTTGTTGTGACCTTGCCTCAGTCTTACCGAAGGAGCCTATCGCTGTGACATTTCATTCAACATAACCTCTCACTACCCGTGGAGACCTCTTGTCGACTGTTGGTGTTTATCAGATATCAGGGAGAGTCTTGGATGTTCGCTATGAGCTCTCAGCGATATGAATGTCTCGGTGACAACATTTTTTGTTGAAGTCTTCAGAGAGAGTCTTGGGTGTTCGGTAAGAAGTCTTACCGATATGGATGTCTCACTGACAACTTTATCTTAGAGACATCGGAGTGACTTGAACACTTAGGAAGAACTCTTGGTGATAGTGGTATGTCTTGCCAAATGTTGAACATTTCGGTATAACCCTTAATGATTCGGTATGATCTCTCAGCGAAGGATGATAGTCTTGCTAACTGTTGATCACTTTGGATACTTAATGAACATCGGTATGATGTCTTGGCGAAAGACGATTGTCTCACCGAATGGGAAACTCATGTCTGTGTGACTTTGGAGCTTCGGTATGATGTTTCACCGATAGCGATAAGTCTTGGCAATAGCGATACATGTGATGATAATTGGTATGAGGTCTTCGCGACATGGAAAAGTCTGAGTGGTAGCTCTCTAGAATCGATGTAACATCTTGGCGATAAGGATGACTCTTGGTGACATCGATGGTTAAGTCTTGTGGCATCGGGGAGACACGGTTAGTGTCTCACCGACATGCCAACATAGGTTGATCACTTTGACTGAGAGAAAACCATCTTATGTGGTGAGTCAATGGCCAATCAGAGGAGCCAAATGGGAACTGGTAGTAGTTGGATTGTTGCGGCCGTTACTGAGAGGAAGCTCGACAGACAGGGGTGTCATGGATTTACTCTATAGTTGTAGATGTTGTCTATTTTTTTTATGGATGTTCAGTTCGACGGATTGCTATGTGGTTGTATGATCAGTGGTTGAATTCTATTCTGAGAAGACAGTAACATGAATGTTCTATAACAAGGTTGTTCATGGTGAATGCTATTGTAAACTGACATTAGAAAGATAAGTCAGAACTCTATTTGTAATCTTTATTACTGTAATACAAAGTGACTTCTCTTGGTGTGGTTGGTTTTTCTCCCATAAGGGTTTTCCCACGTATATCTGGTGTTCATATGTGTTTGTCTAATTCTTTGTTTTTGTTAATTCTTTCAAGTGCATCTTAATTGGACTATAATTGTAAAATTTTAAAGAGTCTCTGCATTCTTCCCTGAGGTTTTGACGTTAGGAGAGTTGTTTCCGCACCTTGGCTTTCCTTACAAAAACTCTATCAAACAAAGGGATGGTATTGTCCTAAGCATTGATGATAGAGCAACTAATCTAAATCTCAAAAAGATATGAAAAATAAGTTAGAAGATCATGAAAAGGAATAACAGGGGGTGTTAACAGCTAATAGCCCTAGAGATGAGGAAAAATGTGTGGATGGTCAAGTTGCAAATGAAAAAGAAATAGTTGGAAGTGTTGAAATTCAAGCAAAACAATTGAAGACTAAAATTAACCACTTAGAAAAGGAATTAAAATATAAGAAGAAAATTTTATTGTCAATGAATTTAAGGAGGTTAGTTTTCTCTAAAAACACTTGACAAAGAAGTAGACCAAAATGAATGAGATAGATTATGTATTCTTTGTTCATCATGTAACCAAACTGATAGTTCCAACATGTTCAAATGGGTACGTTTAGGCTAGGAATGGTCCTGTTTCATACCCAAACATGCCAAAAAAATCTGAGCTACATTGTATCGATGATATCCCTTAAGAGTCCAAAGTGCAAAAAGGTAGCAATCTTTGATGATCTATTACTCAAAAACCGTGTCACTTAGAAATTTTTTTTTTGAGGCTATGAGATCACATTGGGACCCTCTACAATAACCTCTCTTTGGTTTTTGATATTGTTGAGGCATTTTCCCATGGTGTCGAGATTTTAATTGAAGGAAAAAGGGTTAGATGCATGTAGTGTAAAGTTGCAAAGGGGTGTAACTTTCATTTTTCTCCTTGTGTGACCAAACTAATAGTTCCAACACATTTGTATGGGTACTTTTAGGCTAGGCATGGTCCTATTTTACACCCAAACATGTTGAAACAGTATGAGCTACATTGTACTGATGATATCCCTTGAGTCCAAAGTGCAAAAAGGCAACAATATTTGACGAGCTATTACTCAAAAATTGTGTCACTTAGAAACAATCCATTTGAGGCTACAAGATCATGTAGGGACCCTCTGCAATCACCTCTCTCAATTTTCACTATCTCTAAGGTGTTTTCCCATGGTGTCCACTTTTCAATTGATGGAAAAAGTGTCAAATGCATGCAGTGCAAAGTTGCAAAGGGGTGTAACTTTCATTCTTCTCCTCGTGCGACCATGTTGGGAAAATGTGTCTCAACCTTGCAATTATATATGGTTTATTGTTGATAGAATGTATATTGTTATGTGGTGACAGATCATGAAAATATTATACACTCATAGTAAGATGTGGGGTTCGGGGCATCACCCCAATTTTTTTTTTTGGTCAAGTCATGTCAAGGTTTTCCCGCTAACACGTCAAGGTTTTTTGCTACTAACACATCAAGGACTTTTTTCTCATTGACACATCAATTTTTTTCATTAACACGTAAAATGAAAAATGACCTTGTAAAACCCTAATTCTAGAAGGTTCTAAAATTTTGTTATAAGTGGATGGGATGTATGTAGAGTAGTGTGTATTCTAAGAGTTTGATAGTGATCGTGTTGTCTCTTGATCTCTGGTGGTAATACTCCTATGAGAAGATTTCTCTACAAGTATATTGTAATCTTTTGATTTCTGAATAATATATTGAGAGGCTTTTAGAGTGTGCTTGGTTTTTCTCCCAAAAGGGTTTTCCCCATGTAAATATTCATGTTGTGTCATGCATGATATTTTTGTTTATTTATGTTAAATTTTTTGTAACTGTTAAAGATTTTTAAAGTTTTTTATTTTTCTCCTCTTAAAATTAGTGTAGGAAGTTGTTCCACTAGCTTAACTTCCTTACTAGTGGTATTAGAGCTTGATCACTTTTGGTTTTAGTTGTGGTTTGTTGGGTTTTTTGAACTAATCCAGATTTGGGCAGGAGCTTGTGCAAAAGACACTTTCTGATCTTGTTACAAGAATTTTTAGAAGGAAATTTCATCAGGGAGAATAGAGGTGGAGTATCTATTGATAGATTGAGATTTGTGTGATGTTGTTCATGAGAATGTTTCAAGGCCTGCAAATCCTACTCAAGCTACTCAATATGATGTTATGGACCATAAAGCCAAGGGTCTAATTAGATTATACTTGGAAGACTCTATTTTAATTAATGTCCATGAAGAGACCTTTGGACAAAAACTATGGAAGAAGCATGGTGAGATGAATCAAGACAAAATTTACTGAACAAGATTTTCTTGAGGAAGAAGTTGTATTCCTTGAGAATGGAAGAGGGTGGAAAAATCACATGCCACCTAGAAGCATTTAATATGTTGGTGGCTCAATTTGCATCAGTTGGTGTCAAAATGGATGAGGAGGAGAAATGTAAAATATTTCTTTGTTCTTTGCCTAATTCATGGGATTCTCTTGTTATGGCTATTGGGAGTACTTATGTTATATTAAAGATTGAATATGTGGTGGGTTCTTTGATTTTTGAAGAGATGAGGAGGAAGGTATCCATCATTGAAAAAGGAGGCCCTAAATTTTTGTGGAAGACCTAAGGAAAAAGGAAAGAAGAATGAGAAGTGTGACAAATCCAAGTCCAAGGGGAGATCTAAATCTCTTGGAAATTCCAAAGTTATTTACTAGAACTACGGTAAGCATGGACATGTTCGCAAGGAATGAAAAGAAGAAAAGAAGAAGAAAAAGAAGAAATTTTATTCTAATTCTGAGTCTGAGAAGGAAGATGGTGACACATTCATTGCAGCTTTGGAAACTCATGTAGGTAATGATGCGTGGTTAATTGACTCAAGTGCATCTTTTCATATGACCTTTAATAGAGATTGTTTTGTGAATTTGAAGAATTTGATGGAGGTAAGGTGTACTTGGGTGATGATTCTCATTTAGACATTGTTGGTTGTGCTAAAGTTAAAATTAGGTTTCCTGATGGTAGAATAAAAATGATTAATGGTGTGTTGCATATCCCTGGATTAGCACAAAATTTGTTATATGTGAGCAAACTAATAGATGCAAATGTGCAAGTAGTATTTTCTAATGTAGGATGCAAGATGGTTAGAGGTGCTATGGTGGTTGCTAAAGGTGTAGAATATGGGAAATTGTATAATCTTGATGCATGCACTGTTGAGTGCAATAGTACTTCTATGAAAAGAAAGTTTGTAAAAGAAGTGAGGGTTTCACCTTCAGCAGATGGTCATGGCTTTTGGGTACCCAAGAGTGATTTTTATTTTGATACAAAGTTACCTATAGAGAAAATATGTTATGGCACTAGAGACATGGCCACATTGGAGAAAAGTGTCTAAGGACCTTGAAAAATAAAAATTGTGTTGAAGGTTTGTCTGATTGTAATCTTGAATTCAATTTCTGTGAGCCTTTCATTTATGGAAAACTAAACCGTGTTTAGTTTTACTTGAGTTCTCATAAATTTTGTGGTGTATTGGATCTTATTTATTCTGATGTATTTGGTCTTATAGATGTTCCTTCAATTGGTAAATCCACATATTATACATTTTCATTTATTGGTTATTATAGTAGGACATGGCTATATTTTGTAAAGATTGAATATGAAGTTTTTAGTCAATTTAAAGAATTTAAAGGAGTGGTTGAGTTGCAGACTATAAAGAAAATAAAATTTTTGAGGACTGATAATGGTGGTGAATTTTTCCTACAATATTAAAGCTTTGAAGTTCTTGAAGAATTGACAAAATGAGAGAGAAAAATGCGGCAGCAATCATGAGCTTTCTCTAGAATGAAAGGAGTGAAAAGGAATTAAGAGGGAAAGGTTATAGGAGAGTGAGCAACAACGATAAGGTGGAATAGATAAAGCCACAACACAGAAGACAAACAGTCATCTTTAGCAACTTGGTTGATATATGAAGATCATTTTAGGTATGTATGCAAAAATTTGAGGAATATACGACTCTTGTGCAAAAGACAAAGCATCATTATTGAAGCAAGGAAAAACACAAGTTTCAGATATAACATGATATAATATACTTACTTTGCAAAGAATGAAAGAAATGGACAAAAGCCTTAATGTCTAAAATAAGGGAGATTTATTTATTCTTTCATAAAATAGCAATTCAAAAGAACAATGACGATGAAAATCATGCAAAATATAGATTTTTAGTTTGGAGTAGTTAAGATTTCATCATATTTCAAAAAATACAATCTGGGTTTTTGAGATTTTTATACAAAAATTAGACAACAATAAGGTGAAAAAACCCTTTAAATTTTTCTTCGACCTAGTTCATATTTTGTGATAGTTTTTCACCAGTCTGAAGAAAATTATTCTATGCAAGTGGGACAACATCACCATTAAAAATGCAAATCCAGAATGAAAGAAAGATTCTCCTCTTTTCTTTCAAAAATAAAAAAATAAAAAATAAACAATGGTTGAGGCTCTAATCTACAATGGAGGTCATGGTAACTAAAACCATGAAGGGTTTTGTATAGAAATGTTTGCATAAATTTAGAAAAATAAGAGTTTTGGGTTGGTATTGGTGCTTGATCTCCTATCTCGTTTTGAGCCCAGGGTCATGTGTTTATCCATGGAGGTAATGCCCAACTTGCATAAAGGAGAAGACCCATAGAAAAAATGAAATGACAAATCCTCTATATCAACAAATGGAGAGCCTAGAATGCTCTTGTGTGAAAGAAAATATATGTGCAAACAAAAGATTTTGCTCTCTTTCATGAAAAGTAAAGCAAAGAGGGGCTTATATTCTAGTTCTTTTCATAAAATAGAGGAAATTTATCTCATAAAACCGTGGCTATGGAGATATTAAAAGGCCACAAATGTTAGAGAAGTAGCAAAACCTAAAATGCATGAAAAATGAATAACCACATTCGCCATTTCAAAGCTTGATTGAGCATTTTATTGTTTGTAAAAGGAAAAGAAATTGTGTAGGAGTCAAATGGTGAAGCTTACCTCATTTTTCTATTGGAAGATGCATTCAAATGCCTTGAAAATACAAGCTTAAGGAGTGCTTCAAATGGTGCCTCAAAAAAATGAGAAAGTGTTGACAAGAGAAGCAAGAAAATACATCAGAAATAATGGAGAGGTAATGGCTTAAGGGCCAAAAGATGCTTTCAAAATGCAGATTGATGTTTAGATTGGTAACAAAGAAAACTTACCCACTCAATTTTCTGCAAAAATCTCCATGGGATCTCTACAAAACATCAAGAAAAGTGCAGATTTGAAAATTCCCAAAACCCTCATTCCTCAAGGCGGCCATGTAGAGCATATTTTCTTTAGAAATGTCAAAGAAAAATGATGCGTAAAAGGTGGAGTTTGAGTGTTTTGAGTTTATGGTTTAGCAAAGTTTCCCTAAATCGATTTGTGATTATTATCACATCAATTTAAAATTAAATTCTCTCACTAATACCTCCTTAGTATTATGTGTTTCTTTGGCATATGTGTTGAAAACCATATAGTATGCGTCATTCATTTGTGATCCATCGAAGAAATCAAACCTTGGTGATTTTTTTAATGATTTTATTAGAAAATCATAGGTCTTGTTCCCTTAGTCTTTCTATGATTTTTATAGAAAGTCAAATGTAGATGCCCAGAGGTTTAATACTTGGAAATTTTTTATTCAAGATCATATACCTTGCCTTTGTTTTTAGAAAAATCAAGAGATCAAATCAAGTTTAAAATGAGCCTTTCTTTTTGTAATATCCAAACTGCAATGATGTAAGATAGTATTAAGATAATGCTTTATAAATTATCTTAATACTTGTTATTTTAAAATGCAATTATGTGAGAGCCTTCTATTTTGAGTTTTAGTCTTTTGAGCAAAGAGGGAAAAAACTAAAAAGCTGTAAAACATTATTAAAAGCAATATTTTATAAATTGCTTTAATAATTGTTATTTAAATGCAGTTGAATCAGAGCAAGTCCAGATAGAGTTTTCATTTCTGAGTTTGATTTTTGGGTGAATTGTCAGAAAAATCAGGCAAATTGAACTTTCTAATTTTAGTTTTGATCAGTTTGGACTTGATTTTGTGGATTTTTTGGATCAACCTCTTGGAGATAGAAAGTTGTCACTTTTCTCATGCAATTTGGAGTAATTTTGGACACTATTTTTTAGGCTTTTTTGAGGATCTCAAAAATGGATCAGAATTGTTCATTCTAAGATGCAGTTGAGTTGATTTTTGCTATTTTCACTATTGGGACACTTGGGGAGGCTATAAGTTGGAGAATTTTTTTATTTTTCGGAGTCCAAATTGATGGTTTCTTGCTCTCCTATTCACTCAAAGAGTTTTTGTATACCTTTTCTTGTACTTAGATTCTAAATTTGTCACTCCTTTAGTTCAATAAAAAAACAAGATTTCCTTTCTCATCTTCTTGTTTCAAATTTACAGTCATAATTTGATGTTAACTGTGATTCAAATGTAGAATCCTCTTTATTTGTTGTCATTGTAAGTTTATTTGCAAGGGTTTCTTGTGTTTTAGGTTGCATTTTATGTTTTGTTTAATGAACCTCTATGCAAATAACTATTGGAACATGTTCTTCTACGGTGGGATTGTGAGAACCAAAGTTCTAGAGATATTGTTGTAAGTGGAAAATTGTTAGAATCTTCATATTGTTGGTGAATCGCCTTAGGTTTAGGATCTCTATTTTTTAGTTTTTCCTTCTACCCCTTTTCCCTGAAGGTCTATTAGATTAGGTGGTTTACTAGGGGAACCAACCCACTCTAGAGATTTTCTCTCACCTATATATTTATCCACAAATTTAAGAGTGTTTCCATGTTGTAATAGGATAGGCAAGTATAACTTGGCTAAGGGTGCAATCCTGATTGCCAATAGCTTTTGGCATGCCTGGTGGGACTAATTGGGCTCTTTTAGTCCAATATTTGATTATTATTGCTAATATTAGGTGTGTATGCCAATAAAATCTACCTTTGGAGGAAAAAACCCACACACATATGGCGACTATGAGTTTAAGTTTACTAGTTTCAACATGACCCAAGTGCTGGTTTATTTTCAAAAATATGATTGTCATTGTTTCCAGCTTGTGAATTAATAAATATGTCAATGTTTCATGACAATATGTCATACCATCCACCATATCATGAAAATATTGCTTATTCACCACATCATCAATCATATCAGGCTGATCATGTTGTTGGTTTCAATTCCATGGCTTTTCAAAACCATCATGCTAGATATAATTACCACCCACCCACCCCTGCTCAATCTCCATATCAGCCTTCATATGCTCAAAATCAACTCACATATAGTGAAAAGGAGGAGATCACAAGTTTAAAGAGTGAGTTGCTTAACTTCATGCTTGATTTCAAAAGGTAGGTGGAGGAGATCAAGATACAACATGAGTGTAATCAGCAACAAGAAGAGATCTGGCTTACCAGGCTTATCTCTATGAGCAGGAGTTGGAGACACAAAGGCACAAAGTTTAAGCAACTCTTGTAATCATAGATCAGCTTTCCCAAGAAGAGGTTTGTAAGTTTAAATTCCCAAATTTTAGACAAAGTGAGTCTCCTAGAACTCCCCAAACTGAAAATCCAAGTTTTAGGAGTTTATCTTCTTTTCAAGAGCATGATGTTGAGCAGGAATCTAGCCTAGCTTTTAGCTTTCCAAACCCATTTTTTTGTAAAAGACATGCCCAGATTCAATATAATATGCTTCATACCGAATGAACCTATTCTTGAATATTTTCAATCTACAACCCCTCAAGAGTAGCTTCTTGAGGAGCCTATTTGTTCTCCAACAATCCAAGAATCTCCCCAAGTTTTCCCACCTAATAGGCCCAAGAGTGAGCCCATTGATCAAGGTTCCTTACTTTGCATAGAGAATCTTAGGAAAGTAAACCCATTGTGTTCAACTTTGGAGGCTTACCATTTGCAGCAGCAAAAGATAGAACAAGAGAAGACTTCTCTTGATGAATTTTTCCATGTTTTCACTAATGAGCTTCTTTTTCTTGTAGAAGATGATGAAATTTTTTCAAAGGATCAACCAATGCAACATGATATAAAGCAAGAATTTGTTACTAATTGTTCCATTTTCTCAGCTAAACACAAGGATTTTGCATGTGCAGAGAAGGTTGTTTCATTGGAAGAGTAGAATATCAATGACTATTTTGAAATATCCAACTGGTATAGTGATGAAGAAGATCTAGAAAATCAAAAGCAATTGGTCATAGGAAAAGAGGAGGTAGTAGTTGAGGAACAACAGGGTCTAGATCAAGGAATGGTCGAGAGTTCCCAAGGTTTGACCGATCTATTTGCTGAATTACAAATTTTCATGGATGATGAAGAATGCATGTGTCAGACCACACCCATACCAACTCTAGAACAACATGAAGAGGTTCAAAATTTTGATTGTTTGATATATCAAGAGGGCTACAACAAGGCAACACATAGTCTCCCTTCACAGAAAACTAAGAATGAGAAAGAAGAAGACATGTTTTGGGATGACCTGAAGACTTTTGTTTCAAATTTAGATGTCAAATAGTCATCTTCCAAAGGAGAAAATGTAGGACAACAACTTGAGGAGGTAAAGGAGGGAACGTCCAAACTCAAGGTTTGACTATTTTGTTTGAAGAGTTTCCTTTATTTATTAGTAGTAATGAAGAGAATGAATGTGAACTAACAGAGTTATCAAGTTATGAGCAACAAAAGGATGGAATCCATTTAGAGAGAGCCCTGGATAGTGAGCAGGAAAATGAGAGAATACTTAATTGGGATAGTCATGAAGTGGAGGCACATGCAGACACTATTCAAGCTCAACGAAAGCATGACATTTCTTTTCATCATATGCATCTTGATATCTTTCCAAGTTCTCAAGAAGTCATCAGGAAGATAACCTAGAACCTATTATGAGTTGGAAAAATAATGGTGGGTTTGATGAAGTTTTGTACACTAATATAATTGACAAGTTTTGTGCAAGGCTAGGTGACATGTGTTCAGATGATCTCAATCAGGAAAATGAGATTGAAGTAGTGAATGGCCAACATGAGGTTAGAAAGGAGAGTTTAAATTTCATCCTTTCAAAGAGGGAGTGAGAGAGAGAAATATTTTTGAGGGTTGAGGGTTGAGGGTTGAGGGTTGAGTGTCGAGTGTTTAAGGTTTGAGGGATTAGGTTTGAGGGTAGAGGGTATGAGGTTGAGGGTAGAGGGTAGAGGATTTAGGGGTTGAGGGTTTAGGGTTTAGGGTTGAGTGTTTAAGGGTTTAAGGGTTGAGGTTATAGGGTTGAGGGATTAGGGTAGAGAGGGATGAATGTATGGAGGGAGATATGGAGGGTGAAGTGAAATAGAGAGGAGAGAAGAAGAGGGAGGGGCAAAGATAGATGAAAATTGAGGATCCAATGTTTAGGTTAGAGGGTTGATAATTAAGGGCATAGGGTTGAGTCCCTAAGGCTTGATGGTTTAGGGTAGAGAGAGGGGGAGATGGTTTAGGCTAGATTGGAGAGGGTAGAGGGTTTAAGGGTTGACAGTAGAGGGTAGAGGGTTAAGGGTAGAGGAGAGAGAAATAGAGGGAGTGATTGAGTGAGAGACCTAAGAGTGGGAGAAGGGGTAGGAGGGAGAGACTTGAGAGAGAGAGAGGTTTGAGGGTAGAAGGTTTAAGGGTTAAGGGTAGATGGTAGAGGGTTTAGGGTTTAGGGTTTAAGGTTTGAGGGTAGAGGGTAGAGGGTTGAGGATTTAAGGGTTGGGGGATTAAGGGTTGAGGGTTGAGGGATTAGGGTAGAGAGCTTAGTTTGGTTTAAGGGTTGAGGGTATAGGGTTGAGGGATTAGGGTTGAGGGGTAGAGGTGGGAGGGATTTAAGGGTTGAGGGGTTGAGGTTGATGGTTGAGGGTTTAGGGAAGTTCTGGTGTTTAAGTGCTTCTACAAGAGGTATAGAGTTGATGGATTAGGAGATAGGAGGAACAGATGGAGGGAGTACGTGAGGAGACATGATATATATAAAGAGAGAGGCTGAGGGTTTAGGCAGAGGTAGAGGTGTAGAGGGTTAGGTGCAGAAGGTAGATGGCTCAAATCTGTTTAGGCCTAGGCTTAGGGTTTAAGGCAGGCTTCATGGGGTTAAGGGGTTAAGGGGAGGGTGTAGAGGTTGAGGATGAGGATTTCGGTAGTTTAAGGCTGATGCGCCAGAGAGAGAGAGAGAGAGAGGCTGAGGTGATGGTTTAAGGTTTAGGGCTTCATGGGGTTGGTGAGCAGAGGTGTTTTAGGCTTGCGGATGCGGTTTATGGCTCTGTGTGAGGTGCAGTATAGGGGTCAAGAGAGAGAGGGGTTATAGTTTAGTTTGGGTAGATGGTAGAGGGATAAGGATAGAGTGCAGAGGGTTGGGAAGGGCAGAGGTGAGGGCAGAGGTTGAGAGCGCTGAGGGTTTTGGTGTTGAGAGAGAGAGGGGGGGTTGAGGTTTTAGGGTTGAGGGTAGAGGGTTACGGGTGGTGCTGTTATGTGTAGAGGTTTTAAGGGTTTAAGGTTTAGGGTTTAAGGGTTTGCGGTTTGGCGGGTTTAGGGTCAGGGGCTGAGGCTTGAGGGCTCTTAGGGCTCTTTAGGCTGAGGATGGCAGAGGGTAGAGGGTTGAGGGAAAAGGGTAGAGGGTTGAGGGTAGAGCGTAAAGGATGGAGAGAGAGAGGATTGAGGGTTTGGGGTTGAGGGTAGAGGGTAGACAATTTAAGGGTTTAGGGTTTAAGGGTTTAAGGGTTTATGGTTTAGGGTTATATATATATATATATAGAGAGAGAGAGATGATTTAGGGTTGAGGATAAAGGTTATATGGTAGATGGTTTAAGGGGTTTAGGGTTTAGGGTTTAAGGGTTATGGGTGGAGAGTAGAGGGTTGAGGGTAGAGGGTAGTGGGTAAAGGTTAGAGGGTAGAGGGTAGAGGGAAAATGTTAGAGAGAGAGGGTTGAGGGTTTGGGTTAAGGGTAAAGGGTAGATGGTTTAAGGGTTTAGGGTTTAGGGTTTAGGGATCATAGTTTGGTTTTAAGGGTAGAGGGTGTAGGGTTGAGAGAGAGAGAGGGTTGAGGGTAGAGGGTAGACAATTTAAGGGTTTAGGGTTTAAGGGTTAAGGGTAGAGGGTTGATGGTTGAGGGTTTAGGGCTGAGTGTTTAAGGGTTTAAGGGTTGAGGGTATAGAGTTGATGGATTAGGGTAGATAGGGAGGAATAGATGGAGGGAGACATGGAGGGAGACATGAGATATATAAAGAGAGAGGGTTGAGGGTTTAGGGTAGAGGGTAGAGGGTAGAGGGTTAGGGGTAGAAGGTAGATGGTTTAATTGTTTAGGGTTTAGGGTTTAGGGTTTAAGGGTAGAGGGTTTAAGGGTTAAGGGTTAAGGGTAGAGGGTAGAGGGTTGAGGGATGAGGATTTCAGGGTTTAAGGGTTGAGGCTAGAGAGAGAGAGAGAGAGAGGGTTGAGGGTAGATGGTTTAAGGGTTTAGGGTTTAAGGGTTAAGAGTAGAGGTTTTAGGGTTTATGGATTATGGTTTATGGTTTCAGGGTAGAGGGTATAGGGTCAAGAGAGAGAGGGGTTGAGGGTTTAGGTTTGAGGGTAGATGGTAGAGGGATAAGGATAGAGTGTAGAGGGTTGAAGGGTAGAGGGTGGAGGGTAGAGGGTTGAGAGTTGAGGGTTTTAGGGTTGAGAGAGAGAGGGGGGTTGAGGTTTTTAGGGTTGAGGGTAGAGGGTTAAGGGTAGAGGGTTAAGGGTAGAGGTTTTAAGGGTTTAAGGTTTAGGGTTTAAGGGTTTATGGTTTATGGTTTAGGGTTTAGGGTTGGTTGAGGGTTAGGGTTTTAGGGTTTTAGGGTTGAGGTTAGTAGGTGGTAGAGGTTGAGGGAAAAGGGTAGAGGGTTGAGGGTAGAGCGTAAAGGATGGAGAGAGAGAGGATTGAGGGTTTGGGGTTGAGGGTAGAGGGTAGACAATTTAAGGGTTTAGGGTTTAAGGGTTTAAGGGTTTATGGTTTAGGGTTATATATATATATATATAGAGAGAGAGAGATGATTTAGGGTTGAGGATAAAGGTTATATGGTAGATGGTTTAAGGGGTTTAGGGTTTAGGGTTTAAGGGTTATGGGTGGAGAGTAGAGGGTTGAGGGTAGAGGGTAGTGGGTAAAGGTTAGAGGGTAGAGGGTAGAGGGAAAATGTTAGAGAGAGAGGGTTGAGGGTTTGGGTTAAGGGTAAAGGGTAGATGGTTTAAGGGTTTAGGGTTTAGGGTTTAGGGATCATAGTTTGGTTTTAAGGGTAGAGGGTGTAGGGTTGAGAGAGAGAGAGGGTTGAGGGTAGAGGGTAGACAATTTAAGGGTTTAGGGTTTAAGGGTTAAGGGTAGAGGGTTTAAGGGTTTAGGGTTTAAGGGTTGAGGGATTAAGGGTTGAGGGTTGAGGGACTAGGGTAGAGAGTTTAGTTGGGTTTAAAATGGCTTAAGGGTTGAGGGTAGAGGTTATTGGGTTGAGGGTAGAGGGTGGAGGGTTTAAGGGTTGAGGGTTTAAGGGTTTAAGGGTTGAGGGTATAGGGTATTGGGCTGAGGGTAAAGGGTTTAAGGGTTGAGAGTTGATGGTTTATGGTTTAAGGGTTGAAGGGTTTAAGGGTTGAGGGATTAGGGTAGAAAGTTTAGTTGGGTTTAAGGATTTAAGGTTTGAGGGTATAGGGTTGAGGGATTAGGGTTGAGGGTAGAGGGTATTGGGTTGAGGGTAGAGGGTATAGGGTATTGTGTTGAAGGTAGAGGGTTTAAGGGTTTGGTTTTAAGGGTTAAGGGTAGAGGGTAGAGAGCTTAAGGGTTTATGGTTTAGGGTTTAAGGGTTTAGGGTTTATGGTTTAAGGGTACAAAGGGTTTAGGTTTTAAGGATTAAGGGTAGAGGGTAGAGGGTTTTAGGGTTTATGGGTTGAGGGTTGAGGGTAAAAGGTTAAGGGTTGAGAGGTTAAGGGTAGAAGGTATAGGTTTTAAGGGTTTAGAGTTTACAGTTTACAGGTACATAGGGTTTAAGGGTAGAGGGTAGAGGGTAGAGGGTAGTAGAGGGTAGAGGTTTTTTAGGGTTTAAGGGTTAAGGGTAGAGGGTAGAGGGTTGAGGGTTAAGGGTTGAGGGTAGAGGGTTGAGGGTTAAGGGTAGATGGTAGACGGTTTAAGGGTTAAGGGTATAGGTTTAAAATTTTAAGGGTTGAGGGTTTAAGGTTTAAGGGTTGAGGGTTGAGGGTAGAGGGTAGAGGGTAGAGGGTAGAGGTTTTAAGGGTTTAGGGTTTAGGGTTTATGTCTCCCATCCCTCTATCTCCCACTCCCTCTCTGAGGTCTTCCCTCCAACCCTAAATGAATAACTCCCTCTCCCTCTCAAGTCTATCTCTCTCTCAAGTCTCACTCCCTCCCATGCTACCTAGACTAATCTATCTTACTCCAATCCCCTCTCTCACACTCCCTCTTTGCCAAGTATCACATACTTCCCACCCTACCTAAAAAAATCTATTTCACTCAAACCCCCTCTCCCACACTCCCTCTCTCTCTCTCCCCCTTTGGTCTTTTTGTATCTCTTAGGTCTCATCCCTCCTAACCCCTCTCCCATTGTTAGGTCTTTCCCCCCACCCTAACTAGATAACTCTTTATCCCTCTCAAGTCTTTATCGCTCTTAGGTCTGAGTCCCTACCACGCTACCTAGATGAGTCTCTCTCACTCATATCCACTCTCTTTCTCTCTCTCTCTCTCTCTCTCTCTCTCTCTATCTCAAGTATCACTCCATTCCTCTCTATATTTGGAAAACACTTCAAAGCAACACATTTAGCACTCGCCAAATTTGGTGAGCACCAAATGGGTTTTACCTTGAAACTATAAAATAAGGGTTGACCCCGTGATTTAGACCCACACGCTTCTACATTTGTCTAGTTTAGGGCTTTATCCAACTCGAAAACACCTTTTTTATGTAGTTGATTCCTTATTGTACCAATCTATGCTTGATCCATCACATTTTTACCACCAATTTTCATGCTAGACAACATAGAAGAGACATAATTTTGAAGTTTCTATATCATTTTACATTATCTTAGGTAATATATTCAGTTTGGTAACATTGAAATGTTTATATTTAGTATATTTGTTTATTTTTTGCAATATAAACTAAATTCCTTTAATGATTTTATTAATCATACCAATTGGAGATAGAGTTCAACATTGAATTATATGGGAGTTGCATAAAAAGGTTTAATTTTTATGAGTTTGAAGAAAAAAAATTGAAAAACATTACATAATTTAGATGAATTCATGTTAAAACTTATATAAACGACATCAACTTAACATAAATTTTCTTATGAATTCTAACCACATTGCTTATAGTAGTCCATTTCCAGCATGGCTAGTGGAATTCACTCTATTTCATTTTAGGTAGATGTTTATATTGAGTTTTTTTGTTTTGTTTTGACAATTTATAAACCATTCATTTGATGATTTTATTAATCTTCATTGTTAAACATAGAATTCAACATTAAATTAGATGGATACTGCATGTAAAAGTTTAATTTTTAGGAGATTGGAGATATAAAATGGAAAACATGACATAATAGAATCAAATTCATTATTAGTGATGGTTGTGGGAAAAAAGAAATTCAACTAATTTGGAAAACCTAAGAGCTTTCATCAATGTTAATGCAAGTTTCCATTATTTTTTTTGTCCCAGAAAAAAATCACCTTCATCATTTGCTTAGATAAATTCAAGTGACTTGACATAGTTGTTTTAATGCAAGTTTCCATTCATTCATACCATTGACCTTTCTAAGAAATAATAAAAGGGAATTTTTTGTACAATTGAAAATTAATTTTGTCTTTCTAAGTTACCTCATTGGCAAAGAAATAGTGAATAATTCCAAGATATAGCATCACAAACCCTTCTTTGAATTCATGTTCCTCATGGCTTGGTTGACAATCACAATGTGGTTTAACAACAATAAGAACAAGATTGTCTAGTTTCCAAAGGTTCCAACGACTTATACCTTGGATTTGATACAAGTATTTTCTCCTAAGAACTTGTCCACACTTCAAATACTCCCCTCAAACCCTTCTTAACCTTGATCAACACTTACATGAAGCAATTTTGTACAAATCCCTCAAAGTACTAGGTTTTACATAGTATAGTTACAATAAAAATAAGGTTTCATCAATAAATCACACAAAATGATGATTTAGCAACCCTCCTTTTGTCAACACATACATATAGGCCTATAGAAAATTAGTACCAAGTTTCATATATTTTCACAAGATGCATCAAGAGTTATGGGTTTTTTGAAGCTCACTATAAACCTAATGTTGGGGACAACAATATTTGATAAGATATGTAATATTTGATAAGTCACATTAGTTATGCAATGTAAATTAATGATTTAATTTTTAAAGATATTCAATGCAATGTAATCAACGATATCAATATGTTTCATAATATGCTTGGTGTGCTTCATAAAATGCAACGTAATCAACGGCATGGATATGTTTGAAAAAATGCATTACTTACTTGTCTTGTGGTATGGAGGTAGATGTATGTACGAAAAATGTTCTAGCATAGACATGTTTGATAATTCCAAATAGCTCATTTCCTTCTTTCATAAAATTCTTTGGTGTGTTTCATAAAATGCAATGCAATTAGCAATATCAATTTGTTTCATAAAATACATTACTTACTTTTGTTCTATGTGCGTTTGTGAACATGTAGCACTCAATGTCATGCTAAGGAAATGACCAAAGGCTCTAACACTAGAAGAATGTGCACTTAAAAATGCAAGGAGAAGAGAATAAAAAATTATAGCCGTGAAGAAAAGGAATTGTAGCCCATACAACTAGAAATTCCTATGTAATCTAAGAGAAATGTCCAATTGGAAAAACAAAGGGAATGAATGAACAAAGTTCATGGAAGGACACAAATGGATCCTGAAGTTGGGGGCACATCATCAACCATAGGTGAATTTCAATGCACATCTCTAGTTGAAGACACACCAACAACAATATGTGGTTTTCCAAGTACATCAAAAATCACATTTGCAGTTGAAGACACACCATCAACAACATTGAGTTTTGAAAGTACATCAGAAAACACATCTCTATTTGAAGGCACTCCACAAACGACATCTCAAGTTAGAGGTACAACAACGTTTACATGTCAATCTTAAGGTATGTCATCAATTGCACCTCTGATTGAAGGTACATGATCTATCCTCGATGTTGTTGAAATTCCTAATGTTGACACAAATTTACATTTGAGAACTCCTCCTAGAGTTTTACATAGAAAACTTAATTTTTTGATTGATATCGATTCCAATGTTTTGAAATGGATGCCTAATAAGATTCCAAAATGTTCATGTCAAAGATATGCACACAGGATATGAAGTTTATTTTTTTAGAAGCTAAGTGAGGGTGGAAGATGCCAACTATTTTTTGAAATGATGAGGAAAATCAAATTTAGGCCCACCATGATGGCTCTTGGGCTAAGAGTTTCAAAGGACTCAAGTGAAAATTTCATTCTAAAGAAATTGATGAGTGCATACGAGAGCGTGGGTTCTACCTCATGCACAAAGGATAGTTGTGCCACATGACGTGTGATGACAACAACACTATTAAGCAGTCAAACAAGGAACAAGGTGAACCTTAGAAAGAAAAGTAAGTCTTTGAAAATAAGTAGATCACCTCTAATGAGAGCGAAAGGAAGGTGTGAAAAAGTGGAGGATCCAAATAGCAATGAGTTATGGGAATTCTTGGGCAGAGTGCCATAGAAAGATAAAAGAATTGCTTAAGCCTTGAGATCTTTAATAGTAGATTATTAGAAGGATAACACAAGGACCTCTCCCAATCAAAGAGATGTTGTAAGAAGGAGAATTGGTAGTAAAATCCATGAGCCACATCCAAATCATTATTTGGATACCACTCAAACCCAATCTTCGCTGATTTTGTATGGAAGTTTCCTGAAAGTAAAATATGTCAAAGGTATTTTGAAATGCTAAAGCCTTTTTATGTCAAAATAAATCACACGTACACTACTTGTTGTTGTAGAGTACATATTGAGTTTTCTAACCATTATGATGTTTATCAACGTATATGTGTAGATATGCATACTAACAATGTTTTGCAGGAATGTAACATAAGGCCTCCACCTAAATCCTCAAGGGAATTCTTATCTTCCATTTCATGTGAATGAGTTGATGGTCAAATTTTTTACAAGAAGTCATGTTTCGATGGCACATGTGATCATTGTGGTGGCATGCAACATTTTCCAATTTTCCCACACATGGATAGTACACACATAATTGCAGACTAAATTGTGGAATTTGGCAAATTATACAAGATAGTGACCTATACTCTAAAAGATGAGAAAGAAAAAAAGAAATGTGAATTGGTCAGTGATAAGATTCTAGTGTATCAATTTATGGGCATTTTTCGTGATTAGGTGGTTTATGAGTATGCAAGGCATACCCATAGAGCTTGATGGTTGGACTCACAGTTCAAGTTATGCAAGGACACCTTTCCACTTCATAACATCGTTTAAATTGTCAAATTTATGGAGAATTACACACTAAAACCAAAAAATGAGGTGCAATCATAGTACTACAACCCCACACAGGTTGCTATATTTGTGCATATAGCATTCATTCATGCAAATGATAGTATGGAGGATAACACGAAAGTATTGAGGGAGTATCACTTTTACATTAGTGATGATCACACACATTCTACAGAGTTTGTGTAAGATTTCTTTTAGATGTTCTATGCTGATTTGGCTAGCAGGGGCATATCATTCATTTGGCATATCATACGGTTAGATAACTGTACATTGCAATTTAAGAAATCCAAATTTTTTTACTAGTTGAGCAAGATGCATAGGATCAGTGGTGTTCCCCATATGTGGAACTTCTCATAGGTCGGGCATGGAAGGGGGAGCATGATGGAGCAGGTGCATGTATCAAAAGATCCTTAGCACAAGAAGAGTTAAAGTACAAAGACAGTGTAAAGTTGATAGATGCAAGATCAATTGTCGAGTGGTGCAATCATGCAATGGGTCTAGGTAGTGAAGGTAATTCTTTAGTTCATAGATTTTTTCATTTAGTAGATGATACTAACATTGCAAAATATGAGGATTGTTGTACACTAACATGATCAAGCGAGCTACACTCTTTTAGAAGCTCCAGTGCAGGTACATGGACTATCCATACACGAAAGATGGTATGCTTTTGTTCTACATGTACACTTCAAGCATGAAATGATTATGAGTCAATAGAGTGGGTTGAAAAATGGTATGTAAGAATTCTAACCCCACTTGACACTTATTAGCTCCTAACGGCTCTACAAATCATGAAGATGTAATCATTCGTTGACTTTGATCATGTATTGGACCTACTACAACTAGGTAATATATCTTACTTTCAGGTTTTATTTTGATGTTCATTAAATACATCTAACAAGATGAACATATAAATGTAGGGAATGTTTATGCGGTGATTGTAGATGAATACAATGAAGAGGGTACAAATTATTACCCATGTCATTGTATCAAGGCCAAAAAAAAATTGGAGGCCCTAGTTATAGATGGAGAAAACATATAATATCCAACAGGTTCAGTGGTTGTTACTAGAACATGGTTTAGAAGGTACCCTGTTAAGAATTTTTTAGTTTGGTTGTTTGAGGACTTTGACATGCTTTGGAAGATTCTTCACTACTCGAACATTGTCATTGCAGCCAACGTTCATTTGATCAAATATAATGGCAAACCTATGAACAAGAACTTGTGGAAAGTGTGTGAGTTTGACCACAAGGCAATACTTGCCACAATAAAGAGTAGAGAAGATCTGGATGGTTCCCTAGACTGATTTGTAAGTATGCACATTGAATTTGTAAAGTCATGTTATTGATCACTGCTTTTTGTTAAGCGTTTAAGTTTGATTTTAGAAGGGTTTGCAAAATTACATTATTTTTAATTTGCAAAATGATAATTATATGTTGCTCTTTATTGACCACCTTTAAGTTGGTATTCTCTATTGGTGTTTGATGTCATATACATTTAGGACTGTCACTGATGCATTTGTGACTACCTTTTAACCCACTTATTAATTATGTGTTTTCTTTAGTGAAGAGATATGCACGACTAGTGAAGGAGAAAAAAGGGAAAGGCTTTATTAAATATTTTCAACTTAAGAAAATAACATTGGTTGCTGGTACATTTTCTGGTTTTTAATCTTCTCTTTCTTTTCCATTTCATAGATTTCTCAAATTCTTATATGCTACATGTTTTATGTAAATTATGTTTATATATATATTTGAAATTTATATGTAGGATCATCGAGAGATGAGAAAGTAGTGAAAAATGGGCCACATCACCATTGTAGGACCTTCAATCAATCTACTTATAGCATGCATGAAGGTGATAATAGATTTGGTCAGAAGGTGTATGTCTGACATTCTTCAGTTATTGGTCTTTTAATGATTTTTATGTGAGTCCATGTCTAAAATTGTTAGGCTCTTGCAGGTTTTTTGTGGACCAAATTCTAGTGAGAGTACACAACCACGGAGAGGCTACTACCCATGTGTTTCCAAGGGAATAGGGAATGTACATGTTTTGAAGCATTTTGGAATGAAAATAACTGGGCCACCTAAGGTGGATTGGAGAAAACAAACTAGGCAGTAGCTCCTTTTGTTTCTTCTTGTACAATATATTTCATGATTTGGGTTGCAAATAGGATGATTATTTCACTGCATTTCTGCATGTATTGCTACAAGCATTGAGAAATGGGAGGATTTTCACAATGTTCTTCCATCACTATTGTAACATTTATTATTGACTTAGTGTATTTTTTGATATGCAAAAATTATGAGAAATTAATATATGCAAATGTGTATATTCCTTAATATATGCCTCAATTAAATGTGTATATTAAATTTAAAGAGTTAGTTGTAATGGTTTATGGTTTACATTTAAACTTGTCTTGAAGTAAAAGCATGTGGATTTATGAGAAAATCTGAAACAATGCCTTCTATTGTACAAAGGCGTATTTTCTTGCTCTTCTATAAACTGTAGAACTCCTTCTTGATGTAGAGCAAGGACAATCGACATGAAAGCATACCCAAAAGGAAAATCATTCTTGCATTTTCTTCATAGCTGCTCCTAAATGCACTTTTAACAAACCTAGCAATGAACCTACTTGGAGACCTTGATTCAACTAAATGTAGAGATAGTGTGAACATCATGGAAAACTTGTCTAAGGAACTTGAATGGTCATAACATATTTTTTGTAGAGACTCAACAATGCAATAGTTCATTGGGCTTACAAGATTTGTGTTGTTCAAACTAGGAAAAACAACATTAATGGCATAAAGCCAAATCAATAAAGATTGCTTCAAACTCTCAACCACTAACTTGGAGGCCTTTGTAGAACATTTCAAAGGTGTTTCCATCAGGTATTCACTATCAAGACTCATTCAAAGCACCAACTTGCTTGGACATTAGCACTTTGCTTATGATTGCAAAAATAGTCCTCTTGGGACAGTCATAAAATGAATTGTATTAACCCTTCAAAAATTCTCAAAACCCCAAGGTAAAGGTATGCAAGACCTCTCCACATATTCCCAACACCTTCACCAACCAAAAAGAACCCAAACCACTCCTTATTTCACTCAGAAAATCACAAAAAAAACTTTCTTCAATTTATTCCAAATTTGAAAAAAAAATACAACCATGCTTCCATGATGCAGAGGTAGGGTTTACTTGGTTTCAACAACAACAATGGTTAAAGGCTTCTAGGACTCCAAACATAGTTGAACATTCAATGGCTTGGTCATGGATTTGTCTTAGGACTTCTTGGCATTATTGAATTGGATCTTCCTATGTCATGATTAGACTTTTCAAATGTGACTCATAACTCATTCATGTATGTTGGAATCCTACTAGACACAACAAACTACCTTTTGACACTCTCCTTAGGACAATATACTTTAGGCATTGTCAAACAATCCCATAGGATAGTCAATATAAATGTAAGGGAATGAACTTTTAAAGGCTTCCAACTTCTTTAAATAGGGCTACAAGGCTTCCATTACATCCATTCTTCATCCTTGCTTCACAAATGAACTTCAAACATGTTCTTAGGCACCTAGGGTCAAAAATTCCTTGTACAATCCTAATAGGATAGTCACATAAAATTGACACAAACTTCTTATCGTGGATCAACTACTCATTGAAACAAGTTTGCAAGATCTTGGCACACATTCCCAACACCTTCTCCAATTTCAAATTGGACCCAATCATTGAACAAACTATCATTAATAACTTTCAAAAAACACCTAATGAAGCCAATCACTTTAGTGAGGTTGAAGATAACATAGTTATAGAATTTTTCTCAAAATTTTCCCAAAACAGATAACCCTAGGTAGGGTTTCAAGCGATTTTTAGTACATTTGCAATAAATTTCAAAATACTTAATGAAGAGGCACCAAACCAAATGCAAATGAAAGTTAGTTCATCACTCTATCAAACAAGACCACTCTCAAGACTGTACTAATCCATACGAGTCCTTACGATGTAATGGAGCAGCAATATTGCAAAAAATAAATATAGAAATAGTCCCCACATTGATTCAAATTTCATTCAAATCTTCAACCAACCCACATCCAACCCTTCGGTCATGCATAGAAAGCATATTTATGCTTCTACTAATAAGAAACAACTCCCAACTGACCCTCAACCAACTTCTAACAACTTTTGTTCTGAAACTCATGTGACTAAACGATTTGTTTTGATGCATCTAGGTGGGTATGTTTAGGCTAGGCATGGTCGTCTTTCATACCCAAACATGTCGAATCACTTTGAGCTATGTTCAACCGACATAATCCCTTAAAATTCTAAAGTGCAAAATGGTTGCAATCTTGAACAAGCTATTACAAGAACACCGTAACACTTAGAAATTTTTCATCTGAGCCTATGGGTTCACATTGGGCCCCTCTACAATAAACTCTCTCAGTTTTTGCTATCTCAGAGGCGTTTCCCATGGTGGAGAATTTTCACTTAGGGAAAAGTTGTCAAATGCAAGTAGTTGAAAGTAGCAAAGTGGTGCAACTTTCATTCTGCAACTCATGTGACCAAACGAATTGTTCTAACGCATCTGGGTGGGTAATTTTACATTAGGCATGGTCCTCTTTCACACCCAAACATGTTGAATCGCTCTAAGGTACATTCAAAAGACAAAATCCCTTATGAGTCCAAAGTGGAAAATGACTACAATATTCAACACATTGTTACTCGGATATCGTGATACTTAGAAAATTCTCATCCAAGCCTATGAGATCATGTTGGGCCCTTCTACAATAACCTCTCTCAATTTTCACTATTTTGAAGGTGTTTTCCAGTGGTGGCAAATTTTCACTTTAGGAAAAAATTGTCAAATGCAAGTAGTTGAAAGTTGCAAAATGGTGCAACTTTCATTCTGCAACTCATGTGACCAAAAAAATATTTTGACATTTCTGAGTGGGTATGTTTACGGTAGAAATGGTCCTCTTTTGCACCCAAACATGCTGAATTGCTATGAGCTACATTCAACTAGTAGAATCTATTAAGAGTCCAAAGTGTATTTGAAATGGCTGCAATCTTCAACATGCTATTAATCAGATATCGTGATGCTTAGAAACTTCTTATCTAAGCCTATTAGATTGTGTTGGGCCCCTCTACAATAACCTCTCTTGGTTTTCACTATCTTAGAGGCATTTTCTTGTGGTGGTGACTTTTCGCTTGAGTCAAATACACTTTTATTCTATAATTCGGGTGACCAAATGAACTATTCCAATGTGTCTTGGTGGGTAAATTTACACTACGAATGGTCCTCTTTTGCACCCAAACAAGGTGAATCATCACTCTGAGCTACATTCAATCGACATAATCCCTTGAGAGTGCAAAGTGCAAAATGACTAAAATCTTCAAAGGGTTGTTACTTAGACATTGTGATGCTTAGAAACTTCTTATTTGAGCCTATGGGATTGTGTTGGGTCTCTCTACAATAACCTCTTTCAATTTTTTCTATATTAGAGGTGTTTTTCCATGGTGAAAAATTTTCACTTGGGAAAAAAGCTATCAAATACAAGTAGTTGAAATTTTCAAAGTGGTGCAACTTTCGTTCTGCAACTCGTGTCACCAAATGAACTATTTTGATGCATTTGAGTGGGTACGTTTATGCTAGGAATGGTCCTCTTTCACACCCAAACACATTGAATCACTCCAAGCTACATTCAACTAGTAGAATCCCTTATGAGTCCAAAGTGCAAAATGACTGCAATCTTCAACATGTTGTTACTCAGATACTGTGATTCTTAGAAACCTATTGTCTAAGCCTATGGTATTATCTTGGGACCCTCTACAATAAATTCTCCTCATTTTTTCTATCTCAAAGGCATTTTCCCATGGTGGTGAATTTTTATTTGGGGAAAAAGTTGTCAAATGCAAATAGTGCAAAGTTGCAAAGTGGTGCAACTTTTGTTCTGCAACTCATGTGACAAAAGAAACTACTCCAATGCATCTGGATGGATACTTTTATGCTATGTATAGTCCTATTTCACACAAAAACATGACAAATCACTCTAAGCTACATTCAACCAGCATAATCCCTTAAGAATCCAAAGTGCCAAATGACTACAAACTTCAACAGGCTATTACTCGAACACCATGATGCTTAAAAACTTCTCATCTGAGCCTATGAGATCGCATTGGGCCCCTCTACAATAAAATATCTTGGTTTTCACTATCTTAGAGGCATTTTCCTCTTGTGGAAAATTTTCACTTAGAGAAAAAGTTGTCAAATGGAAGTAGTTGAAAGTTGCAAAGTGGTGCAACTTTCATTCTACAACTCATGTCACCAAATAAACTATTTTGATGCATCTAAGTGGGTAAATTTATGCTAGGAATGGTCCAATTTCACATGCAAACACGTTGAATCACTTTGAGCTACATTCAACTGACATAATCCCTTATGAGTCTAAAGTACAAAATGGCTGCAATCTTCAACATGTATTTATTCAGGTATCGTGATGCTTAGAAAATTCTCGTCTGGTCCTATAGGATTGTGTTGGGCCTTTCTATAATAACCTCTCTCAATTTTCGCTATCTTAGAGGCGTTTTCTCATGATGGTGGATTTTCATTTGGGGAAAAAGTTGTCAAATGGAACTAGTGCAAAGTTGTAAAGTACTGCAACGTTTGTTCTACAACTTGTGTGACCAAGCAAAATATTCTGGCATGTCTGGGTGGGTACATTTATGCTAGGAATGGTCCTTTTTTGCACCTAAACACACTGAATTGCTTCAAGCTACGCTCAACTAACTAAATCCCCTAAGAGTCCAAAGTGCAAAATGGTTGCAATCTTCATCATCTAGTTACTTGGATACCGTGACACTTATAAACTTCTCATCTAAGCCTATGGGATCATGTTGGGACCCTCTACAATAACCTCTCTTTTTTTGCTATCTTAGAGGCATTTTCCTGTGGTGGCGACTTTTCGTTTGGGAAAAATTGTCAACTACAAGTAGTGCAAGTTTCATTCTACAACTCGTGTGACCAAACAAGCTGTTTCAACACATCTAGGTGGGTACATTTACATTATGCATGGTCCTATTTTGCACCCTAATATTCCGAATCACTTTGAGCTATGTTCAACCAGTTGAATCTGTTAAGAGTCTAAAGTGCAAAATGGCTACAATCTTCACTCGGGCTGTTACTCAGATACTATGATGCTTAAAAACTTCTTGTCTAAGGATATGAGATTGAATTACGTCCGTCTACAATAACCTCTCTCAGTTTTCACTATCTTGGAGGAATTTTCTCATGGTGGCGACTTTTCGCTTGAGAAAAATGTTGTCAAATGCAAGTAGTGCAAAGTTGCAAAGTGGTGCAAATTTCATTCTACAATGCGTATGACCAAATGAACTATTCCAACGTGTCTGGGTGGGTACGTTTAAGCTATGTATGGTCCCCTCTCCCACCTAAACATGTTGAATCACTTTGAGCTATATTCAATCAGATGAATCTTTTATGAGTCTGAACTGCAATTGTTGTCACTAAATAGTGCACCTTTATTGAAATGCAAAAATTGGCCTACTAGTGAAACATTGGATCTGGATATTCAGTATCCATGAAATATGGTTTTTCATGCTCTAGAGTTATAAAACATGATGTGGCGATAGTTATAGGACCATGTTTCCCAATGATTTGTCATGTTGTTTCACACATAGAAAATGGAAGGAGGTTTTTAAAATTATTTAAATGATGAATATGGGAGAAATGTGATAACTGCACCTAGGTGATGCATCTAGAAATCAAGCTTATATTGTTGTTCATACACATCTAATATCTTCAGAATATCATTAAAATTGTCATGTGCATTGATTTTATTTAATAAGATGTCAAGTGTTGTGATATTAGTAGATGTAAATTTAAATTTTGTTGGTTGGATCAACAACTATCATGTGTTTTGATGCACATTCATACAAGTTCATAGAGGTATATATATGTCTGTGAGGTTTGAAACATCCACTTGTTCTATAGATGCAAATGCAATGATTGCTAAGCTTTAGAATCAGAACCATTAGTTGTTGGATTCCATCCTTAGCCATGAATTAAAAGAAATACATTTTTCTATGATATTTTTTTATGGGAAGGAGGGTATGTGCAAGATCATCATGGAAAAAAAGGCCCTTAAGTGGCAAAAAATTTAGAAAAATCAGAGTTAGGCAACTTGATGTAAAAATTTAAATAAGCTATCTATATTATTTCAAAAAAATGTAAAGAATAGAATCTATAGCGAATTGAATGTAGTTTCTAAACTACTAGGTTTATTTAAAAAAAAAAAAAACTATTTGGTGAAAATTTAAAATTTCAATGCAATTTAGTACTTAAATTTCAAGGAAAAAAGAAGTAGGTGTCTTTCTGACCACCCTAACGACAATAAAATAATAATATATTTTTATAATATTTGAGATATAAGTAGAAGAATCATGTCCCGATGTAATGCATATTTTTTTGTAATTTTTCTCCAAGTAAATAATTAATTATGAATTTTTTATTACAACTTTTAAAAATAATAAAAACTCATATGCCTGAACACCTTAACTTGGTAAAAACTTCATGAAATTCATTTTTTTATAATCCTATAGTATGAAAAGCATAGAATATGACACATGTTTCAGATTCAAAAAATGTGATACCATTTGAAAGCTATAGATGTTTTTCAATTAGCCTATCAATCATGACTTTAGTCGTAAAATTCAAAAAGAAAATGAATAATAATTATTTATTAAATTCAAAATAAAACATAATTTATATTGGTGGAAAGTTGAGAATCTCCTTTAAAAACCCTTTTCGTTTCATCAATTTTTGGTAAAAAAAAGGTTGTCAGCCACATACCCTACACATACCCATCATATCGCTATTTTTTGGCCCATCATGATCCTGCACATACCCAGGAGCTCTTATAGTTCATTTGAAACCTTTTGGTGTTAAAGTCCTTGCCACTAGACAATAACAGAACTCAAGAAGCATGGAGCATACACACAAATAAATGAAGTATGCACACAAATCATGAATTATACACGTGAATAAGTGAAGCATACATGTGAATAAGTGAAGCACAAGTAATCAAAGCATTGCAAATGATACAAACCACTAGGAATAGAGCTTATTTGCACAATACACATTAGATGGAGCTTATTGAGAAATCATTGGTAATTAATTAAGCATTAGATGTAAACAAAATCCATGCCTACAATATTCAAGCATACAATTTACACAATATGCATGCTAAAATCATTCAAGAATGGCAGTAGCAAAATAAGATTTTCTTTAATAAAAAATCCATAAGACTATACAATGATATCTATTAATAAAAGTATATACAATATATCAAAAAAAGCCATATAGACTTAGTACAAAAGAGCCATATGGACATACAATGTCACATATATATCGATAGTACAAAACATATGTTCCAAAATGCCACATAGGCATACAAAAAATGACTCTAATACATAGTCATTTCCCTCTAGGGGAAGGAAAAATATCTCGTGTTGCCTTCAAAATTTGGCTAGATGGAGTGCCTGTTGGTTCTCTTGTCTTTTGAACACGCTCACTAGTCCTTCTCTCTTCACTCTAGACTGTCAACTGATACAATAAAAAGTAAAGATGTTAATACATAGAAATTGAATTGTGGAATGTCGTATAACAAAATATAATCACTTACTACATACATATAGTCATCATGCACATTGACAACATTGCCATGTCCATGATCTGGAGTGGCAACCACCTGTAGCAACCATCAAGATAGAAATTAAACTACATAAAAGTAACATGAAAATTTTCTATAGTAGACCATAAAAGGGCATGTGCAAGATCATGATGGGTCAAAAAGTGGCAATATGATGGGTATGTGGCTGGCAACTTTTTTTAACCAAAAATTGACGAAATGAAAAAGGGTTTTTAAAGGAGATTCTTAGCTTTCCACCAATATAAATTATGCTTTACTTTGAATTTAATAAGTAATTATTATTCATTTTCTATTCGAATTATGACTAAAGTCCTAATTGATAGGCTGATTGAAAAACATCTATAGTTTTAAAATGGTATCACATTTTTTGAATCCAAAATATGTGTCACATTCTATGCTTCACATACTATAGGATTAAAAAAAGAAAAATTGAATTTCATGGAGTTTTGACCAAGTTAAGGTGGTCAGACATACGAGTTTTTATATTTTTTAAAAGTTGTAATAAAAAATTCATAATTAATTATTTACTTATAAAAAAATTATAAAAAAATATGCCTCACATTGGGACACGAGTCCTCTACTTATATCTAAAATATTATAAAAAAATATTATCATTTTATTATGCTTAGGGTGGTCAGACAGACACCTACTTCTTATTTTTTCCCTAAAATTTAAGTACTACTACATTGAAATTTCAAATTTTCACAATAGATTTATTTTTCTTAAAAAAACCTAGTAGTTTAGAAACTATATTCAATTTTCTACAAATTCTATTCTTACATATTTTTGAAATAATATAGATAACTTATTCAAATTTTTACGTCAAGTTGCCTAACTCTGATTTTTCTGAATTTTTTGCCATTTAAGGGCCTGTTTTTTCTATGATGATCCTGCACATACCCAAAAGAGAAAATATAATGTCAAATCAACTAATTTGTTGCATAACTCTCTCAAAGGATCATAACTAGCTATTGTTGCAGCAATTCCATGGTCCATCGTGCCACCAACATCACCAGGACTACCTGATGTCAACAACTACAAATGAAACAATATATCTAACATTAATATAAAGAAGTTTAGGTAGTCCCTTTATAACTATCATAAATGAAAGATCAAATGGTTGGCCTTAATTGAGACTACAGTATAGTGCTTATAGATCACAAAATGGTGAAAGTACTAAGTCCACTGGGATAGTCCAAACTCTTGCAATACCAAAGTTCAGTGCTCATTGAGATTCAAATTGCATGTGTTGATGAACTAATGTTAGTGAGGGCATGCTATCAATAGAGTGATAATGCCACAATGAAGTTCACATGAATGGATGATTACTATGTTACTAGTAGCTTTCAAATGGATAATGGAACATACGATGAATGAGAGTGTGTCTATGGTTTTACTATAACACATGACGTTGGTTGTTGAGGTGTGCAATAGTAATGGAGAAGATAACTTTGGTCAATAATGAGTGGAAGGAAAGATTTCTTCTAATGGCTTATAGGACAAAATTTGGATGGAGGTGCTATAACATAGAAGGGATAAAGAGACAAGACCAACAGGGGATAATGAAACATATGGTGAAGTAATAGAGGGTACAATGGGATGGGAGTCAAATGCAACAATGGAACATGGGACAAACTAGAATAGATTAATGGGATGGGCTAGGATGGGATAAAAAAATATAGCGTGAACTATTAGAGGTTAATGTGATGGGATTGGGATGCTATAAAGAAGCATAGGGTGAATTACGGAAAGATAGTGGGACAATAACAAGAGGGGATAATGGAACATAAGGTAAAATAAGAGAGGGTAATGGGATGGGAATAGAAGGGGTTAATGGAACATAGGATGGACTCGTATAGATTGATGGAATGGGCTAGGATGGGATTACAAAATATAGGGTGGACAATTAGAGGTTATGGGATGTGATTAGTAGGGAATTATGCAACATAGGGTGAATTAGGAGGTGTCTATGGGTTGACTATAGTACATGAAGTGAAAACTTGACTTTTGTGTAGTAATTATAGAGAATATTTATCTAGGATGAAACGTCTAGATAAAGATGGTATAACATAGAATGGATAAAGGAACATAGGGTAGAACATAGGAGATCATGGAACATCTAGGGTGAAATAATAATGGGTACAATAAGATGGGAGTAGAAGGGAATGATGACACATAGGATGAACTAGAATATATTAGTGGGATGGGCTAGCAAGGGATCATGGAAAATAGGGTGAACTATTAAATGTTAATGGGATGTGATCAAGAAGTAATAAAGGAACAAAAATTCAATTAGGAGAATATAATGTCACATGATCAAGAGGGTATGATGGAACATAGAATGGACTAGTAGAGATTAACTGAATGAGCTAGGATGGGATAATAATTTACATTTTTAAGGTGAACTATACTAGAGGTTAATGGGAAGTAATTAGGAGGGAATATTAGACCATAAAGTGAATTAGGTGGTGTCTAAGGTTTGAATATAGGAAATGAAGTGGGAACTTGACATGTGTAGTAATAATGTATTAGATATTTCATCAATAATGAGCTGAAGGAAAGGTTTCTTGTAATGATATGTGTATAAGATGAAATATGGAGGAAGGTGGTATAATATATAAGGTGTTAAAGATTGGGATATGTGATATAAAATGGTTAAAATATGTGTGATGAAACGAATGGAAGAATGAGAAGGATGTTGAATGGTAAATATAATTAGGATCTTACAAGACCAACCAATGTTTGTGTTTCTCATCAATTTTTTAGATTTGTATAAAAAAATTTAAGAAAACTAGCTAACATTGTTTTACAACAACATTAATGAATAAAGGATACCTAAATGAAATTTGTTTGAGGACATGAATTGTGAGGTGTGGAGGTTGAAGGCCCACTAGGAAAATATTTGAAATCCAAAGCATGTTATGAGAAAAACATTCAAATATAACATTCAACTATTCAAATGCATCAATAATGTGTTTAATACTAGTTGCATACCTATGGAATCAACATCAAGAATGAATAAGGGTCTAGAGGAATGTAGCACATCTCATGAACACTCCAATGCTTAAATTTCATCATATCAATATTCTACTAATTTAGTTATTCTTAAATTTCAAAATATAATTTAATAAACAAATTAAATGAACTTGTTGAATTTTACTTGAGTATCAATGCTGAATGTATTATTTAACAATTCATTTGTGAAAGCCATCACCTTTGCAACTAATGTAGGTTGTGTAGCTACATCCCAAGCACTTTGATATTTGTATGTGCAAACAACACCACAAGTTCCACAATGGTGGGGTGGAGCTCAGGGCCTACACGTCTCCACATAAGTCTCTACTGGAGGCCTCACAAACTGTATAATGGTCTAGGTGAGTGAGCTAATTGACTCTAGCATGTCCACCTCTACACTCTCCTTAATAATGGATGGAACGACGGCATGTTTCACCATGGGTTTGGCCAAGGGTCTCAGTGCCAACTATGGATTATGTCGTGCAGTAGGTCTATCATTTGTGGAGCCCCCACCTCTACCCTAAAAGTTTAAGATGTCAAATAATTTGGAATCTTATTGAAGAAAAAATCACAATAGAGTTTCCTCAAAAAGTATTGTGGTACCTCATGGTTATTGCATGGAGTTTGGTCAAATACTATCCACCACCGCTCCCAAAATTTATTTTTAATTAACTAACAGTGGCACCAATGGATGGGGAACCTCCTGTATGCATGAGACAAAGGTGCATTGGTTCTTCGGTCTATAAATAGGGCACACAAGTCGACTTTGATAAATTTTTTTTTTTTCAGATTTGCATATGACAAACCACTAGCATAAAATTGTCTCATCTCATGCCTCTTATTTGACCAAAAAATTATTTTCTCACTCATTTCTCCTACATGAGATACAATTGACTTCAACGATTCAACAATCCCTCTCCTATAATGGTGGGTTTTAGCATGCTCAGTTAATCTTCCAATTAATTGTTCAATGTCTCTTTTATTGTTGGGTGATCCCACAAAGTTGGTTTACAATTTCTGGGAGATTTTTATTTTATTTTGAAATCACACATTTTTAGAAAATATAATGATTTAATCCTTAAAAAGTTCCATTTAAATCATTCCAATTGAAGAGGGTTTGATCAAACTACCTTAGATCAAACCCCTTTGCATAAAACCCGACTAGTTTTAAACCATACCTATAATAGAGTCTTCTTTACACCTATAAAAATACATATAAAAAACAACTTTTGATTTACCTTTTGGGGGATCAAATGAATTCATTTAAAATTTATTTTTTGTAAGTATGTAGTCCTTATTATAAGCTTCCCAAAAAGTATAATTTTAAATAAATTTAATTTTATTATTATATTTAATTTTTATTTCTTGTGAATGTAGGTTTTTCACCGAAAATCAAGTTCTCTATTCTGCACATGTGGAAAACTAGAAGATTATAAATTTTTTTTTGAAAAATATGAGTGCACCAGATATTGAAGTCCTTGATCCAACAAAAAAAAATTGAATTTCGATATATACAAAAAGAGTTATGTGTTATACAATTCACCTATCTCTGAATTGTAATTGGTCTGACTTTGAAACTTGATTAAGGAAAATATATTAAATAAAACACTATGAAGCCAATTGGAAGCACTAGATATCGTACATACAAATCTAAATTTGAAAAAAAAGAATTTTATCCTTCATGGAAAAAAAATTATGTGTTATACAATGAGCGTCACTCCTTAAAAAATGGTGTTTATTGAAAAAAACTAGTTTTCGAAGGAGATGGAAAAAGAACTCCAATATGATTTCAAAAATTTTGAAAAAAATATATTTAGAATCTATAGAAAAAATTTCACAAATCACTTGTTTGCATCATCTTCAAATTCCTCACGGTTTAGCCACTATAGATGCCCGAAAGTGAAGATTTAGTTAGAAAAAAACAGTTCAGTGTCCAGTTTGGCCAAAAATTGTAAACTAGTATTGTGGGATCACCTTGTTTTCAATTTGGTTTAGGATATTTTCCTGTGTTCCTTGAGGATGCCTATGAATTGATGGGGGGGTTTCAAGTTGTTCTTGTATAAGAGACTCTTCATGAGGGGGTGATCAAGTGAATTCTCAATGTTTGGAGGTGGAGATTCATTCCCTGAGAATTAGAATAAAGTTTTATTAAAAAAACCTATTTCAATCTACATTCTAAATCAAATTCAAAATAAAAAAAATAAAAATACATACCTCTTCATAATCTTCGACCTCTTTGATGTGTTGGTAGCATCCTCATGAAGAATTGCAAGCTAAGAGTGCAAAAAATGGAAGTGATTTGGTGAGCACAAGTTGTAGAGCTAAAAACCTCCAAGCCAAGCTATGGGTGAACAGAAAAATGAAGATACAAATGCATTTGTTTGTTTTAATACATCTTTTCTATTTGGCACTCACTAAACTTTGCATGCACCAAATGGCCCATTTTAATGTTTTTTTTCTTTTTTTCCAATTTGGCATCAAAATTGTGTCACAGATTGGTGCACTTACCCACATAAAAATATTCATTGTTTGAATAGAATAAATACTATTTCCCTCCTAAACAATTATAAAACAAGTTGTTTACATATGAACATTCATTTTTTAAGCAAAACGAGTACTATTTCCTACTAAACAGTTATAAATCTAGTTGTTTACATATGTGCATACATTGTTTGAATAGAATAAGTAGTGTTTCATACTAAAGATTTATAAAGCAAGTTGTTCACACATGTACATTCATTGTTTGTATAGAACACGTATTGTTTCCTACTAAAAAATTATAAAGAAAGCTATTTTCAGCTTTAAAGATATCTTTTTTAACAAAACATAGATGTTTGCAAAAGAATATCCACTATTTACATCAAGATTATACTATTTCAAACTAAACAGTTACATTTAAAGAAAAATATTATCGTTTTCTCTATTTGTTGTCCTCGAGCTGTTTTCATGCTATAGGATCACTTTACAAATAAATTTTCATGGTTTTGAAACATAATGAGTTTTCCACAAAGTTTTGAGAATAAATAAACCAATAGCCCAGCTTCATACATAAGGACATAATATCTATTATTCAAATTCTTGAGCACTCTCATCATTGGAAATTCGATAAGAAATTAATTAGCATTAAGAAAACTATGTTTGACATGTTTGTCAATGAACTACTTGAGTAAATATCTCAACCAAGAAAGCATAGAAGGTTCAGGTTCAAATACAATACATTTTCAAGTTGTAACAAAACAAACTACAGTTGCTCTAGATCGACCAGTTACAATGGTTGGGTGTCTTCCTTTTAAGCATCTAAGACATATATTGAAATCACCCAAGATGGCTTTCAGTTTTATTCTGTGCATGCAACAATGTTAAACATGTGGGATTCCATCTGTACATTTCACATTTAGGGATAAGCCCATCGACACTAAGTTTGAGCCAAGAAAATCTTGGTGTTCTTTAACATAGAAACCTTTCCATTGTTCCTACAGAATGGGTTGGCTTCCCCATTAAAAGAAAATATACATACATGCAAAGCTCTAATAGATTTTGTTCAAGCCAATTACAAGTATCAACCCATCGGCATTAAGCTTTTGACACAATACAAATAAAAAATGCAAGGGAAAATATCCCTTCCACAGGATCAAAATTGATCCTTCTCAAGGTTTATATTTACAAAAACATACAGTAAATTAGAATAAATTTCGATAGCCTACCTAAGGCTAAGCATTTATCTTGTATATTAGAGATGATGGCAGAGCCCATAAGGCTTTGAGCCTTAGCCTAACCTTTCTCATAGTTGTGAAGGCTTAAAATACATTATACTTTCCAACTAGCAGGTTGTAGGCCATGCTATTACCACATAGTGGGTTGGTGACCTTTACACATTCATCCCAAAGCCAATACAATTCACAGACAGTAACCACACATTGTACTACACTATGAAATCATACGATGAAAAGAAAGTTTATTTCAAGTGCTTGACTCAATAATAACATTAAAGCTAATGTTTATGCAAAAAGAGGGAATCATTTTACCTCCAATCAAACTTTTGGTGGTGTTTCCTCTGATGTTTCCCTTTTTTAGATCATCCTTTGCTTTTCCCTTTTGATTTCCCCCAATTTGTCACCTCTCTTCTTTGACTTTTTCACATAGCTATACCACCAAAGGGATAGAAACAATACACTACTTTTGCATGTTTTTCTAGCGATGGCAGTACTGCCATACCACCGACCACCTCTGAATTTTTTATTATTAACATTTAAGAGGTGGCAGTCCACATACTTAGTGGATTTTCCTTATGATATCTTCTTCAATTTGAATAGACTGATTTAGAATATATCAGTTATCAACTTGAATTTGATATAAATTTGAATATGTGTATGTTTATATGTATATGTAGATATATATGTAATATATATATATATATACATATATACATACACATATATATATGTTTATATATATGCATTCATATACAAGTTGCTTGTTTTGGAATGGATTTTAGGTTCCATACACTATCTTTTAAAATAAAGAAATTGTATTTTCATTTTGAGCATCTTTATATATATATATATTTCTACATTAGTAACCTGCAAACTGAGATATCAAAGAAGATAATCTTGTAGACATCAAGGCTCAAAGACCAAATTAACCATAAATATGATTTTCCAACCATGTCCAAAAATGAGTAATCATAGTCAAAGAACCAAATAAGCATTAAGGAGATAAGAGCAACCTCCTAACACCATACCAAATCACCACCAAACAACCGCAAATGTGATCATATTGTGCCAATGCATCAAATGTACCTACATACCCATGACACCATAACCATAGCCATTGATATACCTTCACTTGAGATTCCAAGTCTCAAACCATGTCCAACCATGTCCTCAAAACTAAAGACAACCTATGTACCTATCACCATCAACGTCCAACTCTAAAAACACCCATAAAACCTATACTAGGAAGAATCAAACTAATAATCAGTTGTACCAACATAAATAACATATAAAAACATGTACTCTCTTAAGGTTTTTCCTCTTAACACATCTGAATACTTGCACAATCACACCTAGAATCTCAGGGTCCTACAAGAGATCAAATAAGTACCAAACTCATCATAGTCCTCAAAATAATTAAAAATCTAAACCATTATGTAGTACACTACAAATTCTCTCTAACGCCTCTTCAAAATTGAAAATCTGACTTTGAATGCAAAATTTATGCTTCAAACATTGAAACCAAGAACATCTAAGTTTTAGGCTCCAAAAACATGTCAAAATAGAAAAATTAGGGAACCTAACCAACTCTATAGTGAAGATCATAGAAAGCACTTTCCAATGATTACAAGAAGTAAAAGAAGGGACATGTTGGGAAAAACTTATTCCTCCCATAGTAAAAACTATCCAATTTTGCTATAGGGGAAAAACTAGGTGGCACTCTAGTGGGTCCATCGACGACCCATCAATGGTGATAGCCAATCGATGGCGGATTTCAAAAAAAATTTAAATATGATTTAATTTCCTTCATTTAAAAATATTCAATCCCCTTTGGCAAAACCTGATCAACATTTCAATATGGCTTATAATAATTTTTAAATCTGAGATATTAATTTTAATTAGTGGAATTTCTTTAAAATTTTGTGGTGGTGGTTACCACCAGACAGGGAAGCCGATGTTGAGGCTAAAATCCTTGCCAACCCAGTGACCTATTGACTAGTGGCCCTACCACCAATAGGGCTAACACTCGTAGGGTGTCAATACCCTGTCAGTACAAGGTACTGACAAAGGGTGAGGTGAGGGGGTCTACAGACCCCCATTATATATATATATATATAATTTTCTAACATAAACCTTTTTGGCCTCCCTTCATTACTTTTTATTTTTTATTTTTTTGTTTTTTTTGTAGATGATTATGCCAAAAGGTATTTTTTTATTAATATTTTATTTCTGAAGACTAAAATAAATTGACGTTCGTACGAATAGAAAAATGGGGTTGGGCTAATTTTTTTTGCATTTTTTCACATTAACAGAAATATGTCAAATTTTATATCAATCTTCGTCTCTTGGCCAACTTGAATCCAATCATGAAGTCCATTTTTTTTGAGGTCATTTACAAAATTTCCCCCACAAAACCCTCATTTGAATGCACAACAAAAAAACCCTTCTAACCCAATATTTCTCACACCCCAAATCTACAAATAACCCATCATAACAACAAATCTAAAACCCTCAAATCTACAACAAACAACTTGCAAAACCCTCATATCTTTCCATGTATTTCATTCTCTCATGTAATGCATAGATTCAAACTCAAATAATATTTCTCAACTTAGGGTTATACAACCACAACTATAGATCTAATACCACTTGTAAGGAAGCTTGCACCCATATAATGATAATTTCCACATAACCCAAAATAGAAATTTATACAAATAAGTACTTAAAATCCATATGCAAGAGAATAGACAACATACCCATCAAAGATGACATAAGATATAACGTAGGAAATCCCTTAAGAGGGAAAATATTAGCTTCCAAAAACATCCATACTCCATCATATTAATCAACAATAAAGCCATACAAGAGTTATAATGAACAACTTTGAAGCATCAAGACTCTCAATGCATCCTCATGTGTCCAAGCATGAATACACACATCCCATGTCATTCTTCACATATGCACTCCTCAAAAAGAATCAATAATGGAAACCAAACCACTCAGACTAACCTTAACCACTAAATATGTGCTTGCTTGTATAGATACAAGCTCACACAAATACATCCAAGTGGTAAGATAAAACCATGTACCACAAAACCATGTGAATACAAAACCACTAACTAGTTATTTAATATTGGGTACTAAGTTTCCACTTTATTTAATATTTTCCCAATATTAAATTATTATCACATGTCTCCCACACATTAAATAATAATACAATGTTACAATACAACATAAAGTGGCCCCCAAATAACTACCTGGTGTGTTTAACCACACCACCAATGTGTACCACAACTAAATAATTATTTAATTACAATATATAATAAATCAATTTATGGAATGGTGTACAACACCATATCCCAATATTTCTCACCCAAACGTGCCAAAATAGTTTGAGCTACATTGTACTGACGATATCCCTTAATAGTCCAAAGTGGAAAAATACAACAATCTTTCACGAGTTGTTACTCGAAATCCATGTAACTTAGAAACATTTTGTCTAAGGCTAAGGGATCATGTAGGGTCCCTTTACAATAATCTCTCTCATTTTTTTGTATCTTTGAGGCATTTTTCCATGGTGTCTAGTTTTTAGTTGATGGAAAAAGTGTCAAATGCATGCAGTGTAAAGTTGAAAAGGGGTGTAACTTTCATTCTGCTCCTTGTGTAAACAACTGACCAAACGTGTTCAAATGGGTATGTTTAGGCTAGGCATGATCCTTTTTCATACCCAAACATGCTAAAATTGTCTAAGCTACATTGTACTGATGATAGCCATTAACAATCCAAAGTGCAAAAAGGCAAAAATATTTGACGAGTTGTTACTTAGAAATCATGTCACTTAGAAGTTACATTTCTTTTGAGGCTATAGGATCACGTAGGACCCCTTTACAATAACCTCTCTTGGTTTTTGATATTTCTAAGGCGTTTTCCCATGGTGTCAAGTTTTCAATTGATGGAAAAAGGGTCAGATGCATGTAGTGTAAAGTTGCAAAGGGGTGTAACTTTCATTCTACTCCTTGTGTAATCAAATAGATAGTTCAAACATGTCTAGATTGGTGGGCTTATGCTAGGAATGGTCCTATTTCACCTAAACACATTGAAATAGTCTGAGCTACATTGTACCAACGATAGCCCTTAAGAGTCCAAACTGCAAAAATACAAAAAATCTTTGATGAGCTATTACTTGGAAACTATGTCACTTAGAAATAATCTATCTAAGGCTACACGATTACCTAGGGCCCCTCTACAATAACCTCTAACAATTTTTGATATCTCTAAGGCATTTTCCCGTGGTGTCAAGTTTTTAGTTGATGGAAGGAGGGTCAGATGCATGCAGTGTAAAGTTGAAAGGTGGTGTGACTTTTGTTTTGTTCATTGTGTGACTAAAATGATAGTTCCAACACATTCAAATGGGTAGGTTTATGCTAGGAATCAATGAATAAGTGAAGCATGTACTCAAATTCACTTAATTCATGAAATACAAACATGAATGTACAAAGTATACACATGAAAACACATAAGTCACAAAGTATACATTGGAATACACATAAGTCACAAAGTATACACATAAGGGTGATCCTACAATATTGGTTTACAATTTTTTTCCAAACTGGACATTGAACTTAATTTTTTTTCTTCACTTTCAGGCACCTATAGCGGCTCAACCGTGAGGAATTTGAAGATGATGCAAACTAGTGATTTGTGACATTTTTTCTGAAGATTCTAAATATTTTTTTCAAAATTTTTGGAATTAGATTGCACTTATTTTTCCATCTCCTTTGAAAAATAATTTTTAACAGTAAACAACATTTTTAAAGAGTGATGTCACTGGCTAACACAACATTTTTTTCTATGAAGGATAAAATTCTATTTTTTTTGAATTTAGATTCGTAACTATGATATCTAGTGCATGGAATTAGTTTCATAGCATTTCATTGAATATTATTTTCATAATTAAGTTTCAAAGTCAAACCAGTTACAATTTAGACATGATTCACTAGCTAAAACATAACTTTTTTGGTATGTATTTAAATTCAAATTTTTTTGTTGGATCAGGGACATCAACATCTAGTGCATTGATATTTTTCAATTTTTTTTTTGATAATCTACTATTTTTCCACACATGTGTAGAACAAAGAGCTTGATTTTCAGTGAAAAACCTATGTTTAATCAAACTAAAAAAAAATACATAATAAAACCAAAACGTATTTAAAATTATATTCAATGGATAGCTAATTTTGAAGAATACCATCATCCAGTAGGCTTTGTTAAGTCTCCTCCATTTTCATCCTGAACCTGAGCTTCAAAGGGAAAATTTTTGTAGAAATTTGGTGCAAGAGGGGGAGAAGGGAGAAAAAGAGGGGTTCTAGCAAACCACCCTTGACCTTTCGCACAAAGGAGGCTTCGCTTGAACCCACCTTTTTTCAAAATTTATCTTTGTTTTTATTTTGGAAAATGTGAAAAGTGAGTGTCCCATAATTTAATAGGGTTCACTCGAAGGGGGTTTGAGCGAACCCTCTGTAGGTTTTTTCGGACCCTAAGTTCATTCAAACCCACCAAAACCCAAAATTTTCTTCATGGGAGATTTTTTTGCAATTTTCCTTCCTCAACAGAATTGTAAACTAGTTTTGTGGGATCACCCATAAGCTATAAGCATATACTTTAATACACATAAGTCATAAGTCACAAGTCATGATCAACACCCATACCTACAACATTCAAGATACAATTTGCACAATACACATGATATCATCATTCAAGAATTGCTATCAAATATAGGATTTACAATATGCCATGTAGGAATACAAAAAATGACCCTAATACATAATCATTTCCCACCAAGGGAAGGAAATAGATCATGTGTTGCCTTCACGGTTGAATGGATGGAGTTTCTATTGATTCTTTTGTCTTTCAAATTTGTCCACTAGTCCTTCTCTCTTCACTCATCTGGAGATGCAATTGATACAATAAGAAGTATATACTTTAATATATAGAAATTGAATTATGGAATGGCATATAACAAAATAGTCACAAAAAAATAATCATCATTCTCTTCCACAATAGTAGCACATTGACGATATGGAGTGATTTAAGCACCTATAGCAACCATCAAGATAGCAATTAAACTACATACAAGTATCATGAAAATTTTCAATAATAGACCATAGAAGAGAAAATATAATGTCAAATTTACTAATCTTTCACATACCTTTGCCAAAGGATCAAAAACTTACTATTGTTGTAGTAACTCCATGGTCCATCATGCCACGAACATTGCAATATACTTAAAATAACAAATCTATATTATTATAAACAACCTAAATGATAATGAAATGGTAATAAAAAATTAAAAAGATGCTTAGAATAACAAATCTATATTATTCTAACAACCTAAATGATGATGAAATTGTAACACAAACTAGAAAAGATGCTTAGAATAACAAATATAAACAAACTAAATGATGAACCTTAGTAGATCAAAAAAATTAATTATTATGAACATTAATCAAAATAAGATGAACAATATCATATTTGTCTCATACAATAAATTATCTGCAACTCAAGTGTGCCTAAAGGGTCATCTCTTACCTTCAGAGTATTGAGTAATGCTTCATGATCAACACTAATAATTTTCCATAGTTCATTTGTTCTTGGTTTAGCATGAAATCTTAATAACTTAACATTTATTGCTATAACAAGGTGCATATACATGAGAATGGTTTTGTGTTTCTCATAGTATTCATTCCCTTGTGATGCTACAACTACATAGACATGTCCCAGCTATACAAGATCTGAAAGATGGTTGTGTCAAGTGAACTTTTTATTTCATCTTCTAAAGAGGTTAGGTACTATAGAATCCATGTATCTACCCACTCACTTGACTCGCATTGATCCCAATCACACTGAATACGATTTTGACAAAAACAAGCCAACTCTCATGTCCATATGGTCCATGCACCCACATCTGAGCTTTGAAATGAATGCATCTTTGAATATTATCTAATTGTTTGACACTTCAATTTTTCTCCCACTGTGCCCTCCTCAACCAACCAAAAGAACCTACACACTTGTGAATCAAGTGTCCCTCCTCATGATAATGCATAAGTATACCAATCAACAATAGAAAATGCAACATTGAATGTTGCACAACCTAGGATCTTCATTTGTTCCTTAACCATAGCTCTCTTCACACATGCACCTTCCCAATCATGCTCGCCTTTTCCATTCCAAACTTTAAAAAACTTCAAATATGTGGTACACCCCTCTCTACATGCATCCTACTCAACCAATAAAGAATATGAGTATTCTTGAATTACCATGTGTAGTTATCTGACCAAATAAGATGTCAATTGATTGCAATGCCTTTTTCTTGTAAGAACTCAAAAAAAATTTTAAAATAATTTTGCACAAACTCAAATGAATGAGATCTACAATTAGTCATGTAAAAATGCTACTCCCTAATTATCTTCCTATCCTCTTTAATACTATCAGGGGTATATCTATATATTATGTGGACAAAAATAGCAATTTGAATACAATTGTAATATAGTGATTGTACCTCATTTTGTGGTTGTAATGGTTCCAATCGAGAAAGAGTCCTTATACATCTCAAATTCTTGATCTAGCCACTAGGACCTATGGCTATGCCTTGCATACTTAGTAGAAAATATTTTTCTTAAAATCAAAAATAAAATCAGCATTACTTACCTCTTGTAACCAATGCGCATCTAGAACCTTCACCTCCACTCTTCAATGTGTATTTGATTGTTTCAAGCCTTTTTTTCTCAACAATCTTGTTAGAAAAATCATGTTCTCTTCCCTCATGAAAACATGTTGAAAACTTTGATAAACCACCATATTGCAAAAATGTTTCATTTAAACAATTATTTCTATAAAATAAGCAACCATCACCTCTAACACATAAGAATGAATCTAACAAGTCCTTGGATGATTTTGGAAGTTGCATTACATGACACTTCTACAAAATTTCATTAGTATTCATAGTAGAATGAATATAGCATAATAATTCACAATACATTGAAAACTCAATGTGGTATTTACATGTATTACAAATATTAATAGGTACACAATAAAACTATTGCAAGACTCAAAAGCCCTTGCAAGATTTACAAATTTGGATGTGCTTCACAAAATATTTTGTACAATATTGTTTGGATACATTCCAAGAAATATTTTTAGGATGCAGTGTACAATCTCGATTACCAATTCTTAACTTTAAAACATCCTTTACATTCGGTGATACTCTAGAGTGAGAGTTCCAAACTTATACAATTTGCATCTTTACATTATTAGTTAGCTTCTTATCAACACATGGCAGCCTCCTACTAAAATATCATCTATCATTTTGAAGAGGACTATAGAGTCTTCCTCTTCTTGGGAGTGCTCTATTCAATGTTCTATGATTTAGATTTAAATCAATACAAGCTTGTCTCATTAAATGAGCCTTTCTCAAATGATAGCTTACTAGTGAGGTTGTGATCACTCTACGAGCAACTCTTTTATATTTTTCCTTATTAGTCTTTCTAATAGAAGTTAGAGCATTAAATATATTATTTACAATAATACTATTCTTTTTTGAATTTTTGGTAACACAAATATTCAATTTTCTTAATAATTTTCTCCTTTTATAAGACTTTAGCAATTGTACAAAAAGTTGACAGTGCTCGGTTAATGTCTTATTAGAAAAGTATTGGTTTAACATATTGGTAGCCTACAACCGAATTGTTCATGATGACCTTTTTCAATCAAGATTATCTATCATGTTCTCATCTATTTCAAGTAACCATTTAGGGGTTCCCATGTAATTAGGTGATACATAAGGTTGATTTTCAAAATTTTCAATGTTATTAACATTTTCATTTTCAATATTTTAAATGCTATTTGTAGTGTAGAAAAATGTCGTTGTTTACATTTTCACACTTAATTTGGGAATGATTGACATTAAAATGGACCTAATGTCTTCTTGATCTAGTGTTATAATGTGCTTTACACAATCACATTAGGTTTAGGTCCCTTTTAAGCTAAATTGACCTAATTATGGCCTTAATTTAGTGTTGTAAAGTGTATTCATTTACACATTCACATTAAGTTTTTGGAACTTGTAAAATAAATGGACTTAATTGTGCCTTATTTAATGTGTTGTAAAGTGTAACTTTACACTTTCACACTAATCTAGGGCTTCATTAATAATTTGGGCTTATTTATGCCTTATTTGGCCTTATTTTGCATCCATTAGCCTTATTAAATACATTTTTCTGGAGATAATCCTGACATTTATCCAATAACCAATCATAATTCAATGTTTTGGGTCATGTGTTCCAGATTTGGTGGTCTAGGACTCATACACCACCTTGGGTGTATAAGTCCCACCTAGGGCTTGGGACTTGATTTTGAATTTCACCTTAAACGAGACCTGTCTTAGAGTGTGTGCCCCATTTTTGAGCCACTAGGACTCATATGCCACCTTAGGTGTATGAGTCCCACTCATTTTAGGACCTAATTCAAATTCATTTTTTAGCGGGATTTTATCTTCCTAGATTTGATGTCGGCTTGTAGTGTTGTAATTTTGAGGAATTTGACATAAACAAGTATAAATATAAGGCTATTTCACTCATTTTCATCCAATAATTTCAAGAGAGAATTCCTAATAACAAGTTTGTGATTACAATACTTCACAAGAGTATTCAAGAACATTCAATGGAAGATTTATTCATTATTTGTTGCATCAATTCAAGATCCATCACCATGTAAAAGACATAGTGCATCAAGCATGTTGTTGAGGTAATGTTATTGATGTAGCATTGAAGATCCATTTGCAAGCATTGTTTCACATCCAAGTTGAGATCAAGATCTACATTCTTCATGGCCACTTAATGTTAGTTTGTATATTTGTATTCCAAGACATCATCCAAGGTATCATCATTTCATGTTTAATGTTTCATGTCCTTATTTCATTATTTCATTATTTGGTTTAATTACCTAAATAGGGTTTGACCAAGGAAAACCCCTATTCCCTAACAAAATAACACCTTTTCTATATATCTTTGTGTGATTTTAGGTCTATAGGTTGAAGAAAAATTGGATTTGAAGCCTCCAAAAGTGTCAAGATTGCAAATTTGTAATTTTTTTAGAAATTGTCATGTAAAGCTATCAAGGCTCACATAAACTTAGATCTAGATCAAGATATCCAACCTATCTACATGAAACTAGTGGGAAAGGACTATTTGATCCATCTTCAAAGGCTCACAAAGTTTCACTTCATAATTCTATTCCTGGGACACTTAGTGACAAAACAGGATTGATACACGGTCACTTGTGGCATATGAGTCCCAATATACCTATTTTTGGGTATTTTTGTAGATCCTGATTCAATAGTTCCAGAATCATGTTCCTTCCTAGAAACACTAGTCTAGGATTGATACACCCACCCTAGCATATGAGTCCCAGTGCTCCCTAAAATTTTTATTTTCAACATTTCATAGTTGATTCCGAGCTTCTATAGGTTTCTAGGTGCACCTCTATACTTTTCCAATTTATTGTTCTATTTTATATTCATTTCTAGCTTATATATTCAATTCTTCCACATCATTAGGTTTGATCATTAGGTCTTGCATGTTACTTGTCTTTCCAAGCCCTATTTTGGTGGTTAACCCCCTTTTAGTCCTTAATCATGCCCTAGAACATCCCTATTTCAGATATTTTTCCTACATTTCATCCTTGGATTGAGGTCTCTAGGGTTTCCTTGAATGAGAAGTGAAGAAGATTGTTGTTCTATGTCCTAAACCATTAAGCATACAATTTTCTTCCTTTCACTTTCAACATTTTCAATAACAATTCCAACATTTTTATTTTCAATTTCAACATTTCCAATATTATTAACATTTTCATTTTCAATTTCAAAAATTTCAATGTTATCTACATTTTCATTTTCAATACCAATTTCAACATCTTCTATATCGATTCCAATATTTTCATTTTCAATGTTGTTAACATTTTCATTTTCAATGTAATTGTTAACATTTCCATTTTCAATGTAATTGTTAACATTTCCATTTTCAATGTAATTGTTAACATTTCCATTTTCAATGTAATTGTTAACATTTTCATTTTCAATTTCAACATTTCCAATTTCAATATTTTCATTTTCAATTTCAATACGATGTTCAATATTTTCAAATTATATTTCATCTTCACTTGAATTAACATTTAACAGTGGAGAAGAAGCCTCAACTTGAGTATTTTCCACACCTTGTCTTCTTCTCCTATGACATTCTCTATGACATTCTCTATCTTTTTCTCTGTATGCTTCAATTTGATTTGTTGTTAGTTTTCTCTTTCCTATTCTCTTATGGTGACTACTACTCCCCATTGCAAAAACAAAAAGGAGCACACATTTATGATTGTAAAGGTTTAAAATGTGTAAAAGAATCTCCCAAAAGCTGAAATTTGTCTGATAAAGATAGAAATCATAGGATTTCAGTGACAAAATGAATGTGGGGACTGTTGGAATGCTCAGAACGATCCCCTTTTTGTTTTTTATATAATTCACTATATGGATATATGTTTCAAATGGATATCCATTTAAAACGGATATCTATTTGTAATAGATTATTTTTTCCTTTAGTTTTTAAAAAACTAAACTTCATGAAACATTTTATAAATTATTAATAGCATAATATTATTAAAATTTGTAATATTATTGATATATTATGTTATTATATATTTTATATTATATATTAAATATACATTATATATATATAAACAAATGATGCCAAAGAGGGAAACTCTCTTGTTTTTATTGAAAAGAAAGCTACAATGAGTTGGTTCCAATTGATATAGTAATGCTCTAGATGCCTTTCATTCTTCAGAGATCCATTCATCCTTTTATTTTCCCTTTTTCCTTACTAATTTTTGATACCCTTCATGGATTGATTCTATTTTACCTTTATCTGCCATTTTTCCTTCAAGCACAAAGTCCCCACATTGTGTTGCCCAGATTTGGAACCTTTACTATCATAAGCTCAATGAATTGAGGGGAATGTGGGTGAGACCATTCGGTAATTGAAATTTTTTCTATGTAGTTGTCTAGAGGTCAACAAAACTGATAGAAATAGTCCAAAAGTCAATTCAAATAGAATTGAAGAGGAGACCAAGATAGTCGTGATATGTGTTAAGTGAAAAGAGAGCAAGATTTTTAGTTGATATCATGATAGGTATCAAAGGTAAGATAGTCTAGCAAAGGGAAATGAAGTCAAGCATGATATACCCTCAGTATTCTATGAGAATCCTATTAGCATGAAAGGAACCTATCAGTGCCATTGATAAAGGTGAGTAATGGATTGAGGGCAGAGCACTGTTATAACAATGAGATCTCCAATCATATGACAATTCATATTATAGGGAACTATGCATGCCAGGGTAAAAAGACAACCTGAATATCTATGGAAAAGGCCATTAGATAAAACCCGTAGGTGAAAAGACAAGATGACCACTTAAATGTCTTTCATGAACAACAGAGGGAAGGTAGTCACTACTATTTATAGTAGTGGCCAACATCTTGAGAGAAAAAGAGAAAAAACTAAATGACATAGCTATGATATGACAATAAAAGGGAAAACTGAAAAGACCCGAAGGTGGAGAAAAAGTAAAAAAGGATATAACAAGTTACTCCTTCAATCATCCCTTAAGGGCCTTCTTAGGTCAATGTACTAGTCCATAAGAAAGGGACAAATGAGATTACTGGAGTAAGCGCCATTTGTTGCAACATCCTTTGTTGGTTGTGAAGCATCAATGCCACCATCAATGTGTTTAGAATAGATCATTCGATGGTAGAATAGGACATTGATTCTTTGGACGGGCCTAGGATAAGGCAAAGAGGATCCATAAAACCATCTAAACACAAACTTAGTATGTATGTATATATATATATGATAGTGAGAGGGCCTGGTAGATGATACACAACATACCCAATGTATACAAGTATGTAAGATGACATGACCCTCAATACCAATCTAGTTACCATTAGTAACAAAAGAGAAAGGTGTGATGGACTTTAATAAAAAATAGTGCTTAAGGAGAAGATTTAGAATGGTAGAAATGGATTAAGTAATGTTTCAAGTCCAGTATTGATAGATAAATTATAGGAAAAACTAGCCAAAGGGTACGTGAAAACATGAGGGAAAACCTTGAAATTATATCTTAGGAAACCTTGTTCTTTAAATATATTATATAGTATAATATATATATTTATTATATACTAATATATTATATATTAGTATTATTATTAAGGTATATATTAATATGTCTCTCTCTCTCTCTCTCCCACTCTCTCTCTCTCTCAACTCTCCCTCTAGTCTCTTTCACTCTCCATCTCCCTCTTAGGTATTTCTCATTCTCTCTCTCCCTCTCAGGTCTCTCTCTCTAGAGTCCCTCCTAAACCCCTCCATCCCTTCCAAACCCCTCTATAATATATTTATTATGTATTAATATATTAATATAATGTATATTATATATTAATAATATTATTATTAAGGTATATGTTTTACATTATATAGTATATAAATTTTATTTGGAACCGATGAAAATGGGGGAATGATTTAATAAATGAATGATGTATTCACACCCACTTTTGAACAAAGAGATTTCATTCAAGGATAACCCTAGAGACTTCAATGCAAAGGAGATTGAAATCTAGCAATAGGGCTATCCCAGGGATTGAATGATAGCTAATGAGGGGTTAACCACCAAGTGTAAACTTGGAAAATACAATGAGTTGGAAAACATAGTGTGATATGCAAACCAAATCTAAATGACCTAAGAGAGTAAAAATATGCCGTAAAAAACTATAAGACTGGAAGTGTGCACCTGGAAGACTGAAGAAGACAAAATGGAGGTATGGATCACTAAAAAATCTACTGTTGATGTTGACTGGGACTCATACGCCAAGCTGGGAAAATCAGCCTAACTTTTGGGAAAATGTGTAGAAATAGGTTTTAGCCAAAAGGGTATCCAAATCTATAAAAAAATTGATCAGGCCTGTATAGTGGGACTCATTCGCCAATAGTGGCGAATCAATCCACTTATACTTTTCTAAAAATATTGAAGTGGATTATGTGCCTCTCAGTCTGCTCTTCTCTTTTTGACTAGTTTTTGAATCTGAAACTACAAAATACCACCTGTAGGTCTTCTCCAAGCTTCTCCAAGGCTTGATGACAACTTTGACAACTTTTAAGGACTTGAAAATTTTTCTCCAACTTTTCTTTTTGGAAAATATGCAACCTAGCCCTGCAAATCACACACAAGAAGAGGGAAAAATATTGTGGGGGTTAGTGAATAGGGGTTTTCCTTGGTCAAACCCCTTATTGGAAATTAAACCTTGAAATAAAATGAAATATGAAAAGAGAATGATAAATGAACAAAAGATAATGTTGCAACTCACCAAACCCTTGCAATTAAGTGTTGCAAATATGTAAGAAATGGTTGCAATGGATGTAGACTTGGAATCTTGCTTGATGTTGATTGATCTTTTATGAAGCTTTTGCTTGAATCACAAACCCTACACCACAATTGTTAGCTCTATGCCGTAGAAAAATGGACCCTTGTCATTTTAATGGCCTTTTAGGTCCTGCTTCATGATGTTTGATTTATTTTGCTTTGATTTTATATTGTAATGTGGCCTGAACACACATTTATGTACTTAAATTTAAATAATGGCGTCTTGTGAAGGTGTTGTGAAGTATTGTAAAAAAATTCTACACTTTTCTAGACTCTATTTATTACAGTTCACCTAAAAATCACCTTTTCATCACTTATTAAATCCTATTTTGGGGTATGTCCAGGATCATAATGGAAAAAAAAGGCCCTTAAGTGATAAAAAATTCAGAAAAACTAGAGTTAGGCAACTTGATGTAAAAATTTGAATAAGTTATCTATATTATTTCAAAAATATGTAAGAATAGAATTTGTAGAAAATTGAATGTAGTTTCTAAACTACTAGGTTTGTTTAAAAAGAAAAAAAAATCTATTTGGTGAAAATTTGAAATTTCAATGGAGTAGTACTTAAATTTCAGGGAAAAAATAAGAATTAGGTGTCTGTCTGATCACCCTAACCACAATAAAATGATAATATTTTTTATAAGATTGTAGATATAAGGAGTACTCATGTCTTGATTGATGCATATTTTTTATAATTTTTTTCTAGGTAAATAATTAATTATGAATTTTTTATTACAAATTTTAGAAAATATAAAAACCTGTATGTCTGACCATCTTAACTTGGTCAAAACTTCATGAAATTCAAATTTTTCTTTTTTTAATCTTATAGTATGCAAAGCATAGAATATTGACATATGTTTTAGATTCAAAAAATGTGATATCGTTTGAAAATTATAGATATTTTTCAGTCAACCTATCAATTAAGACTTTAGTTATAATTTGAATTGAAAATGAATAATAATTACTTACTAAATTCAAAGTAAAGCATAATTTATATTAGTGGAAAGCTAAGAATCTCTTTTAAAAACCCTTTTCATTTCATCAATTTTGGGTAAAAAAAAGGTCATCATCCACATACCTATCATATTGCCACTTTTTGGCCCATCATGATCTTGCATATACCCTTTTAAGTGTTGTAATAAGTTCACACCTTTTTAGGAATAACTTCATTATTTAGACCTTTCTTATGCTTTATTTGACCCCTTTATGCCCTTATATGCTTTAATAAAGTGTATTTTTGAATGTAAACCTGACAAACAACATTAAATGTGACTCAATTTCCAACACCCATTTTCAAGTTCTAGGTGGGACCCATTCGCCATGGGTGATGAATGAGTCGGCTCCAAATTCAAAATATTTCAAAATTTCTTTCACATTTTTATACAAAATCATTTGATGTCAGTCTATGATGAGGTATCAACGAGTTACTAAGATAAAAAATGGTATAAATAAGTGTTTTTACATCCATTTCAACCCCCATTCATTCAAACATTCATTCATACATCATCTCAAGAATTCAAGCATCTTACAACATCAAATCAAACATTATTCAAGCATTTTAGAGCATCCATTGACATTACTTCAGATTTTCATCATCAAGGGTTTGGTAAGTTGATAGCATTTGTGATGAGAAAAAAATGTGTCAGCTATGAACCAAATAAAAATATGTATTTTGGTTAATTATAAATTTTATCAAGACTAAACATGATGAGAAAAGTAAACGATTTTCAATTGTAGCAATCAAATATTTCATCATATTTTGAAAATTATGATTTGGGTTCTTGAAATTTTTAGACACGAATTAGGAGACAAAAGGATGGAAAAGCCTATTAAATTACACAAAAACCCAGTTCGTGGTTTGAGATAAAACTTGACCAATCCGATGCTTTAAAAATTTGCTTCCATGCTCTAGAATTTTCGGAGCTAAAAATCAGGCGCCTAGAAATTGTCAAAAATACAGTCTTAGTAAAACAATGATATTTCCTTTATTTCTTAATGAAATTTGAAAATTCAAAATATTCTAGAAAGTATATTGTAAGTGCTAAAAACTATTTTGAGGATTTGACATGATTGACATCAAGGAAGAAGTAATACGTGAGAAAAGATGTTTCAGATAAAAATGGTGAGATTAAATAAAACTATTCCAAAAAGTTCTAAGTTTAATGAACAACCCCTCCAAAATAGGATATTGGATCTACATTCTTAGTGGATTGGTTATGTAGTTATGGAATATGAATTCTATAACTATAATATAATAAGTTGATAAAAAAGAAGGGGATTATAAAGACTTGCTTTGGCCTAAGAAAATAGGATAGTTTTAGTTTCATTTCCAACAATGTATTTCCAACTTCTTAGAGTAAATTTGAATGGACACCATCTTAGATTGATAAGTTAAATGATGAGGATTACAACGACCCCATCATTTTTGGTGTCGTTGTCGAGGATATGTGTCATTAGGGAATCAGGAAAACTAGTTTGACAGCCTTTTAAATTTAAAAGTTCCTAAAAAAAAATTGTCTCTCAAAACCCCCCAAAATACCAGCTTTAAAAATAAAACCCCTATCTATTTCAAGATATCCTTAGTTGGAGGACTATCACTTCAAGTCCTAACAAAGAATATTTCTTTAAATAAAGAATTGATGGATTATTTATTGCAAGAGGTGCAAAATACAAAGATATTTTATGTTCATTACAAAAGTTTGCAAAAAAACAACTTAATTGGAAACCTTCAAAGTCTAAGAATGACTGCTTAATCAAAATTTTGAAGTCAAAGGAGGGTTGCTCAATCAGATATTTGAAGAACAAGGAGCTATTTCTAGTCATACATGCAATATATCAGAAGGAATGATTGCAAAATCCCTCCAATCGGCCCATGTATTTGTTGGAGTCAGAAATCATGGTGAAGGTTTCCACTTCAAAGGAAGGTGAAACATTGAGTTTCAAATTTGTTTTCATCTTCTTTTCATTCTCTTCTCTCAAGAATTTTAATCCATGGAAAAATATTTTGAGAAGGGGGAGATATTTTTTGTGTACCTTAGAATTTTGCCCTATTCTAATGTGCAAAATAACTAAAAATGCAAATGATAAAATACTAAGAACACTTCAATGATTAGCCTAAAGAGTGATAAAATAAGGAAAATGGATGAAATAAGATGCAAATCGATTATACCTTTTTTGCTGTTGAAGACTCCTTAGTTGGCCCTTGATTTAGATGAATTTGTATGCTCCTTAAATGACTTTTGATGTTACTAGATGCAATATTGATAATGCAAGATGATTAAATGGATGGCTAAATGATAGCAAATGCTTGAGAATGCAAATTGGCAGCATAAGGCTGCTCAAAATGAATGTGTTTTTGAAAATGCCCTTGAAGAGGGGGTATTTATAGAAGAATTTGAATTCTCTAGAGAATTCAACAGTTGAGATTCATCTAACAAGATCAAGATGAAGGGCTATGGTGGGTTGAGAACTCACAAGCCCTCATATTTTGACATGTGGAATGTGAAGTGGCTAAGGGGGGATGAGGTGTAAGTGAGGTGGAGAAGAAGTACATGATGTGGACGAAGAACAAATACCTTGTAAGTACATTGGGAGATGGAAAAAATCTTGGGTGAATAAAAGTGAATTTTAAATTCACAATGATTGGAAGAATCTAGTGGATAAGACAATGTTCCTAAAAGGTGGGAGTTTGTCACATGTGACTTGATGTGGCAAGTCAAATGTTCTAGAAGATGCATGGGAAAAGGGGATTCTAGGAGGAATAAAAGTGAATTAAAAATTCACATGGGGAAGAGAGGAGCTTAGGGTGAATAATAAAAAAAAAATTTGGGGGATGGGGAGAGTTGACCAAGATACTAATTAGGTTTGACTAATCAGTAATTAGAGGATAATTATAAGTTAATGAGGATTAGAAGCCAACTTGCAAAAGTTGGAGGATGTGACACATCCTAATCAAGGATTAGGCATGTGCACACCCTTAATGAAGAGATTAGGAGATGGATTAGAATTAATTAAAATGACATGTGAGGAATTAAATAAATGTAATATTTATTTAATTCATTTGATAAAAAGGTAAGGTATTTAATTATTAATTAAATACCTTAGGGATTTGGCAGAATTAAGGATATTAATTAAATAATAGTAATATTACTTAATTAACTTGGATAAGAGGATGTTTAGATGAAAAGTGGTAAATTTGGATAAATTAAGTGTCCAAATTTGGATGTCTACATTTTTTCCCTCTTTAAGATGGTGTTACAAAGTAGCATCATTTCAAAGAATATTAAAATATAGAACCCAGAAGGAGATGGTTAGATTGGAAAAGATGCCCTAGTCATCAAAGGGATGACTAGGAAGAAAGAAAATGATGGGGGTGAAGATGAAGAGTAGGGATTGAGGATGCCCCCTCGAGAGGACATGCGGGTTCAAGAGAACACGGATGTGCTCTCAAAATGGATGAGATGGTAAAATGGGAGATGAGAAAGATAATGAAAAGGGATGGATATGAAAGGATGAAAAGGCGAAGATGATGTTGCCCTAGTCAAGGTACAAGCCAAAAGGGGTTGAGGATGGATGGAGTGTTGTCAATGAGGATAGGGAATGATACATCCTAATGAGTGTTATTGATGAGGGAATGATACATCCCAAAACACCACTAAAGGATAGAGAAGAGTACCTCCCGATGATGATGATGAAAGTGTTATTGATGAGGGAAAGATACACCCCAAAACAACACCAAAGGGATATGTAAGAATACATCTGGATGATGATGAGGATGATGAGGATGATTGGATCAAGGCTTGTAACAAGACTAGGAACAAGACCAAGGATATGATTAGGTGATTTGGGCTAAATGGAATGGATGGGGATTGGATAGAGATGTGAGATGAGGATGAAGGAGGAATGGATGGGAGGATTTTGATAGATGAGAGGATGGGGGATACATGTAAGACGATAAAATAGAAAATGAAATGCAATCCTAATGCAATTTTCCATCTTCAGAGCACTAGTTTTTGCTATAGCATAAGACACCAAGTGCCAGGGTATGTGGAACCAAGGCATATTAGTGTTTAATGCATGAAACAAACACAATAGACAAGAAGGCTATCCCAACACCCCAAAGTCACGAAGACCTTGTTCGGGCCAGGTATTGAGATAACCACAAGCACAAAAGGATGCCCCAGCGTAACACAATACTTCAAGGATCTTGGTGGGTACTACTTGGGACAACCAAGAAGACAAAAAAAGACAAAAAGATCAAGATATGCCCCTATGTTGACCAATCAAAACACACCATAATATGATGGATCATGGCAGCCTTGACAAGTGATGATAGGGAGCTCAAATAATAAACAAAAGCCAAAAGTATCAAAAGATCACAATCAGTTTCAAATATCCTTTGCCATAGGATCAAGGGGATAGATGGGATTGATGAGGTCTGTTAGGAAGGATGCATCCTGTTGAGACCGATGATAGATTCTAAGCTAAAAGATCGATATGATGTATGATATTCAAAACTGATTCGATTTGTTGATACAAGTGGATCTTGTTTGTTAAGAACCAACTAGATAAGGGCATAGCTTGACGACACGACACAAGGGAGACAAGACATGAGACTGACACAACCTAAAGACCTAGGGGCTCGGGGGCCGATCAAAGATTAGCCTTGCCTACGTGAAAATGCAGAGCCCTCATAGTTCAGTAAAAGGCTGTCGACTAACCATGGATAAAAGTAGAAAGAGGATGATGAATGATGAGGACAAATGACAAGGAATGGAGAGACAAAAGCCAAGACTAATGATAGATGATATAGGAGTGGACGGAGAAAGCAGAAAGACTGACACTAGATGATAGAGGAGTAGATGGAAAAAAGCAGAATGACCGATGATAGACGATAGAAGAGCAAAGTGGACAATGAAGATCAATGATGGAACCTCAGGGGTCGATCAAATGATCAACCTTGCCTACGTGAAAGCGTAGGGGCAATGTAGTTCAACAAGACCAAAGGAAAACAATGGATAAAGGATGATAAGATGATAGGATAAGTGGATAAAAAGATGGGACCGATACGACAAGATAGGATAGACCTGTTGGATTGGATAGGATGATGACGATCACATAAAGCTCAGGGATGGGATAGTTATCCAAAGCATTAAAATGACTTGGGAAGATGATATGATAGATAAATGAGTGATGAAAAGTGATAGGGGATTGGAAAGATGTGCAAGAGAAGCAAGGGTGATGACGATGAGATAAATGGCATTGGGTTGCATGGGGGGAGGCCTATAGCCAGATACCAATGACAAGGGATTGTGAGATGATGAGGATGAGGATAAAGATGAAAGAATGGATAGAGATAGAGGGATGGGGGATGGGAGGGATTGTTTGGATGGATGGGAATATAAGGATTGGGAGATGAAAGGGATGCTAGGATAGATGGATACGAAGATAAGGATGGGGAGATGGGAGGGATGCTATGATAGATGGATAGGGAGGTGAAGGATGTTATGATAGATGATGTCTCCAAGGACTATGTCACAAAGGAAGCAGATGCCCCCACTCTAGATATGTCATATATGAGGAGGCATGAGGGATGGAAGACAAGTGGATGGGAAGATAAAGGAGATAACTAGATGAGGATAGGATGGGTGGCTAAGGAATATGGTAGAGCATGGATGAAGGGAATGTATACCAATAGGTGTCCAAAGCATGCATAGATATGTGCCCCTATTTTGATTAAGATCACAAAAAAGATGGAGGGAATGGGAGATAAATGGGATATGATGGTAGGATGTAGAAGATAGGTGGAATGGGGGGATTTATGAAGAGGACGGATAACGGGAAGACAAGTGCATAGCTGGAAGCATAGCGGATGGAGGGAATGCATATCAAGAAGTTGCCCCCAAGTGCAAATGGCGATTTACGCATGATGCCTGTTTACCAGGTTTTCATCATGGTATTTATCCAAGGCGCTTGTTTGCCAAGTTTTCACCATTGGATGGATTATTTCTCTTTACTATTTTTTTTTTGATTTTTTTGATTTTGTGGATTTTTTGACTTTTTTGGATTTTTGTGGATTTTTTGACTTTTTTGGATTTTTGTGGATTTTTGGACTTTTTTGGATTTTTGTGGATAAGGATAGGGATGTTGATAAGGGGATTTAGAAGACATGCAATAATGATATGGATGAAGGGACTCAAGCATTAAGTTCTATACAAGGTAGTAAGAGCCCATGTTTGAACCGACTACTAGATGAGGATAAATGGATTATGCAAGAGGATGAATTAGGGGGATTTGAGAGGGGAGATACATGGGATAATGGATGGGATGCTGCAAAGGGTATGGATGGAATGATGGGGTGGATATGTGATGGGGATATGTGTTTAGGACCAACATTGACACATGTGGTGGTGGATGTGAAAAGATAAGAGGATTAATGGATGGAGAATGTGTGGATAATGGGGTGGTGAACTTTGGAACATAAGGACCCAAAATAGACTTAGGAGATGAAAGGGGTTTATGACTAGCTTTTGGATTAGCGACTTTGGATGTTCTTATAGATTTTTCATTTGATTGCATTGCATATTTTTTATTTGGGATCCACATGGTTTTGATCTTTGCTTTGGTGGGCCTTTGTGGCCTACGGATTTGATTTAGATTTAGATTTTTCTTCTCTTCACCATGTCTTTTGGAGGGGACATGAGGAGCCTTAGATTCATGTGGATGTTTGGATTAATACATTTTTTCTTTAACAACCAAAGTGCTTTTAGTAGCAATGGGATGGGTGTGAGGAGATGGATGATGTGGAGTGATGGAGGTAGGAGTATGGGGATTATGTGTAGATGGAGGATGTTTAGGTAAGTTCCTTTGTTGATCCTGATTATAAGATATGTGAGAGGGATGTTTATGATGGATGAGATGGATAGGTGTTGGACGGATGAAAGGATGAGACAGAGGAGGTGATCTTGGGATATATGGACCAAAAGCAGTCATAGTGGGTGGAGGGACATAAGAACCCAAGATGGATGGAGTAGATGAAGGGTGGGAGATGGTGGATGGAGGGATGTAAGGACCCAAAATGGATGGAGAAAATGAAGGAGAAATATGGACGGTTGTTTTGAGGTGATACGATAGAGGAGGAGGGATGGCAGCATATGGTCTGGCGATGGGAAGAGCTGACATTTCTTTTGGAAAAGGCTCGTTGAGGACATCTAGAGGTTGTACCAACATTTTTGGAAGGTGAGTAGTACATCCAAGACCTTGCGGATACAAATGTTCTTTAGCTTGGATGGGCTCTATAATACCTTGCTCATGAAGGCCTAAACCTTTTCCTTGATAGTTCATTCTCTTGAGCATTCGATCTAGGACAAGATTTTTGTTATTCTGGAAGAATGATGTGAGTTCATTATTAGGTGGAAGAGGAGGGTTGGTGTATATGCTTTGTTTTTCTTCTGCAAGGAGACCACCATGGAGGAATGTGAGAGGATAAGGGGATATGCAAGTGGTGTGGGGATAGCATTTTTAGGCGATGATGGGGATCATGAGAAGGAGATGATGGGATAGCAACATTAGGAGAGGGAGTAGGGGCCATGATAGGATCTGGATTTGTGGTAGTAGGCTCCATGATGGAGATGGAGATGGAGCAGTGGAAGCTTGAATGACAAGGGATCATGGCATGGAATGGATGGGGGACTGTGATCTTGAGGTGGACTGATGGGATGGTAGGATCTTGATCTAGAGAAGGGGATATGTTGGCATGCTTTGATTAGACTCTTGGCTTGACTCATGTGTGGGGCATGATAATCTGTTGGGACTCTTCTTCAAGTGGGAAGATTCAGAAATGGGTCTTTGGTGCTAGGTGGGAGGAGTGGATTGGATTTGGGTGGATCTAGGAGTAGAGGAGTGGATTGGAATTGGGTGTCTTTGATGGATTCGGTGGTTCTTGGAGTAGGAGATGGGGGTTCAATGGATTTAGTGGGTTCAATGGTTTCAATGGTTTGAGTAGTACTAGGGGTGGTAACATCAATAATAGGTGTGGTATAGAGAAGGGTCTCATCACTAGTGACCGTGGATGATGGATCTAGATGGCATGGTTCCATGACTTCAAGATGTGGAGTTGGGGATGGCTTCTTTGTAATGAGTCCTTGGAGAACTTCTGAAATGAGAGACTTGCATATGGCTGGCTTGGCTAGGGTGGTAGAAATGGATGAGGGATTATGGATTGGTGGACTAGGGTTAGATTAGGATATTGAATGTAACTATGAGTAGATGGGGGATTAGGATTGGATGGAGGACTAGGAGATGGATGAATGGATTGGATGGAGGACTAGGAGTAGATGGAGGACTAGGATTGGATGGAGGGTTAAGGTAAGGATATTGGAGTGGTGAATTAAGATAGGGGGACATGGATTGTGGATTAGGACAAGAGGATATAGGTGGTGTAGTGGGACAAGAGGATGTGGGGATGGATTATAATAAGGGTATTGGGATGGTGGATTAGATGAGGATATGTGGATGTAGGATTAAGGTAAAGGGTGTGGATGTAGGATTAGTATGGGAAGATTGGGAAAGAGGATTACAATAGGGAAATGGATGGGAAATTGTAATAGGAGTATTGGGATGGAAAATTAGGATAAGAGGATGTAGATGTTGTATAAGAGGGATGATGTAGATGAAGGACATGACAAATATGGGGATGAAGAAGATACTGGATATCCATTGTCAAAGGTGGCATAAGGAGCATGATTAGGCATGGATGAAGACATAACGGGATAGCTCATAGGAGTAATTAGATTTTGGAAAGTGGGTGGAGAAAGCTTACTAGATATGATAGTGTCAAGGGGATCTATGTCATATACCTCTTGATCGAAAAGACTTTCGTTATTGTCATCAACGTAATTAGGGCTTCCCTTGACTACTATTGATGGAGGATGAGGATTCATGATGATGACAGGATAAATAAAATGGATCAAAGATGATGGACTAAAGCTCAAATCGGGATTTAAGTCAAGCTTAGATTAGGATTGGATTAAAGTTCAGATTAGGATGATTGGATGATGCGATGGGATTGATTTTGATTTTGATGGGATTCAGTAGATGGATCATTAGATTAGGTAGATGATTTGATGAATTTGATTAGAGTACTAGATCAGTTTGATTGGATAGGATCAAATGATTAGATGATGTTGATTGGATAATTGTGATTGGATGAACTTGATAGAATTGGTGTGCTTGGATTGATTAGATGATTGTATGTATTTGATTAGAGGAATGGATTGGTTTGATTAGATAGAAAGAAATAAAAGGTACCACTAGATAGAGCTCAAAAAATTGAGCAATTTTGGTTTTTGGACGAAGTCGATTCGACATATAGTTTGTAAATGACAACCTCAGAAAGTTAGGGGCGTGTCCACCTTGCGATGCGGGGCGTGGCCACCCCAGGATGGTCAAATTCTTGAAAGGAGGAAATGGAAGGTACCACTAGATAGAGCTTGAAAAACTAAGCAACTTTGGTTTTTAGACGAAGTTGATTTGACGTACAGTTTGTAAATGATGGCCCTGGGAAGTTAAAGGGGTGTAGTCAGCTTTCTGCAGTAAATCAGGGGCGTAGTCAGCTTTCTGCAGCAAATCAAGGGCGTAGTCAGCTTTCTACAGCAAATTAGGGGTGTGGTCAGCTTTCTGTAGTAAATCAGGGATGCTTCCACCTTTCTACAATAAAACAGGGGCACTTCCGCCTTTATGCAGCAAAATTAGGGGCGCTTCCGCCTTTTTGCAGTAAATCAGGGGCGCTTCTGCCTTTTTGTAGTAAAACAGAGGAAACTTCCACCTTTCTGCGAAAAAATAGGGGGCGCTTCTGCCTATTTGTGATAAATCAGGGGTGCCTTTCTGTGGTAAATTAGAGCTTAGTTTTGATGGCAATGGCTATGGCAAGGACTCAAAATGATAAAATAAGGCCAATATATCAAAGATTTCATGGGTTTTTCACAAGAAAACACTTCGAGCAAGCACAATCCTACGATTAATATTAAGGGTATGGCTAGGAAAGGTCTTAATCTAGGATGCACAAGGCTTCTAGGGAGTCCTCAATATACTCTCGGTATGTGAGGCACAACCGTGAACACCAGCTCGTCACAAGCGTAAGTTGGGAACCCCAGTGAGATACTGAAAGACTCGGACCAACTCTTCACGTCTATCTAGGTATCACCCTAGCTTCGACACTCCGCCAATTACGATGTGACTGGATTGGGGTACAACTTTTGTTCTCCCCCCTTTATATACCTTGCCGGTACACGTGGTTGGAATCATCCCTTGGGGTGATGAAATCCCCAAGCAAGTCCCACTAGAAAGAAGACACTAACTGTCTCCAACTACTCCCCAGGCTCACACGAAGTGCAAGGGGAAAGTGAAAACAAATTAATGCCCCCTTGGCTAATACAATAATAAATAAATACAGCAAGCAATAAAGGTTACTCCCCCCTAATTAGACTATGTTCAAACAACAAGGATAATTTTTCAAAAATTTGATCAAATAGATGGCCCTACAAGCAAACGTTAGCTATCTTATCCTTCATTCTTGGTCGATTATGCCATAATATGCTTCCAAACTATGTTGTTTTGGGGCATAGCTGCCTTTCTACGGTAACATCAGTGGCATTGCTGCCTTTCTGCAATAAAACAATGGGCGCTTCCACCTTTCTGTGGTAAAATAGGGGTGCTTCCACATTTCTACGGTAAAACAGAGGGCACTTCCGCCTTTCTGCGATAAAATAGAGGGCGCTTCCACCTTTTTGCGGTAAAATCAGAGGGCGCTACGTAAAATCGGGGGTGCTACATAAGACAGGGGGCACTGCGTAAGACAGGGGGTGCTGCGCAAGACAAAGGGAACTTCCACCTTTCTACACTAAAATGTTAGAGGAAAAGAGCCTTTCAAAATGAAAGGGCATATCCGCCCCTCTGCAGGAAACTTTATCAGATTTTTGAAAAAGAAAAGTTGTATGCCCTACTGCAAGAAAGTGTTAGAAAAGATCTTCTAAGCAAAATGACGTATATACACCTAACTGCAGCAAACTGTTAGAAAAAATCAAATTTTCAGATATAGGGCGTGACCGCCTTTCTGCAGTAGACAAGAGGGCGCTTCCGCTTTTCTGCAGTAAAATAGAGGGCACTTTTTCCTTTCTGCGCTTCTGCCTTTCTGTGGTAAAATCAGGGGGCACTTCCACCTTTCTGTGGTAAAACAGAGGGTGCTTCCGCCTTTCTGTGACCTTTTTCTGCAAAATACTTAGCAAAAATGAAGGTTAAATGCAAGAACTCGTTTGCGGGTCCCACCGGGCATGCCAGAAATGTGCACCTTGAAATTTTACCCTATTCTAATGTGCAAAATAACTAAAAATGCAAATAATAAAATACTAAGAACACTTCAATGATTAGCCTAAAGAGTGATAAAACAAGGAAAATAGATGAAATAAGATGTAAATCGATTATACCTTTCTTGCTGTTGAAGACTCCTTGGTTGGCCCTTGATTTAGATGAATTTGTATGCTCTTTAGATGGCTTTTGATGTTACTAGATGCAATATTGATAATGCAAGATGATTAAATGGATGGCTAAATGATAGCAAATGCTTGAGAATGCAAATTGGTAGCATAAGGCTGCTCAAAATGAATGTGTTTTTGAAAATTCCCTTGAGGAGGGGGTATTTATAGAAGAATTTGAATTCTCTAGAGAATTCAACGGTTGAGATTCATCCAACAAGATCAAGATGAAGGGCTATGGTGGGTTGAGAACTCACAAGCCCTCACATTTTGACATGTGGAATGTGAAGTGGCTAAGGGGGGATGAAGTGTAAGTGAGGTGGAGAAGAAGTACATGATGTGGAGGAAGAACAAATACATTGTAAGTACATTGGGAGATGGGAAAAATCTTGGGTGAATAAAAGCGAATTTTAAATTCACAATGATTGGAAGAATCTAGTGGATAAGACAATGTTCCCAAAAGGTGGGAGTTTGTCACATGTGACTTAATGTGACAAGTCAAAGGTTCTAGAAGATGCATGGGAAAAGGGGATTCTAGGAGGAATAAAAGTGAATTAAAAATTCACATGGGGAAGAGAGGAGCCTAGGGTGAATAAAAAAAGAATTAAAAATTCATTGGGGGATGGGGAGAGTTGACCAAGGTACTAATTAGGTTTGACTAATCAGTAATTAAAGGATAATTAGGGGTTAATGAGGATTAGAAGCCAACTTGCAAAAGTTGGAGGATGTGACACATCCTAATCAAAGATTAGGCATGTGCACACCCTTAATGAAGAGATTAGGAGATGGATTAGGATTAATTAAAATGACATGTGAGGAATTAAATAAATTTAATATTTATTTAATTCATTTGATAAAAAGGTAAGGTATTTAATTATTAATTAAATACCTTAGGGATTTGGTAGAATTAAGGATATTAATTAAATAATAGTAATATTACTTAATTAACTTGGATAAGAGGATGTTTAGATGAAAAGTGGTAAATTTGGATAAATTAAGTGTCTAAATTTGGATGTCTACACTTTTCACAACCAGTTAATGGTTTTGTATAACCCCTCCACATCATTAAGTAGAGTATGGTAGGTTTTATTTTTCTACAAATAAGTGTTCTACATAAGCTATTTCCTCTTCTCAAAGGTTGTAAACATGCACTTTTCTATAAAAGTTGCTGCTATCAAAATCTCCTACAAATATTTTGGCATTATGTATAACTCGTTATTGCAACTTTAGGATCTAGTTTCAACACTATAACTTCAATTGTATGGAAGAAAAAATAATTATGGAGAAATTTTAATTGCTATTCAATGTGAAAGATCAAGTTGCAACTCTCAAAAGTTGAAAAAATTCTTTGCATGCAACATGGAGAAAGTTATTAAAAAAATGAATTTTAAGGCTCATTATGAGTTGCAACTTAGGGACTTACAACATTTTAATTGTGAGGGAGATGATGAGAGAAAAAATGTCCCATCTATTAGTCAAATAAAAACATGTATTTTGGTTAAGTATCAAGTTTATCAAGACTAAACATGATGAGGAAAGTAAGAGATTTTTAATTGTAGTAGTTAAAGATTTCATCATATCTTAAAAATTACGATCTGTGATCTTGAGATTTTTATATACAAATTAGGAGACAAAAGGACGAAAAAACCTATTAAATTTCACAAAAACCTAGTTCTAGGTTTGAGATAAAACTTCACTAGTCCAATGCTCTATAAATCTGCTTCCATGCTCCGAAATGTTTGGACCTAAAAATCAGGCACCTAGAAATTGTCAAAAATGTAGCCTCAGTAAAACAACGATATCTCTCTCGTTTCTTAATGAAATTTAAAAATTCAAAATGTTCTAGAAATTAGATTAGAAGGGCTAAAACCTTTTTTGATTATTTGGCATGATTAACACCAAGGAAGGAGCAATATGTGACAAAAGATGACTAAGATAAAGGTGGCGAGATTAAAGGAAACTGCTCCAGAATGTTTTAAGTTTAATGAATGACCCCTCCAAAATAGGCTATTGGATCCACATTCTTAGTGGATTGGTTGGGTAGTTATGAAATATAAATTCTATAAATACAATGTAATAAGTTGATCAAAAAGAAGGGGATTATAAAGACTTGTTTTGACTTGAGGAAATAGGATAGTCTTAGTTTCATTTCCAGCAATGTATTTCCAACTTTTTAGAGTAAATTTGAATTCAAGCAAGCTTCTCATTTCTAGCAAGCTTTTTATTTCCAGTAAACTTTTCATTTTAAACAAAGTGTGAAGTAATTTAGCATTTTTTTCAATTCATGCAAATGTGTCTTATATTAGTTTCCTTTCATGCAACTTTCCTTTTATGCAAGTGTGCTCTAGAATAGGTTTCATTTTTGCAAGTTCGATTGTAGAATATATTGTCAAACAAGTTTTCTCTATTTCTTTTTTGCATGCACCCATGGACACTATCTTAAATTGATAAGTTAAATGATGAGGATTACAATGACCCCATAAATTTTTATGTTATTAGTTTTTCATTCTCTTGCATTTCATTAGTTTATTAAGGGTTTGATTACCAAAGTGGGGTTTGACTAAGGAAAACCCCTATTTGGTAACCCTCAACCATTTTTCCCCTCCTGCATGTGTGTTTATAGACCTAGGTATGCAAATTTAATAAGCATTTAGGTGATTGAATATTGGTCAACGAGTCAATTAGGTGCTTCAAGTCAAATCAATCATATTTCAAGCTTAGAGAAGGTTTTTTGTTCATTTCCTACAAAATTGACTTCAACAACCTGACAAGAAGACATTTACCAATCTAGTACTGCAAAGTTGTCTCCTAATTTCTCATAATTTTGGGAGAGGACTGATTCACAACCAGTGATGAATGAGTCCCACCTTCAAAATGGAAATCTAGATTTTGTTAGATTCTAGATCCTGACAGTCAGAAACTGGTTCCCGACAGTTTTTCACCAGTAGCAGGACTAAGTTGCCACCCTAGGCAAATGAGTCCCACTATTGATTTTTAGTAATTCCAAACAACATTCAATAGATTTTAGATTCTTCAAATCTTGCCCAGGTGCACTCTAATTCAACCTTTTCCTTTTTGTTTTGCATTTCATTCATCTTTTAGTTCATTGTTTGCATATCATAGTGTGTTTTCTAGCATAGCTTAAATCTTAGTTTTGCATTCATAGTCAGTCATATAAATCACTTGCACTTAGTTAAATTCATTTTGCTTAGATAACATCACAAATAACATAATTTGAATGAACCTCGTAGCATTTTTGGCCCTACCTCTCTCCTTTTAGGTGAAAAAACCTAGAAGAGCTAGAGAAGTGCATGGTGCCCAAAAATCTACAGTTCAAGCTCTAAAAAACCATGATGCAAGAAATATTTGACAAGATGAATGACACTTGAAGATTCTCTAGAATGCTTGATAATCTACCCTTGAAATTCCTTGAATGCTCTTGTGAATTCTCAATTTCTCTTGTGAACTCTTGAATTCTAGGTGTTGAACACTTGGATGCTTAAATGCTTGGGATTAAAATGAGTGAAAGAACCTTGTATTTATACTTAATTATGGAAGAATTCCCGAAATTATAACATTATAAGTCAAAATTATATCTAGGAGAATAAAATCCCATCAAAATTTTGAATTAAATTTGAATTTTGGTCACACGAAACTCATTCGCCCAAGGTGGTGAATGAGTCCCATCACACATAAAGTATGAGACCAAAAATGAAAAATGCCTAGAAATGTGTGAAACTTGCATCGGGGCCAAAAATACCTAAGTGGGACTCATTCGTCCAAGGTGGATAATGAGTCCCAGACACTAAATTTGGGCCACACAAGCCAGGAACACCTGAATTATGATTGGTTACTGATTGGTGTCAGGATTATCCTTAAAAAGATGCAATAAATGAGGCTTGTGGATGAAAAATAAGGCCAATTAAAGCATAAGAAAGAATAATTATTAGTGACAAGTCTAGATAAGTATGAAAGTGGGTTACAACACTTCACAACACTCTAAATAAGAAAGATTAATGTTGATTATGATTAAATTTATGTTTATTACATGCTTAGTTATTTGATAAAACCCTAGAAAAGTGTGAAAGTGTGTTGCAGCACTTCATAACACTTTTGCAAGGCACCATTGAATTCCAATAATTCACAAGGACCCAAGACCTAATGTGAATGTGTTATCCACATTACAACACTAAATCAAGACAACATTAAGCCAAAATCACAAGGAGGGCCCAAACAAGTCAAAAAAATTAAAAGGGTTACTTTTTCAGTGACTCCAATATTATATATTAATATGTATGCATAGGGGAAGCTTCAAATATTATACAATAAATAATAGATATCTATTATAAACATATATTTGTTTCCTTTATATTTTTACAAACCAAATAATACATAGAACCATTATTATATATTCTTAATATATTATAAATGTATTATATATTAATATATCATAATATATTTACTATATATACTATATATTCTATATAAAATATTATATTATATATATTATATATAAAATATAATATAATATATATAATATATACAATATATTATATATATTATATAGTATATAAATTATATTAAATATATTAATGTAGTGTCAAAAAATGTTGTCTATGACATTTTCACACTCATTTGGTTCCTTCTTGTTAAATTAATCTTAAATTTTGCCTTGATTTTAGTGCTGTAATGTTTTTGGTACATTCACATTAGGTCTTGGACCCTTGTAAACTAATGAACTTAAATTGTACCTTGATAAGGTGTTGTAACACACTTTCACACTCTTCTAAGGTTTTATTAATTAATTGAACCTAATAAACCTATTTTTAAACAAAATATTCTTAAATTATGCCTTGTTTAGAGTGTTATAAATTGTTGTAACACACTTTCACACTTCTTTAGGGTTGCCATTACTAATTGGGCTTCTTTATACCTTATTTGGCCTTATTTTGCATCCACCTGCCTTAATTAATGCATCTTTTCAAGGATAATCCTGACATAAATCAACATCCAATCATAATTAAGGTTTTTTTAGGTTGTATGGCCCAAATTTAGTGATCTAGGACTCATACGCCACCTTGGGTGTATGAGTCCCACCTAGGGTTTTGGGACCTAATCTAGATTTCACACCTTTCTAAGAATTTTTGAAAATGTGTCCCATAATTATGCCTAATGGGACTCATATGCCACTTCTGGCGTATGAGTCTTGTGTGGCCCAAAATAAAATTTAATTCAAATTCTTGGTAGGATTTTATTCTCCTAGATTTGATGTTGGTTTTAAATTTTGTAATTTCAAGAAATTTGGCATGGTTAAGTATAAATACAAGGTTATTTCACTCA
>VDFB02281492.1:293009231-293026214 GCA_007258455.2 Sequoia sempervirens
TGTCTCTCTCTCAAGACTCTCCCTCCTACCCCCTCTCCCTCTCCTAGGTCTCTCTCTCTACCTCTACCTCTCTCCCCTCTATCCTTAACCCTAAAACCTAAACCTTTAACCCTTAAACCCTAAAAACTTCTCAAGTCTCTCCCTCCTACCTCCTCTCCCTCTCTCAAGTTTCTCTCTCTCACTCACTCACTCCTATCTCTCTACCCTCTACCCTCTACCCTTAACCCTATATCTCTCTCCCACTCCCTCTCTCTCTCTCAAGTCTCTTACTCCTACCACCTCTCCCTCTCTTAGTCACTCCCTCTATCTCTCTCCCCTCTACCCTTAACCCTAGACAAATGTAGGGAGGAGATAGAGGGGTGTGTGTGAGAGAGGGGAGAGAGGGAGGAAGGGAGAGAGAGAGGGAGTGGAGAAATAGAGAGTAGAGAGAAGGAGAGAGTGAGAGAGAAAGATGATACAACTTGTTGACTACTAAAATTTGACCTCTTGATTACTAAAATTTGACATGTTGATTATTGAAATTTGACTAAGTCTAAAAATTTTAAGATCTTCCAAAAACTAGAATTTACATTATAAATCCTAGAGATCCAAAACCACTCTCAAACATCATGAAGCTATATACATGAAATATAACTTAAAGTATAAAAAAGTAAATATCCACACGTAAATGTCAACTTATACTTAAATGTCTATTTCATGTATATAGTCTCCCTGGTAAAGAAAGAGAATAAGAAAGAGTTTGCAAATAGTCATTGCAAAATTCAAGCTATTTGGCGAGTGCCAAATTTGGCACCTACCAAATGGTAAATCCATTTGGAGAGCACCAAATTTGGTGCTCTCCAAATTTGGACAATGCGATATGGCTTGGTATAGGTTTTTTTTGCAATTTGGCACCAAAATTGTGTCACAAATCCATGCACTTACCCTATATATAGTATATGTATTATATTATATATAATATATTATGATATATTAATATATTTATTATATATTAAAAATACATAATATTGGTTTTATGTATTATTTGGTTTATATATTTAAATCAAAAGAAAAAACATATCTGATAGTAATGAATATCTATTATAAATGGATATCCATTACATATTGTATAAGATTTGAATCTTCCCCTATGCATACATATTAATTCAAACGAAGAAAATTTGTTAGGTTCTATGCTTGGAAGATAGAACAACAATCTTCACACTCTCTTAATTCAAGGAAAACCCTAAAGATCTCAATCCAAAGTATGCAAAGGAGAAAGAGACCTTGCAATAAGGTTGTCCTAGGGTCTGATTATAAAACTAAAGAGGGGTTCACCACCAAGCTAGGGCTTGGAAAGAGTAATGAAATGAAATTCCTATTGTTTAACTTAATCCAATGCAAGACTTCACTAAATGACCTAGAAAAGCATGTAAAACAAAACAAAAAGTTGAGAGATGAAAGGTGTGCACCTAGAAACTTCTAGAAGATTGGATGAAGCTCTAAAATTTTGAAAAAACTGATTTTAATGCTTACTAGGACTCATACACCAAACTAGACGATTTAGTCCTAGATCAGGGTTTCTAGGCAGAAACTAAAATCTAGCATAGAGGTGTTTGGAACTCCTGAAAATTGCAAAGATGCCTATACTGGGACTCATATGCCAAAAGTGGCATATAAGTCTAGTTAGGGTTTTGTGGGAAGTCAAATTATGATTCTTCTCTTCAATTTTTCCTCTGTCCTTTCCACTTGACTTTTGGATCTGAATCTCAGATTTGCAACTTGTAGATGTTCTCCAATGATCTTCAATGTAAGGTGATAACTTTGAACACTTGAAAAATTTCTCCAAACTTGCTCTTCAATGTTCCTTCGACCTAGACCTACAAATCACACACTAAAGAGAGGGGAAAATGTTGTTTTGTTAGTGGAAAGGGGTTTTCCTTAGTCAAAGCCCATTTTGGTAATCAAACCTTGTAATGAAATGAAATAGGAAAAGAGAATGATGAATGAACAAAATGTAATGTTAAAGCTCACCAAACCCTAACAATAATGTGTTGCAAACATGTAAGAAGTGGCCCCAATAGATGTAGATATTGACTCTTTCTTGAATATGATAGATCTTGAATTAAATGCTAGCTTGAATCATACAATGTACCCTACATCACAAATGTTAGCTCAAAAACAAACATGATTCATGATGACTTTGACATGATTCTTGGTACTTTAATAGTGCTTCAAAATTATTGTATAGCTACTCTTGAAGACTTTTGAATGCTCTTGTGAACTTAAGTTTTCTAGAATATTTTCTCTCACAAAAGTCTTTGGTGAAAATGAGTGAAATAACCTTGTATTTATACTTAACCATGCCAAATTTCTTGAAATTACAAAATTTAAAACCAACATCAAATCTAGGAGAATAAAATCCTACCAAGAATTTGAATTAAATTTTATTTTGGGCCACACAAGACTCATACGCCAGAAGTGGCATATGAGTCCCATTAGGCATAATTATGGGACACATTTTCAAAAATTCTTAGAAAGGTGTGAAATCTAGATTAGGTCCCAAAACCCTAGGTGGGACTCATACACCCAAGGTGGCGTATGAGTCCTAGATCACTAAATTTGGGCCATACAACCTAAAAAAACCTTAATTATGATTGGATGTTGATTTATGTCAGGATTATCCTTGAAAAGATGCATTAATTAAGGCAGGTGGATGCAAAATAAGGCCAAATAAGGTATAAAGAAGCCCAATTAGTAATGGCAACCCTAAAGAAGTGTGAAAGTGTGTTACAACAATTTATAACACTCTAAACAAGGCATAATTTAAGAATATTTTGTTTAAAAATAGGTTTATTAGGTTCAATTAATTAATAAAACCTTAGAAGAGTGTGAAAGTGTGTTACAACACCTTATCAAGGTACAATTTAAGTTCATTAGTTTACAAGGGTCCAAGACCTAATGTGAATGTACCAAAAACATTACAGCACTAAAATCAAGGCAAAATTTAAGATTAATTTAACAAGAAGGAACCAAATGAGTGTGAAAATGTCATAGACAACATTTTTTGACACTACATTAATATATTTAATATAATTTATATACTATATAATATATATAATATATTGTATATATTATATATATTATATTATATTTTATATATAATATATATAATATAATATTTTATATAGAATATATAGTATATATAGTAAATATATTATGATATATTAATATATAATACATTTATAATATATTAAGAATATATAATAATGGTTCTATGTATTATTTGGTTTGTAAAAATATAAAGGAAACAAATATATGTTTATAATAGATATCTATTATTTATTGTATAATATTTGAAGCTTCCCCTATGCATACATATTAATATATAATATTGGAGTCACTGAAAAAGTAACCCTTTTAATTTTTTTGACTTGTTTGGGCCCTCCTTGTGATTTTGGCTTAATGTTGTCTTGATTTAGTGTTGTAATGTGGATAACACATTCACATTAGGTCTTGGGTCCTTGTGAATTATTGGAATTCAATGGTGCCTTGCAAAAGTGTTATGAAGTGCTGCAACACACTTTCACACTTTTCTAGGGTTTTATCAAATAACTAAGCATGTAATAAACATAAATTTAATCATAATCAACATTAATCTTTCTTATTTAGAGTGTTGTGAAGTGTTGTAACCCACTTTCATACTTATCTAGACTTGTCACTAATAATTATTCTTTCTTATGCTTTAATTGGCCTTATTTTTCATCCACAAGCCTCATTTATTGCATCTTTTTAAGGATAATCCTGACACCAATCAGTAACCAATCATAATTCAGGTGTTCCTGGCTTGTGTGGCCCAAATTTAGTGTCTGGGACTCATTATCCACCTTGGACGAATGAGTCCCACTTAGGTATTTTTGGCCCCGATGCAAGTTTCACACATTTCTAGGCATTTTTCATTTTTGGTCTCATACTTTATGTGTGATGGGACTCATTCACCACCTTGGGCGAATGAGTTTCGTGTGACCAAAATTCAAATTTAATTCAAAATTTTGATGGGATTTTATTCTCCTAGATATAATTTTGACTTATAATGTTATAATTTCGGGAATTCTTCCATAATTAAGTATAAATACAAGGTTCTTTCACTCATTTTAATCCCAAGCATTTAAGCATCCAAGTGTTCAACACCTAGAATTCAAGAGTTCACAAGAGAAATTGAGAATTCACAAGAGCATTCAAGGAATTTCAAGGGTAGATTATCAAGCATTCTAGAGAATCTTCAAGTGTCATTCATCTTGTCAAATATTTCTTGCATCATGGTTTTTTAGAGCTTGAACTGTAGATTTTTGGGCACCATGCACTTCTCTAGCTCTTCTAGGTTTTTTCACCTAAAAGGAGAGAGGTAGGGCCAAAAATGCTACGAGGTTCATTCAAATTATGTTATTTGTGATGTTATCTAAGCAAAATGAATTTAACTAAGTGCAAGTGATTTATATGACTGACTATGAATGCAAAACTAAGATTTAAGCTATGCTAGAAAACACACTATGATATGCAAACAATGAACTAAAAGATGAATGAAATGCAAAACAAAAAGGAAAAGGTTGAATTAGAGTGCACCTGGGCAAGATTTGAAGAATCTAAAATCTATTGAATGTTGTTTGGAATTACTAAAAATCAATAGTGGGACTCATTTGCCTAGGGTGGCAACTTAGTCCTGCTACTGGTGAAAAACTGTCGGGAACCAGTTTCTGACTGTCAGGATCTAGAATCTAACAAAATCTAGATTTCCATTTTGAAGGTGGGACTCATTCATCACTGGTTGTGAATCAGTCCTCTCCCAAAATTATGAGAAATTAGGAGACAACTTTGCAGTACTAGATTGGTAAATGTCTTCTTGTCAGGTTGTTGAAGTCAATTTTGTAGGAAATGAACAAAAAACCTTCTCTAAGCTTGAAATATGATTGATTTGACTTGAAGCACCTAATTGACTCGTTGACCAATATTCAATCACCTAAATGCTTATTAAATTTGCATACCTAGGTCTATAAACACACATGCAGGAGGGGAAAAATGGTTGAGGGTTACCAAATAGGGGTTTTCCTTAGTCAAACCCCACTTTGGTAATCAAACCCTTAATAAACTAATGAAATGCAAGAGAATGAAAAACTAATAACATAAAAATTTATGGGGTCATTGTAATCCTCATCATTTAACTTATCAATTTAAGATAGTGTCCATGGGTGCATGCAAAAAAGAAATAGAGAAAACTTGTTTGACAATATATTCTACAATCGAACTTGCAAAAATGAAACCTATTCTAGAGCACACTTGCATAAAAGGAAAGTTGCATGAAAGGAAACTAATATAAGACACATTTGCATGAATTGAAAAAAATGCTAAATTACTTCACACTTTGTTTAAAATGAAAAGTTTACTGGAAATAAAAAGCTTGCTAGAAATGAGAAGCTTGCTTGAATTCAAATTTACTCTAAAAAGTTGGAAATACATTGCTGGAAATGAAACTAAGACTATCCTATTTCCTCAAGTCAAAACAAGTCTTTATAATCCCCTTCTTTTTGATCAACTTATTACATTGTATTTATAGAATTTATATTTCATAACTACCCAACCAATCCACTAAGAATGTGGATCCAATAGCCTATTTTGGAGGGGTCATTCATTAAACTTAAAACATTCTGGAGCAGTTTCCTTTAATCTCGCCACCTTTATCTTAGTCATCTTTTGTCACATATTGCTCCTTCCTTGGTGTTAATCATGCCAAATAATCAAAAAAGGTTTTAGCCCTTCTAATCTAATTTCTAGAACATTTTGAATTTTTAAATTTCATTAAGAAACGAGAGAGATATCGTTGTTTTACTGAGGCTACATTTTTGACAATTTCTAGGTGCCTGATTTTTAGGTCCAAACATTTCGGAGCATGGAAGCAGATTTATAGAGCATTGGACTAGTGAAGTTTTATCTCAAACCTAGAACTAGGTTTTTGTGAAATTTAATAGGTTTTTTCGTCCTTTTGTCTCCTAATTTGTATATAAAAATCTCAAGATCACAGATCGTAATTTTTAAGATATGATGAAATCTTTAACTACTACAATTAAAAATCTCTTACTTTCCTCATCATGTTTAGTCTTGATAAACTTGATACTTAACCAAAATACATGTTTTTATTTGACTAATAGATGGGACATTTTTTCTCTCATCATCTCCCTCACAATTAAAATGTTGTAAGTCCCTAAGTTGCAACTCATAATGAGCCTTAAAATTCATTTTTTTAATAACTTTCTCCATGTTGCATGCAAAGAATTTTTTCAACTTTTGAGAGTTGCAACTTGATCTTTCACATTGAATAGCAATTAAAATTTCTCCATAATTATTTTTTCTTCCATACAATTGAAGTTATAGTGTTGAAACTAGATCCTAAAGTTGCAATAACGAGTTATACATAATGCCAAAATATTTGTAGGAGATTTTGATAGCAGCAACTTTTATAGAAAAGTGCATGTTTACAACCTTTGAGAAGAGGAAATAGCTTATGTAGAACACTTATTTGTAGAAAAATAAAACCTACCATACTCTACTTAATGATGTGGAGGGGTTATACAAAACCATTAACTGGTTGTGAAAAGTGTAGACATCCAAATTTAGACACTTAATTTATCCAAATTTACCACTTTTCATCTAAACATCCTCTTATCCAAGTTAATTAAGTAATATTACTATTATTTAATTAATATCCTTAATTCTACCAAATCCCTAAGGTATTTAATTAATAATTAAATACCTTACCTTTTTATCAAATGAATTAAATAAATATTAAATTTATTTAATTCCTCACATGTCATTTTAATTAATCCTAATCCATCTCCTAATCTCTTCATTAAGGGTGTGCACATGCCTAATCTTTGATTAGGATGTGTCACATCCTCCAACTTTTGCAAGTTGGCTTCTAATCCTCATTAACCCCTAATTATCCTTTAATTACTGATTAGTCAAACCTAATTAGTACCTTGGTCAACTCTCCCCATCCCCCAATGAATTTTTAATTCTTTTTTTATTCACCCTAGGCTCCTCTCTTCCCCATGTGAATTTTTAATTCACTTTTATTCCTCCTAGAATCCCCTTTTCCCATGCATCTTCTAGAACCTTTGACTTGTCACATTAAGTCACATGTGACAAACTCCCACCTTTTGGGAACATTGTCTTATCCACTAGATTCTTCCAATCATTGTGAATTTAAAATTCGCTTTTATTCACCCAAGATTTTTCCCATCTCCCAATGTACTTACAATGTATTTGTTCTTCCTCCACATCATGTACTTCTTCTCCACCTCACTTACACTTCATCCCCCCTTAGCCACTTCACATTCCACATGTCAAAATGTGAGGGCTTGTGAGTTCTCAACCCACCATAGCCCTTCATCTTGATCTTGTTGGATGAATCTCAACCGTTGAATTCTCTAGAGAATTCAAATTCTTCTATAAATACCCCCTCCTCAAGGGAATTTTCAAAAACACATTCATTTTGAGCAGCCTTATGCTACCAATTTGCATTCTCAAGCATTTGCTATCATTTAGCCATCCATTTAATCATCTTGCATTATCAATATTGCATCTAGTAACATCAAAAGCCATCTAAAGAGCATACAAATTCATCTAAATCAAGGGCCAACCAAGGAGTCTTCAACAGCAAGAAAGGTATAATCGATTTACATCTTATTTCATCTATTTTCCTTGTTTTATCACTCTTTAGGCTAATCATTGAAGTGTTCTTAGTATTTTATTATTTGCATTTTTAGTTATTTTGCACATTAGAATAGGGTAAAATTTCAAGGTGCACATTTCTGGCATGCCCGGTGGGACCCGCAAACGAGTTCTTGCATTTAACCTTCATTTTTGCTAAGTATTTTGCAGAAAAAGGTCACAGAAAGGCGGAAGCACCCTCTGTTTTACCACAGAAAGGTGGAAGTGCCCCCTGATTTTACCACAGAAAGGCAGAAGCGCAGAAAGGAAAAAGTGCCCTCTATTTTACTGCAGAAAAGCGGAAGCGCCCTCTTGTCTACTGCAGAAAGGCGGTCACGCCCTATATCTGAAAATTTGATTTTTTCTAACAGTTTGCTGCAGTTAGGTGTATATACGTCATTTTGCTTAGAAGATCTTTTCTAACACTTTCTTGCAGTAGGGCATACAACTTTTCTTTTTCAAAAATCTGATAAAGTTTCCTGCAGAGGGGCGGATATGCCCTTTCATTTTGAAAGGCTCTTTTCCTCTAACATTTTAGTGTAGAAAGGTGGAAGTTCCCTTTGTCTTGCGCAGCACCCCCTGTCTTACGCAGTGCCCCCTGTCTTATGTAGCACCCCCGATTTTACGTAGCGCCCTCTGATTTTACCGCAAAAAGGTGGAAGCGCCCTCTATTTTATCGCAGAAAGGCGGAAGTGCCCTCTGTTTTACCGTAGAAATGTGGAAGCACCCCTATTTTACCACAGAAAGGTGGAAGCGCCCATTGTTTTATTGCAGAAAGGCAGCAATGCCACTGATGTTACCGTAGAAAGGCAGCTATGCCCCAAAACAACATAGTTTGGAAGCATATTATGGCATAATCGACCAAGAATGAAGGATAAGATAGCTAACGTTTGCTTGTAGGGCCATCTATTTGATCAAATTTTTGAAAAATTATCCTTGTTGTTTGAACATAGTCTAATTAGGGGGGAGTAACCTTTATTGCTTGCTGTATTTATTTATTATTGTATTAGCCAAGGGGGCATTAATTTGTTTTCACTTTCCCCTTGCACTTCGTGTGAGCCTGGGGAGTAGTTGGAGACAGTTAGTGTCTTCTTTCTAGTGGGACTTGCTTGGGGATTTCATCACCCCAAGGGATGATTCCAACCACGTGTACCGGCAAGGTATATAAAGGGGGGAGAACAAAAGTTGTACCCCAATCCAGTCACATCGTAATTGGCGGAGTGTCGAAGCTAGGGTGATACCTAGATAGACGTGAAGAGTTGGTCCGAGTCTTTCAGTATCTCACTGGGGTTCCCAACTTACGCTTGTGACGAGCTGGTGTTCACGGTTGTGCCTCACATACCGAGAGTATATTGAGGACTCCCTAGAAGCCTTGTGCATCCTAGATTAAGACCTTTCCTAGCCATACCCTTAATATTAATCGTAGGATTGTGCTTGCTCGAAGTGTTTTCTTGTGAAAAACCCATGAAATCTTTGATATATTGGCCTTATTTTATCATTTTGAGTCCTTGCCATAGCCATTGCCATCAAAACTAAGCTCTAATTTACCACAGAAAGGCACCCCTGATTTATCACAAATAGGCAGAAGCGCCCCCTATTTTTTCGCAGAAAGGTGGAAGTTTCCTCTGTTTTACTACAAAAAGGCAGAAGCGCCCCTGATTTACTGCAAAAAGGCGGAAGCGCCCCTAATTTTGCTGCATAAAGGCGGAAGTGCCCCTGTTTTATTGTAGAAAGGTGGAAGCATCCCTGATTTACTACAGAAAGCTGACCACACCCCTAATTTGCTGTAGAAAGCTGACTACGCCCTTGATTTGCTGCAGAAAGCTGACTACGCCCCTGATTTACTGCAGAAAGCTGACTACACCCCTTTAACTTCCCAGGGCCATCATTTACAAACTGTACGTCAAATCAACTTCGTCTAAAAACCAAAGTTGCTTAGTTTTTCAAGCTCTATCTAGTGGTACCTTCCATTTCCTCCTTTCAAGAATTTGACCATCCTGGGGTGGCCACGCCCCGCATCGCAAGGTGGACACGCCCCTAACTTTCTGAGGTTGTCATTTACAAACTATATGTCGAATCGACTTCGTCCAAAAACCAAAATTGCTCAATTTTTTGAGCTCTATCTAGTGGTACCTTTTATTTCTTTCTATCTAATCAAACCAATCCATTCCTCTAATCAAATACATACAATCATCTAATCAATCCAAGCACACCAATTCTATCAAGTTCATCCAATCACAATTATCCAATCAACATCATCTAATCATTTGATCCTATCCAATCAAACTGATCTAGTACTCTAATCAAATTCATCAAATCATCTACCTAATCTAATGATCCATCTACTGAATCCCATCAAAATCAAAATCAATCCCATCGCATCATCCAATCATCCTAATCTGAACTTTAATCCAATCCTAATCTAAGCTTGACTTAAATCCCGATTTGAGCTTTAGTCCATCATCTTTGATCCATTTTATTTATCCTGTCATCATCATGAATCCTCATCCTCCATCAATAGTAGTCAAGGGAAGCCCTAATTACGTTGATGACAATAACGAAAGTCTTTTCGATCAAGAGGTATATGACATAGATCCCCTTGACACTATCATATCTAGTAAGCTTTCTCCACCCACTTTCCAAAATCTAATTACTCCTATGAGCTATCCCGTTATGTCTTCATCCATGCCTAATCATGCTCCTTATGCCACCTTTGACAATGGATATCCAGTATCTTCTTCATCCCCATATTTGTCATGTCCTTCATCTACATCATCCTCTTATGCAACATCTACATCCTCTTATCCTAATTTTCCATCTATGCTCCTACAATTCCCCATCCATTTCCCTATTCCCTCTTTCCCATCTTCCATCCACCCCCCCTTTTACCTTAATCCTACATCCACTATCCTCATCCTAATCCACCATCCAATAATATTATGTCCATCCCCACATCCTCTTGTCCCACTACACCTATATCCTTTGTCTTAATCCACCATGTCCCCTATCTTAATTCACCACTCCAATATCCTTACCTTAACCCTCCATCCAATCCCTAGTCCTCCATCTACTCCTAGTCCTCCATCCAATCCCATTCATCCATCTACTCCTAGTCCTCCATCCAATCCTAATCCCCCATCTACTCATAGTCCTACATTCAATCTCATTCCTCCATCTAACCCTAGTCCACCAATCCATAATCCCTCATCCATTTCTACCACCCTAGCCAAGCCAACCATATGCAAGTCTCTCATTTCAGAAGTTCTCCAAGACTCATTACAAAGAATCCATCCCCAACTCCACATCTTGAAGTCATGGAACCATGCCATCTAGATCCATCATCCACGGTCACTAGTGATGAGACCCTTCTCTATACCACACCTATTATTGATGTTACCACCCCTAGTACTACTCAAACCATTGAAACCATTGAACCCACTAAATCCATTGAACCCCCATCTCCTACTCCAAGAACCACCGAATCCATCAAAGACACCCAATTCCAATCCACTCCCTCTACTCCTAGATCCACCCAAATCCAATCCACTCCTCCCACCCCTAGTAGCACCAAAACCCATTCCAATGAACCTCATGAATCTTCCATCCCTCCATCTTCCCCACTTGAAGAGTCCCAACAAGACTCCATTATCATGCCTCTGCATACACGATGAGTCAAGCAAGAGTCTAATCCAAAGCATGCCAACATATCCCTTCTCCAGATCAAGATCCTACCATCCCATCTAGTCCACCTCAAGATCATGCGGGCCCCCATCCATTCCATGCCGCATCCCTTGTCATTTCAAGCTTCCACTGCTCTCCATCTCCATCTCCATCGCATGAGCCTACTATCCAGATCTCTATCATGGCCCCTACTCCCTCTCCTAATGTTGCTATCCCATCATCTCCTTCTCTCATGATCCCCATCATGGCCTAAAAATGCTATCCCCACCCACATATCCCCTTATCCTCTCACATTCCTCCATGGTGGTCTCCTTGTAGAAGAAAAATAAAGCATATACACCAACCCTCCTCTTCCACCTAATAATGAACTCACATCATTCTTCCAGAATAACAAAATCTGTCCTAGATCGAATACTCAAGAGAATGAACTATCAAGGAAAAGGTTTAGGCCTTCATGAGCAAGGTATTATAGAGCCCATCCAAGCTAAAGAACATTTGTATCCGCAAGGTCTTGGATGTACTACTCACGCGACTCAGAATCCAAAAATGTTAACCCTCTAGATGTCCTCCATGAGCCTTTTCCAAAAGAAATGTCAGCTCTTCCATCGCTCCGCCCGGACCATATGCTGCCATCCCTCCTCCTCTATCGTATCACCTCAAAACAGTCCATATTTCTCCTTCATTTTCTCCATCCATTTTGGGTCCTTACATCCCTCCATCCACCATCTCCCACCCTTCATCTACTCCATCCATCTTGGGTTCTTATGTCCCTCCACCCACTATGACTGCTTTTAGTCCATATATCCCAAGATCACCTCCTCGTCTCATCCTTTCATCCATCCAACACCTATCCATCTCATCCATCATAAACATCCCTCTCACATATCTTATAATCAGGATCAACAAAGGAACTTACCTAAACATCCTCCATCTACACATAATCCCCATACTCCTACCTCCATCACTCCACATCATCCATCTCCTCACACCCATCCCATTGCTACTAAAAGCACTTTGGTTGTTAAAGAAAAAATGTATTAATCCAAACATCCACATGAATCTAAGGCTCCTCATGTCCCCTCCAAAAGACATGGTGAAGAGAAGAAAAATCTAAATCTAAATCAAATCCGTAGGCCACAAAGGCCCACCAAAGCAAAGATCAAAACCATGTGGATCCCAAATAAAAAATATGCAATGCAATCAAATGAAAAATCTATAAGAACATCCAAAGTCGCTAATCCAAAAGCTAGTCATAAACCCCTTTCATCTCCTAAGTCTATTTTGGGTCCTTATGTTCCAAAGTTCACCACCCCATTATCCACACATTCTCCATCCATTAATCCTCTTATCTTTTCACATCCACCACCACATGTGTCAATGTTGGTCCTAAACACATATCCCCATCACATATCCACCCCATCATTCCATCCATACCCTTTGCAGCATCCCATCCATTATCCCATGTATCTCCCCTCTCAAATCCCCCTAATTCATCCTCTTGCATAATCCATTTATCCTCATCTAGTAGTCGGTTCAAACATGGGCTCTTACTACCTTGTATAGAACTTAATGCTTGAGTCCCTTCATCCATATCATTATTGCATGTCTTCTAAATCCCCTTATCAACATCCCTATCCTTATCCACAAAAATCCAAAAAAGTCCAAAAATCCACAAAAATCCAAAAAAGTCAAAAAATCCACAAAAATCCAAAAAAGTCAAAAAATCCACAAAATCAAAAAAATCAAAAAAAAATAGTAAAGAAATAATCCATCCAATGGGTGAAAACTTGGCAAACAAAGCCTTGGATAAATACCATGATGAAAACTTTGGTAAGCGGGCATCATCGTAAAGTAAAACCATTTGCGCCAGAGGGGCAACTGGCGATGTAAATTCCTCCATCGCTATGCTCGGCTATGCACTTATATTTCCGTTATCCGTCCCTCTTCATCCATTCCACCTATCTTCCATCCACCATCACCTCCATTTATCTCCCATTCCATCTTTGTCCTTCCATATCCACCATACTGCTGCTTCCCTATTGTTATTCCCTTCTATCCATATTCCTGCCACCATCCCTATCCGTTATCTCCATCTTCCATCCACTTGTCTTCCATCCCTCATGCCTCCTCATATATGACATATCTAGAGTGGGGGCATCACCTTCCCTTTGTGACATAGTCCCTTGGAGACATCATCTATCACCAACATCCCTTCACCTCCCTATCCATCTATCATAGCATCCCTCCCATCTCCCCATCCTTATCTTCGTATCCATCTATCCTAGCATCCCTTTCATCTCCCAATCCTTATATTCCCATCCATCCAAACAATCCCTCCCATCCCCCATCCCTCTATCTCTATCCATTCTTTCATCTTTATCCTCATCCCATCTCCCAATCCCTTGTCATTGGTATCTGGCTATAGGCCTCCCCCCATGCAACCCAATGCCATTTATCTCATCGTCATCACCCTTGCTTCTCTTGCACATCTTTCCAATCCCCTATCACTTTTCATCACTCATTTATCTATCATATCATCTTCCCAAGTCATTTTAATGCTTTGGATAACTATCCCATCCCTGAGCTTTATGTGATCGTCATCATCCTATCCAATCCAACAGGTCTATCCTATCTTGTCGTATCGGTCCCATCTTTTTATCCACTTATCCTATCATCTTATCATCCTTTATCCATTGTTTTCCTTTGGTCTTGTTGAACTACATTGCCCCTACGCTTTCACGTAGGCAAGGTTGATCATTTGATCGACCCCTGAGGTTCCATCATTGATCTTCATTGTCCACTTTGCTCTTCTATCGTCTATCATCGGTCATTCTGCTTTTTTCCATCTACTCCTCTATCATCTAGTGTCAGTCTTTCTGCTTTCTCCGTCCACTCCTATATCATCTATCATTAGTCTTGGCTTTTGTCTCTCCATTCCTTGTCATTTGTCCTCATCATTCATCATCCTCTTTCTACTTTTATCCATGGTTAGTCGACAGCCTTTTACTGAACTATGAGGGCTCTGCATTTTCACGTAGGCAAGGCTAATCTTTGATCGGCCCCCGAGCCCCTAGGTCTTTAGGTTGTGTCAGTCTCATGTCTTGTCTCCCTTGTGTCGTGTCGTCAAGCTATGCCCTTATCTAGTTGGTTCTTAACAAACAAGATCCACTTGTATCAACAAATCGAATCAGTTTTGAATATCATACATCATATCGATCTTTTAGCTTAGAATCTATCATCGGTCTCAACAGGATGCATCCTTCCTAACAGACCTCATCAATCCCATCTATCCCCTTGATCCTATGGCAAAGGATATTTGAAACTGATTGTGATCTTTTGATACTTTTGGCTTTTGTTTATTATTTGAGCTCCCTATCATCACTTGTCAAGGCTGCCATGATCCATCATATTATGGTGTGTTTTGATTGGTCAACATAGGGGCATATCTTGATCTTTTTGTCTTTTTTTGTCTTCTTGGTTGTCCCAAGTAGTACCCACCAAGATCCTTGAAGTATTGTGTTACGCTGGGGCATCCTTTTGTGCTTGTGGTTATCTCAATACCTGGCCCGAACAAGGTCTTCGTGACTTTGGGGTGTTGGGATAGCCTTCTTGTCTATTGTGTTTGTTTCATGCATTAAACACTAATATGCCTTGGTTCCACATACCCTGGCACTTGGTGTCTTATGCTATAGCAAAAACTAGTGCTCTGAAGATGGAAAATTGCATTAGGATTGCATTTCATTTTCTATTTTATCGTCTTACATGTATCCCCCATCCTCTCATCTATCAAAATCCTCCCATCCATTCCTCCTTCATCCTCATCTCACATCTCTATCCAATCCCCATCCATTCCATTTAGCCCAAATCACCTAATCATATCCTTGGTCTTGTTCCTAGTCTTGTTACAAGCCTTGATCCAATCATCCTCATCATCCTCATCATCATCCAGATGTATTCTTACATATCCCTTTGGTGTTGTTTTGGGGTGTATCTTTCCCTCATCAATAACACTTTCATCATCATCATCGGGAGGTACTCTTCTCTATCCTTTAGTGGTGTTTTGGGATGTATCATTCCCTCATCAATAACACTCATTAGGATGTATCATTCCCTATCCTCATTGACAACACTCCATCCATCCTCAACCCCTTTTGGCTTGTACCTTGACTAGGGCAACATCATCTTCGCCTTTTCATCCTTTCATATCCATCCCTTTTCATTATCTTTCTCATCTCCCATTTTACCATCTCATCCATTTTGAGAGCACATCCGTGTTCTCTTGAACCCGCATGTCCTCTCGAGGGGGCATCCTCAATCCCTACTCTTCATCTTCACCCCCATCATTTTCTTTCTTCCTAGTCATCCCTTTGATGACTAGGGCATCTTTTCCAATCTAACCATCTCCTTCTGGGTTCTATATTTTAATATTCTTTGAAATGATGCTACTTTGTAACACCATCTTAAAGAGGGAAAAAATGTAGACATCCAAATTTGGACACTTAATTTATCCAAATTTACCACTTTTCATCTAAACATCCTCTTATCCAAGTTAATTAAGTAATATTACTATTATTTAATTAATATCCTTAATTCTGCCAAATCCCTAAGGTATTTAATTAATAATTAAATACCTTACCTTTTTATCAAATGAATTAAATAAATATTACATTTATTTAATTCCTCACATGTCATTTTAATTAATTCTAATCCATCTCCTAATCTCTTCATTAAGGGTGTGCACATGCCTAATCCTTGATTAGGATGTGTCACATCCTCCAACTTTTGCAAGTTGGCTTCTAATCCTCATTAACTTATAATTATCCTCTAATTACTGATTAGTCAAACCTAATTAGTATCTTGGTCAACTCTCCCCATCCCCCAAATTTTTTTTTTATTATTCACCCTAAGCTCCTCTCTTCCCCATGTGAATTTTTAATTCACTTTTATTCCTCCTAGAATCCCCTTTTCCCATGCATCTTCTAGAACATTTGACTTGCCACATCAAGTCACATGTGACAAACTCCCACCTTTTAGGAACATTGTCTTATCCACTAGATTCTTCCAATCATTGTGAATTTAAAATTCACTTTTATTCACCCAAGATTTTTTCCATCTCCCAATGTACTTACAAGGTATTTGTTCTTCGTCCACATCATGTACTTCTTCTCCACCTCACTTACACCTCATCCCCCCTTAGCCACTTCACATTCCACATGTCAAAATATGAGGGCTTGTGAGTTCTCAACCCACCATAGCCCTTCATCTTGATCTTGTTAGATGAATCTCAACTGTTGAATTCTCTAGAGAATTCAAATTCTTCTATAAATACCCCCTCTTCAAGGGCATTTTCAAAAACACATTCATTTTGAGCAGCCTTATGCTGCCAATTTGCATTCTCAAGCATTTGCTATCATTTAGCCATCCATTTAATCATCTTGCATTATCAATATTGCATCTAGTAACATCAAAAGTCATTTAAGGAGCATACAAATTCATCTAAATCAAGGGCCAACTAAGGAGTCTTCAACAGCAAAAAAGGTATAATCGATTTGCATCTTA
>VDFB02281492.1:293026314-293050831 GCA_007258455.2 Sequoia sempervirens
GACATGTAAGAGGCATTGAATGCCCTGTTGGAAGGGACAAGTCCTTTTGGAGGGACTTTTTGAATTTGAAGAATATTCCATCCTTTGATGCCTTTTTGAATGAAATAGAAGAATAAAATAAATCAAATAAATTGATTTATTGTGCAAGTGGGAAAAGCTAGAGGATGTGACATGCAATTAGATTACACTAATCACATTTTGATCAATTTAAGAGGAGATTACTAGGTGGTTTGACTAATTGATTTAGAATTATGGGTTGAAATAAATCAAAAAGAGATGAAAATGATTAAGACCTAGTTAAATAAATATTTTGATTTATTCAACTAAAGGGGGTGATGTTAGATTAAATTAGATAAACGCTTGATTTATTTAATTTAATAGAGGAAATTTAGAGGTTTAATTAAATAAAGTGAATTATTTAATTAAAATAGAGATAAGGAAATTAATTAATTAAAATAGTTTATTTAATTAACGAGGAATAATGACTTAACAAGATAAAATTGTTTTATTTAATTAAGAGATGAAAATTGATGAATTTAATCAAATAAGGGTATTTGATTGAATGGTTAGACAAAAGGATGATTCAAGATGAACTGGTGTTAGTAATCAGGATCAAGTGTGTAATGTCAATCAATACATTTTACGTGTCTACATTTTTCCCCTCTTTGAAGCAACGTACTTGCTACGTTGGTTCAAAAAATAATCTTGTTGAGATCAAAGTTCAAAAATTCTTTGATTTCTTGGATGCCCCACTATTGCCCCAACGAGAAGAATTACACTGGTATACTGCCCCCTCGAGAGATCAAGTGGAAATGTCAATTTTATGATCGAGATCACGATAAAATGCGAGGGGAGTGGTTCTACTGATTAGAGGATGAAAGATAATTCTTTTAGAAGGATTAGATATTTGACAAAGACAATTTTGATGATGTATAGATAGTCATCGACCATGGGTAGCCTCATGTATATTTTGAGGTATCACACAAATTTGGATAGAAATGTTAGTAACGATAGAAAAATAAGAAGAAATAAGATGATGACAAGAGGATCCAACAAGTCCATGATCTGACGGGACTTTATTAGAGGTGATGATGGATGATGATGATGATCGCTTTCTGAGAGTTGGGATTTTCAAAGGGCCAATTACCTTATGTTTGATAACACACATAGATACGATGCAACAAGGTATAGATGACCAGGATGGTGTTGTATCTATTGTGATGGAATTTGACTCGACAAATAGATAGGAGTATTCTTGTTCACACCTGACATACGGAAACCTTGCTAGGATGCACCTAACAAAGCAAGTATTCACCAAGGTTATATTACAAGAATGTCCAACAAGCACAACAAACAAAATATAAAGATTGTTGCCCCATTCCTTTCTCTCTAAATCATTATGATTAGACATCATGGAGAGGTCATCAGAATGGGAACAATAAGATAAATAAAAAAGAACATATCAAGTAAACAAACAAGTCAATGTTCTTCATACCTACAACCAAAGGGATGTGTTTTGATAGGATAAGAATCCAAGGTGGTATCCAAAATGATGCCCATTGTCAAAACGATAAATCCTCGACATGCATTGTATATGATGATGATGGGTTGATGAGTTGTTGATATAAAGTTGATTGACATGTTTGAAAGTGATCAAGAGCTTGATTTTGCATTTAAAAGTTTACAGTTTGCTTTTGATTTTACTATTGAAGTTTGCTCTTGCTAATTGTTGTGATTGTTTTTGTTTGTGTTGCCAAAGGATGAAGGTGATGACCAGTTTATTATGGATGAGATTATTGCAGGTGAAATTGAAATGAGATGGATGATTTTTTTGGGTTTTTTGAATGTTTTTGATGTTTTGAGATGTTTTGAGGTTGTTTTTGGTATTTTCAAGATTTTACACATGTTTTGTTTTTCCAATTTTTTGAATGTTTTTGTGTTTTATGAGATTTTATGAATGTTTTTGGATTTTGTGTCTCAAGGGCTGATCAAAGATTAACCTTGCCTACTTTCAAGCTAAGAGATGACGTAGTTCAGATGACCAATTTTTTGATTTGTTTTGGGATTTTTTTGAAAACCAAGCTAAGGTTGATTAATCAGATTGATGGATTGACGATGATAACATTGTTTAGGATACACAACAATTCAAGGACAATGTTAAGAAATACGAGGATTTAGGATGGATATCCCAAGATGATGTAGGATGATGATGATAACATTGTTGAGGATACACAAAAATGAAAGGATAGTGTTAAGAAACACAAGGATTAGGATGGATATCCTGAGATGATGATGGATTGATTGGATTTGATTTGATCAAGATTGATGAAGCTTGGTTTGGAACAATTTTTTTTTTTGGATGATTTGATGTGACATTGAAGCATGCATTAGATGCGACTGATAGTGATTGTTTAGATTGATGTTCGATGAAAGATGAAGATTAATAAGGAATTTCTTGTCAAAATATGCCATGGGCTAGTGATTTGGATAAGTGGTTTGACCAATTTGATTTCACGTTTGCCGATGTTTAGATCACCATATAAGTTGGAGGATATACATCAATAATTATTCCTGAAACAAGACACAAATATCTACCCCTAATGTCTAGCAATGTATGGAATGTCATGGATGGATGCTTGGATAAGTGTATGGATGGAGGGATATGGATTATCTTGTGATAAGATAAGGTGTTTGAATAGGGTATGCTCATTTGTATAATGCTTCATGGTTCAAATAATGTTGGGTAGGATAGGATCAATGAAAATGACCCATGTCAAGATGTCTACCATAAGCAAGTGTAAAGTGTACACCAAACTTTCATCAAGGTCAAGATAATTTGGACTATGGATGTAGATGGATAAAGATGGATTGGATAAATGGTTCATGGATGAATGGATTTATTATGGATGAGATAGATGGAATTTTGGATTTATTATGGATGGGATGAGATGCTTCTGCTTGAACTAGCACATGTAGATGCTCGATTCTACACACAACGCCTGTTTTCTAGGTTTTCATCATGGTACTTGCCCAAAGTGTCACCATAGTGGTTTTCACTAGAGGATGATTTTTATCTTTACTATTTTCATGATTTTTTAATTTTTATTTTTGTTTTCACATTTTTTGTTGATTTGGTTTTTTTTTTTGGAAGATTTTAAGCTCATGCTAAATCACCTCGTGGTGTTGATGTAGATGCCCCTATCATAATGTTCCATCGATATCTTGCTTGAAGAAGCTGCTTTGCCAAGATATGTGCACTTGAATACAACTTTTGAGATTCCTAATCGGCTTTGTTGATATCGGAGTTAACTTTGTCTTGGTGCACACATCACGATAGAGTGCCTTCTGAATCCTTATGATGAAGGGTTGTTGCCAATACATGGTCAATGTGAGAATTGGATATCATGTTTGGAGGCGTGGATGGAGTGTGTTTAGGGATAGGAGATGGATTGGTTGATAGTTTGGAACCTTTGACTCTCCAAACTTGGGAAGATGAGCAATGATGGGTGGATATAGAAGTGTGCATGGAATTAGGACCAACTACTTGATATACTTTGTATGTCGCTTGAGAAGCCTTCTTTTTCTTTTGTGGACATCTTTGATGGATACTTTTCCCTATTTTATTTTTCCCCATAGTTTCTTTGACTAATTGAGTTTGATAAGGATAATATTTCTTTGTATTCTTTGGTATCCATGTGTATTTTTTTTTCCATTATGCTTCTCAGCGTCTCTTGTTTTGATAATGTTCTTCATGTTTTGATTACAATATTTCTTTTAATGTTGGTCCCAATTCATGGATGGGGTGATGGGTGGATGAAGATTCATGATGTGGCTGGTTGTAGTATTGGCATCGGTTCCATCGTAAAGATTCTTTGTGCTCCCTATATTGATGTTTTCTTGAGAAAAAATTGCCCCTATTATGGTGGTAGTGGCACCTTCATTCCTTGATTCTGCTTGTTTTGAGATTTCTTGTTTAGTAAGCATGCTCTGATAAAGGACCACTGAAACTGACACTATTTCCATTTGCTGCTCTGCTAACTCCAGAATGTCCTATTCTATATGACATCTTTCCTTGAGTGGATAATGTTGGATATCTTCATACATGATGTCCTTCATCTAAATTTGGGATATATCTAATCCTGATGTTGGCAACTCAATTTGACTATAATAATCAATAATCTACTCTTTTTGTGTAATGAAATTCTACTCTAAATGAAGATCATCTATGTGTCCATCCACAGAAAGCATCTCATGGGTAGAGGGCGGAGTATGTGCTATATGAATATGATCATCATGTATAGATAGGAGAGTGTCCATTAGATCATTGTAGTATCTTGGAGATATGAATTCTTTATTTACATGCTTTGGATCAAGTTCTTGACATGGGTCAGTTTCAAAGGACGGATTGCTAGAAAGGGTTCTTGGACATCATCATTATTCATGGGAAGTGGCTCAATATCCTCTTGATCTTTGGGTGGACTTAGGTAAAATGTTGAGCTAAGGATTCATTTTGAATCTATAACCAGGAGGTCAAAGGGTGTAAATACATCTTGGAAAGGACCATTGCTAAACCTTGGTGAAAGATGTTGATTATGCTTTGGAATAAATTCTTGAGATATGTCCTCTAACTCATAAGGCAATGTAGAGACATTTTCAATATGATCATTGGTCGATGGATTGTAGATTATGTCAATGGGATCCAATAATTCTAACACTCCTTGAAATAGATCACTAAAATGTGGCTCTTGATGTATGGTGAGTTGATCCTTGGATGGGGTAGAAATATCTTCAATGTGCTCATTAATGGAGAGATCTTGAACATTGTTTTCCAAAATTGTGGCGGAGAGATTGTCAATGTCTTCAACCATAGGGTCAAATGATGTTGACATTTCTTGAATTGGATCATTGTCATATATTGTTGAGGGATTCTTATCATGATAAAAAAGTGACTCTTGATGTATGTTGATTTGATCTTCAAATGAGGTAGAAACATCTTCAATATGCTCATTGATTGATATATTTTCATCATTATTTTCACCAATTATGGTGGAGAGATAGTCAATGCTATTGCTAGTGGTTGAATACTGATCATTGTCTCTAATAGTGATTATCTTTATCAATAAGTTCTTAGATGAGATTTTTGAGTTGAATACAACTTGATGTTGTGTGTCCCTTTGTTTTGTTAAAATCACAATGTTGCTCCTCGTTATACCCTAGCACTTTAACTAGGGGTTCTTGATAGTTCCCATAGATGGGGAGCTTGATGATATTTTCTTGTACCAGTTGTTGTAGGACTGATTTGATTGGTTTCCCAAGTGGTGTGTATTTTTGTTTGTTCCCTTGTGATATTTTCACTTTGAATTAACCTTGTGGTGGTTGATTTTGGAGATGTGGTGATTGATCTCCGAGATGTGGGGGTTGGGTTTGTTGATGTGGTTGATCTTGATATCTAAGTTCTTGACATTGGAGATATTGTTCTTGATGTGGTTGTGGACACAACTCAATGCTTTGATGACATGGTTCAACCAATGGAAGAGTATTGATTTTGGAGTGAAGATATCTCTTGGCTCAATAATTCAATTAGTTTGGCATGTGAAGCAAGTTGCTCTAGCAAAATTTTATCTTGATTTTGAATTTGACTCCCTTGATTTGGATTTTGTTCAAGAAAATTTGGGATGTACACTTGTGGTGTTTGCATGGGATCATCAAAAAATTGATTTTGGACAATATTTTGATTTCAGATGGTGTTCAAATTTGGCATTATAGGTTGAAATTGAACATTGTCTTGATTTAGATAACTCTGATTTTTCATGGTGTTACCTTGTCTTCAAGTCGTTAACATCTTGTTTGGACTTTGAACATTTGTATGATTTGAAAACATATCTATCCCAAAGTTTTCCAAGTGTGGATTTGAAATTTTCATGTTTGGAAAACTTGTACTTGGTGCATTCACATTTGGCATGTATGGATTTGGTGGGATGATGTTGTTCATTTGAAGACTTATACCTTGATTGTTCGGTTGATAGATTCGTAGTTTTGGAATCACATTTAAATCTATCATTGAGAAAGGTGTTCCAAAATTTTGACTGGGTATACTCACATTTGTTGTACCATCGAGGTTTGTAGGAGATAATGATCCCATGTATGGATTATATAAATGTGAGTGTTGATAATCAATTGGAATTGTAAGGCTTTGATAGTTTGCTTGGTTTCGACTGCTCATGATGTATGGATCAAGTTTATATTCCATGTTCCTCTTGTGTTTTGACCTTGTTGCAAAAGTTACCTCTAAGGTGTTTAGGACCAATGATGAGATGAAAGATGAAAAGGGTGAATGATATGAGTGTTGAATGCTTAGGAACTTTGGATCAATTCTATACTTAGGGTTTGATCTTGATTGGTTTAATTTGGATAATGAACCTGTAAACCCTAAGATGTTAGATGTGATCTTAGGATGAATTCATTCAAAAGGGCGATAATTTAGTTAAGTATGTGAGGAAGGACATACCTAACTAATCAGATGATTTTGATTTTGTTTAAGGATGTACCCAAGTCTAGATAATGATGTTTCCAAAGCTCTAAAGTTGTTTATGAGATGGAGATGATAAATTTTTGGAATGGATGAAGTGTTTGATTTTGATCCTAAATGAACCTAAGAAGGACTTGTTTACAAGGCCAAGGTTTTGAAGAACATGTTTTTCCCTTCAAACCAAAAGATAAATGTTTGCTCAATTGACCATAAGACAAAATATACACAAGAACATGTGTGGGGTTCAATTGATTTCATCTTGATTAGTGAATTACTTTTACCACAAACACTTTCTTGATTATATTTTCAAACTAAACATCCAATGTCCTAACTTCTTTTCATCCCACAAAGTGCTATGTGGAATTCAAGGAAATCAAGGCAATGTTTACCTAATGTTTACCTTGCTAGAAACAAATTAAGATGTAAACCCAATTACTTAGAAACCTCTAAGGACATAATCCCCAAGGTAAGCAATAGTTCTTGGGTTTTGTCAAAGGTATTTTCTCTAACTAAGGGGTTTGAAATTTTTATTTTCCTATTGAATGTGTGTTTCCCAATGTTTTCAAATGAGCAAATGTTTTGATACCAAGAATAGGCACAACCCTATCAATATGAAAGACTTTAATTGTTGAGTTACCACTTGGACAAGTCTAGCTACGCCTAATCTTAGCAAATGATTATATGCTTGGCCCCATTGGATCCCCTCCACGACACTCACTTATACGGGGTAGTCAAGCATCAACACCCATGAAACTCCCATGGCATGCTTTTAATTTCTACTAAGAGCCATAAAAACATGGGACGGCTTCAGAACAACCATTCTTGCACCAATAAGTAGATCAAGGATTTTGGAATTTTCTAAACAAGGGTTTTAATTTGGACTTTCTATTCATAGGAGTTGACCCAAGTGAGAGACCATTGCTTCCCTTCTCATTGGAGCCAACTGTGTGATATTGGCATTTATTCCAATACCCACATTTATATCCCAACTGGAAATAATCTTGGGTTTAGAGTGTTACCAGTTGAGTCGTTCCCTTGGGTGAGTACTTTTTCCCCAAGGCAGGCCCTCTAAGATAAACAAAAGCAAGCAAAAATATTCATAGTTTGATCAACCTTCATTTATAAACAAAGGGAGAACACACACAATATGTTCCACTCAAACTCACAAAGATTTGTTCAATTTTATTCCCAAAATGAAGTGTGAAGGCAATCACTTACACAATCTAGTATCACTAAAAGCCTTTTGATTCTCAAGATTGTTGTGAGGTGTGAGAGAAGTGGATACATCTTTTGATGATATTACTTTGTGTAAGTAATTATAAAACAATGAGAACACTTGTTCATTTTAAGTCCACAAAGCAAAAGTGAATTCCTTTTAGTGCACCAAAAGAAGTGTGAGATTTGATTGTTCAATTATTAACCTTAAACAAAATCTAGTAAATTTGTCTAAGGTTCTTTTTAATCCCTTTGTCTTGTTCTTTTTAGAGCCCAAATTGAAATCTATTGAGTCCTAAAAGCTTGAAGAGATTAAATCCTTAAACTTGGAATTATAATTGCTTCCAAGAGTGTCTAAAGACACTTGATACAATAGAGAAATGATGTCATAAGAAGCTTTTCTTTTGTTTCCTCCTCCCCTTTTTTTGAATTCCTGACCTGTAAAAGTGCTCAAAATGTTAGATGAGATCAAGAAACAAAAGGATATAGGGGTTAGATGAATCATTAAGCATAAAAACCCTAAAACTTAGACCAAGTTATAATGTGATTTGACTTTAGGTGAAAATTTGAAAAGTTTAACTCTATCAAAGCTGAGAAATACCTACACCATTAGATAGCTTATGAAATTCTACCCCATTTCAAAAAACAAAGCTTCAAAAAAGACCAAAAAATGACCAAGATACGACCATTTTAAGTTTGAATTAAAAAGCAAGAAAGTCCAGCGGCTTTTTCTATGATGGTGGCTCTGTTTGGAGTTTGTAGCGGCTCTATATGGCGACGTTGGAGTGCCTGTGGTGCAGTTTGTGTCCATCGGTGCAGTTTGTAGTTTAGAGTGGTTTTGTATAGTCTGGCTAGACTATGAGCATTCTATATGGCCTCGCTAGACTGTGAGTAGTGTTCTTTCCTGTAAACACATAAAAACACAAAAAAGCATGAAATTTTCTCAAAAAATAGGATTTGATCTTCTGGTTTACCCTTCTTCTAGTGATAAAATGTAGAACCCCAATCAAAATACCTCCAAAACACAACACAAGAACACATTAGAAGATCATATGCAAGTAAGAACAAGGATTCCCCATAAAATCTATTAACATAATTCAAAATAGGAAATGAAAGCAAGAAATGCAATGGAAAAATAATAAGAGAGATTAATCCTATTTAAATAATACAAACTCTTGATCCTATGGGGGAGTTGGTGCCAATTTGATGTGGAAATTGGCCCTTTCCCAACTCCTTTGCAAGCTTTGATGATGAATGGTGATGGTGATCCACTTTTTTGAAGATTCAAGTGTGCTCCATGATGAAAAACCTGCATAACCTAGCTATGGATTTGATAAATTGATGAATGTTGAAAATTCTTTGAAGTTGTATTTGAGTATAGTAAGCTTACTCAATTGGTGGATGATCAAAATGAAGGATGATCTCTTTATTTATAGAAAGAAAGAGTTGAAGATTGAAAGATAAGATGAATGTGGGACAAAAGATAAACCAATGACATGATGCCACTTGTCAACATGTGAGAGGATGAAGGTTGAGCACATTTTGATCAATGTGCAAGTTTGGAATTTGAATTTGAAGAAGTGACATGTTTAGGGGGGATGAAAGAAGAGAGTTAAATGCCACTTGGCTCAAGGCAAGGACATGTAAGAGGCATTGAATGCCTTGTTGGAAGGGACCGGTCCTTTTGGAGGGACTTTTTGAATTTGAAGAATATTCCATCCTTTGATGCCTTTTTGAATGAAATGGAAGAATTTAATAAATCAAATAAATTGATTTATTGTGCAAGTGGAAAAAGCTAGAGGATGTGACATGCAATTAGATTAAACTAATCACGTTTTGATCAATTTAAGAGGAGATTAGGTGATTTGACTAATTGATTTAGATTTGTGGGTTGAAATAAATAAAAAAGAGATGAAAATGATTAAGACCTAGTTAAATAAATATTTTGACTTATTTAACCAAAGGGGGTGATGTTAGCTTAAATTAAATAAACACTTGATTTATTTAATTTAATAGAGGAACTTTAGAGGTTTAATTAAATAAAGTGAATTATTTAATTAAAATAGAGATAAGTAAATTAATTAAATAAAATGGTTTATTTAATTAATGAGGAATAATGACTTAACAAGATAAAATTGATTTATTTAATTAAGAGATGAAAATTGATGAATTTAATCAAACAAGGGTATTTGATTAAATGGTTAGACATAATGATTATTTAGGACGAACTAGTGTTATTAATCAGGATCAAGTGCGTAATGTCACTTAGTACATTTTACGTGTCTATCAATATATATTATATATAGTATATAATATATAATATATAATGTAATATAATATATAATAGATAATACATAATACATAATATATTAGTATATTAGTATATGTTAATATATTAAATATTATTTACATTATAAATAATAGAGGTAACAAATATCCATTTGAGACATATATCTATTTCAAATAGATGGGTATGTGTAGGATCATCGTGGAATAAATAGGCTCTTAAGTGGTGAAAAATTCAAAAAAATCAGAGTTAGGCAACTTGATGTAAAAATTTGAATAAGTTATCTATATTATTTAAAAAATATGTAAGAATAGAATCTGTAGCAAATTGAATGTAGTTTCTAAACTACTAGGTTTATTTAAAAAAAATAAAAAATTTATTTGGTGAAAATTTGAAATTTGAATGCAATAGTACTTAAATTTCAGAGAAAATAAGAAGCAGGTGTCTATTTGACCACCCTAACCACAATAATTTAATGATAATATTTTTTTGTAATATTTTAGATATAAGTAGAGGACTCATGTCCGGATGTGATGAATATTTTTATAATTTTTTTCCAAGTAAATAATTAATTATGAATTTTTTATTGCAAAATTTAAAAAATATAAAAACTCATATGTCTAACCACCTTAACTTGGTCAAAATTTCATGAAATTAAAATCTTTGTTTTAAATCCTATAGTATGTGAAGCATATAATGTGACGCATGTTTCAGATTCAAAAAATGTGATACCATTTGAAAGCTATAGATGTTTTTCAATCATCCTATCAATCAGGACTTTAGTCGAATTCAAATAGAAAATGAATAATAATAATTTATTAAATTTTTAAAAAAGCATAATTTAAATTGGTGAAAATCTAAGAATCTCATTTAAAAATCCTTTTCATTTCATCAATTTTGGGTAAAAAGTAGTCAGCCACCTACCCTACACATACCCATCATATCGCCACTTTTTGGCCCATCATGATCCTGCACATAACTAGATATAGATATTTCTAATGGATATCCATTTCAAATAGATATCCATTTCTAGTAGATATCTATTTCGAAAGAATATCCATTTTTTGACAAAATTAGTAGGCTCAGGATTTGGCTAGAGATTTGGTTCAAGATTTCCAAACCTAGAAAGTCAAATGAAAAAACATGTTTACAAAATTTCTTTAGTTTTTTTAAGTTTGCCCTTGTGGCTGACAATTTTTATCCAAATTTGATGAAACAAAAAAGGGTTTATTGAAAATTTGTCATTTTTTTGCCAATATAAGATATGCCTTATTTTGAATTTAATAGATAATTATTATTGATTTTCTACATACATTATGAATAAAGTCTTGATTGATAGGTTGATTGAAAAAATTCTATAATTTTTAAACTATTTAACATTTTTTGAATCTAAAAGATGTGTCACATTCTATGCTTTGCATACTATAGGATAAAAAAAAATGAATTTTATAATTTTTTGACCAAGTTATGGTGGTCATACAAACACTTTTTAATAATTTTGACATGTTCTAATTAAAAAATCATAACTAATTATTTAGATGCAAAAATAAAAATAAAAAAAATATGGCACATCTAGACATGTGTCTACATATATTGAGAGTTTCAAAATTTTATTTTATTTTCTTGTGGTTAGGGTGTTCAAACATACACTTGCTTCTTATTTTTTTGTTGAAAATTTAGTACTATCTTTGTTTCAATACAAGATCTTTTCTTCCTATACTAAGTATTCTGTGGATATTTTAGTTTATTTAATTATCAATAGAAGCTATTATTTATTTAAAAAATGAAAAAAATATTAAAAAAATTCTAACATTTGTGTAGAGGGGGTTTCTTCAATTTTTAATATTTTATTGTCATAGGTCATTACTAGTCAAACTAAAAAAAAATCTAACTTATTTTTGATAGCTTGACTTGCGAAAGACTTGAAATTGAAAACTGTCACATATTTAGTTTTGACTACTTAAAATTAACCTATTTGTGTTGATTTTCTAGATTAGTTATGTGTTTTGGTGATTGGGTTCACATATGCTCTCCTCTTGCACCTTTTAGATGATCTTGAGGACCAAAAGCAATCTAATTCACTCTTCTTTTTATTCTTTTTATTAGGCCTGCCTAAGGATTTCATCACCTTAGGAGATTACTTGAATCATTCATTCTAGTGGGGTAGAAAAAGTGGGGAAAAAAATTGTACCTCAAAGGAGAGCCATCATGTGTAGGATAACCTTGGTGCCCATTTTTTAAGGAGATAAGGTGAAGTGGATTTGGACTTATCCATGAACACATTATTTTAGATGGGCTCTTGTTAATAAATTAAACATCACATACCTTCAAGTATATAGTTGAATCCCTTAGATTGGTTTTTATCTTAATTAAGCATCTATTCGGCTACCAATCCATATAGTAAATTAATCTCAGATTGCACCAAGTGGATACTTATATTATACCCTAATTATATCAGTATTTGGCCATGGTACAAACACTTCTAGGGAATTAACTATATCAATATGTGCTAGGTCAGTAGGAAACTTGTTGAATTTATTCCCAATAAAATGGGCCAAGGCTACTCACCTTTTGAATGCATATTATATTTATGATCCTATAGGAATTGATGCATAAAAATTCCTATCTTAGGCTTGTTCATGTATTTTTCATCTCTTATAATGATTAGATCAACCCACCCTACATCAAACCAAAGAGGGGTAGCTTAGCCATCTTATGCCTTCATATTTTTTTATTTTTCTTTATATGGGTCACAACATATTCTACAACCACAACTTTGATCCAAATTCAAAAACCATAGTCACAAACATGGTCCAAAACTAAATTATAACCAAAACCGTCATCTTGGACCCTTGGTTCTCCCTTGAACATGATGATGATTATGATGATAACCTTGTTAGTCAAGATGGATATTTTGAGAATGATAATATCATAGACCAAAATGAGTATATTGATGAATCCCTTGGTGACATCATCTTTAGAAATATAGCCATCCTATATAGGAGAAGCAAGAATACCATGCTTCAATACCTTATAGGTTTAGGATCCAATATTCTACCTGTGTGCATGAAAATTGTGTCATGGTGAATGAAATTGTAATAAAGTTAAAGAAAATAATGATCAAACAAAACACTAAATTTTAGGTGTAGAAAGTGAAACATACATACAATTTAAAGAAAGTAAAGTATGTTAAACTCCCTATTGTGTATATTTTCTCTTGATGTTTGATTCAATATGTGCTCACTCATGATTTTAGTAGCATAATGATGCTCATTCAAAATTTGTGAGAAATCCCATGGAAAATGGCTAAGTGTTGGATTATAAATTTTGGTTGAAAATGGATGAAGGGCTAGGATTGCTTGAGGGAGATCAATGGTGAGGAATGAATGTGATCTCTCAAGTCACAAGACTTTTCCAAGTGGCACAATGAGAGGGTTTGAGAGGAATATTGTACCCTCGAAGTAAATGAGGCATATTTACATAAAGATATTCCTTGTTCCATACTCCAAAAACATGTTGGTAAAAGAATAAAGGAATTTTAGATTCCTTTGTGGGTACTTTTGGGACAAGGACCCATATGGGGTTCCTTCCCAAAATGAGAAATATTTTAAGGCAAGAGGACATGGTGGATGGGCAATAAATGGGAAGGGGTTTGCCCCTTTCTTAACTATATATTAGGAATTTTCAAATGATTAAGGGAGTTATTAGGAAAAGTGGGAGAACTGAAGGATATGACACCTTTTAATTAAGGGCTAAATGTGTACACATGATTAGTGAGATGATTAGGATATGATTAAGAGATAATAAAATTTTTTGGAGGATGGGACTAGGAGGAGAGAGAGGGAGAGGAATTAAATAATTTTATTTAATTCCATTTGGAGGAAAAGAGGGATAAATTAAATAAGTAAATTTACTTATTTAATTAAATGGAAGAAAGGGTAAAGTGGGATGGATAAGGTAGGTAATTAAAATATTTTAATTACCTTAGGGATTTAGTGGAAATTAGAAAAAAATATGAAATATTAATTAAATAATAGGTCATTATTTATTTAATGTAGATGATGGGGAATTAGACAAAAAATAGGATAAAATTAACCAAATGATAATGGTCAATTTTAGGTGTCTAAATTTTCCCCCTCTTTGAAATAAGGTTAAAAATATGTTTCAAAGAAAGATAAAATATGCTTGACATGAAGAAATTTGGGTGAAATAGATGCCCTGATGTGGAAAATATATTAGGAAAAATGTTAGGGTGGATGATGCCCCCTCGAGAGGGAACAAAAGAAAAAGGAGCTCAAGGTCTCAATAGAAAGAAGAGAAGGGATGAAAAATAAGGGATAGGATGAAAATGAGGAAAAATAGAGGAAAACAAAGCTCTAGGGTGAATTGGGGGGTAATAAATATTAATCAAGGTTTAATTACTATTCATTTTAACCTTAAGTTAATTGTAATTTGGTGAGGAGGAGATTAGAGGAGCGAGGAGATGATGGTGAACATACCAACTATGGAGCACTGTGTGAACTAGGTGATGATGAAAGGATAGAGAGGAGGTTGAGGCGGCTAGGAATGGAATTTCAAACTTTCCCTAAGTTGGGTGTTTTTGCATTAAATAGAGGAGAATCCACAAAAATAGAGGCAAATCCACTAAAATAGAGGAAAATCCATGAAAACATAGGTGAATCAAACAAAATAAAGATGGATATGTTGCAAAAAGTTGAATATGCCTGAAAAGGAAAGGTATATACCAACAAAGAGGAAAATGCACCTGAATACAACCACTAGGACATCCTCATCCTAGCTTGAGGAATATGGGAATTGGAGATGGGGTGATTGCAATAAGACATGGATAGGTATAACTAGGACATGGATACATACAAGATACAAGGTGGGGGATTAAGTGTGATGGAGTTGGCTCTACAGGTCATGGAGATGAGCTAGGAGACTTAGTATTATAGGGGATTATATTAGTAGGTAGTCTTAATAGGGGGAGGGAATTAATCTTGTTTGTGAGTAGCGAGTCTAGGAGGAGCAGGTCCCAATTGACTTGATCAAAATCAGGAAGGAGTTAGTCAATGGTCCTATCAACATCACTAGGGCTAGGAGAATGAGGTGTAGGGTCAATAGTATTAGGGGGAGTACTATTCTCCTTGGCACACTCAAAGGGGGCTAGTAGTAGCTAGCCACATGATGGGGCTATTTTGAAATTTTTGATCAATGCACATAGGTGGCTATGATGTATATATGTTGAGAACATTTATTTTAATGTATAGTATTGTGATATTGATGTATATATGAAGATACATGTTTGATTGTGGTACATATGATGGAAATTTTATTCTTTCATGATATATGGATGGATGTATATATGTATATATTATAGATTACTCCAGTATGATGTTTGATATATCCTACATGATCTTCATGATGTGTTATATGATATGGTATTGATGATGGTGATGTAGGATGCATGTATATATGATGTTATGATGTATGATTATTTTTTAGTTTTTATTGATATATGGATGTACATTAATGTGAACTGATGATTTTTTAATTAAACTAAAATTAATACAATGATGATCCTAAAAACTATGATACAATGTGCAATTAACAAATGCAAAAAATAAAATGGAACTAAAATGTAATGATGAAAATATTCTTAGACTAACAAATCTAAAATTAATGAATCTAAAATGCAATGATGAAAAGTTTCTCAAAATAAAAATATAAATAACTTAATTAACCTAAAATGCAATGATGAAAAGACACTTAGAATAACAAATCTAGACAACTTAATGAACCTAAAATGTAATGATGAAATGATTCTTATACTAACTAATCTAGAAAACTTAATGAACCTAAAATGTAATGATGAAATGATTCTTAGACTAAAAAATATAAACAACTTAATGAACCTAAAATAAAAAGATGAAAATATTCTTAGACTAACAAAAATAAAAAACTTAATGAACCTAAATTTCAATGATAAATTCTTAGACTAACAAATCTAAACAACTTAATGAACCTAGAATACATTGATTAAAATATGCTTAGATTAACAAATATAAAATAATTAATAAACCTAACATTCAATGATGAAAAGATTCTTAGACTAATAAATCTAAAAAGTTAAAGAACCAAAAATGCAATCATAAAAAGATGCTCGAGTTAACACATCTAAGCAATTTATTGAGCCTAGATGTAATGATGAAAAGATTCTTAGGCTGAAAAATATAAACAAATTAATGAACCTATAATATATTTAGCTATTTTAAATGAGAATGATATGAGATATTTAGTATCAAGGACATGTATACAATGAAATTTAGGATGAAATACAATAATCCTATCATGGGACATCAATCATAGTTCTAAAACAAGAAGATTTGAGGAACAAACTTTCACACAAAACTCATGATTACAAAAGAGCTAAGTGAAATGGATAGGGGGTGAGTTCCAAATAAACCAAAATGTATTGTGAACACTTAGCTTGATATAGTAGGAGATACAATGCACCAATTTATGAGGAACTAGGGTGACATCATATCACATGCATAAGACTAATGTGACAAACCAAAAGGTTAGTTTGGACAACATCTCACAAAGTCACAAGGAATTTTGGTGGGAAAAATATTGAAAAACTACAAATAGATGGAATAACCTAGTGTAACATAATTTTTTAAAAGGCCTTGGCTGGTACTATGCATGACAACTAGGAAAACATAATAAATGAAATGTCAAGACATACCCCTAGTTTGGTAAATCTTGATTGGTGGGAGCATTATATTGATAGACTTCTAATGAAAATAATTGGGCCACAAATCAATCAACTCCTTTCTTAAGCAACTTCTGCATTTGATGAGAGCTTACAATTTGTGGGAAATTTTCCTTCTATAATTTTATCTTAATTTTTCTTATGTTGAACTCATGGTAATATCATACATTGGGCTATCAAGGTGACAATCTCCCATGGATAATTTAATGATGAAATTTTCAAAAAAAACTAATAGTACCACCATTTGTAATCAAGACCTAAAACTCTAGAGTTGGATATATATAAAGCAATTTAGACAAGTAGCCAACTTTTTGTTGATATTATGAGTACTACTCGAGTTGATCAATACTATTTTTCTTTTTCTTTTCCAAGAAACCCACTACCTTGAGAGTTTTGGGGCACAAAAAATTTAGAGTGGATGACTAGAAATGATTGGTTGAGAATCATGTGATTGCGGGATGCAATGTGGAGCGTTAGGTGGTTTGGGTAAAGGTAAAGAGGGTGGAGTTGGTTGCAGTGGGTGCAGATTATTTCAAGTGTTATATGTATGAGCAATCGTATCATTACTAGGTTCTTGTGATACATTGGTATTAGGTGGATATAGGGTGTGTCAAGGTTGATTAGAGGGATGAAGGGGATGTGAAGGTAGGTAAAGAATAAGTTGAGGTTTATTTGGAGTTTTTGTCTTATGTGAAGGTGGGTAAAGGGTATGGTGAGGTTGAATATTGTTAACATCCCTTAACAAGTGAGATTCTTCATTGTCTTTGAAGGGAATATTATCTTTGTCTTGGATCATAATAGCCTCCCTAGAAGGAGAGTTCCTAGGAGAACAACAAACCACATGTTCGTGACAATTAAGGTTTGGTTCATCCAAAATAACTTCATCGCCACTAAGGGAGGTATTAATGGGTGAATGTGTTTGATTATTGATAATGGGGAGATTAGAGGAAATTGTATTTGATTGTTGGTTGTTTCTAAAGTCACATTCTCTCATTCCATAGTGTCTACCATACTAGGAGAGCTTGTAATATGTTAATCTAAGGGTGAATTTTGCAAAGTAGCTTCATCACAAGTATGAGGAGCAATGATTGAATTGGTTTTATCAATAATTTTTTCTGTCTAGGTGAAAGGGGGCAACCAAGATTCTCATGATTCTCATTGGTTATGTTTTCTAACAAAGTATCTTCATCACAACTAGGAGAGATACTAGGAGAAGGAAAAATGTGATTATCATGATCATCTAGGACTTCAATGTTTTGTTCCCTAATATCTTCCAAAATAGGAGAGGTAGGGGAAGGATCATAAAGAGGAGTGTCATAGGTATTAAAGATTTGATCATTTAATGTCAACATATGCTCCTCAAAACTAATGCAATTGCCATGATTGCTCACAAAAACAATTTCACAAATAGGGGGGTTTGGGGAGATGAATGGAGACTAGGTAAAGTGGAGACAAGGCATTCATCGTGTGTTGCTATTCTATCTTCCCAAGGGGAATGAGGAGAAGGACAAAAAATACCATCATGATGCTTAATGAGTGTACATTCTTTGGTCAAGATACCTTCATCACTAAAAGGAGATATATCAGGGGAAGGAAAATTATGAGCGCATTGTTATATATGTTTGTATTCCTTTCTAGCATATCATCCTCACAAATAGGAGAGATAGGATAGGGTGTAAGTTCAAGACAAGCGTTAATATGTTTCTTCTTTTGTGATAAATTTTTCTTTGCAAATTTGGAGAAGATTGAAATGAACATTGTGAAAGAACAATCTATACTAACTCAAAATGCAATTCCAAAGTTTGAAATGAAATGCAATTTTTAAATGATAAGTGATTGATTATGCTATGTAACAATATGAGAATGCAAACTTGGTATTGAAACTATGCATGAAATGAGCTAATTAAGGCTAGATTTTATGAAATGCATGCTACAGAAATGCAACTAACTGATATAGGGATGAAATGGCACCAAATAGAAGCCCAAAAATAATGTTCTAAATTCTATAAAATGCTATTTAAGAGGTTAGAAGGGACTGATTCACCCAGGGTGGCGAATGAGTCCTACTATGGACTTTTTCAATATTTTCAAAACTTTGTGACTGATTTATGTGTTTTCAAAATGCTATGATGCAGGTCTAAAGGAAAAATGTAGAATTTTAGAACTTTTCAATTATTAGAGATGCAAAAAGGCAACTTGTGATGCACTTTTACACATGCAAAAATGAAACCCTAGAATGCAAGCTAACTAATGCAATGTAAGATAATATAGGATGATCAATGGAATCCAAAATAAGAAAAGAAGGGATTCTAACAGTGGGTTCACCAAAATGTAACAAATTTTTTGGCAACCCAAGATCTCTAGCTCCTTCCTAAGGTTTTTCACCTAGGAGAGGACAATGGGCCAAAATTACTTTGTTAACACTAAAAGAAATGGAAAGGGGATCATGTGGAATGTGTGTGAAGATGTTTCTAAATGTTGGAAACTTAATGGAAATGCAAACAAAATAATGTAAACTAATCTAATGCAAGATGTTGGAAAACACAATGTTGATTGCAAATATGAACTAGAAACTTAAGAAAATGGAAAAAAAAGATAATGAGATTGAATAGAGTGCACCTAGAGGTAGAATTATTTCATTGGAAGATTTTGGAATGTCTCAGAAACCTCTTTTAATGGCCACTAGGACTGATTTGACATGCATGGCGAATTAGTCCTGCTTCTGGTGAAATCTTTTGGAAACCTATTTCTAACTGACGAGATTTGAATTCTAAGGAAACCACTTTTCAGGCCTACATGTGGGACTCATTCACCATGGGTGGAAAAATAGTCTACCTACAGTAATCTACAAAATTAGGATTTAGTTTTGTGGAGCTAGATCTACACTTCTGCTCTCTATAGGTGTTTGCTTCTAAAACTATCAGATCTGAATCTGCAAGTGACTTTTTGTTGATGTTTTGACTTGAATGATGAAGATATGACTTCAATGAATTTTAAATGTAATCTTAAATGATTCCTAAGCCTCCAAGAGTCCTAAATATGCAAACAAACAAGACAAGGAAGAGATATGTTGAATGTTAGGGCATGGGGGTTTTCCTTGGTCAAACCCCGTTTAGGAAATTAAACCAAAATGATGAAAAGATGTAATGAAACATAAAAAAATGGAGATGATTACCTTTTTAGGTGATTTTATATTGAAATTTTGCAACATAACATGAATATTTAGCCCTTGAATGCTTTAGAAAGCTAACTTGAAGACTTATAGTGAGGGAACCTTAACTTGCTTGACTTGGATGAGAAGATAAAAGATGAATTAATGACGAGAGATGTAAGAATGAGTTGTTAGATGTAAAATGGGGATATAAACACTTATTTATAGACAATTGTTCTTTAGTACTCGATAATACCTCATCACAGGCTAACATATATTGAAAATAAACTTTAAATTTCACTTTTTCTTGCTCATAGGTCAAAATGGGGGCCAGATAGGACTCATTCGCCACACATGGTGAATGGGTCCCACCTAGATGGGACTAACTTTCCATGCATGGTGAATGGGTTCCGCAGGGGCCATTTTGACACCTAAGAAGGAAAGGAATTAGGAAATAAGGTCTAAAATGCCATCTTGTTTGGTGTTTGATCAATTAAAGCCTTAGGATGCACAATATGGGTCATTAGGGACCTATTAATGATGATTTAAATGTTGAATATGGTTTGGGACACATAAATCAATGTGAAAGTGTGATTAAATACACTTTTCAACACTAAAATTAGGTCCACATAGCCTAGAAGGGCACAAAAACCATCGTGAATGTGCAAGACACATTACAACACTAGTTTATCATTAAGTTTACATTAAGAATATTCTAGATTTATGTAATAATGTTATTAAACACATTTTATAATGTTGAATTAGGGAGAAAAAGGTTAATTAAGTCTAGAAAAGCATGAAAATCCTTTACAAGACTTTACAACACCTTTAGAAGACGTCATTAAAAGCATGTTATTTGATGTGAAAGGGTCAAAGACCTAGTTTGGATGCATAAAATGTCTCACAACACCTGAATCAAGGCCTCATTAAGTCCATTTTATCATGAATTAATCCCATTTCAAGCAAAGGGTCCTTTTTTCTACGACACATAACTATATAATTTTGGGACCTTCTTCGGGTCCATGGTATTTCATTTTAGTAATTTTCTAAGCCTCCACGTGTCTATATATTAAGGGATTGAGATGGAATCAATATGCATTATCTTCTCCAAGGTTATATTGTTGATTTTCCTTTAGGATTGAAGAGTTTCAATCTCTTATTTGTCTTGATAGAGCATTATAAGTTGAGAACATATTGTAACCATTCATTATTTCTAAGTAATATATTAGGTGTGCTTTAGAGGCTATATTCATACCTTAAGAATATTTTTAGGACATGTATTTTTGTCACGTTTCTTAATAAAAATATAGTACACTTATATTATATTAATATATAGAAAAATATTACATAGTAAAAAAACTAGGATTTAATTTTGTAATCATATCAAATTAAGTCTAGAGATAATAAAATTCATAAAATATAACTAGCTGGAACCACCAAGAAGAAATGTGTATCAATCCTCACAACTACCACTAGATCTAGCATCATCTTTAAAAATAAACTAAGGATGAAGAAGATTCCCATTGTAATCCTCAATAGTTTTACCCAACAAAAGGTGGAGAACTTAAAAAAATTCTAGCATAATAGTAGTTGGCATCCCAAATTCCTTTATGATGGAGCTCCAAAATTGAAAAATTAACCTAGTTGTTAGAAGAAATGTCAATGCTCATTTCCCTAAGAGAACAATGCAAGGCTTAGAGGGAGTTGTGTAAGGACAATTTTTCAAAAATATAATACCAACATCTATGGCCCTGTGTCATAAAAAAATGGCCCCCGATCATTTTCATGGCCTTTTAGATATCGTTTCACGATGTTTGTTCTATATTTCTCTTATTTTATGTTGTAATGTGGCTTGAACATGCATATTTAGGTACTAAAATTCAAATAATGATGTCTTGTGAAGGTGTAGTGAAGTGTTGTAAAACATTTCTACATTCTTCTAGACTTTATTCATTACAATTCACCTAAAAATCACTTTTTCATCACTAAACAAGTCCTATTTTGAAGTGTTGTAAAGTCTTGTAACAAGATTTCATGCTTTTCTAGGCATAACTTCACTATTTACACCTTTCTTGTGCTTTATTTGACCCCTTTATTCCCTTATAAGGCTTAATTAAGTGCATCTTTTAATGTAAACCTAACAAACAACATTAAATGTGACTTAATTCCTGATGCCCATTTTCAGGTCCTAGGTGGGACCCATTCACCATGGGTGGTGAATGAGTCCCCTTGGCTCCAAATTCAAAATATTTTAAATTTCCTTTTGGGTTTTTATTCAAGATCACTTGATGTTGGCTTGTGATGAAGTATCAATGGGTTTCTAAGGCACAAGATTGTATAAATTAGTGTTTTTGTATCCATTTCAACACCCATCAACATTGATTCATCAAGTTCACTTATTCACTCATTCACTCAAGCATTCAAGTACTTTACAACATCAAATCAAGCATTCATCAAGCATTTTGGAGCGTCCAGTCCACAACTTCAGATTTTATGCAACAAGGGTTTAGTAAGTTGATAGCATTTGTATGTTATTTGTTTATCATTTTGTTTCATTTCATTATTTTCATTAAGGGTTTGATTCCCAAAGTGGGGTTTAACCAAGGAAAACCCCTATTTGCTAACCCTCAACCATTTTTCCCCTCTTGCATGTGTTTTTGTAGACCTTTGTGTGCAGATTTAACAAGTATTTAGGTGTTGAAGAGTGGTCAACAAGTCAACAAGGTATTTCAAGTCAAATCAATGACATTTCAAGTTTGGAGAAGGTATTTTGTCCATTTCCCACGTAATTGACTTTGACAACCCAACAAGCAGACATCCTCAGATCTGGTGTTTCAGAGTTGTCTCTTGATTTCTTAGAATTTTGGGAGAGGACTGATTTGCCACTAGTGGTGAATGAATCCCACCTTAAGGCTGGAAATCTAAGTTTTATGAGATTCTAGATCCCAACACTTAGGAACTTGTTCCTGATAGTTTTCATCAGAAGCAAGACTAATTCACCACCTTGGGCGAATGAGTCCGACTAGGGAAAACCCACAAAAGTGGTTTACAATTTGAGTGGGGAAGGAAAAGTGGCAAAAAATGACCCCATACCAAAAATTTTGGTTTCCGGGGTTCGAATGAACCCTTTGGTTTGAGCTAACAAAAAAAGGGTTTGAATGAACCCCAGTTCATGCGAACCAGTTAAATGCAAGGTGGACCCCATCCCGCCAAAAAAATAATGAAAAACCTTTTTTGAAAGGGGGTTTGAATGAACCCTAGTTCGCTCAAACCCTTGCAGGTTAACTAGAACCCCCTTGGTTCTAGTGAACCCCCCTTTTCCCACCTCCCTGCTCTCTGGCACAAAAAAAACCAAATAGTTTTCCCTTCGAAGCTTGGGTTGAGGATGAAAATGAAGGAGAATTCATAAACCCAACTGGAATCAAGTAGTCCTTAGAACAAGCTATCCAATGAATATAATTTTAATATGTTTTGGTTTTATTATGTATTTGTTTATTTTAGTTTTATTAAACATAGGTTTTCATCAAAAATGAAGGTCTTTGTTCTGCACATGTGGAAAATTAGTAGATTATCATTTTTTTTTTCAAAAATATGAGTGCACCAGATATTGAAGTCCTTGATCCAACAAAAAAAATGAATTTTGGGGTGATCCCACAATAGTGGTTTACAATTTTTGGCCAAACTGGACACTGATATTTGTTTTTTAAACACAATCTCCACATTTAGGCACCTATAGCGATTAAACTGTAAAGAATTTTAAGATGATGCAAACTAGAGTCTTGTCATATTTTGTCTGTAGATTCTAAAAATATTTTTTTCAATTTTTTTGGAATCAGATTGCACTTCTTTTTCCATCTCCCACGAAAATTGGTTTTTTTTAAAAAATAGCATTTTTAAAAAGTGACGATTTGTTCACATATAACGAGATAATCCTTTCCCTGAAAGATAAAAATTCCACCCCTTCAAATTTAGATTTGTAACTCGATATCTAGTGCTTCCTAATTCTTGCTAAAACAATTTTTTATTGAATATTTTTTCTTTAATCAAGTTTTAAAGTCAAATCAATTACAATTCATACATAACACGACCGTATAACGCATAACTTTTACTGTATGTATTGAAATTCTTTTTCTTTTGTTGGATCAAGGACTCCAATATCTGGTGCACTCATATTTTTAATTTTTTTTTTTATAATCTTCTTATTTTCCACTTGTTCAGAACAGAGAGTTTTGTTTTCAGTGAAAAACCTATATTTAACAAAACTTAAAAAATAGATAGATAATATAATCAAAACATACTAAAATTATATTCGTTGGATAGCTCGTTTTGAGGGGAACCCGATACTAGTTGGGTTTTTGAGATCTTCTCCATTTTCATTCTCAAATCAAATTTTGAAACGCAAAATTTTCAACAATTCTGGTGCCTTAGGAAGTAAGGGTGAAAAAAGAGGGGTTCGGCCGAACTAGTGTTCGGCCAAACATCTTGGAAAGATTCGGTCGAACATGGGTTCGGCCGAACCAATGTTCGACCGAACCACCAATCCATGCAATTAAAAAAAGA